>OZ024817.1:18050933-19250933 GCA_964017055.1 Chloromyia formosa | reverse complement strand
TCGGAGGTCAAAAATATTGATGGTCAATGGTAACTAACACCATAGACAATAATATATTATCTCCGAGTATCATTAGGATCACGTAACATTCAATAATAGTACATTAATCTAAAGTTAGGCATTTTGACACTATCCATACAAAAATTACACCTACCGGCCTCATAGGTACTACTTGCATGTTGTTTTTCGTACTGTGAGTTTATTGAATAACCATTTTTGAAAGGGTAAAGATTGGTTGGGAGCGATGTGTCGCAATCGGCCAACTTTAAGGGGGGGAGCGAAATTAAGGTCAAATTTGTTTTTATCGACTGGTACCTCGGAAGCGTAGTTGCGTCAGATGGTGGAGCGGATGCTGATGTACTGTCTCGCATCAATAAGGCTCGGACAGCTTTTTTTCAGTTTGACTCCTTTCTCGCAAAACAACAACATCTCCAGAAATACCAAACTCAGGATCTTCGAAACCAATGTAAAATCTGTGCTTCTTTATGGCTGTTCAACTTGGAAGGTGACCAGGGCGATAACAACTAGATTGCAAACTTTCGTGTACCAGTGTCTACGGCGCATCCTACACATACGCTGGCTGGAGGTCATTTCTAACGGCGACCTCCTGTTCATTACTGGCCAGGACAGGATAGACACCTCTATAAAAAGCCGAAACTGGCAATGGATAGGTCACACACTTCGAAAAGGGCCGGAAAACATTGCTAAACAGGCCCTCGATTGGAACCCACAGGGAACCGATGCAAGCCGCCGCATTGGACGACATAGAAACACCTGGAGAAGATCAGTTGAGGTCGAGGGTAACTCATTAGGCAAATCGTGGAGACAGCTGTTGGCGATGGCGGAGAACAGGACGAGGTGGAAAGTCGGCGTGGTAAATGCCATATGACCCACAAGGGGTTGACAGGATCCAGAGAGCGATAGGCAAGTGGGGTGTCGTGAAAAAGGCAATGTTGAGTACATTCCATTTTTGGCATTTTCATTAAATTTGAAGAAAGGGGATATTAGATCGTAATTTGCATTTCGAGACTGTTACACTTAGAAATATGAAAACTTACGGGAAGACGGTTTCCGAATAGCATGTAAATGGAAAATAATGGATTTTGTATATCTTCTTCCTTGCCCTTTCATACCACTCTGCGGCTTCGCATGGCTCTTCCTGTGGTGTTGGCACTTCGCCCATTCTGGCGGTATAATCTCAACTTCCTTCTGCAGGCAGCTCGGTCTCGGTTCGTATCATCGCCGAGATTAATGCGTTCTTGTTGCTTTTTCATCTGATCGAAGCACGTGTGTTTCCGTCTGCCTCGGGGTCCATACGACGATCTTCGAGCTTTTCAGTGATCTGTTGCCCAACAAACAAGCTGCCTCGGATGTATGTACTTTTGATACGATCCTTTTTTGGTTACACCGGCCGCCATTCGTAGCATTTTCATCTCAGTCGCAGTCATTTTACTTTTGTATGTCTTGTACATAGTCCAGCATTCAGACGCATAAATGAGTGCGGAACGAACGACCGTTTTGTACAACTTGCCCTTAAGCTTTCGTGGCATCTTCTTGTCGCAGAAAACTCCAGAGTTTTCTCGCCACTTTATCCAACCGACACTGATGCGATGTTTGATGTCGTCATCGCAGGTAACTTCTTTGTTGACCATCGAGCCCAGGTATTTGAACCTTGTACAGGACTTCAACTGCTCTCCGTTAATGTAGATATCTGGTATCGGTCTCTCTGGATCTGAGAAAGGACAGCAAAGATACTCAGTCTTTGATATGCCAATCCTCAGTCCATGATCCTCCACTATCTTATACCACTTATTCAGTGCAGCCTGCAAAGCAACGATGTCTTTGCTACCCAGGACAATGTTATCGGCGAAGAGAAGGGATATTTCCAAGCCGTCAGAAATGAGTTAATAAACAGAGCATGATGATGTTGAAGAGCAAGAGACTCAATACACTCCCTTGGTGAACTCCGACTTTAACCGGAAACTCTTCAGACTCACCAGCTGTACATCTAACTTTAGTAGTTGCTCCCTCATACATGTCTTGTATCATCTTAACATATGCCTCGGGGACCTTAACTGCTCTTAGGGCCACCCACATCAGATCACGAGGAACTCTGTCGAAGGCTTTTTTCAAATCGATGAACACAAAGTGCAAGTCCGTCTGTACATCACAATGCTTTTCCATCGTAACACGTATGCACTGAATAGCATCGATTGGACCGACCCTCCACAAAGCCGCATTGATTGTCATCCAATCGCACAATCACTTTCAATCGATTGCAGACAACTCGCTCGTAAGTCTTCAATGTGTAAGATGTTAATTTGATTGCCCTATAGTTGTTGAGCTGGCGTGAGTCACCCTTGCTCTTATAAAACGAGCCTTGTTCTTATAAAACGAGAGAAGGAAGCTTTTTCTAAAAGCGTCAGGCATCGGTTGCCCTCTTTTAATTTTGTTGAAAAGAACAGTGAGCCATCTCAGCCCAACATGATTCATCTTCAACCAAAATTCCAAGGGTATTTTGCCCGGTCTGAATGCCTTTCCACGTTTCATCTGTATTTCAACTCCTCCACTGAAAAATCAGCGATATCAGTGGTGTTTGACTCCACAGCTTGAAAAGCTTCACGCGGAAATTCTTCGTTCAAAATTTCGTCAAAGTACTCATGCATTCTGCTATAGATTGCTGTGTCTTCAACCAGTAGCACTCCTTGCGAGTCTTCAACGTACTTTGGCGCCTGAATCTCTCGAGCATTTCTTCTCCTTTGGGCTGCGACCTTATAAATCCTGGCACTGTCTATAGGTTTCTCTTGCAATGACGATCTCTTATCCGCCGTCAGATCTTTTAGTTCTTGATAGAATTTCTCGGCTGCAATCGCCTTTGCTTGAGCCACCTTCCGCTTTACTTCCTTTCGGCATTTATCATATTTCTCCCGAAGTTGAACCTTCTCGGCTTCACTGCTTGACTTGCATGTTGCCCAAGCCTTGAATGCGTCTCCTTGTTCGTCTTGGGGTGGCCTTTTGAAACTCCCAGTGTCTTTTCAGCCTCACCCACTAACATTGCATCCAACGTTCCTGCGGCAGCCGGTTCTTCGTACCGGAACGACCCGTCTTTCGACGGCCAAGAGCTGCCAAGCCCCCTTGATGCAAGAAGAACTGCAGTATTCGAAGCATCGCTAGTACAACAACAACAACATTGCATCCAAAGCATTCCACATTTGTGTTGGACTTTGCTCGTGTCAGTTGGTATTGTTTTGAAGCCACTCCTCCATTTTAACGAGTGGAGTTACATAGCTTTGGTTGTTGAGATTGTGCCACTTGATTTTCTCGACTGGCTTCGGGATTGCTTGAGGTTTTGTTCCTCTTTTCAAAATAAATTCTGTCAGGAGCTGGTGCTGGGTGACCGCAGATTCACCCAAGATCACTTTGCAGTCTTTCACCCAACACCCATGAAATTTAGACACAGATGATAGTCGATCTGCGTCGCATGAGCTCGCCTGCTATATGTGATCACTAAAATATAAAAGTTCTAGTGTGCATGATATTAGCAACGTATGAAGATGCCCCCTGTACGAAACCTCACCAACTCCCCTACTTGTGTCGCGTAAACAGTCTTGGTCGCTTTTTCTCGTTTTCTCTCTATCTCGATTTCTTCGTTTTTGTTTGGAGGGCGCTACGGTCCCGCGTTCCTAGAAAATATTGGATATCTGCCTCGAACAGTACTTTGAGGGGACATTGAGTATTTTCCTTGCTACCGTTCTAGATGACTTCAATATGGAACGGCAGACTTTTACATTTCAAACAAGCTTGACCGATTCTCTAGTTCTTTCTGAATATATCCCGGTAATCCTTTTTTATTGAAGGCAATTGACTACCTCCCCTATATACGACCAAGATTTGTCGCCAAAATCTACAACCGCCACCATCCCCTCTTTAAGCACAACCGCCAAAATCAACAAGGATTCTGTCACGTACAATATTGCTGCACGTATACACGTTTTTCGCTTGAAAGTTATGGCGTCACATTAACAACAACTTCTTTCTCGTTTGTCGCGTTTGTTTTAATTATTTCTTTCTTCTCACATCTTGTTCAGACGACGACGACACATCTTGGTCGTTGTTTGTGTCTCGAACGAAATAAGAAAATTTACACTACTCTCCCCAATATGGGGGTTGTCGAAAAAGATACTTCCAATCTTGACAACGTACATGAGAGCACATTTAATTTGCTCGGCAAGTTAATTGCTAACCTCAGTTTCTTACCGACAGCAAGCGAAATGCTCATCCTGCAAAACTAACGAGAGAGAAGATTATTGTTCGTGTAGCATTTATGTGGAGTTACATTATCCGCTTGTTCACAACATTTACACAAGTCAAGTGATTTATTGTCCGCCAATTTTCACGAAAATGTCGCACTGTCGGGAAGTGTTAAAATATAAAATCCTTCTTAATCAACCCCTTTTGGAATGTACGCGTGCTATAGTGAAGAAGGCGAAATATGTATGTTTGTACATTGGCCGTTCCAGGAAGCTCAAAATTCGTCTTCATTTTAGACTGATTGAATTTATGCAATAATTTGGGAAATTGCGTTCGACTTGATTTAATTCAACTCGACGCGACGGTATGTAACAACGGTAACATTGCAATAACACACAAATCTCATTCTAATTAAAACTGAGTACTGTATTCGTAGATAAACGATGAATTTAAAACAATCAAATCAAAACAAATCATTTAACAGAACAAAGAATAACATTTAAGAACAAATTAAAATTATAAATTTATCGGTTACGACGACGAGGCTTTGCGCCACAATGATGAATTTATCGGCGAGGCGAATGGCACACTTTCACTAGCAAACAAGATTAACAACAGCACGCCACGCGCAGAATATGGCATACAATACACTATACGTAAAGCCTCTATCTCAGAGGGCGCTCGGCGGCCGTGGTCGTTTGGTCACCGCTCTAGGGTACTAATCTGGAGCTCGGAGTTCAAATCTCGGCGCTATCAAAAACTGCCTGTGTGTATTAATAGAACTCTCACAGTGCTCCGAGCTTGTCAGTATAAAGACGGCGCGTATAGAAGGAGCATGCTAGTAACTGCACTTCCGAAAAGTAGATATGCTATCGAAAGGTCAACAAGGCATAGAAATGCTAGAGATGTTGCCGCGCCAATGCCTCTGGAGGGATCAAGGAAATCAACATAACATATCCCAGAGGGCGACGTTCGATCGCTTTTCACAGAAAAGCATCGTCACCGTAGTCAAATCGCAACTTAAAAGCGCATATGACGATATCGAAATTGCATTTGCAATTCGAAACGTCGATTGGATCGAACGCCCGCAATAAATTCTTGTCTCTGAGACAAGGGCTTTACGTATAGTGTCTTGTATAATTCCTTAAAATGCGCACGGCGTGTTGTTATCTTGTTTTCATAGTCAAAATGTGGAACTCGGCTCCTAGTCGCTTGAAACTCAAAAACCTCTCCCAAATTTCTGCGCGCCGTGCTTTTATAATTGCCTTTCAATATCCGCTCGCGAGACGAGCCGGATGAAATTTTTACCGTCGAATTTTTAGATAATCCTGTTGATCCCCGGGACGATAGGCACGATCTCGGTGTTCTGCGTTCAACGCAAACATTACGATCACCTATAAAGCAGAAAGGTGAGCAGGAATAGAAAGTGAATGTATCATGCATTTAGTCTTACATTCATTAAGCGCGCCGCAGCTGCGGGCAATTTTTAAATACTTTTCTGTGACCTGCCCGGTAATCAAAGCCAATTTACCGACTTCCTCATGATTAGTCTCGATGTACGACTTAATTGACTTCCGGGATTGAGGCGTGCGCCACTGCTTTCTTGCCGAATTGGGACGCAGTTGCTGAAAGTCTGGAAAGTGGAACGGAACAAGAATATACATGAAGTTGGACTAAGAAAATTAAGTTACCTTTCTGCCCTGGCATTGATAAATTCGGCGTTGACGATGATTTGATTCGGTCATCCTTCTTCAGCCGCTCGGTTACATGTGGATGCAACTTTTGATCTGGAGTAGAAAAAAACAAACATGAATCTTTTGGAGGATACTGTTGACTCACTCGGGCCTATCTCACCTTTGGCAGATATGGGAGTCCTTTTTCGATTAGGTGTCAATACATTAGTATTCTTTGAAAAGTACTGAGCATAGATCGAGACCACTGGCTTGCGTTTCTTTTTTGACGATGCGGTTTTCGGTTTTACTGGAGAACTAAGTCCATGTTGGGCTTCTTTCACTTTCGGCGTCCTTAAATCGATAAGATCCAATTCGCGGGCATCGGACAACGGAGATTTGGTTTGGTTTTGCTTGATGTCTTCGAAAACCTTTGTGATTTGATCTACCAAATTTATACCGGGACTGCAAAACTGGACGGTAATCGATGGTAGTGGTCGACTATTTGTCCTGAATTTATTCGGGGTACGTAAATTCGTTGATTTAAGGCTACTACGTCGGTTGAAGTGCCTTCTGTAGGGCGTATGGGTCAGTCGAGAACTTCGATGGGTTGAAGTGGAGTAGTTTAAGTTGTAGAAAGAGTCGTCAAACTCCGTGCCATTCAGATCAACTGTAAGAAGTGGAAATAATGGGTGAGTTTTAAATTGACAAACAAAATAAAAGGGGGATTCATGCTCACGTCGTAAACGTCGTATTTGTCGTAAAGTTGTAAACTTCTGTCATTTTACTATGGAGATGACAGAAGTTTACTACGAATACGACATATACGACAGGGAGCGTGAATCCCCCTAGTATTCACATAATAGTTTACTAGTCCTTCTAATTCTGCTATTAGTTTCTGACCTAGCATAAGCATGGACATGGTACTCAAGTAAACCTATCCCCGAGGCTATCGGCCATCTAGTAGGGAGGAGTTGGATGATATGGTGAAGGCCCTAACGGGGACCTTTGATTTTGCTGTGTCTAGATCGTGCCCCATCAGCAGGCAAAGAGGTAAGAGAAAACCAGTCTGGTGGAATGCACAAATCTCTGAGCTTAGAGCTGTGTGCAGGAGGTTTTTCAACAAGGCTAGATTAGATGGAGGGCAGTTGGCCCATAGGGCCAACAAGCACTGCGACCCGGAAGTCTATTGTGCTACTTCAACAAGGCTAGGTCCACTGGTCTGGAGCTGGACTGGTTTTCCTATAAGGGACATTTGAGAGTTTTTAAGAGAGAACTCAGGCAAGCGAAGCGCCGCTCGTGGTGTAATTTTTGCAGGGCATCGAGGGCTCGAGAGAAGCCTCCAGACTTCGTAGCATTCAGTCTACTGACCCACCCATACCCAGCTTTCTACTGAAACAAGACGGGTCCTGGACGACTTCGTGTAAGGATAGTATTAAGTTGCTGCTTGACACGCATTTCCCATGCAGCCCGACAGCAACAATGCCCCGCTCTCCTGTGGGCGAGGGACTGGTTGTTCCTTGTGACTTTGAATCTATTCTCTCAGAGGAAAAAATTCGGTGGGCTATATCTAGCTTCGAGTCATTCAAGTTAGCTGGACCTGACGGTATCATTCCGGCAGATTTGCAGCACGTGTTGGATATTGCCTACTCATGGTTGAAAACCATCCGAGGGGCCTGTCTGGAACTGGTCTACATTCCTCGTGAATGGTCAGTGTTTTTATCCCTAAGGCGGGGAAAAGCTCACACGCGCGTCCGAATGACCTCAGACCAATTAGCCTATCTTGCACTCTGCTAAAGGTTTTGGAGCGATTGATTGATGTACACCTGCGTGCTACTATTCCAACACGACTTCAGTCTTCTTCACAGCATGCCTACTGGAAGGGAAGGTCGGTGGACACGGCCTTACACTCTCTGGTAGGTCACATTGAGAGGTCTCTCGACTGTAGATAATTTACCTTGGTTGCCCTCCTGAACCTCGAGAGCGCCTTCAATCATGTCGCACCTGCGGCTATAACCAATTCTCTCATCGGTCTGAATGTACAATAGATAGATCGCTCTGTAGGCTTATAGACCAACTACTAGCATCTAGGGTCATTTGTACTCGCTTGGGTGCAACATTTGAGCGCAGGAGTGTTAATAGGGGAACTCCTCAGGGTGGCGTCCTATCCCCAATTCTTTGGAATCTGGCGGTTAACAAACTGCTTTTGGACCTGGAAGGTGTGGGATGCAAAGTTATCGCGTATGCGGACGATATTGCCATCGCAATCTCTGGGAAGTTTCCCCTCTGTGCTCAGTGATATTATGCAGAATGCCCTCTCAATTATAACGAAGTGGGCTAGGCAAGCTGGGGTTGGTGTTAATCCGGAGAAAACAGAACTGGTTCTCTTTACAAGAAACCCAGGCCACCCATGCGTTGCGGCCACTAAAACGAAATAAAGCGCCGGGCGCTGACGAGATTCCAGCTGAACTGCTAAAATTCGGTGGAACGGGTCTAGCTAATGCCATACATGAATAACTCCTGCGAGTATAAGAGGACGAGGAGATCCCAGACGATTGGCGCAGAAGTATCATTTGTCCAATCCACGAAAAGCGAGATAAACTGCGGTGTGAGAACTACAGGAGTATATCACTAGTTTGTACGTCCTATAAAATTTTGACGAAAATTCTGGAAAATAGAATAAAACCATACGCAGAACGAATCATTGGCAACTATCAAAGCGGTTTCAGACCTGGTCGCTCCACAACCGATCAGCTCTTCTCAGTCAAACTGATACTCCAGAAGTGCTGGGAATACAACGTAAACGTATACCAAATCTCTGTCGACTTCAAGCAGGCATACGACAGTATCGATCGTGGAGTACTGTACAACATCATGCTGCAATTTGGTATACCGGCCAAATTAGTGCGACTGACAAAGATACCGATGACCAACTACGTCTAACAACTCAGGATCCATAATAGACTTACTGATCTATTTGAAACACGCACTGGTGTGAAACAGGGCGATGGACTGGCACCGACGCTCTTCAACCTAGGACTGGAATACGCTATTCGGCCTATGAATATGGACAACAGCAATACGCTACTCATCAAGTCGACACAATTAGCAGCGTACGCCGACGACGTCAACATCATGTCCCGAAGATTGGCCGTAAGGTTCTACGGCGAATTTTCGGGGCTGTTCGCGATCGAGGTGGATGGTGCATCCGGTACAACCATGAGTTGTATGAATTGTACGATATGTACGATACCCTGGAAGTTTCGTAAATCGTCAAACTACAACGACTTCAATGGGCAGGGCATATTCGTTGGATATGTCCGATGATCGCATGCCAAAGAGAGTAATGAATGCAGAACGAGTCTGCCTAGACGACCGAGATCTCGTTGGGAGAACTGTGTATGTGGACGTCGAGCAGCTACTGGGCTTCCAAGATTGGAGGACGCGGTCACGTGACCGAGATAATTGGATGACAACGATCCAGGAGGCCAAGGCCCGACGCCGGGCTATCGCGCCACGATGATAATGATGAAGGTCGACACACACAAGGGTCCAAAATCCAATTTTGCCCGCGTCCTATCCAAAATTTCCCCGGTCAATATAATAGCCGCCATACATTATCAGATCCGTCGTCCGATGTATCGGCCGATGGATCGCCACAAAATATCTGCCGGCCAACTTGAATTCACGAACATTTGAGTCGTTTCCACAAGAGATGGGAACGGTCCAAATGCTCATGAGCTCATTGTTAGCCATGTAACAACAGAAAGGTATCTTTTTGTTGTTGGTGCTTTTCAATGTAATTTTTAAATGTTCCATGTCTGAAAACTTATAAATTAAATAGAAACACTTACTTAATTCCGATTCCGACTCCATTGCAGCAGCACACAAGTAAGTACAAAGAACTTTCATCCAAAAACCGTTGTATAACTACAGTCACGTCTGATCCCATAAATCCGATCATTGAACTGATATTTTTATCGAAGCAAGTTTGTTGTTTCTAAAAGGGTTCGTGCCACGACTTATAACTCAAAATGTTCAGCGTTTCTCAAAATGTAATTTCGTTATTGCGGGGATTTCATTGCCGGCAGCAGCAGCGGCATCGGCTGTGTCCTTGGCTATTCTGCTTTCCAAACCTTATTGAAAGCAGCGACTGTGGCAGCACAGCACAGCACAGCACGAAATTGTTAATTACGATTTTTCTCATGTTTTGCAAAGAAAAAAAATGATTGTTGTGAATGTCGAAAGTGTTAATTTTTAACAACAAAACTCATGGCTCATGGACGACATCTAGTACGGAGACTGTCGATATCTTACTAGATACACCCTTCCCGGATAGCCTTCCCGTTGCGACACCTCCACCTGCGTACACCCTTAGTGACGCTCTTATCGATCCTGTACCATGCAACTCAATGGCGATCCTCTCTAAGGATAAAATCCTTTGGGCGATATCTAGTTTCGAGCCATTCAAATCAGCTGGTCCAGGCGGTATTATTCCCGCTGATTTACAGTACACCTCGAACATCGTGTATCCGTGGATTTTCTTCATTTTCTCTGTCTGTTTGGAACTGGTTTATATTCCACGTATGTGGCGGGAGGTGGAGGTTGTGTTCATACCGAAGGCAGGCAAAAGCTCTCATGCTCGCCCAAACGACCTGCGCTGCGGCCTATTAGTCTATCATCAATATTGCTCAAACTGCTGGAAAGGCTAATTGATATGCATCTTCGGAGCTCCATCCCCTTGCACCTCCTATCAACATCTCAGCATGCGTATTGGAAGGGCAAGTCTGTCGACACAGCGCTGCACTCTATCGTGAGTTTTATCGAAACGTCCTTCTCTCACGATGAATACTCCTTGGTTGCGTTCTTGGACATTGAGGGCGCCTTCAATTACATCAAGCCTGATGCAATTGCTGAAGCTCTCTGTGGTCTGGGCGTTGAAGAGTCGCTAGTTACGCTAATCAGTCAGCTACTAACATCTAGGGTCGTAAGGACAACCCTTGGTGCTTCCACTGTGAGGAGGTGTGTGTGCAGAGGTACTCCTCAAGAAGGAGTGTTTTTCCCTCTCCTGTGGATCATCTCAGTTAATTCGCTGCTCTTGGACCTGGAAAAACTGGGCTGCCGTGTAATTGCTTATGCTGAAGATATCGCAATCGCCGTCTCTGGCAAGTTTCCGGGGGTGCTGAGTGAAGTTATGCAAGGTGCATTCTCTATACTCACCGGTTGGACTAATCGCTGCGGCCTCACAGTGGATCCTGACAAAACTGAGCTTGTCTTGTTCTCTAAAAAAACCAAGATTCCTCCGTTAATATCCCCCGTGCTCGGGGGAAAAAGGTTGATTCTTGCGGATAAGGCCAAATTTCTGGGTCTAATTCTGGACAGAAAGCTTAGCTGGAGGGCAAACACTGTGGAACGGGTGCATAAGGCAACGGTCGCTCTGTACTCTTGTAAGAAGGCCATTGGGGCGACTTGGGGCTTTAAGCCAAAGATACTGCATTGGCTATAGCCATATATATAGCCATCATAGCCATTCTGCGCCCATTCTTATGTATGGGGTGGCGGTCTGGTGGACGGCATTGAATACCGTGCGTAATCGTATTTGCCTGTCCGGCAGCCTATCGGGCAGCCTGTCCGGCCGCCTCAAGGCGAACTGTCCGGCCGCGTGACTAGAATGAATTTTCACTGGAGTTTTTTCCAATAGACGAATGTATCTGAAGCTTGGCTATGGAAAGTGAAATGCCCGTACAATTCAATGCAATAGATAGATACTTTCATTCTATGGCGATAAGATCGATTTGCAATTATCCATCCGACCGCTTCAAAGGCCTGTCCGGCGGCCTGAAGCAGCCATACACGATTCGAGCCTGATCAGTTTTTCAGGAAGGAATTCCGGATGGTGTATTCTATATTCAGTCAAACCGGAAGGCCGGGCCTCATCAGTTTTTCCGGACAGGAATTCCGGATGGTGTATGTTGGGCTTATAGGTAAGAAATTAAATAATTGGATATGATGTGCATATTACTTGTTTTTGTGAGTTTTCTGTCAGAAAACCGATATTAAAATGTTTCTTTTGCTTTCTGATTCCCAGCTGGGCAACCTTTTAGTTTCCGGGGCCCCGGCTGGGGAAATCAGTTTTCGCTCGAACTTTTGTCACTTTTCACTCGCGTCACTCTAAAAGTCAAGAATTTGCAAAAAAAAATTTAATTTTTATTTTTAATTTTTGTTTTAAGTTTTAATTTTTTTTCCATAATTTATACTGAGTGTTTGGAATATTGGAGGCATGGAAAATTGAAATATTCGCAAATCCCCTTGCGTGGGCTCCGCTCGCTACGCTCGCTCCGCGCTTAAGGGATCGCAACCCTCAGTATCGCACAAACATGAACGCTCGCTTCGCTCGCTTTGCGTGCAACAGCGTTTTGATCAGTTTTAAACACACCAAACACTCAGTATAAATTATTAGAACAAGAAAATAAGGAAAAAAATAAAAAATTAAGATTAAAAATAAAAAAAAATAAAAAAAAAAAATTAAAAATTAAAAAAATTAAATTTTTTTTTGCAAATTTGAGAGTCTTGGGGTGACGCGAGTGATAAGTGACAAAAAATCCGAGTGAGAAACGATTTTTTCACCCCGGGCCCCGGAAACTAAAAATATCCCCCCAGCTGTATATAAAGCTGTCAAATATCCGCGTCCTATTGGCGGTTGTCAATAATAGTACCGTTCTTTTCCTCTCCCACGAAAATTAATATCGCTCTTCTCTCGTCCTATGAATTTTACTTACGGGCCACTCCAATAGTAACTCTGAGATGTTAAGCGGCAAAAAAACACGATCGAGAGCAAACACGAAAACGGGGCATGTCTTTGCTGGAAGTGTGTCTTGGTTTAGTTAGAATTCAAATGTTAACTCAAATTTCAAGAGAAAACTTAAATCCTTAGTACATATACAATCGGACAAATTTCCTTTAGGCAGCAAAATTATTTAGTATGTTTACTATTCCATATGATTACACAAAACAAACATTTTATTGACAAGAAGTTAACTTTATGTGCTTCCGAAACTATAAACTGTTCCGAAACTTCGACACCTGCGCCGCCTGCATTTCAAAACGCAGATTACTTAACGGAGCAGCAGTCTTGCACTTAAGTTTCATCCAGAGCAGCTCAGATCAAATTGTTAGTGTGCGTTTTTTACGTACAGAGCAGAGTAGAGCAGTTTAAGCGACCACGTAATACGTAAAATTCGCAAATTTTCAAATCTAAGTACTTAACATTTTATATGTCATTCGAAAGCTAACACATTGGGGCAACTTTTGTAGATTTTGCAGACATCTCAGTTCAAAGTACCGTAATGAAATATAGGTTTGATTTTTCCGTGAAAAGTTTATTTTTTTGTTTTTTTTTTTGTTTTTCAAAATTGAAACGGTTACGAAGTTACGATGAATTTCGCAACGATGAAGGTGTCATTTTATAGGAAATTTTACGAAAAATGAGGTTAATTTTAGACTTCAATAACCCAAAGACTAGCAAATTAGAGTTTTCCCCAGAAAATCTAGCTTTTTGACAAAAACAGCAAAACTGCGATAACTGTGTAACGGTAAAAGATATATGGACCATTCGGGCGGCGTTATTTATCTAACAGAGTGTAGAATATACCCTAGCCCTATGGCGATTTCATCGTGGGCCACCCTGTATACAAAATGTTATTCGTCGATGTCCGCCGTTAAAATCAAATCCAGAACAACATTTTTTTGGGTTCATTTCTCCTATTTGTGCTTTATATGAACAGTAGCATATTAAATCCAATAAAAACATAGTAACAATCAAGTACGAGTAACTATGGGATAAATAAATATCTACAAATAATTATCGAAACGCAATGAGTCGGAGCCACCACCACTCCAGGACAAAAAGAGCATACATGAAAATTAAATGTGATCATTTGAATATACGAATACGATGACTTGGACTACTCGATAGGGATGTCGAAAAGCCCATCTGGATAAATCTTGCTTGCTAGCTTTGGTTCCCCGAAAGTTGGTAATGTTACTATGCAAATATCCGAAGCGCTTATTCAATAAGTCGTTTGGAAGTTTCCAAAGGTACTTACTTTTGATTTATGTGTCTGAGGGGATACTGCTCGTGACGGTTACATTAAATTCGACTTCAGTGATAATAGAATTTGGAAATATAAAGATGACAAGGAATATGGCAAAAATTAACAAAAAACATACGTATATAGGTATGTAGTTCAAAGTTCTAGAAAGTTTTTCATGAGGGAAAATTGAAACGGTTTTTTCGAAAGAAACTACACAAATTTTATAAATACGAGACTCAAGGAAATTTATAAAAGCTGAATGTTTTTTGAACAGTCGGTTTAATATTTGGCCTATCAACCAAGGACGCGGCTCCTTGTGTGAGTTGCAAATTGAAGCTTATTTGATGGTACATCGATCATTCTGATTGTGTGTTTCGAGCCCCCTGTGGGACAAACTTCAAACTTATCTCCTTCTTCAATGTTTACTATAACCTCTTTGGTTTCGTCTAGTCTAGATCTTGAGATAGTATTTAACAGGCTCTACATCTTAATTCGGGGAACATATAACGCGCATACACATAATTGGCCTTCTGGTGCAATAGGCTATAGGTGCTATTCACTTCGGCACATCACTTGAAATACCTACACAATTTAACGACGCATAAATCAATCACAGCCGCAGTCTTACGTAAATCCTCCAATTTCAAGTCAACTACAACTTCATTCCCCTTTTAATCCTGCGATAATCTCCAATAATTCCGTGAGGACGCGACAATTCCAGGTGGTCTTCTTCCTCACCAGTCACAATCTAGTCATGAATGGTAAGTTTCAGGTGAAAGAAAGACCAAACCCTCAATATCGTGGAACGTTTTACGCTTACAATTTACCCCCTTTACGATGATAGCATGGAGAGTTAGCGATGAAAACGACAGTCAAAGGCTGATTCCTGTTTATTATTAAAATCTAAGACGAGGTGTTACACTTCATCTCTACGGCATTTTCAAGGATTTACCTTCTGATTTATGAGTGGTAAAATTTGTTTATTCGAAGGACTATTTGAGTTTTATATGGGGTTGGTTTTATATTTGGAAGTTATTGAAAGTGGGGAAGAAGAAGGTGCGATTGGATGTGCGAAATGACTTTCTGGCAATGAGAGATAAGAAAAAAGGAATACATTCATATGTTCGTAAATTAAGATGCATATTGTATTATGGTATGGACGATATTTAGGATATCCATTGAAATTCAATTAATTCATATACATATTTTACAAATTGATTTTTATTCTTGAGAATATAAGAAGGGTATTATACCTTCAGTAGATCGTGTCCCAGTAATTTTGAACCATTCTGCATTTGCCACTTTAAAATGAGCAGTAAAACTTGTTCCGATTCCACTGTTCCTATGAGAGGTATTTAAAACTGTGGGCCGATTTCAACTAAATTTAGGAATGTGGTTTGGCGGTAAATATAATTGGCTAATATGAAATTTTGTTAAGATATCTTTAGAAATAAAAACGTTTTTCGAACATAAACTTACTTTTGGGACTGTCGTTCCTACCCATGACTATGGTATATGATAGAGTAATCCAATTTCAATGAAATTCGAGAATGTAATTTCCCAATGAATACGATTGAATAATGTGAAATTTGGTAAAGAATTCTTTAGAAACAAAGAAGTTTTTCTCAAAAACAGACTTTTGGACCGGTCGTTCCTATAACAGGTATATGACGTAGTGGTCCAATTCCATTGGTTCCGACATATATACAGCATTTAGAAAGAAGGCTTTGTGCAATTTCAGCTCGATAGCTTCAAAACTGAGAAATAAGTTTGCATAGAAACAGACGGACAGACAGACAGACGGGCAAAGCTTAATCAACTCATCTCGTCATACTGACTAATAATATACTCGTATATAGTTAATATTGTAATGTTTCCACTGATGAGCGAAACCAGGTTCGTTAGATATTCTTGCGCAGAATAATGAAAACACTTCGATTGAAAAACAAACACTTTATTTACAAAACGAACTACACACGCGTAACTAACAACCAACACCAAACTAGCTCGAACTATTTGTTAACGGCAGATAACGACTTTCCCTTTTCCGCTTCCGAGCGGATACTTTATAACGATCCGACTTCCACTGATTATCGAGTATTACTACTAGTCGCTCCCGGTGACATCTGCCTTTTATAGCTGGAACTGTTTCGAGAAGGTTCTAGATTCCAGATGGCTCGAGAATCAGTTGGTACTTGTCATGGATGGTTCTAGACTATGATGGAGCTTACTACAGTGTGTGTCGTAAGAGAGACGTACTTCGTACATATAACACTGCCTCCTCCTTAGACCTGTTCGTCCCGAACAGAAGTCACCATGACGCCGCTCATGCGGTGTCATCCGATCCAGATGCATGGCCTTCATTTTCACTGTTGGCCTCCAACGTTTCGGAACGCGACGCACTACATTATCCACCCAAGCAACAATCTCATCCGGCTCCTTCCAGGTCTGTCCACGAGCACATTTGGTTTCTCCGATGAGCGCTGCACAACCATGCAAAGCCACCGTCGCTGACACCAATCGAGCGAACTTTCAAGTTGAACCTCCTTACGCGATCAGCACTCCACCGTGGTCGTCCTTGCATCAGGCGATGTACGTCATCCAACCGGCGTCCAAAGTCGGCGACCGACGTTGAGTGCTCCACATCATTCCGTGGGGTTGGAATGCTCTGCCACACCTCCATAGTCGGACATCGTAATGCCACATTGATAGCAGTAGTACGCCCGTTGTCGCTCCTGCCGTCCATCACCACAGCGGCCCCAAACTGCGTGCAGGACGCTTCCATATCGTCGAGAGCTGGTTCCGTTGAAACCTTCGCGGACAGTTCGGCCCTAACGAATCCCGACGTTTCCACACGTTCCAGATCGTTCTTTGAGTTCCCGACCTTCTCGAATTCATCATACACGTTTCCAATCTGGGCGCGCATCCGTTTAAACTTCATGGAGTCTCTACAAAGCTTCTCATTGTTAAGCTTCCAGACTCCCGCAGACCGCTCCTCCAATTGTGGCTTCAAGCTGTCCTTCTGCGGTTGCAACTGTGTTGTCACTCTTCGCAGTGACTCCTCCAACCTCACCAACTGCTCGTTCAACTTTTCCGATTGTTTGGCCATCTTCGTTGTCGGTTCATTGAACGGTGTTGTCGACTCCTCGAAATTCGCTGACCGCTCGTTCATCTGCGTTGTCATTTCATCCGGCAACTTCTCCGCCCTCGGTGACTGTTCGCTATCGGTCCGGCTGTTCACTACCGCAGCGGCCTCGAATTGTATCTGTGATTCGATCTTAATGACTCCTGATGTTTCGACGCGCTCCGGTTCGCTCCGCAATACTTCGACCTCCTCGGCAACCGTATAAATAACACTGGGAAAACACAACCTGAATGATACCGGCAGAGGCAGCTGAGCTGTCAGTGAAAATTTTGTACGAGAAAAAATTTCATCCTCGTGAAATCCACAAACTCGACATTTCACTCAAGGTAGTACCAACTTCACGATTCGGAATTTAACCTGGATGTTGCCCTAGAGCGTTTCTTTGCGCAACCGGGGCAGGGACCCTACACGGTAACGCAAAAAAAAAAACACGTCTATAGTCGATAAGCTGCGTTTTTCTTCGTAGTCGCATCCTGGTATTCCTCATCGTACCAGTAATTTTTATGCCTCCGCTCTTAATATCCCAGAACATGAGCGCTTTGTGTTTTCTGGATGTCCTCCCTAATATCTTGCCACATTTGCTTTGGCTCAGGATGCGCCCTTCGGTCCAGATGTTTTTGACGAGCTGTCAAGTAAGCCACCTTTATATCGTCGTTGCGTACTGAGAGTATGGAACATGTATTGAAGAGAGGCTATCATCACACACACTCCATACGTGTTTCGTACACGTTTTTTTTTTCATAGCCTAAACTCTTTTTTCTTTCGTTTGTCAAACTAACTGACTGAAAGTTGCCAATTTGTGTCAGCTTTTTACGATTTTTTTTTCATTGCCTACTTTCTCCTACTGGTGCTCCCTCGGTTCAAGCATACCTGAAAATCACAAAAAATTATTTGACAGCCGGGGGAACATTTTTGTGGTGTGTGTAATATGTCACAGTGTGTAGACGGGTGCCAAAAATTTAAGCTGATTTCCGTTCTTTATATATAATAGTATTCATATTCTCAGGTTACGTAACGTTTGTACGTCAAACTCAGGAGCCCTGCTCCTTTTTGAGGGACTGGTATTTGATATACGACACCGATATTTAGCTCGGACAAGAAAGTGGTACGAGTCGCAATTGGCTCCACATAGGGTTCTTACGTCCAACATGCTGGAGGCAGCCCTTTCTTCAACGAAGAAGTGGGCAATTTGTTTCGATGTTATACCACCTGGTGAAGTCCAGGTTATTTTATGTAAAATATATAACGATGCGGAAGCCTGTGGAGCTTATGACTAAGTTTTTACAGCTGGCGAAATCAATTAGACCTCAGCCATTGTCGTTCGCTTCATCATGGAGGCTGTGTTTTCCTGTTGTACCCCTATGATGCAGTTTATTGCCGACTTTGACATTAACGTCTCCGAGAAGAAGTTTTATATAATTATATCAGGGAGTAGGCTATCAAATAATTCATCAAGCAATCGTAATACGAGTATTCTTCTTTAATGGCATCTTTTTCCTCCTCCTTTGGGGCATCGCAATTACATATATAGCCAAACATGGAAAAATTTCGATCTAATGCAAACTAAGCTACATATTTAGTAATCGCTGTGTGCGCGGTCTCATAAAACACCGTGTGTTCTATTTTTCTGACTAAACTATTTAGTTTTTCTGCGAACTAAAAAGTCTGCCGCGGACACGAGCGCTTAATGTCTCGGATTTACATGATCCGGACTTGCATTGTTTACAAACTCCTGCTAATATGACTACAATTAGCATGCAAGGAATTTAAGCCGTTGAACGAAAAGCTCATTACGTTATCCACAAATTCCGGACAAAAAAAGTGGTCAGTGCCTCTTCCATACTTTCGTCCTTTTTTACGGTATTATAGCAAACAGGAATTTTTCTGGTTGTGTCTGATTTGTTGGCGACATTTTTTCTATCAATAGCATTCCGAAGTCCAAAAAAAAAGAAGACTATACAAAATTCCACAGTAAAGTGGCAAAGTGGTGAAAAAAATTTAGTCTATTTGGATGTTCTCACATTTTTACATGTTTTAGCTTATTGGAGTTCCACATTTTTTTAATTCCACTTTATGCGAGCGACTGCCAATTAATATGAAAATGGAATGGCCATGCGACCATTCTATTTTCATATTAATTGGCAGTGGCTGGTATAAAAATAAAGCCTATGAGAAGCAAATCTGTCGATTATACATTTAAAAACATTTATGAATTCTCTCGCCCGATAAATGACATAATAGCTCAATGGATAGATGAGACGCGCTCGCTGTTGGTTCGGTCACCGCTCTATGATCTAGAGAGAATGGAGGTTCGATCCTCGATGCGAAAAAAAACTGCCTGTGGGTTCTAATAGAGCTCCCATTGCGCTCCGAGCTTGTCAGTATAAAGACGGAGTGGATAGCAACTGCATGCCCGAAAAGTAGATATGCTATCGAAACGTCAACAAGGTATATAAATGCAAGAGGTGGTGACGCGCCCTTTCCCCTGGAAGGGTCAAGGCAATTAAAAAAAATGGGTACGAGTTTTTACATTCTTTCTTTCAATATTTCTTCGACTCATTTTCAGACACAATAATTGCATATGCCTAATGCCAATTCAAATTGAAAATTTGCCAAATCCTATAATTTTCCCTTTTTTTATAAATCCCACAATCATTTGCCCGATGGAACCATTGATTACTCACAAATTCGTTCATTCTTATATGACTGTGCACGGAAAAATGATAGCACTACCCACTTTATTGGCACACACCTTTTCGATTTCCCAGTGCCATTGATACGAACCAGGCAATCAGCAAAGGCGCGGGTAACATCCCAACATTCTTCCTTTGCTGACTGACGTTGTAGACCCAGCTGGTGATTTTCTTGATACCCTCATGCGAATTTGGATGAAACGTCCTGCTTCCAACAAAATCACCACTCTCACCTTCTTCTAGGCTCTCCCCAGGAACGTTCTAGGTTCTAGGACATGCCATTAGTCGAAGTGGCAAAATTGCCAGGAATATTAAAAAAAGTGCTTGAACAGACTGCGGGGAAGAAAAAAACTTTATCCTGAAGGATTGCGTGGGAAGAACGCGCCATGTATTTATGTATGACGAAGACACCGGCAGCACCTTCGTGTTCGGGTCCTTTCAGGCCTTTTAGGTGTCGAAGTGGCTTTTGGTCTGGGTAAAGTTTTTTTTTCCTGTGCTGCTGTTGGAATCTTTTACCCTGTTTTGGAGTGTGAGAGAGGTTCGTTTTAAATTCAAAGCCGTTTCATTCCCTAGCAATTTAACGGCAAGTTCACGTTTATGCCATTTATATACACGAATACGTTTTTTGAGAAGGCATTTTTCATCGAATTTACGGCCGATGCTGTTGTTTTGATGATGATGTTAATGTAATAAATATTTACTAGGATTTTTTTTGCATGTAATTTAAACATGGATGGAGGCCGATTATGGTCTTTGGATTCGAGAATGGGATACAACTATTGTTAAATTAATTTACTCTCTACACCTGCAAATATTGATAGTGGATGGGTGAATTTTTTAGATATGTATTTTATTTAGCCAAATGCATCTTCACAGAACAATCGGAATAATAAATTGCATTACATTACATTAATTACATTAAAATTCTTCGCCAAACACGTCGGCTAACAAGAATTTGTTTTATGCACAACACCTTGCTCATTAGCATCCCTACTTTTCGTTTCAACTTTAAACTTCGCCTTGCCGCGGTCTTTTTGTTTGCCTTGCTCGCGTGAAACGAAAGTCAGAACTCACCTCAATCACGAGCGCAATCAGGGAACAGAATCGTGTTCATTGTGGAATTTTTGCGAATAATTTATTAGAGGAGCTTCAATAAATACTTAATGGCACCTCGTCTTGGTGGAGGCAGTACGTGGATACCTACTCGTACAGCGGTTTGCTGTGGCGAAGCACGTAAAATCTAAGAAAATTCTAATTAGATGGCTTCAATTTTGTTTAAAAAATGTTTGTTTGTTTTTGCAGTACGCATCACAGTCTTAGTAGACTAGTCTACTCCACAGATAAATACCAGGTACCAGCTATAGCCTAGTCATCAGGTAGTTTTTCTAAAGCAAATGGTGGTGTAGTTTTTTTTTTATTTCGTTTATGTTTTTCAGGGTGCTGATTACGAATCTGAGGTCTGCTAACAATTTTTTTTTGTGGTAACTTATAACCAAAAACAACAACAAGAACGCAACTTTTTCGAGTTTTCTGAAAATATTTTAAAAACGGTTGACCCTAGCGCAAAACTTTCTGAAACAAAGTGAAAGATCTTGTAAAGTTTAATGAAAAAGATTCGCACTTCATTTTTCGTATCTTCAATACTTTTGCTTCTATTCTTTATCTTTTATTGGCACAAAAGAAAAAACATCTGGCGCAGTGAAGCCAGAGGAACTGATTTATTATATCATAGTATATGGGCTAATTCGGGATCATTTATGCGTTTATGTGAAAATGTAAAGAAAAGAAAACAAAAGAGAAAAACTAATCGTTGTGCCTTTGCACCAAACTCCCAAAAATTCCGAAAATCAACAAAGTACCGTGCAGGGACATAGGGCTGCATCAACCTAACTAATAGGGTACCAAGGTCAAAAATATATACAGTGAGTCACAGTCAAAACGAACAACCTTATGTTAGAGAAAAAATTACTTAAAAAATTACTGAAAAACCATTCAGATTAAAATTATTTTTATGTAAATTTATTGTCTCAATATGTAAGTGTCTTATTTCAGTGTGTTTTATAATTATTTTTTCTTCTTGGTACACAAAAAAATGATGAAAACTTCAAAAGTTCAAAAATTCACTTCACAGTCAAATGAATCACTTAAATAAAAGTAAAAAGCGTATACAGGGTGCCCGCTTCAGATGGTAAATACGTTAATAGTAGATAGTACCGTTCATTTGTATAAAATTGACACCAAAGTTGACACTCTGCTTTAACCGTTACAGAGTTATAGCATTTTTTTTTTGTAAATTGTGCCAAAAAGCTTGACTTTCTGAACAAAATCAAAATTTCCCACTGTCCCAATCGTTTAATCCAAGATTTGACCTCAATTTCTGAAACTACATAAAATTTCATATAAAACATATAAAATTTCCCGATTTCGAAGTTCACCGTTACTTCAAAGTTACAACTGTTCAAACTATCCAAATCGATTCTTCATCGAAAATTCAAATGATATTTTAACAATGGTACTTTGAACCGATATATCTGCAAATTTGACAAAAGGTTGCCCCAATGTGTTGGCTTTCCAACAGTATATTTATTTGGTACGTTTGGATTTGAACATTTTCGAATAATACTCATTAAAGAAAAAAAAAATTGGCGTGGAGATGAAACAAATTTACTTCAACCTTGACTTAACACGTACTCGTAAGCCATGCTACCAACGAAAAAAAAGAAAAAAAAATCGTATACTTTTGAAATTTGGCACAATCAATATGGAGAGTCATCTAGATATATGCTTCTGTTGCTATGGGGTCCGGAAGTCTAGGGGAAAGAGGGTGAAAAAAACTTTTTTATAGTTTTTTTTTAATATTTCGGGTTGGTTTCTCCAGGCCATGTTTTATTCCTTCAATGCGTGTTATTCGAAAATTTTCAAATCCAAACGTATCAAAGAAATGTACCGTTGAAAAGCCAACACATTGTGGCAACTTTTGTCAAATTTGCAGATTTGGCAGCTCAAAGTACCGTTGTAAAATTGTCACTTGTATTTTCGATGAAAAATTGATTCCACAAATGAACGGTACTATCTATACCATCTGTCTCCCGCTATACCATGTGGTTTACCGACGGATCTAAAACTGGGAGTTGGTGCTGGAGTCTATGGACCGGACACCAGGATCTCCATTGCTATGGGCGTCTGGGCTAGCGTTTTTCAAGCTGAAATCAGTGCCATTGGGGCATGCGCCAAAGATATTCTGGACAAGAAACCCAAAGTGCTAACATCGCTATCTGCACTCATAGTCAGGTAGCCATTAAGGCTCTTTCTTCACATATAGTTTCTCATCGAAATTAGTGAAAGAGTGTTTTTATACCCTTCAGTGTCTCTCAAACATCAATCGGGTTACTTTATGTTGGGTACCTGGCCATCAGGGCATCCCTGGTAACGAAGCTGCCGATGAACTGGCTAGACAAGGTTCTTCGCGTAAATTTTTCGGGCCTGATCCTTACTTTGGTCTGAGTTGGGCGAAATTAAGATCACTAGTGAGGGAGTGGTCTGCCAATGAAAGACTGCGTCACTGGGATTGTTTTCCAGGACTGCGGCAGTCCAAAGATCTTATAAAACCCTCAAAGAAACCAGCCGCCTGGGTAGAGCGGACCTGAGACTTATCATGGGTTACCTCACGGGGCACCACTGGGTGAGATATCACCTCAACAAAATGGGTCTATCCACTGATACGGAGTTCAGGCTTTGCCTGGAGGACACAGAGTCCACTAAACATCTTCTCTGCGAATGTCCGGCGGTAGCCCGTTCCAGGTTCTTGTTTCTTGGAGACTCCATCGTGAGCTCAGCGGTCGTAAGGAGCACCTCTACAAAGGATTACTAGCCTTCATTAGGCTTTGTTTTGGATTAATTAATTTGGGGCGACCGGTAGCGCAGTGTGTTGAGGCATCAGTCTCATGTTTGACTACCGGCGTTTCGGGTTCGAATCCCGTCCACGACGACGTTCGTGGCCATGTATGTGCAGGAGGTGCATGCTGGCAACTGCATTCTCCGATACCAGTTTATGCCGAGAATCGTCAACTGGGCTACATGAAACAGTTGACGCGCTATGCCCCACAAGGGGTTACGGCAATTGAGAGTGAGAGAGAGAGAGAATGGCACAATAAATCTCATGGTCACAGTGCCCACCCTTGGGTATCATAGCTTGTCCTTGTTATTATTATTATTATCTACCATTAAAGTATTTACCATCTGAAGCGGGGCACCATTTACATGCTTTTTACTTTTATTTAAGTGGTTCATTTTAACTGTGAGGTGTATTTTTGAACTTTTAAAGTTAATATCATTTTTTGTGTAAAAAGAATTATAAAACACACTGAAATAAGAGACTCACATGTTGAGACAATAAATTTTATTAAAAAAACAATTTTAATCTAAATGGTTTTTCAGTCATTTTTAAGTAATTCTTTCTTTAACGTAAGATGGTTTATTTTGACTGTGACTCACTGTAGTTAAGCGGGAAAACCGTCCAATCAGGACAGATCCTTTTCCCTCTCAGGTCATCTGTGTCTACTGATGTAAAACGGCTCTTTATGGGCCCAGATGTTGTGGGCCCGGCGCAACCTAGCCCTCCAGACCGTGGGGTTTTGCGCGCATGGTTTTGAAATCCCCCAAGATATAATTAAAAATTTAAGCTGCGAGAGATGATCGAGAGGCAGAAAATTTGGGTCTAGCATAGCGTATTTTAATTAAATCAAAAATGATTAAGCGATTCAACAAAATTCAAGATTTATAATTACTTTTTAGTTATTATTAAATATTAATTATTAGTTTGCCGAGATGTTGATAGCGATAAAGGTTGACGTTGTTGATAGCAAGAAAAATATGGTTTTCGGATTGCTTACCCATTGTCGATCTCGAACTCAAACACGAACCTGGATCACGTCTATTTTCAATACCAACCAACAAGATCTATTGTGCAGGTGAAAATCCAGGTTTCCATGAAGCTGTTGGCGATCCGTTTCAACTCTCAAACATTCGAAGAAAAAGATGAACACAAACTCGGTTTCGTTCATAGCCTGGACTAATATACGACAGCGACATGTACAATGACAGTACCCCAAGTAAGTCGAACCCGCACATCCATAAGCAATCCGAAAACCATATTCCTGTTGCCGTCCACAACGTCAACCTTCATCGCTATCAACATCTCAACATGTACACACAAGATCCCCGCAAGCATGCCGACCCCGCGGATTCACAAGCAACAGCCGTGTACAACGACCACTTTAGCCAGCCGACATGCACAAATAGCGGCCGTGTGAAGATGACGGGCGACTACAGTCTCGAGACTCCAAGTCTCCGTCTCTCAGCCGCCGAGTATTGGAGACTTGAGTATCCCCGTGTGAGCAGTGCCTTAAGGTCTAAACACACAGTCCCCGTACCAAGGCAGCGCCGTAGCCACCCGTATATCGGGTACATGGCCGGACATTGCGAGCAAAACCACACACTACCCGTACCGGGACCTAACCGTATGTTCCCCGTGTGTCGGTTTGGCGATGGTTCGTCGCAAGTGATTGCGGCACACAATTCCATTCAATCGGCACAGTCGGCGATTTTGTGTGTATGACTTGCGGTTACTTTTGGGAAGCGCAAACGTGTGTCTGTCTGTTCAACATTGTACATTTTCTGTGCTGTATGACGGCTACACAACGACCCACTCGGCGGCGGCTGGTCCGTGTTCGGTGATGTGTGTTTCCAATTTCGATCCGTGCCGCACAGTGAGCGAGAAAAATTAAATCAAACTAAACGGGCACGTTTCGCCCTATGATGTGCAGGCGACTGGCTGTTGTCCGTTTGGGTAAGTGTGAACCAGCAGACTGTTTTATATAGTACAATTCGTCTACCGTAGATCGCCAGTATACGGGCGAATACTGCGCTCGCGCTGGCCTGGTACGGGCACTGTGTGTTTAGACCTTTATGCTTATTGTCCGTCGTAGTATTCGGTTTCACCGTTGACACCATGCATGATATCTTCCTAAGACCCGCCATAGACGGTGCGATCCATAAAATATCTGACGATCGAAATTATATGGAACTGTCAAAAAAATCGTCAACGATAGTCACATATAGTAAACTGTGCGATCGATCTGTCGATCACAATATCGTCAGATCGATCTGACGACGAATTGCATCATATATGGGGGCTATAAGCGAGCCCAACGAAATCGACAAGTTGACAACATGAGCATTACAACTACTACAAATTACGCCTTAACAATTCAGCTGTTGTTTATTGTTTGTTTATTATTGTTTATGTCTATTAACAATTTTTATCTTCTAGAGACTAGACTATTACACGACGATGATGTGATAACTCTAGAAGATAGTGCGCTCATTCTGGAGCCTCTTTGTATCTAATGAAGAGTCAAATCGACTTTCGTTTGTTTTAACACATTTCCAAAAATAACAAGTTATCTTAATTACGTGATCGTATTTGTTTAAGGTAAGCCTTAATTGCCGTTAAATCATGTGCAACGTTCACTTGTATGCCAAAAAGATCTATGAGAATGTACGAGTATGCTATGCAGCAATTCCGATCAGTAAACATTTATATTTCGAAACTGGATGTATCAACTCATTATTCTGAGGTGCTAATCCCCACGTATATAAATGTTAGTGAGTTATTAGATATGATAATTTAATTGCAAAAATACGCGTGTGGTGGTCACTTTACATTGGAATGTGCAAATTTTTTTTTGTCAACATAAAAAATAAAAATACGCAAAATATAGCCGGCACATACATATACGAGTTTAGATCGACAATAAAATATACCATAAACTTTAATATTTGCGTCAGGCATGCTACAAAATAAATGGTCGGGGGGCTGATATACGATGTATTCGGCCGTCGGAATAACATTTATCTGCATTAAGTAAGATTTGGGAAAGCCAATGAATTCTTCTATCATGTTGAACTAAGTTTATTGGAGGTATGTCGCTAGTGATTGATACGTTTGTTTTTAAAAAAAAATCACAAATAAACAAAAAAACCGTTTATTTAGAGAAAATTCGTCAAGTGATTCGAGAAATTCCAATTGTATCATTATTTTATAAATAAAAGTAGACGTAAGCCTGGCATTACACTTTGCGTTTTTCTGCAGAAAGAGCAATCCCTCGAAAAACGCATTGTCGTACTAGAATTAAATAAATAACTGGCGCAACAGTCCAATTTGAACCATGGCCTCGAGATGAGTTAGCATCATCTCATTTTCTAGATCGTGACGGTATGTCTTGTACAGAGGTGTGTGATTGATCAGCAACACGCTCTACCGAGTTATTTACCCCATAAATGGGTACTCATTTAACAGCTGAGTGGGCTCATTAGTCCGACACGTAAATCCCCTTTTTTATCGAAAACTACCGCATTCAGTAAGAATCGAACCGTGGCCCAGTGCGTAGAAGGCGAACGTGCTAACCGTTGCACCATCAGAACTAGAAGAGGACCCTATATTTACATGTTAGGTTTTTCTGCGTGAAAAGCTTGTGAAAGAAATGAAACGTTCACATTATATCCCAGTGAGGATATCGATGGTTTTATTTTTGTAGCAATATAGTAGGTAGAAGTCGGGAGGTCGATACAATTTCAGCCAGTCGTCAATGGATTCACTGCATGAATTTCGTCACTGGGTGCATGCGTTTTTAGTATATCGTTCAACCAAAAAACGGAAGGTGTAATGCGTTTCATATACCACCGTGTGTTAATCTTCTCACTGCGTTTTTTTGCAGGAGAAGTCTTCCCGCTGTCGTTGAACTTGCTGCAGCAAAACGATTCCCGATTGCGGCAGAAAACTGCAGCGTTTTCGTAACGCATAAGTGTAAAGCGTTCCATTTAAATGAACGCGTTCCTCTTCTTCTGCGATAATGCGTTTTTTTTTGCGGGATTGCTCTTCCTGCAGAAAAACGCAAAGTGTAATGCCAGGCTAAAACGTAACTAATATTATCAATAATGTTATAATACATATTAAAGTGAAATAATAATAGCTCACACACCTCCTATGCGCGTATAAAGTATATCTAGAACAGAGAACAGGGATCGGTAAACTTTTTCTGGAAAGGTTCAGATTTTACGTCCGTTAAGCTGGCACCCCCACAATGAAAAATCATGATGTGACATATCGCATAATTAGGTGCTAATTAGGTGCTAAACTCAAAAATTTAGTGCTCCAGCATAACTGGTTATCTTAGTTCCGACAATTCGGCTGAACCACTAAATTTTTGAGTGGAGCACCTAATTGGCACCAAATTAGCACCTAATTATGCGATATGCCTAATCTCCATTTTTCGTTATTTAAAGAAGCGGGGGTGCTAGCGTGCACGCGTGAAGCACTGAGTACAAATTGAGAAATCACCACACTAATGCATTCCATAGATTCCACGGTTTTACACCGTACCGCACCACAAGATGTTTACACATCAAAAAATTGTATTTTTAGCGCTAAAATTTGCCATAAACATTGGCTGGAATTTATATGAGCAAATCCACGGTTTAATTTGACATATATCAATCAGCTGATAGCAAAATTCAGACTTAATCGAGGCCTGCATTAAACGTATCGTAGTCTGCCTATCAAATGCTTCAACTGATGCGGGCCTGAATGGAATTATTATGGAATGGTTATTGCAAATGAGCCGTGAATTTGCTCATATAGATTGCAGCCATATTTTATAGTAAATTCTCTGCGTTAAAAATATAAATTTTTATTTTTGCCGTTGACTGGAAAATTTTCGAAAAATAATTAGCATAATTCAAGTTCAGACCCCTGCCTTGAAAAATTTATGCGCACGGGCCTGGAGTGAGTCATCATCCATGGCTGCTGGCGAGTGACTGACGCAATGCTTGATCAAAATTGGCCTAGGCGGTCAAATATGACGAGGGTGCTTGACCGTCTAGGATAATCTTGATCAAGCAAACTGAGTACTTGAGTGAGACTATCCCTCGTGGTCAAGGCGGGTTTCCTAGGCCTTATACTTCATAGAAAGCTAAACTGGAGTCATAATATTCTAGAACGGGCCAACAAAACAACTATAGCACTCAATTGTTGCAGGAGGGCCATTGGTAGGAAGTGGGGTCTGCAATCAAAAATGCTCTATTGGCTTTTTGTTTCGGTCCTGCGTCCCATTTTGCTGTACGGGGTGGATATCTGGTGGACTGCCCTACGTACAGAAACAAGCCGCAGCATCCTAGCAAAGGTACAGAGGGATCTTCGCTCAACCCCATCCGCGGCTTTGAAGATGATGCTAAACCTCCTTCCTGTGGACATTGCAAGTGAACAGATCGCTACCAACACGGCGATTCGCATAAGGGAAACAGGTCAATGAACCGACACATACTTCGGTCATGCTGCAATCCTAAGCAAAATTGACATCCCCTCTTCCACAGACTACTGTATTCCAAAACACTGGTTCAGTGCAAACTACACATGCGTTATTCCATCCCGTAGTCAATGGGAAATGGTCGACTCGACGGCCCTAAATCCTCTGTGTATTTACATGGATGGCTCCAAAACCGATGATGGGGTGGGCGCCGGAGTCTTCTCTGAGTGTCTTCGACTTGCTACGTCTTTACGCCTCCCAAACTACTGTAGTGTTTTCCAGGCGTGGATATGGCTCGGACAAAATATCATATCTGCAAGAGATATTACGATTTACACGGACAGTCAGGCCGCTGTGCGATCCTTGGAATCCGTCCTGGTGTCGTCAAAGTATGTGGCAGACTGTCGTACATGCCTTATGGAAATGGGAAATTTCTTCAACATAACCCTGTGTTGGATACCAGCCACAGTGGCTTCATTGGCAACTGTAGAGCAGACTAACTTGTTAGAAAGGGAACTGCCGATGGAAACCTGCAAGTATGTCGAGACATTGCTATACCTGTCCATACATGTAAGTATGGCACAAAGGTAACCTCTATCAACCAGGCCAATTCGAGATAGCTGAATGGAGATACGTGCCATAAAGCAAAACTGATATGGCCTAAGCTGGATGTTAAACGATCCACTAAACTGCTTTCTATGAAGAAACTCCACATTAACCTTGTTGTGGGAGTCATCAGTGGTCACTGCGCCATCGGCGAACACGCCAGAAGACTCCGACTTCCATACCACGATTTTTGTAGAAGCTGTGGTGATGAGGAGGAGGAGGAGGAGGAGGAGAGTACTTTTCACCTTCTCTGCGATTGCCCAGCTTTGGCACTTAAAAGAAGAGCTACTTTGGGGTCCTTTTTTTATGCTCATCTGGGAGACTTAGCTAGTGCGGATGTGGGTCAACTTCTTCGTTTAGCGATAAGCTCTGGTAGGTTCAACCATTAGATGACGACTGGGGGTATGTTTTTACTAGGGTATCACAAGCGACCTATTTTTTGTCTAATTGCGCTGTATTACGTTTATTTACGACAGCCTTCCGTACGATACCATACCATACCCAAACTGAGTCAATCAAACTTTCTATCAATCACCGTCAACGCTTGGCTCAAGCGTCAAACCGGTCCCTAGACGGTCAATTACGATTGATTCAATCTCTCTCTCAATTGCCCTAACCCCTTGTGGGGCATAGTGCGTCAACTGTTCCATGTGGCCCAGTTGACGTTACGACGGCAAAAATTGGTTTTGGAGAATGCAGTTGCCAGGATGCATGCATCATTCATGGCCACGAATGTCGTCGTGGACGGGATACGAACCCGAAACACCGGTAGTCAAACACGAGACTGATACCTCAACACACTGCGCTACCGGTCGCCCGGTCGATTCAATCGATTGACACTAAATTTTGATCAAGCGGCTTGATCGTCTAGGGGCTCCTTAAGGCACTTTATACCTGTAATTGTATTGCAATTGTATGTATATCACATGTCATCAGTTATGTCCACTTGTTTCAAAACTTGTTTTTTTTTTCTCGGTAACTTGATGCTACGGTCGTCCCAGCTACATACATATTTCAAATTAAAGCTAATCGAATTAACATACCTAAAATACAAACTGATCTATGATTTATCTCATAAGATGAATGCTTTCTTCTTCGATGTATGTACAATACCGAAATTAAGATTTTTAATATTTGGGGGGAAATTTTCCAATTTTGGAAAAGCTATTTCTCGGAACATTTTCCACGTGTCGAGATTCTTTTTGTACTAAATTTTAAGAAATGCTCTTTTAGAGTTGTAGACACTGCCGCTTTTCTGTAGAAAATTGTCATCGAAAATAACTTATTTAAATATTTGTTGATAGCAATTTTCAACTGCGGAAAATAACAAAACCAATCACTAACAAAACAAATTGGGTTTTCAAGAAGAAAATTGACTAATAATGAACATGAACAACAGTGACTGCTATTGAACTTTCATATTAGGAAATCAGTCACAAGATCATAAACCATTAATTGATGTGTTCAATTGAACTGAGATAGTATCAAAATGCAAGATAATCGAGGAATTCGTATTGATTATGTATGCGCAATGTGCGTCATGCATACATTAAACAATTCTCATTGCAACCGTACTTGGAAAAAAAACCGAAATTGTTATACAGAAAACTAATTGATCACTGCTATCGGACTGATTACTCGTTCAAGTCGCCTTGCTGCATGATAGATTGAGATAATTGCGGGTTCGGCTTTTTCTATGAAGTAAAATACTGGGTATCTAGCACGCAGGGTTACTGATCTGAATGAAATAAAACACAAGCTACCGTCGGCGTCGACAAGCTATGGCTAGCCGAATGCTAACTTGCTATTGATTGTATAAAGAATCAAATAATCTATGTATATACAGGATGTCCCGCTTCAAATAGTAAATAATTTAATGGTAGACAGTTTCGTTGATTTGCGAAAATTGACACTAAAATGGGTACTTCGTCTTTAACCGTTACAAAGTTATGACATTTTTTGTAAATTATGTCAAAACTAGACTATAATTTTCCAGTCTCTGGAAAATTTAAACGAAAATCATAAATTCTGAAACTACATAAAATTGTATGGGAAATAAAATTTTCCGAGTCTCGTAATTCACCGCAAGCGCCAAGATATACGAGTAATCTTGAAAAATTAATTAAAATAATTTTTTTTATCGAAAAATTAAAGGGTGATCTTATAACGGTACTCTAATCTAGAGATTTGCTATTTCTAGGAAAGTTGTCTCAATGTGTTGGCTTTCGCACGGCATAAAATTTAAAGGGCTTGGATTTGAAAATTTTCGAATATTACGAGTATTCATTAAAAATGACTATTAACGAAAACTTAGCTAATAGGAACACCAAACTAGCGTACAAACTGGTAAATAAAATTAAGAACGGCTATTAACCCAGGACTAGCCGCTGTAAGGACAAGGATGGAAACATCATCAGCGACACCCAATAGGCATTAACAGACCATGGGCCTCTCATAGTATTTTGAAGAGTTTCTGAACCTACCATCTAACATAGCTCTCGACGATATTGTTGATCTAGGCCCACCCATACAACCCTCGACAATAGAGGAAGTTGATCTCGCGTTGCGGTCTCTAAAACGAAATAAAGCGCTGGGCGCTGACGAAATTCCAGCTGAACTGCTAATGTTCGGTGGAACGGGTCTAATTAATGCCATACATCAATTACTCCTGCGAATTTGGAAGGACGAGGTGATTCCAGACGCAAGGTGCAGAAGCATCATCTGTCCAATTCACAAAAAGGGAGATAAACTGCGGTTTGAGAATTACAGGGGTATATCACTAGTCTGTACGTCCTATGAAATTTTGACGAAAATTCTGGAAAATAGGGTAAAACCGTACGCAGAACGAATCATTGGCCAATATCAAGGCGGTTTCAGACCTGGTCGCTCCACTACCGATCAACTCTTAACGGTCGAAGTGATTTCCCAGAAGTGCTGGGAGTACAACGTTGACATATACCAAATCTTGGTCGACTTCAAGTAGGCATACAACAGTATCGATCGTGGTGTACTGTACAACATCAGGCTGCAATTTGGTATATAGGCAAAATTAGTGCGACTGACAAAACTTACAATGACCAACTTCGTCTCAGAATTCAGGATCCATAATAGACTTACTGATCTATTTGAAACACGCACTGGTCTGAAACAGGGAAAAATGCTAGACACATTCGAACGCAAAGAGGCTGTTCGCGATCGAGATGAATGGCGCATCCGGTACAACTATGAGCTGTATGAACTGTACGATGAGCTGCAAGTCTCGAAAATCGTCAAACTACAACGACTTCAATGGGCAGGGCATGTACAAAGAATGAACGATGATCGCATGCCAAAAGTAATGAATGCAGAACGAGTCGACGGAGCGAGACTGCCTAGACGACCGAGATCTCGTTGGGAGAGCTCAGTAGGTGTGGACGCCGCGCAGCTACTGGGCTTCCAAAATTGGAGGACGCGGTCACGTTACCGAGATAATTGGAGGACAACGATTCAGGCGGCCAAGGCCCGACGTCGGGCTGTCGCGCACGATGATGATGAATATGCTAACATAAAATATGTTACTCCTGCGTTTTGTATTTATCAGTGGCGTAGATAGCTTTCAGCGGGGGGAGGGACTAGTTTTTTTTATGCTCTCGACGCGAAGACCTTCAAAAACTATCCTTTTAGATGAGTTAGCTGATAACATTTTTCAATATATCTTCGAAATGACAGACATTTCGACATTTGCCCTTATTGAGAACGGGTAGCTGATGAAGTATTCATTGAGTGTCATCAACAAGGTAATCAGAAGTTTGGTGATGTGATATTCTTGTGGACTGAAACTTAAAACACAAATCATCGATGATTTAACAATAAAGTGGAGTGGGCAATTGCCAGTCTAATCAAAAATGACCCAAACTTGCTCTCCACTACCACACGAAAATAATCAGCTTAAAGCCAATTCCTCCTGTCACTTGGTTTCGTCCACACCATTTACTCTTCAGAAACTGCCTTAATCCATGGGGGAACCAGCTCGACCAAGCCAGGAGTTTGTATTCCGACCTAAATCGGAATATGTCCGCAAGCTCTGACCTAGCAGGGATATGAGCTAGAGATCTTGTTATTTTCACTGACTGGCAAGCTGTAATTAAATCCTTCGACATGGGTCTGACTACGTTAAAAATCGGTACGGAATGTCGCTCAATGGTTACATAGATGACACTGCTTTATTGCGGGCGACAACCATCGATACCATACAACGTGTATGGTACTTAACATGCCGTCGCCTTTATCCGTTCATAGTAGGACTTCTTAATCAAAAATAAAGTAAAATATGTTAAGAATGAACTACCTTCAGAAGGGGGCCCAAAACCGCGATCGCTGGTACTAAGCGCATCTCATCAGACGCCTCTGCTTCGCGCCAGTGGGAGAGGCGTGGACAAGAGCATTCCAAGTCGTGTGTTGCATCGCCTAATTTTTGGCTACGAACACGAAATGGGTGCGAATCTAACCTGAATGCAAATTGCAACGTTCAACTTGTACCATACACGTTGTATGGTGTCGATGGCTGTAACCCGCAATAAAAAAAACTTGTTTGTGATGTAGCGACTAGCGCTTACTCAGAACAAGCGAGTGAGCTGAATTCCATACCGGCACTTTGCACGTTGCAATTTGCATCCAGGTTAGATTCGCACCCATGTTGTGTTCATAGCCAAATATAAGGCGATGCAACACTCGACTTGGAATGTTTCCGGTCACGCCTCTCCAACTGGTGCGAAGCGCGAGGCAGAGGCGTCTGATAAGAAGCGCTTAGCACCAGTGGTCGAAACCGGTGAACGCGTTTTTGAGGACCCTTCAGGGGGTAGTTCATTCTTAACATTTTTACTTTAACACTAAAAGCTGCTGCCGACAATGGCCCATCGCGATGGTGATTTTGATGGCCGCCATCGCACACCAAATATCAATTCAAATATTGTCCGTCCACACAATGGTCTTCGATGGGTCATCAGGAAATTGCGAATAATACTCAATTGCCCGAACCCCTTGTTAGTCATAGCGCGTCAACTGTTCCATGTGGCCCAGTTGACGTTTCGTTGGCATAAATTGGTTTCGGAGAATGCAGTTGCCAGCATGCACCTCCTGCACATCCATGGCCACGAACGTCGTCGTGGACGGGACTCGAACCCGAAACGCCGGTAGTCAAACATGAGACTGATGCCTCAACACACTGCGCTACCGGTCGCCCCAAACCCAGGAAACTGCGAATAATGGGCAATTGAAATTTAAAGCTGACAGACAGATGGTTGGTGATAGTAGGTAGCATTGCGATAATTGCGTAGTTGGAGGAAAATTTGTGGCCATGCCATGGTCCATCGTTGTTGACAGTAATGACGGTTACGCGCCATTGTCTAGTGAATGCCACCCGCCCATCCAAACAATGGAGATGGCTTCAAATGGCCGAGGATGGGCCATTGTCTGTAGTAGGTTTTAGTGTTTTAGAATAGCTTTCGTAGAGTTGAATTGTACTATTCTTGATGGCGCATCTTCCACCATCTTCATAGGCGGCAGGGAGAGGGTGAAAAGCAAAATCTATAATGCCTGCTACAGATAATGGCCCATCGCGATGGTGACTTTGATGGCCGCCATCGCACACCAAATGTCAATTCGAATATTTTCAAATGTTGGCCGTCCACACAATGGTCTTCGATGGGCCATTGAAATTGAAAGCTGTTCTCTGTGCGTCACGGCAGCTATAATCAAACGGATCGCGTATGGCAGAAGGTCGATGAGAGCAGCATTGCGAAATGTGTAGGGGCCTGTCAACTTAAATCAGCTGTTCAAAGTTGTGTACGCGATGGGCCATCGCGTGGAGGAAAATGGCTCTCGAAGCCATTTGTGGCCATTCGATGGCCCATCGCTGTTGGCAGAAATGACGGTTACGGGGTATTGGCCACTGAACGCCATCCGCCCTTCCACACAGTGGCGATGGCCCCGAATGGCCGGGGCTGGGCCATTGTCTGTAGCAGGTATAACACACGATCCAGTATGCGGGCAACATTTTCTAATGCCTGCTACAGACAATGGCCCAGCCCTGGAAATTCGGGGCCATCGCCACTGTGTGGACGGGCGGATGGCGTTCAGTGGCCGATGCCGCGTAACCGCCATTTCTGTCAACAGCGATGGGCCATCGAATGGCTACAAATGGCTTCGAGAGCCATTTTCCTCCACGCGATGGCCCATCGCGTACACAACCTTGAACAGCTGATTTAAGTTGACAGACCACTACACAATTATCGCAGTGCTATTATACTATCATCGACCTTCTGTCGTACGCGATCCGTTTGATTATAGTTGCCGTGACGCACCGAGCGACAGCTTTCAATTTCAATAGCCCATCGAAGACCATTGTATGGACGGACAACATTTGAAAATATTCAAATTGACATTTGGTATGTGATGGCGGCCATCAAAGTCACCATCGCGATGGGCCATTATCTGTAGCAGGCATAAAAGTTACAATTTTGTCGCGCTGTAGTTTTAGAACGTATTCAGTTTTTTTTTATAAGAATCCAAAATGATTAGGAGTATTATTAGAAGTATTAGTATTAAATTGTGAGCGAAGCGGATGAACTATAAGGCTGCGCGCAAGTTGGCACACGTTCGTGTGTCGCGTTCACGTGTTTTATGTCAAACGGTGTGAGTCTATGGTTTTCAACCAAAGACACGAATCTGTCAATTTGGCAAATGCTCGGCTGTTGTCGTATCACCAAATTGGATTCATTATTGTGCGTTAACGCCAATAATTTAGTATGAAATATGCGCTTATGCACATCCTACTACTCTCCAGTCGTTTGTTTCGCCACTCAATTCTTGCCTAATTATCCGTTTTAAAGCACAATAATGAACTCAGTTTGGTGATACGACAACAGCCGAGCATTTGTCAATTTGACAAATTCGCATCACGTGTTTGCTGTCAAACGGTTTGGGTCTATGGTTTCCAACCAAAGACGCGAATCTGTCAATATGACAAATGCTCGGCTATTGTCGTATCAACAAATTGAGATCATTATTGTACTTTAAAATGGGTAATTAGGTAGGAATTGAGTGGCAAAACAAACGACTGGGGAGTAGCAGGATCTGCATAAATACACATTTCATACTAAATTATTGGCGTTAATACACAATAATGAATCCAATTTGGTGATACGATAACAGCCGAGCACCTATCAAATTTACAGATTCGCATCTTTGGTTACAAACCATAGATTCAAACCGTTTGACATGAAACACGTGAACGCGACACGCGAACGTGTGCTAACGTGCGCGCAGCCTAAGAGTGGTCACAAAATTAGTTGGAGCGTAACAGTATAACAGGGTATGACAACTTGTAATAAATGTGGAAATTATGATATTCCGCAATGCAAGTGGATTAAATATAAAATAGAAATTCGTTGAATTCGAAATTATTCAAATTCTATTTTCAATAGAAACATATAAATAAATTCAATTCCAGTTTAACAAATAAGAATTCAATCGTAAATTAAGCTTTCTTTTATAAAATTATTCATTCACCTTTCCTCTTAATGGTTAACACCAACGCAATGCAATGATAGCAATCAAAACATTCCTCAAGCACCGGTGAACAATAATAACACACGCTTTTATAGTAAGTGCGTAGATTCAACTGCTTCAGAATGCTGTCCCCGCTTTGTCGGCGTATCTACGCCAGACCGACGTGTCACCGATCGTTGTTTCAGGCAGGCAAGCCCATGACGCAATCGCTTCGTGAATTTGTAATTTAATTAAAAGTTTTCCATGCGGGGAAAAGCTTTCTACAGCGGCACTGGACGTCCACCGCGGTCTGGCAATCTTTTTTTCGCACTGAAAACATTCAGTCAGTTTGTATCGTTCTCCCCGGCCGTGTAGATCGCGGGTGCGTCGCTATAAAAAATGGCGTTCGTTTCGTTACTACTGCTCGGTTTTGTGACGCTCCTAACTGGCATTTATTTGTATGTAAAATATAATTATGGATACTGGCGAAAGCGCGGTGTTCCGTATCTGGAGCCCTCTTTTCCGTTTGGGAATATCCGCGCGTTCAATCGGATCATGCATAGTTCCCAGCGGATTGGCAAACTCTACGATCAACTGAAAGGAAAAGGACCCTATGCTGGGATCTATCTATTCCATCAGCCAGTTGTACTGGCCACCGATTTGGATTTCATTAAAACTGTTTTGATCAAAGATTTCAACTCGTTTCGTGATCGTGGCATGTATTTCAACGAAAGGGATGATCCACTGACTGCAAATCTTTTCGCGATAGACGGACCAAAATGGCGCCAGCTCAGGATCAAGTTGACGCCCACCTTTACGTCGAGCAAAATGAAATTCATGTTCCCGATAATAGTACAGGTGGCCGACCAACTGCAAATTGCGACCGAGCGGCAACTGCAAAAAGGTTCGGAGGTGGAGATCAAAGACATTATGGCTCGCTTCACCACTGACGTCATAGGCACTTGTGCATTTGGGATCGAGTGCAACAGTCTGAAGGATCCGCATGCCGAGTTTCGCGTTATGGGAAAGAAGGTGTTCGATACGCCCCGGAGTGGCATCTTCAAGAGGATCTTCATGTCCACTTGTCGCGGACTGGCGAAAAAGCTACGACTGAAGCGGTACCATGACGATGTTTCGGCGTTTTTTTTGAAGGTAGTTCGCGAGACAATTGACTTGCGCAAGGAGAAGGGAATACAAAGAAACGATTTTATGGACCTGTTGATTCAGCTAATGGACAACGGCAAGCTGAAGGACGATCCTGATAGTGAGGTGGGCAAAATTACCTTCGAACAGTTAGCGGCGCAGGCATTTGTGTTCTTTCTCGCCGGATTCGAGACATCGTCCAATGTTTTGGCCTATATTTTGTATGAAATGGCAAAAAATCAGGACATTCAGGATAAGGCACGGCAATCAATTGAGGAGACACTGCAGAAGCACAACGGGCAAATAACGTACGAGAGTATCATGGAAATGACGTACATTCATCAAATAGTGAATGGTGAGTACGGGGGTTTCTTTGAAAATAGTATACTGCGTACTTAGCACTAATTAGAGGGTGTTTTCTCTTTACAATGGCTGCGTTCCTAAGACGCAAGCGCTGAGAAGCGCTTAGTGTTGCATAATGGTTTGTTCTAGAAACGCTTGTGCTGAACTAAGAGCTTTCACTTTTAGTCGGCATAAAATTTTGTCAGCTCAGCGCGTATTTGGAGATTGTGTAATCGGTCCTAACTTGGTAACGTCTAGTGCGCTTGAATTGTGTGACATTCCCTTTCCCCGCTGGATGACAGCCAGTCGTAAATGCCAAACTGAATATTGCATTTGACAAATGTGACAGCATGTCGTTTTTTAAGATGGACATGCACGGACGTCCAAAAGCCAAATTTTAACTGATCAAAGCCAAAATTTCGCCGGTTGCACTATGGATTTGACAGGAAATTTTTGGCTGCGACCAGGTAAAATTATTAAAATTGAATTTGGACCATCCGTGAATGTCCATGATAAAACAAAATATAATCAGAATTTGCTGCTCAGCAATTGTGAAGCGCTGGGCCAAGCGCTTGCGGCTTAGGAACGCAGCCCATGTTATCTGAGACAGTTGGGGCTTTTTCTTACTTTCAAATATACGATAATTGCATTGTCAATAATAACAGAATTTTTATGATCGCTGATATGCTGCGCACTGATTACACAAGCTTTGTCGATAATATTTATAATGTTATCAGCTAAGTTTGAATTGCTATTAATATCCGTTTTTAAAGATGATTCAGTCAGTGTATAGGGGGCAGATCAGAATTTTCTGTTTGAAAAAAATGTTCACAAACAAAATTGTTCATGAACATGTTCTCATGGCATATTCTACTTAACACTTTTATAAAAATAAAATAAAAATTCCTAAAAATAATCCTAGTAAATAAAATTTAGCAGGAAGTTATAGAATACATATGCGGTTTCTCTTTTGATGCTTGTCTACATTATGTAGAAGGGTTAGAAAGTTGGAGATGTCGGCTGGAAACCACGTCGTGTAAGCGGAGGAAGGGGTGAATGACTACGCCAGGTAGACACACCGGATCCGAGCCGGAAATCACTCGTTACTCGACAACCGCTAATTCTATTGTAGAAAACTTTATTTACTCTCATATTTTTGAGTTTCTAGTCCAATACAATTTTACTTAGCCAACAGATTCACGAAAGAGTGTTTATTACCCCGGAAGTCCCGAGCAACCTTGAAAAAATACTTAACTCTTTTGGAAAGCGCCAGAGTACCTGTATGCAGGTGAATGTGAGATTTGCCTTTTCTAGCTTCATCCCTAGTTAGGAAAATATGAGGAAAAACATGCCGGGATTATAAAGCGGTGGTCCTGACGTGGGCTTATTTATTTTATCAATAGGAAGTAGGCCGCGAATGTTATACACATCTTATAAAAATGTTTAGCTCAATAATTTAGCTTACCTTTATATAGTGGACCAACCATTAGCCGGCCTTAGCTATTTTAGCGCCCTGTTCAACTAATATAAAATAGCTTGTGCTTAAAAATGCATATTAGATATACACAGGATGGCCTGCTTCGAAATGTCTGTACCTGTTAAAATCGATCCTTACTTTACTCTCTTGTCACGTCTTCTGTTAGCTAGAAGCCCAACTAACAATTTGCTCTTGAGGTGAGAACCAAAACTCTTATAATATCGGTATTAAACCTTTCGGAACGAAATATTACGTTAAAGATATTTATTAGGCATTCTGCTAAAAAGTAAAACTAATAACCGAATCTGTTGTAACTTTTAAAAGAAAAGACGTGTAAAAAGTCTTTAGTGTAGATTGGAAGCTCGATGAAAACTTTAAAGGCATTTTGTTCAGATTATAGCCTTAAAAGTAATTTTTGCAAGTGTGTTATTAGAAAAGATCCTCTTAAAGTTTTTGCTTTAGACCATTCTAAGTGTTAATGCAGTGTAGGTCTAACTAAACCATTATAGGAATAATTGCCGTTTGTCAACTCTCGTACTGCTTGTATAATAAGCTTGATCAAGAATATATTCCAGTTTCAGGGTTGTAATATTTTAGCTTAAATAGAGATGAGTAGAACGACTTTAAATGAGAAAGCTATACACTCTGATACTTAAAGAAGTCAGGCGAAGGTTGTAGGGAAAGATATAGTTTAATTGCAATTTTGAAGAAAAGTTTAATAGGAAGAAGTTATTATAATTTACTTATGGGAGCAACAAACTTAACTAAACATTTATAAGTTCTTTAAAATAGAGCTTGAGAGAACCGCCATCTTTTTCGACTGTTTGGTTATAGCAGTTATTGCGCCAGAAATTAATTTCTTCAATACTTTGGGGACTTTGGATATTTTCATTTTAAATGTATTTCTTAGGGTCTGACAAGAAAATAAGAACGTGTTTAATACATTAATGGTTAAACCGAAATGATATGCGCGAACTCCACACTATTTATTATTTTGAAAAAAATTATTTTAAAATTAAACACCTTTAATTTGAGTCCGCATAATTTATTTGAGCCGAAATCTCTATATGCATTTCGGGCAGTATTCCGCCCATCATCAGCAACACGACTGAAAATTCAAGTTACCTTAGTGTCAAACTTACATACATTGTCGTAGTTTCATTCTACTACAAATTTAAATTTAAATATAGATTAAAAAGACATTTAAAGCAAAGTGTATAAATAAAACTAAAAATGAAACAATTAAATAAATTAACATTAAGTCACAAAAATTAAATTAGCGTCAAGAACTAAAGTAGATTAACCTAAAAAAATTTACAAATCAAATAATTAAAATAAATTAACATTAAGCTACAAAAATTGATAAAAAACGTGAAGAATTGAATTAGATTAACTACCAATTTAAAATTAAACAAATAAATTAACAACAAGTCAGAAAAAATTACGTCAGATATCAACAATTAAAAATTAACCATTAAATAAACAAATCATTAAAACAAATTGAACAAAACCGACTCAATGTTTCCTTTGTCTGCATTTATTGCTGCTTCGTCTCTCTGGATGAAAATACTTTCGTACGCGTCAAGTTTTCGTTCATCGGATATCGACTTTAGTAATCGCACCTCACTCGTGGAGACCGGCAGGTGTTGTTGCTCCAGTACATGCGCTGCGAACGCCGACTTTGTCGATTCGTTGTTGAATACGTATTTTTTGTGTTCCTCAAATCTCTTTTTCACTGAACGCTTTGTTTGCCCGTAGTATTTTCGATCGCAGATCCCGCATGAAATTTCATAAATTCCAGGTTTTTCCAGTGGATCTGTGTGATCCTTCAGGCTTTTGAGGTGGTTTTTCAGTTTGTATGGATTTGAGTGTACCATTCGCATGTTGTTGCGGCGGAATGTTGTTTGTAAACCATTGGTGACGTTCGGGGCGAATATGATAGACACTCTCTTCCAATCAGCTGTTCGATCAATGTTTTTATTTTGGTGGAACAGTGTCGAGAAATTTGCGTTCAGTTTCTTTTGTGAATGCTTTTTTATTATTTTTTCGATGGTACTTGTGCTGTATCCATTTGTTTTAGCTGCATTCATTATGTATGAATGTTCTTTTATGTAATTGGGTAAAGAGAGAGGGAGATTGACCAGGCGGTGAGCGAGGGAATGAAATGCTGCTAGTTTGTGTTGAATCGGCGCGTAAGAATCACTCGGAATGTAGCGTAGAGTGCTTGTTGGCTTATGATATATTGCAATATCGATTTTGTTGGTATTTCGATACAATTCTAAGTCTAAAAAGACTAATTTTTTATCTTTTTCAACTTCACATGTGAAGTTTATTTCGCGATATTGCTCGTTCAATAATGTCAGCGTTTTATTTAAGTCACTCTTTTTTATTATCGCGAAAATGTCATCGACATATCGGTGCCAAATTCGTGGTAACAAATTACGATGTTTCAGGTCTGTTTCGAGCTTAGCCATGAAGACTTCGGATATGAGCGGTGATAGCGGGTTGCCCATGCTAGTTCCCGAATCGATTTTAAAAAATCGATTTCTGAAGACGAAGTAGTTCGTACTCATACACATTTCCGCCGCCTGCATATACACATTGAGCTCGTTTTCAGAGATGGTTTGTTTTGACAAATGTGTGCGTAATGCCGACAAAGCCTTTTCAATTGGGATAGATGGAAAGAGCGCTTCAACGTCAAACGACACTAATATTTCATCATCCTCCACCGTGGTTTGTTGGATGAGTTGTGCGAATTCGATCGAGTTTTTCACTGCACAACTTTCAAAAGACGGGAACTTTTTGATTTCATCCACTAACCAACATGCGATTTTGGTGCACGGGGCTAAGATGAGGGAGACGATTTGCCTCATTTTGTCGCCTGGTTTGTGTATTTTTGGTAAACAATATAGCTTAGGCACCTCTGGGTTCGAAACTAAAAGTCGCCATTTGCTTTGCACTAAATGTCTTTGCTTTAAATGTCTTTTTAATCTATATTTAAATTTAAATTTGTAGTAGAATGAAACTACGACAATGTATGTAAGTTTGACACTAAGGTAACTTGAATTTTCAGTCGTGTTGCTGATGATGGGCGGAATACTGCCCGAAATGCATATAGAGATTTCGGCTCAAATAAATTATGCGGACTCAAATTAAAGGTGTTTAATTTTAAATTAATTTTCTTCAAAATAATAAATAGTGTGGAGTTCGCGCATATCATTTCGGTTTAACCATTAATTCAAACGACAAACCATGTCAAAACGAAATGAGTTTACTCGGTTGAAAAGGAAAGTGGAAGTGTTAAAACTGGACATAGCCTTTTTAAAGAGGTGCAAACGGTATAACATCTTGCCAAGTTTCATTAAAATTAAAACCTCTGTTGTGAATTCAGAAACTAAAAAAGTAATTGCGTTGGCACAAAAAAATTGGTTAAATTTAGAACTGAAAGAAAAGTATGCCAAACTATCAAAAGTGGAACTTCGGCTGTACTCGTTGCATTTAGAGTTAGCGTCATTGTATCACAACAACACCGTAAAAGCAACACACAACTGCGATTGGTACGAGTTTCTACGAACAACAGCAACGGAAATCGAAAATGTTTTGAAAAAGAAGAGAGAAACCCAAAACAACAAATTCAATGAGCTGCTAAAAAAATCACCAAAGATGGAGGAAAAATTCACTACACCGCTTCTAGTTGACGATGCTGTAGTTAACATTTCTTGTGTGAATTTGTCAACAGACGAATTAAACCTTCTAAATAAAGGCTTGAATTAGGGAATCCATCCCACAACATCACCTGTGATAGACGTTGTTGCCGATGTAGAAACCTGTTTGAAGTACAAACCAGAAACCATCAAAAATGAAATACGCTTACGTACGAAGGAATGTATAGATAACAACAAATCCAAAAGAATTTTTGAATCCAATGAGGCTGAAATTATGAAAAATCTCCGCAATAAAGACATATGCATAATGAAAGCTGACAAAGGAAACAAAATCGTCATCATGGACACTGATGAATACGAGAGAAGGGTATGGAAACTTATTGAAGACAACGGCTACAAAGAAATAAATAAATCACCACTGAACAAAATGATAACAGCCGCTAACACCGTCAGAAAAAATATATGTAAAACTTTTGGTGAACGATACAAATGGCGACTTTTAGTTTCGAACCCAGAGGTGCCTAAGCTATATTGTTTACCAAAAATACACAAACCAGGCGACAAAATGAGGCAAATCGTCTCCCTCATCTTAGCCCCGTGCACCAAAATCGCATGTTGGTTAGTGGATGAAATCAAAAAGTTCCCGTCTTTTGAAAGTTGTGCAGTGAAAAACTCGATCGAATTCGCACAACTCATCCAACAAACCACGGTGGAGGATGATGAAATATTAGTGTCGTTTGACGTTGAAGCGCTCTTTCCATCTATCCCAATTGAAAAGGCTTTGTCGGCATTACGCACACATTTGTCAAAACAAACCATCTCTGAAAACGAGCTCAATGTGTATATGCAGGCGGCGGAAATGTGTATGAGTACGAACTACTTCGTCTTCAGAAATCGATTTTTTAAAATCGATTCGGGAACTAGCATGGGCAACCCGCTATCACCGCTCATATCCGAAGTCTTCATGGCTAAGCTCGAAACAGACCTGAAACATCGTAATTTGTTACCACGAATTTGGCACCGATATGTCGATGACATTTTCGCGATAATAAAAAAGAGTGACTTAAATAAAACGCTGACATTATTGAACGAGCAATATCGCGAAATAAACTTCACATGTGAAGTTGAAAAAGATAAAAAATTAGTCTTTTTAGACTTAGAATTGTATCGAAATACCAACAAAATCGATATTGCAATATATCATAAGCCAACAAGCACTCTACGCTACATTCCGAGTGATTCTTACGCGCCGATTCAACACAAACTAGCAGCATTTCATTCCCTCGCTCACCGCCTGGTCAATCTCCCTCTCTCTTTACCCAATTACATAAAAGAACATTCATACATAATGAATGCAGCTAAAACAAATGGATACAGCACAAGTACCATCGAAAAAATAATAAAAAAGCATTCACAAAAGAAACTGAACGCAAATTTCTCGACACTGTTCCACCAAAATAAAAACATTGATCGAACAGCTGATTGGAAGAGAGTGTCTATCATATTCGCCCCGAACGTCACCAATGGTTTACAAACAACATTCCGCCGCAACAACATGCGAATGGTACACTCAAATCCATACAAACTGAAAAACCACCTCAAAAGCCTGAAGGATCACACAGATCCACTGGAAAAACCTGGAATTTATGAAATTTCATGCGGGATCTGCGATCGAAAATACTACGGGCAAACAAAGCGTTCAGTGAAAAAGAGATTTGAGGAACACAAAAAATACGTATTCAACAACGAATCGACAAAGTCGGCGTTCGCAGCGCATGTACTGGAGCAACAACACCTGCCGGTCTCCACGAGTGAGGTGCGATTACTAAAGTCGATATCCGATGAACGAAAACTTGACGCGTACGAAAGTATTTTCATCCAGAGAGACGAAGCAGCAATAAATGCAGACAAAGGAAACATTGAGTCGGTTTTGTTCAATTTGTTTTAATGATTTGTTTATTTAATGGTTAATTTTTAATTGTTGATATCTGACGTAATTTTTTCTGACTTGTTGTTAATTTATTTGTTTAATTTTAAATTGGTAGTTAATCTAATTCAATTCTTCACGTTTTTTATCAATTTTTGTAGCTTAATGTTAATTTATTTTAATTATTTGATTTGTAAATTTTTTTAGGTTAATCTACTTTAGTTCTTGACGCTAATTTAATTTTTGTGACTTAATGTTAATTTATTTAATTGTTTCATTTTTAGTTTTATTTATACACTTTGCTTTAAATGTCTTTTTAATCTATATTTAAATTTAAATTTGTAGTAGAATGAAACTACGACAATGTATGTAAGTTTGACACTAAGGTAACTTGAATTTTCAGTCGTGTTGCTGATGATGGGCGGAATACTGCCCGAAATGCATATAGAGATTTCGGCTCAAATAAATTATGCGGACTCAAATTAAAGGTGTTTAATTTTAAATTAATTTTCTTCAAAATAATAAAAAGTGTTTAATACATTTTAGGCCACTATTAGCTACTATGCAAAAAGTACATCTAATTCATGATGAACATTAAATGTACATGTATGCTAAATTTCGAGAGGGATTCGTTTTTTTGGGAGTTTTGTACAGCATTTGATCAGAAAAATTTCTTTCGCAGAGAAAATTTGACTATCAAATCGACAAAATTCACTGCGAAAAAGTGCATCAGACCAACAATACAAATGTGAATTTCAACTCCATTCGTATTTTTATAGAGAACTTCCAAAAGTATCATGAATTCCACGTAGCGCTCGTGCCCACGGCAAACTTTTTAGTTCGCAGAAATACTTAATAGTTTAGTCAGAAAAATAGAACACACGGTGTCTTATGAGACCGCGCACACAGCGATTACTAAATAGTTTAGTTTGCTGTGTGCGCGGTCTCATAAACCGCCGTGTGTTCCATTTTTCTGACTAAACTATTTCGTTTTTCTGCGAACTAAAAAGTTTGCTGTGGGCGCGAGCTCTTAATGCTACAATAATCACAAAATTTACTTACTGAAAACCAATCGAAATCTTTGTCGCTTAGTTAAGATTCTAAAAGGTGATCTATGTATGTATAGCAGATTACTGTAAATCACTTATACGTACTTTTACTGATATCTTTCTGATAAGTTCTCTAGTTAGAGCTGTCAAGAAGACTTGAAGAATTCTTAAAATACTTTATACTCATAATTTCATTCGCCACTTTTTGGCTAGAAACGTTCTCTAAGATTTCTATCAGAATAATTTGCAAGACAATAAGTCTTAGCTGAAACTAAATGTAGTTCTTATAAAGTCCTTGAAGATCTCTATAAGAACAAAATTGTTAGTTGGGAGGATAAATGGATGGGATAAGGATTAAAAGGGCAAAAAAACTGACCCTCCTTGCGTGAACCACAAATATTGGAGCTGAACCTCAAATTTACCATCAGGGTTGATCCAGGACCCTAGGATCCAAACCCGATAGGGTTGATCCAGGATCCTAGGATCCAAACCCGATAGGGTTGATTTCGGTCACCAAGGGCCCGAATTCAACCTTAACAATAATTAACAGCCATTTTTTTAAATTCTTATTCCATTTATGTACCCTTGCCTTGTAGAATAAAATTTTCCCTAGTATTGTGTCACCTCGAAGTTCTATGTTAGGATCTGCTGCCGAAATTTAATAATATATTTCAGGTTCATATTTTTACTTCACGTCGTCAAACCTGTCCTTAGGTGTCCTAAACTGTCTACACGACCATACCTGCAGTCTCAGACCTCACTAAGATTTGTATTTGTTACCAAAAGCACTGAAATAGGCGAACCTATCTGCATATAATCCATATAGATGACTAATGGAGTTGTTGACGCGCTACGACCCAAAATATTCGGCGCCCAATGTGGAATCAGCGTGATTTTATTTAGTTAATAAAGCTGAAACTAGGCGCTCGGTACCGTTAGTCAAAAGATACAAAAACCCAAAATGTTGAAGACCTTAAAGCTACCTTAAGGTTTTCTTTTTTTTTATATCACGAAGTAGCGAAAATTTGTAATCGAAAATAGTTGAAAATGGTCCCAAATGTCCGAAAATATTCGGCGCCCAATGTAGGGTCAGTGTGTTTTTATCTAGTCAGTTAATCTGAAATGGATAATCGGACAAGTGAACGGTGTTGTTAAAAAATAAATAACTGTCGCAATAGTTCATTTTTCTGGACCAAGGCCTCGAGATGAGTTAGCATTATCTCATTTACTAGATAGTGACGGTGTGTTTTGTGTAGAGATGTGTCATCAGCAACACGATCAAACGAGTTATTTACCCCAAATGGGTCATAGTCAGTAAATCCCCCTTTTTCTATCGAAGACTACTGCATTCAGTAGTAATCGAACCGGGCCCAGTGCATACAAGGTGAACGTGGTAACCGTTGCGCCATCCGGACTACGGTGGCGTTAGTGACAAGAGAAAACCCAAACTTGTTTAGACCTTACCTAAAGGCTACCGTGTAACGCTTATTTTATTTTATTGTAAATTTTGCGGGGGATATAATGACATCCTTTTCAAATGCATAGTCTGCACATATGGTAGTGCCGGGCCCGAGAGCTCTAAAACTTGTACACAAGTTAAACTAGAAGTCAAAACAAAGCATCTTTAAAAAAAATGAATGGAACTTGGATAAGTGGGGCAAAGACCTTTTCCATAGTCCTCCGCGTGGGCGCCCCCTGGTAACGCTGACGGCCAATGTCTTAGCGATAAAACAGTTTGGAAAAGGCAGATAGCTGTAGCCTGAATGGCTGACGAACACCTAAGCGTCTCAGGTTTAGTAGGATGGAATGACTTGCGTAGTTGGACCTGCTACATGGTTGTGTGGGCTCCAGCACGTTTATTAAACCATCTGAAGCAGCTATCTCCGAGGCCATCCCCTGAATGGGGTTAAGCGACGTGCTGACAACTCGTCCTTGTAAAAACCACTCCATGTCAAGAAACCTGGAACAAAAGCCTCGGATTGGACGGATCAACAACGACGACTACGCAAACGAATAAAGGATTATTCTTTCGGATCCTGGAATGTACGCTCCCTGAACAAACCGGGGGCCGAGAAGGCCCTCCTTCAACAGGTCGAAAAGTACAAACTGAGCATTACTGCAGTCCAGGAAACAAATTGGCTTGGCAGCGAGATCAATGACAAGAAATCGAACACAATTTTTACAAGTGGCAAACCATCGGGCCGCAAGGAGTTTGGAGTAGCATTTATAGTGAACAATCGCCTCAAACCGCATATTACTGACTTCAAACCCATAAATGAACGGCTGTGTGCGATTCGCATCAAGACTCGATTCTTCAATCTCTGGCTCATCAATGTGCACGCCCCCACTGAAGTTAAAGAAGACGCAGTAAAAGACGAGTTCTACGCCCGCCTTGAAACTCCCTTCGACTCACTTCCAACAAACGACGTCAAATTGCTGCTGGGAGACTTTAACGCGAAAGTCGGAAATGAAAGTTGGCACCGGGGGACCACTGGAGGCCACAGCTTCCCGCATCGACGCATTCACAAGCAGACCTGGAAGTCTCCAGACGCACATACCGTCAACCAAATTGACCACGTCCTCATTTGCAGGAGATGGGCGTCTAGTGTCATGGATGTCCGCTCCTATCGAGGAGCAAACTGCGACTCAGATCATCACTTGGTGAAGACGACCTACAGATGTAGAATTCCCTCAGTGCACCAATACAGAATCAGCCCTCCCAAAATCTTTGCGGTTGATAAGCTTTTGAGTGATGCTACAGCGGTGGCGTATACTACCGCCCTTGAGGAAAAACTATCACCTATGCTACACAACATCAGCAACACAGGCGTCCATGGGTTCTGGGAAGAACTCAAGGGTACCATCAAGGATGTCGCAGAGAAGGTCGTGGGATATAAAGCCCGGCGAGCGCGAAATGACTGGTTCGACGAAGAATGCAAAGACTCACTTGACGCGAAAAACGAGGCCTACAGACAATGGATTCAACGAGGAACCAGAGCCAGAAGAGAAAAATATGACGAGCTACGGCGAATATCGAATAGAATAATTAGACGTAAGAAACGTAAATACTTTGACGAGCAGTTGCTGAATATAAATGAAAACTTAGCTAGTAGGAACACCAGACAAGCGTACAAACTAGTAAATACAATTAAGAACGGCTACCAACCCAAGACTAGCCTTTGTAAGGACAAGGATGGAAACATCATCAGCGACACCGATGGTATTAACAAGCGATGGGCCTCTTATTTTGAAGAGCTTCTAAACCGACCATCTAACATCCCCACACGGGAAGCTCTCGACGATATTGTTGATCTAGGCCCACCCATTCAACCCCCGACAGTAGAGGAAGTTGATCTCGCCTTGCGGTCACTAAAACGAAATAAAGCGCCGGGCGCTGACGAGATTCCAGCTGAACTGCTAAAATTCGGTGGAACGAGTCTAGTTGATGCCATACATCAATTACTCCTGCGAGTATGGGAGAACGAGGAGATTCCAGACGATTGGCGCAGAAGCATCATCTGTCCAATTCATAAAAAGGGAGATAAACTGCGGTGTGAGAACTACAGGGGCATCTCACTAGTTTGTACGTCCTATAAAATTTTGACGAAAATTCTGGAGAATAGAATAAAACCGTACGCAGAACGAGTCATTGGCGAATATCAAAGCGGTTTCAGACCTGGTCGCTCCACAACCGATCAGCTCTTCTCAGTCAAACTGATACTCCAGAGGTGCTGGGAATACAACGTAAACGTATACCAAATCTTTGTCGACTTCAAGCAGGCATACGACAGTATCGATCGTGAAGTACTGTACAACATCATGCTGCAATTTGGTATACCGGCAAAATTAGTGCGACTGACAAAGATGACGATGACCAACTCCGTCTCACAAGTCAGGATCCAGAATAGACTTACTGATCTATTTGAAACACGCACTGGTTTGAAACAGGGCGATGGACTGGCACCGACGCTCTTCAACCTAGCACTGGAATACGTTATTCGGGCCATGAATATGGACAACAGCAAGACGCTACTCATCAAGTCGACACAATTAGCAGCGTACGCCGACGACATCAACATCATGTCCCGAAGATTGGCTGACGCAGAAGAGCTTCTGCATACGCTCGATACCGCTGCAAAGGAAGTTGGATTACGTATTAACGATGCAATCGGTGACAAGGACACCTGCACAACCAAGCATCAATGTGGGGGACCTCAACATCGAGTTCGTGAACTTCATTTACCTGGGTTGCAACTTGTCAAGGGACGCCAATGAAACTGACGAAATCAAGCGACGGATACAGTTAGCTAATAAGACTTTTTTCTCGGTTCTCCCCATAATGAAATCGAAGCATGTGCACAGAAACACGAAGCTCCGCGTGTACAAAACCATTATACAACCAGTGCTATGCTATGGCTGCGAAGCATGGACCCTAACTCAAGCCTCCGAAAACATGCTAGACACTTTTGAACATAAGGTTCTACGGCGAATTTTCGGGGCTGTTTGCGATCGGGATGGATGGCGCATCCGGTACAACCATGAGTTGTATGAAATGTACGATGAGCTGCAAGTCTCGAAAATCGTCAAACTACAACGACTTCAATGGGCAGGGCATGTACAAAGAATGGACGATGATCGCATGCCTAAGCGAGTAATGAATGCAGAACGAGTCGACGGAGCGAGACTGCGAGGACGACCGAGATCTCGTTGGGAGAGTTCAGTAGGTGTGGACGCCGCGCAGCTGCTGGGCTCCCAAAATTGGAGGACGCGGTCACGTGACCGAGATAATTGGAGGACAATGATCCAGGCGGCCAAGGCCCGACGTCGGGCTGTCGCGCCACGATGATGATGATGGATAAGGGTGATAAACAATTTTCAATAGTTCCTAAACTTTTTTCGGTCGCGAACCCCTTCACTAAAAACTTTGAAGACCATCGACACCGCCGCGCCATTATGAAATTTCCGCAAAAATTAACCGCTATTTCACACAAAAACTGAACATTTAGCTGTTTTCCTTTTGAATTGTGCCTATCTTTTTTAAGTTAGGTAACTGAGAAAACTAAAATCCTACATGTTTTGCTTAAAAAAGGTTAATCTGGCAACAAAAACGGAAATAACCGATTTTGCTTTGATCTGGTTCATATTATCTCCTTGTAGTTGCGAATTGACATGATTAATGAACAAGTTTATTAGGTGACGGCCATCGACATTCATACAACATGTGTGGCGCTTAACATGCCGTCGCTCTGGTTTGTTCCAAGTGGGACTACACACTTAATAGAATTTGTTAAGAATAACTCTCCCCCTGAAGGGGGCCCAAAAAACGTGTTCGCCGGTTTCGACCGCTGATGCGAAGCGCGTCTTATCAGACGCCTCTGTTTCGCGCTTCGCACCAGTGGGAGAGGCGTGACCGGGAACAACCAAGTCGATTTTGTATCGCCTTATATAGGACGGCCAACACGACATGGGTACGAATCTCGCAGCAATGCAAATTGCAACATGCAGCTTGCCAATGCGAAACTCTGTGTATGCTCTTGCTAGGCGCCACTGGCCAAATTACATAAACAGGTTTATTAGGCGACGGCCATCGACATCCATACAACATGTATGGCGCTTAACATGCCGTCGCTCTGGTTTGTTCCAAGTGGGACTACACACTTAATAGAATTTGTTAAGAATAACTCTCCCCCTGGAGGGGGCCCAAAAAACGTGTTCGCCGGTTTCGACCGCTGATGCGAAGTGCGTCTCATCAGACGCCTCTGCTTCGCACCAGTGGGAGAGGCGTGACCGGGAACAACCAACAACAACTATCGATGGCCGTTACTATTGTATTTATTAGTTAAATATTATTTATTGATTTTTGTTTGTTACATCAGTATACTCCAAACAACCCTAGACGTTTATGAATCGTCTTTCCGAAATTTGTTTATATACATATATGAAGGATCGACGTCAAGTTGCCTCGAATCGATAAATAGACTATTCATATCTCATATGTCATAAATGAAATAAATCAAATACCACACATCATGTTTTTTTCTTTCCGGACATCCTAAGATGCAGCCATAAACATTCAGTTTCAATTTTTTCATCACACACTTTTCATTCATGCACTTGCCACAAGCCACGCCCACAACCATTACCTCGTATGGTTCTCCTCACCCGACGGGCACACGGACTTTTGCATCCGTCGTCGTCACTACTCACATAATCAAGTGTTTGCGTCTCTCCCCGTCGGCATGCGATCTCTGCGAGTGATTTGCTGTGTCGCATTGAAATTATCAAAAAGACTTAATCAAGAAACTCTACTATAAAATTTCACATTTTTGGATGTATCTTTTTATCCATTGCACGGATCAGAACAAATGATAGCCTATGCACACCCTTTGGACACAGTCAAACCGTGAGAAAAGAAAGCAGACCTCGATGCGCTCCCTACGAGGCTCTAGTCCTGTCAAAGAACAACGAGAACAACGAGAACGACGAGAACAACGAGAACAAGAAAAATTTGAAAAATTGCCATTTTCAAATTATCATATCTCGGGTGTTTTTCCTTTTATCGGAATCAAATTTGCAACACTACGTAAGATGACCGGAGACAATGACCATACCAAATTTTAGCTCGAACAAGCATCCCGGGGCAGAGCTACAGAGGTCCGAAAACCCGTACTTGTTGTGTCGCGTAAACATAGTCTTGGTCACTTTTCCATTTTTTTCTCGATTTTTTCGTTTTTCATGGCCACGAACGTAGTAGACGGGACTGGAACTCGTTACGACTGTAGTCAGACATAAGACTGAACTGACGCCTCTATGCACTGAGCTACTGGTCGCCCTGTTATTATGCCCTACCCTACACCATGTGGGAATCTTTCGATTATCATATTTAATGGCAATTTCTATGGAATACAAAAAGAATTATTAAATTTTTACTTAGAATGGTTCTATTTAATTCATTATAAAATGGCATTTAAAGTTAAAACTCGTAATGGAAAATAAATTCGAAGCAATAAGTCGCTTCGAGAATTTCTATAAATATAAGCCATTAAACAACGTAAATCTATGGTAGTCGGGGAATAAAAAAGATTGTTTACATTCATTTTGCATAAGCTTTCATGCTATTTACTGCAGGTATATAATATGTGAATAGATCAAAGTGATCGCTCAAAATAGCAGCCACATATTCTCGAGCAAACTATTTTATTTAACATTAGTCATGCTGGTAAATGTTTGGTTTTATGGGGAAGCACTTGACTTTCAGTAGGTTAGCGATTTTTAATTGTAATTTATATTACGCGTATGAAGTTGTTGTATAACTTAATTTTATAAAAATGGATTTTCAAAGGAAACGATTTAATAATTAAATAAACAATCAAATTGCAATACGTTGTTTTAGTATGTACTTACTGTGTAAACGCTTACCTCTTTCCAAAGAAAATCATTATTATCATTCATTCACTCTTTAGTGGGACGCAAGTAGAAGCGTCCGCACTGCTTGCTATGCGATGCGATGCCGCGCGGCGGCGTGCTATGAATGCGATCATCGCAAAAAAAGGAAAAATCTGCAATTTTATATGGAATCGCGTGATTGACATGGACAATACGCGCGATGCCATGCGATGACGAGCGGTTCCGTCCGTACTATGAGCAATATGCGAACATAAACACATTTTGTGATTCTATGGGAGTATGGGTCGTAATAACCTTTGCGATGGATGCGAGTATCTGTGGTCTACTTCTGCGATGACGAGCTTTAATTTAATTGCTTTTGTGATAGTCATGGTGCCAATTCACGAACCTACTCCGTACACCGGACTAGGTCGACCTACTCCGCAATCGAAAAATGATCAGGTCGAAAAATGATCAGTGGCCACGTTTATACCGTGGAACTAAAAGGCGATTTAACTAAATTGTTTTAGTGCTAGTACTTGTTCGTGGTGTGTTTATACTGCTCATACGAAGAGGTACTAAACATGAAAGATGTCAGCTGTTGGTTTGTGACTGCGGTGACATTGGTTAAGAAAATGTCAAGGGGCAGTAGCCTCCTAATAAAAACGCGTTTCTATACCGCTACAATCAAAGGATGAAACGAGTGCAGGGTTTCAGAAAAGGATGAGGTATTTATATAACAAATAAAATATAATTTTCAACAACACTACGCTCGCTCCGCGCTTAAGGAATCACAACCCTCAGTATCGTTCAAACAGTAGTTAAGAGAATGGCCTAGCTACAGTTACTACTCAGACTTCGACGAACCTAGTTCACCCACTCTTCTGTTCTTTCACTCCATCTGCAACTCCATGACGGACGACAAATTCGTTTCATATAAGGAGTAGATATGCGAACCTAGTTTCATGAACCTACTCCGTTGTCGGACTCGAATTAGTTGGACCTGATCCGCAAGAGGAGCGGGTCATGCCATGACTGCTTTACGATGGATGTGATGAGCAGTGTTGCCAGAAAGAAAATCACAATTCCGCTAGCTTAGCAGATTTTTTCTAAATTCTGTCAAAAATTCTGCTAACTGAACGCACGATATACGATTCTGCTAAAATTTACCAAATGCGTATACTGTAAATTAATATTACAGGATATTGACAATACAAACTGGAACCTTTAAATGTACAGATGGAAATAAATGTAGTCAAATGTATGTATATATGATAATAACATAAACAAATAATAAAAACCTATTCATTTGGAATTAAAAAAAAAATAAGCCAAACAGAAAAGAAAGATCCAACTTCAAATCAAATCAGTGGCGGATCTAATGACATGCTTTCAAGTTGTTGTCCCAATCGCCCGATTCAGGAGATACCCATATTTACTAGGCGAATGCAAAAATGTACTCATTTTCTGTTCCGTGGACTCAAAATTCCACCAAAAGTAGTCTAGTACATTATAGCATGAACACCCCCACTTCATTGCAAAGAATATCCTTTCTCGCACACCAAAGGACTCGAAACGCCTTCAATAGTAGTCTAGCGCATTCTTCTCAACACCCTCAGTCATATGATGCCTACCTTGCCTATATATAACTTCATTGCAAAGAATGTCCTTTCTTGCACACCAAAGGACTCAAAATAAATAAATAATAAATAAAAATAATAATATGAATGAATGTCCATTTCTCCACACTAAAGGACTGAAAATGCCTTCAACAGTAGTCAGGCACATTCACCTCAACATCCCCAATCATGTGATATCCATCTTACCTAGATATCACTTCATTGCCAAACATGTCGTTTTTCCATACGAAAGTGCTTAAAATACCAGTACTCTAGTACATTCGCCACAATATTCCCAGTCATATGATGCCCGTAGTCCGGATGGCGCAACGGTTAGCACGTTCGCCTTCAACGCACTGGGCCCCGGTTCGATTCCGCGGATTTACGTGTCGGACTATGAGCCCACTCAGCTGTTGAATGAGTACCCATTATGGGGTAAATAACTCGGTTGAGCGTGTTGCTGATCACATACCAATGCACAAAAACCGTCACGATCTAGAAAATGAGATGATGCTAACTCATCTCGAGGCCGTGGTTCAAATTGGACTGTTGCGCCAGTTATTTATTTTATTTATTATGATGCCAATGCCAATGTCAAAAATGTCCTTTTGTCTTGCACCACTACCATCATGCATTCGTCTGAACATCCCCAGTCATATGATACCCATCTTGCCTAGATATCACTTCATTGCCAAAAATATCCTTTTTCCGACACCAAAGGAGTGAAAATGCCTTCAGCAGTAATCTAGTGCATTCGCCTCAGCATGCCCAGTCTTATGATACCCATCTTGCCAAGTCATCGCTTCATAGCCAATAATGTCCTTTCTTACCAAGAATGTCCTTTTCTCCACACTCTCTCTCCACACCAGAAATATCCTATTACTAATCCCTACTAATCTTTTTTATGTCAAAGTCCTTCTGTATTCCGTGCTGGTATTAATTATTTCTGCGCACGGTTGCACATTTTTGGAAAAGCACCTCCTAAATTGTGAATCTATCTACATTTAACCGGTACATTTGGCTGATAGAATTTAGAATTCGAATTAAGGCAAACTAGTATATGTAAGTCACTCTTAGCCTTTTTTTTGCATGTCAGTGGTAATTTGCAGTAGAAAATATTCGAAAAGGCCCGAAAATATTTGGCGCCCAATGTGGGCTCCAGTGTTATTTTTTCTAACCAATCAAATTTAAACGGCAATCAGTATTGAATAGGCGCGTGGTACTGTTAATTACCAGACACAAAACCCGAATCGGAACATTCCTGGTTCATCGGACGACGCATAGTGGAGTCCGAAGCGTTTATACCCTAGACTTGTACAGACCTAGTGGTGATACCAAAGGTACCAATTGGCAACGATCATGTGCATTAAAAGTGAATTTCCTATATGGCCAGCTTATGGCACTCATTCAGCAGGATCTTGACCATTCTCAAAATAAATTAACTAAAACCCTAGACAGACGATACACGATAATTATCATTATCAGATAATTATGTTTGCGAAGCATGTCTGTCATGTGCTGTTTCACCTGATGATAATTGAAAGACATCATTTCGATTGTCATTAACTTAACGTCATTACGACTTAATTACGTTCACTTTCAACCGCTCGCCGCGCCATTCTTTCGAAAAAAATGGAAAGAACAGCTGGTTTCCAGTTGTCATTTGCAATTGTTTGCACGGCAATGTCATCCGTTCACGTCCAAAACTGCACAAATCTTGTTCTGGTTCCCGCTAGTGCTAGTCCCATTATTGGTGTCGACCGTCTGGAGTGTGTTAGAAAGTGTTTTTGCGTGTTTTTGTTCTGCAAATTCTCTTCTCTCACATTCGATACTTTGACAGTTCGAACGTAATCATGTTTTTCACGTGTGTCACTAGTCAACGATAAACACGTTTGGACTTAATGATCATTGACGCAAACATGTTTAACGACGATCGTCTGTCACGGGTTAATCCATTCTACAAATATTTAAACAAAATTTCAAATGTCTGGCTTCATTCTATCGAAAGTTATCGCTTATTCGAAGTTTCATTTGTAGGGGAGGTAGGGGTTCCTTGGTTTTGATCTTGCGCATTTTCAATACCAGCCAACTAGATCCTACTACACACATTTGATCAAAATTCCAAGTCTCTAGCTTCATTCTATCGAAAGTTATCGTGCGAACGGATATACAGACGGACAGAAAGACAGACAGACGGACAGACATGGCTAAATCGAATCAAGAGGTGGCCCTGATCATTTATATATTGTATATACATTGCTATACCTCCGGAGCCTCCTTTAAGGTGTTGCATATTTTCGTCGTGACAAAAACAATATACCCTATACTATAAGTCTAGGGTATAATTACGATTGAAAATAGTCGAAAAATCTAGAAAATATTATTCGACCAATGTAGGGTCAGTCTGATTTTATCTAGTTAATGTATGCGAAAGTGACAATCAAATTGTGGGGCATAGGGCATTAACCACGCCGACTTTCAATTTCGTCCTTTTTGCCGCCATCGCTTTCAGCTCACTCCACCACTTTCCTATTGAGTCACCCTCTCTCTGTCAACTGATCTTCTCTAGGGGTTAGTAGGTCGTTCAACACGGGTTCGTCCTGCGGGTTCCAATCGAGGGCTGATGTAGTGAGAATCATTTGCGGTCTCTTCTCAGGACACTCGATCCTGAGGAGTCACACAGAATGGGGATTGTCTCTAACCCCAACTGTTGTTTTTGCGAGAGCGATGGTGAGACCTCTCAGCAATCCTCTGTGTGTGTGGGGCACTCGATCGTCGCCGCTTGGAGAGTCTCGGTGAAGCTTTCCCTGAAGCGGAAGCAGTCGCCTTTTTCAAACTTGGGTAGCTGAGCAGACTTCGATCAAACTCGATCACCCGCTCTAGATTTTCAGGGCTATAGCACAATAGACCCTATGGTCGCAGTGCTTGTGAGCACTTCGGGCCTACCGCCCACAACTTAATCTTAACACCTAACAGCAAAAAAGGGCAGTGGTAGTTTCGTCCGTGCGATTCTAGATGTTCAGTCTTCAATTTAGCTTAGTATCCAGTATGAGACCAAGGAAGTTAGCGGTCTCCGTGAACCTTGTGTTCACCCCTCCAAGATAGGCGGCATCACTGGTGGAATACTGGGTTTCCTTGTGAATATGACTAAATGGGTTTCATCTTGTAGGAATTAGCAACGATAATTTAAAGGGCTGTGAAGAATCTGTAGAAAGAGCTCACGATATTCCTACAGGAAAAACCTGAAGATAATCGTCAGCGCTTCAAATTATCATTAGTTATTCAGACAGCGTTAAACGAGTACCTACTCAATTGCCTTACCCCTTGTGGGGAATAGCGCGTCAACTGTTCTATGTGGCCTAGTTGACGTTTCGTTGGCCTAAACTGGTTTCGGAAAATGCTGTCGCCAGCATGCACCTCTTGCACATCAATGGCCACGAACGTCGTCGTGGACGGGATTCGAACCCGAAACGCCGGTAGTCAAAGATGAGACTGATGCCTCAGCACACTGCGATACCGGTCGCCCCCCAAACGAGTACCTGCATATGTACATAATGGTAAACAAGAGAGAATAACAAAAGTTATAAATTTGTTCAGTGTTTTATTTATCGATCAAAAATCACTTGTGACTCAGCAAACATGCATTCGTACTGCAAAGAAACGAAATCTTGCGCTAGTTCAGTACCACGTACGGCTTCGAGAAATACATCGTTAAACTGAAATAGTGTTAAGCGGAAAAGCGTTAAGCGGTGTCTTAGGCTGAAAACACACCGCATAAGACAAAACGTTTGTTTTTGTTTCAAGAAACAACCGACCATTGCTCCTTATCAGGCAGCACACACCAAAAGAAATGAAACAAAGCAAACGTTTTTGTCTCGATGCGTTTTATGACTGGTTGTCGATAATGCATGTCCTGGGATATTATCAACACACACCGAATGGAACAAACTTGTTTCAGACAAACGTCGTTGTCGATAATTGCATACATTGCAATTGGCGCAACACACACCGCATGAAACGAAACAAAAAGACAAGACAAAACAGAAAGACATGTTTCGTTGCCACTAGGCGGCCAGTTGTCTTTCGGAAACAAAAATTTATTTCCACTTAATACCTGGTCATTTGATGTAAAATTTTGCAGATTATGGACGTCGTCGTTGCAAATTCAATTTTGTCTTATCTCACAACACACACCGAACGAAACAAGACAAAAAACGATTTGTTTTGTTTCACTGTGTTTCGCTTGATGTGTGCTGCAATGAAAAACGTTTTCTTGTCTTATGAGACAAAAACGTTTTGTCTGATGCGGTGTGTTTTCACACTTACAGTATTACTTATTTCGATTTTCACTCCACTCCACGCAATTCAGTTTTCGATTTTCGGGCTTCCACTTACCATTTTTGAGTTAAAATTGTCCGTTTAAGGGAGGACGATAGCCCAGTGCCTTAAGACCTCAGTCTGATGGCTTATCACACCGGTTCTCACGAGTTCGAATCCCATCGTGGCCATTGATGTTTGTTCTATCTTCCTCATGTGGAGTGGGGCGTAACGCTAAGCCACAGCCATTCCCGACTTGGCCCTATATGTAGCTAAATTGGAAGTAGATGTATGCTAGCAACATACATCGTCCGTGCTTAAGCATGGGTGACTTTTTATATATATATGCATCGAATTTCTTAACAGAGAAAAAACATGTAACATTTATAAACTATAATTCCATATTGTATCTTTTCAGAATCACTTCGCAAATACCCGCCCAGTGGCCTTGTGTTTCGTGTTGCAACCGAAAACTATAATGTTCCCTCCACGGATCGAATGATCGAGAAAGGAACAATGCTGATGGTTCCGGTCTATGGAATTCATCATGACCCCGACTTCTACCCGGATCCCGAAATATTCGATCCTGACCGTTTCGCGCCGGACGCTAATCGGAACCCGGCTGCTTTCTTGCCGTTCGGTGAAGGACCACGTACTTGTATCGGTTTGCGTTTCGGTTTAATGCAAGCTCGCGTTGGAACTGCAACATTGCTCAAACATTTCAAATTTTCCGTTTGTGACAAGACAATGGATCCTTTGGTGTTTTCAACCAGCAACGTAGTATTATCACCTAAGGGTGGCCTGTATCTGAAAGTGGAGGCTGTGTAGTCTGCAGACGTAATAATGTCGCTTCCACTAAACATAGACATAGAGATATCTCATTCTATTGTTAATTGACTGCTTCGTTCTCATTTCCACCAGACTTATTTGCAAATATGTATTTAAATTTCCAACGACTTTATGCATGTGATATTGTCTTATTTAACTGTTTAGTCGTGATCGTTGTATGTGTACTTAATATACTTTGTATTTTTATGTTAAATTATAGGAATTAATGAATATAGGATCAATATATTCTTATTATGTGCAAATTCGTTTTATTCTAACTGTTTAGGAGTAGGTACATACATACAAGAAAAACCTAAAATTGATGGTATAATCAACTGGTTACAATTTGAAAATATTCGATAAAATAAGATATTTGTTAGTGTGGCACGTGATACGTGCGTGGCGGATTTAGAAATCTAGTTCAAAGGTAGGCTGGCAGGACTTTGTTACCTGCAGAGCTAAGGGTATGTCAAAACTTATCAAACTTTCGGTCCTCAAGTGACATGTGTCGGTTGCAGAGAAGCATGCAATGAGTGCGTTTTCAAAGAAAAATGGTGTCGACACTGTTGCGCGACTCTCTTACTCACTCACGAGTGCACAACATTTTACATCTTCGTCACACATGCAACAGTGTCGACACTTTTTTGCTCTGAAAACGCACCCAATGTTGAATGAACGAAACCATGAACCAAGATATAAGGTTAGGACTGCTATGCTTACCACAGCACACATGGACTGCAATAGGGTTTGTTCTGCGTTTGCCATCATCAACAGTTGCTAACTTATCCAGTTCAGTGAAGAAGTGGGTTGCCAGAATTGTGATCACCCTTTTATATAATACGAGAGCCTAGCCCTTCGTTTCGCGTCATTGAATGATTTGTTATTGAAAAATTGTCGGCTTAAGCTTTCATCATTATCATCGTGGCGCAACAGCCCAACGTCGGGCTCTAGAATGGATCGTCGCCCTCCAATTATCTCGGTCGTGTGACTGCGTCCTCTAATCTTGGAAGCCCAGTAGTTGCTCGGCGTCAGTATATACTGAACTAGTCCAACGAGCTCTCGGTTTTCCTCGCATTTCTGCTCCGTCGACTCGTCGTCCTTTCATTTCTTTTTTAGGCATGCGAACATTGTTCATTCGTTGTACATGTCCTACCCATTGAAGACGTTGTATGATAGTTTGACGATTTTCGAAACTCCTAGCTAATGTTACAGTTCATACGACTCATGGTTGTACAGGGTGATGAGTAGCGTCTCGCAGGTGTCCATATTCATAGCCCGAGTAACGTCTCCAGTGCTAGGTTGAAGAGCGTCGGCGTCAGTACATCGCCCCGCTTCAGACCAGAGCGTGTTTCAAATAGATCAGTAAGTCTATTATGGATCCTGACCTGTGAGACGGAGTTAGGTTAGGTTAGGTTAAGGGGCTGCCGTGCTACACACAGCACACTTAGGCCTCCGAAGGCCCGTTGTGACACCACCTGGAAAAGAAAAACCGTCTCCTTAAGAGGGCTGCGTATCAAACCAGCCCGTGCTACTGATATAGCCATTTAACCGGAAGGCGCATATATTCTTAAGGTCATCCAAATCATGGAAGATCCGCGAGCCCAGAAAGTAGTCCCTCCTACCAACCAAGGCCGGACAATGACAGAGAAAGTGGAGGATGGTCTCCTCCTCCTCCTCATCACCACAACTCCTGCAGAAATCATGATGGGGGATGTTGAGCCTCCTGGCATGCTCCCCGATTGCGCAGTGTCCGGTAATAACTCCAACAACTCTGCCAATGTGCCTCCTGTTCAACGAAAGCAGGGTGGCAGAGCGGCTGGAATCCAATATCGGCCAAATGAGACGGAGTTGGTCATCGTCATCTTTGTCAGTCGCACTTATTTTGCCGGTATACCAAATTGCAGCATGATGTTGTACAGTACACCACGATCGATACTGTCGTATGCCTGCTTGAAGTCGTCAAAGATTTGGTACACGTCAACGTTGTATTCCCTGCACTTTTACAGGATTAGCTTAACCGTCAAAAGCTGATCGAATTTCGATCGACCAGGTCTGAAACCCCTTTGATACCCGTCAATTATTCGTTCTGCGTACGGTTTTATCCTATTCTCCAGAAGTCAGTATTTTGTAGGACGTACGGACTAGTGAAATGCCTCTGTAATTCTCACACCACAATTTATCTCCCTTTTTGTGTATGCGACAGATGATGCTCCTGCGCCAAAAGTCTGGGATCACCTCGCCCTTCCAGATTTGCAGAAGTAGTTGGTGTATGGCATTTAATAGATCAGTTCCACCGGATTTTAGCAGCTCAGCTGGAATCTCGTCAGCGATAGGCTTTTTATTTGGGTTGAGTTATCGCAAGGTGGCATCAACTTCATCTACTGTTGGAGGTTGTGTAGTGGGGCCATGCTCAATACTAACGCCATTGATTGGGGCTTCTTGTATAGGGCCGTTAGACTTTGGATTCAGAAGCTCTTCAAAATAAGACGCCCATCGTTTATTGATAGTATCGGCGTCGCTGATGATGTTTCCATCCTTGCCCTTACAGGGGCTAGTCCTGGGTTGATAACTGTACTTAATCATATTAACTAGTCTATATAATTGTCTGGCGTTTCTATTAGCCAAGTTTTCATTAATGTTCAGCAACTACTCAACTACTCAATTGCCCCAACCCTTTGTGGGGCATAATGCGTCAACTGTTCCATGTGGCCCAATTGACATAAACTAGTTTCAGAGAACGCAGTTGCTAGCATGCACCTCCTACTCTCCCATTTAGCAGCCTACCTGCGACAAGTCGAGAGATTCTGTGGCTTATGATCACGCACCGCACCACAGGGGGAAGACAATACAAACATCTATCGCCACAAACGTCGCCGTGGACGGGATTCGAACTCGAAACGTCGGTAGTCGGACATGAGACTGACGCCTTTAGGCACTAAGTATTTCCGTTTCTTAGTCTAATTATTCTATTCGTTATTCGCCGTTGCTCGTCATATTTTTTTTTTTTTTGGCTCGACTAGCACGTTGGATTACAGTGGCGGATCCAGGAATCGAGTTTAGAGGGCCCCACTTTGTTACCTAGGGATATATCTGCATTTGAACTTTCAGAGGCATGCGTCTATTAATGTGCGGATGCATTCCTTTTTGGAGAAAAGCATGTAATGAACATTACCATGAACCACGGCTAGGTTGGGTAAAAGGGCTGATGTACTTACACAGCACACACGTAAAAAAAATGTGTTCGTTCGGTTACCATCAAGGATTCATCATCCGACAATCCTAATCATTAAACCACACATAAATTCCAACGGAATTTGCCACTATGAACATTAGCTAAGTCAAACCTAACCTAACCTAGCTAAGTCATATCCAGTTCAGTGAAAAAGTGGGATCCAAGAAATGTTTTCCTCCTTCTTGCCAAAGTAGGACGAGTGCAGATCACCACAGTCTGTACAGTCATAGTCAGTTGAGGGCTTGCCAAGTCTCATGGTATGCTCCCCAACTGTGCAATGTTCAGTGAGTTAGGATATACCCATAGGTATTAGTTATGATATGTTGCCTTTTCAGGCACAACTGTAGGCATTGCAGCTAGTATCCAGTCCGGGCCAGAAATGCTTCTTTGATAAGTATTTTTTACCATTCGTCTTTCTAGAGTTGGTTCTGCTAAACTTTAGAGATAATTTCAAAATAGCAATAGGTGCATAATTTTTCCGACGATTTCGTACAGGATTGCTTGTTGAACCCTGTCTGGCGAACTCGTCAGCCCTACAGTTACTAGCGAAGCCACTGTGACCCAAAATCTAACACAAAAAATGCTAAAAGAACGATCTTATCACTATGCATTGAGGGATATTCTGCCATGGACATTGACTCAGACCTTGTTCGGGGGATTCAATTATAGCTAGGCAGTCGGTGAAAATTATAATATTTCATGCTCATATCAGGAGACACCCCAGCCAGTTCATAGCTTTTGTAATCGCAACTTTTAACGTAACTTTGGCCTGGAAAAAATTGCAGGATCCAGGAAGGCTGAAAGAGAGATCTAGGTTAAGTCTATCAGAGAAAACTCTGACCCCTAATCCTTCATCCATCTTGGAGGGATCCGCACAGATTTCTATTGATTTAGGTGAAAAAAGCGAACAGGCGAAAATTTCGCATTATAATCAAAAACTAAGCTCGACCCATGCAACACTCGGGACTCGATTGGAGTTATCAGCCCAAATGGTTTGTTGTGAGAAGGCATTCTGCAATACCTCACTAAGCACACCAGAAAATTTATCTGATATGACATAAGCACATTCCTTGCAAGCCGATCCTTTCAGATGTTAAAGCAGTCTATTGACAAGCAAGTTCCAGAGAAAGGAAAAAAGCACTCCACCTTGCAGCTCACGGGTCATCGTTTAAGCGACGATCGCAGAGAAGTATGCCAAGACCAGCAACTGCACCGAACGCGTGGCTGGAGTGAGTGAGTAGATATATGCTATTGAAACGACAACAAGGCAAATAAATGCTAGAGATGTTGACGCGCCCATGCCCCTGGAGGCGTCAAGGCAATCAGAGAGATCAACCCACGACTAGCCTCTGTAAGTACAAGGATGGAAACGTCATCAGCGACACCGATGGCATTGGGCTTCTTATTTTGAAGAGCTTCTGAGCCTACCCTCTACTATAACATTCCCACACAAGAAGATCTTGACGGTATTGTTGATCGGACTATGAATATGGACAACAGCAAGACGCTACTGATCAGGTCGGCACAATTAGCAGCGTACCCCGACGATATCAACATCATGTCCCGAAGATTGGCCGTAAGGTTCTACGGCGAATTTTCGGGGCGATCGAGATGAATGGCGCATCCGGTACAACCATGAGTTTTATGAACTGTACGATGAGCTGGAAGTTTCGAAAATCGTCAAACTACAACCTCTTCAATGAGCAGGGCATGTACAACGAATGGACGATGATCACATGCCAAAGAGAGTAATGAACGGACGACGGAGCGCGACTGTGAAGACGACCGAGAGCTCGTTGGAAGAGCTCTGTACATGCGGAGGCCGAGCAGATACTGGGCCTCCAAAATTGGAGGATGCGGTCACGTCACCAAGATAATTGGAGGACAACGATTCAGGCGGCCAAGGCCCGACGTCGGGTTGTCGCGACACGATGATGATGATGGACAGCAGTAAGACGCATAGGAGTACACAGTTCCTAAATAATTACTTGTTCAAACACACGACAATTAACACAATTGGTGATATAAACACAGTCGAGTATTTTCCAAGCAGGTGTCTTTTTAACAAAGGAAAGACTCAAACGTGACGCAATATGCGAGCAGCCTAATATGAGGTTATTCAAATGCAGATGATAATGACATTGCAATTTGACATGTGAGGTACAAAAAATATCACTCGAATTTAGAACAATACTTTGGATATTTCTACTTGTGTCCAATTGTTAAAATTTTGGATGGATCATATCTTGAAATTTCAAACATCGGTTGGCCTATAATCGTCAATATAGTGAACCTAAGACTAAAAATCAACAAATGACTAGTCAAAAATCAAACAAACGATAATACATTGGCTGAGATTATCGAAATATTTGGATGTTTTTATCATTAAATTCCAACTCTTTCATAGTTGATTTAATCTTTTTTCTTTTCATTTTGCACGTATTCTATTTCGAATCGATTGACTGCAAGTGAAAAGAGCCTGGCAATAGTATTATTATAATATTTGATAAGAGAATTGTGTGATTTTGCAAGGTTAATTATGATTTTCAATTCAATTTTTTCTTATTTCGATTTTAGGAAATTAATCATAGCTCACGATCGAGTAATCCAGATTACGGATTGTGGTTGGTATTTTGATAACGATTATCAGTTTTACGTTTCAGCTTAATTTTCTGGAATGCAATAATTGTCATATGATACAAATTATATTACAAATATTAAGTATACGTTTATAATTGCAATGTGCGTGTGTTCCTACCGCCTAGTACGCAGCGCACTGCAACGCTTTAATCTTTTATAGTACGTCTTGCTAGACTCTCGCGTGCCTCGACTCATTGAAAGATGCAGAAAATACATACACACATACAAAAAATTAACAATGTTCGAATTAAAAAAAAAAGGAATTGATTTTAGTCATCATTGCCTCATTGCTTTCCTCATTTTCATTCTCTTGAATAGTATGTTTCAAGTTTTGATATTGGTAATGACTTAGTAAGAATGGAAATCTGCGGGAATGATGTTTTTGCATAGCTTTAGCAAATCGAAATCTTGTTTTCTTTTTTTGAATACTCATTGGCCGTTTCTTACTGTAGGCCTTTTTGGATAATGATATCAACCGCATTTAATGCCCTTACTACGAGTACAAGTACAACGCTTATTTCTCTGTACTCTGCAGTATAGTCATACATACTTGTATTCCAGAATCCATGGCTGCTTTGGAGGACTCCTCCGAAGATGACGGTGAGGCCGATGTTACTGTGGTGGTAGGAAGGTCATCAAATTAATGATCAGTTTTGTCCAGATCAACCTCCACCACTCCCAAACAGCCTCTGCTGCTATTCTTCGCCGCTTGGAGCGCAGCGGGGAGGATATCGCATTGATTCAGGAACCCTGGGTTGCGTGGGACCTAGTCAAGGGTCTTAAATCTTCTAGCTATGATGTTTTCTATGTTAAGGGCTAAGGAAAGCCCCGTTCTTGTATTTTGGTTAAAAAATCCTTCAAGAGCTTTCTACTGCTAACCTATAGTAATCAAGATATGACCTGCTCCTCTTGCGGATCAGGTCGAGCTACTCCGAATCCGACAACGGAGTTGGTTCAAGAAACTCGGTTCGCAGACCTACTCCGTATATGAAACGAATCTGTCGTCCGTCATGGAGTTAGAAATGGTGTGAAAGAACAGAAGAGTGGGTGAACTAGGTTCCTCGAAGTCTGAGTCTGAGTACTGTTCTGTTGGGTAATGACAAACAACTGATGGTACGGTAACATACGCGCTCCCATAAAGAAATAATGTCCGCACTTGCGAAGAGCGTTTACTTTAATTTAATTTTTACCAACCACATGTTTCATGTAATTTCCCCCGAAAATCGTTTGCGCGCGTTTAGGTAAAGTGAAACCACTCACGTTACCCCTACCAGGCCGTTTCTTCGAAAAAAAGTATTGCCGACCCAATCGACATCCTACCAGTTTTTTCCCAGTAAGATCGCCCGTGTTTATAAAAAAAGTGTTGGCATTCTGGATCCTCTATTTGCTTTTTTTGCCATTTTCACTTCAGATTCGTAATTAGCTACCCAAAAAACCCCCTATCAGCTTTTTCCAACAAGATTGACCGTGTTTTTAAAAAAAAGGGTTGCTTGCTCAAAAACTCCTTATTTTTCGATTTTTTGCAACTCTGACTTCAGATTCGCAATCACCAACCCAATCGACCTCCTACCAGTTTATTCCAGCAAGATTGGCCGTGTTTGTAAAAAAAAAGTGTTGCCATTCTGAATCCCCCATTTGTTTTTTGTCATTTGGACTTCAGATTCGCAATCACCGACCCAAAAACCCACCAATCCATCATCGGCCACGACCACCCACAACACAATAGAAGACGAAAAGCTTCACTCCACCCAACAACAACAAAATCCAATTGAAGATTTACTCCACTTCATTCTACACCACAATCAATATAGCGTAGTGACATCGCATACATGTATGTCACATCATCTAATCTAATCAATAGTTCAGTTCTCTCATCTACTTTTCTATTCCCCCCAGATTTAAACGATCTGATCTGATCATGCTCCGATACCGACAGACGGAACTATTAAACCTTCTCCCTGTTCATTTTTCAACTGCTCCGACTCCGACCTGAACTTAAAGGAACCATATGATCTGGGTTCGTTTTCGTGCTCCGACACTAATCATTTTTCGACCTGAAAATTTTTCGATTGTCAAGTTGGTCAACCTAGTCCGGAGTAGGTTAAAAAGAGTAGGTTCGTGAATTAGCAACCATGACTAGTGTAAAGTATCAGTGCAACCAAATCTACGGTGTATTCGTAGTTTCTATGGGTCTGAATTGCTGAAGTGCACATATTAGGCTATGTATTTTCATAACACATCTACTAAGAATTTACAAGCCTGCGCAGTGATATAATAAATCATTGTACAAATTTTCACGTTATCCTGTGCAGCGGCTTAGAGAGTATAAGCGTTCATACATACACACATTCACTTTTACAGATATATGTAGATAGAAGAAGATTGAATTATAACCACATTTGATACCAATGAATTTCTTTGTGGAATGACCACTTTCCCCTATATTGGCAAAAACCACACTGAGAGGAAACAATTCCCATTTTTAACAAGCTTTTTCTTGGAAACTTCTGGACATACAAAGCTTATTTTGGTATGAAAATTTGGCAAATTTAATGTTCTTTAAAAAAGATAAGATTTTTATTTTATTTTTTATTTTTATTTATTTATTTTTTGTCAATTAAAAAATTTCCCAGCCGAATTTTTGATAGCAACCCACGGATTCGTGTTCAGCACCCCAACACCTTAGCTGTTTGTATGAATGTTTGAACTACTAGCGGGCTTCACCAGAGTTCATGCCATGCACTCTCTAAGCCTTTTTTTTAGAAGTCGACATTCTTAGCCGGGAAGCTTAACGGATCTTATTGTTTTTATACCACTCACGGATGTGACAGGGTACATTAACTTTGTCAAGCTTCTTTCTATTGCACGCTGTATATATGTCGGAACCAACGGAATCGGACCACTACGTCATATAGCTGCCATAGGAACGACCGGTCCAAAAATTCGTCGTCTTTGATCTATTTCTAAAGATATCTTTTAAATTTCGGAATAAGTTTTACTACTAATTTCAAAGTGGCAAATGCACCGTAAGTAACAACGAAGGTATGAAGGGTATCATTCCTTTTCGTTTTTTTATTGCTTCTATCTCGGTCCACCTTTGTAGAATAATTAAAATTAAAATATCTTTGTTGTGTAAAACGCTATAGAGATGCAATTCGACAAGTATAAAGATATGCAACAAAAAGCAGGAAGCTCAATTTTTACTACTTTTGGGTATTAGAAAAAAGACAATCAAAATTTCATTTTTCAACTTTCATGAAAGATTTTTTTCTTTTGGTGTATGTGTTAGCACCAGATGTCAGACCATTTTCATTTAAACGACAGACCGATTTTAATCAAAGTTGAAAGCAAATTGATTGAACGTCAATTTTTTTCGCCTCTATCTAAATGTGAACTGAGTCCGCGATTCGCCTCGGCGGAGGATCTGTATGGTGGCTGTTTAAGTTCTTCGCATTTTTTTTAATATCGAAATCTCCTCCCTCGGTTTCCTCCTGATCATACAGTGTTCTGATTATGACCGATTTCAGTTGATTGTAGAACCACATTTCAAAGTAACCAACATAGGAGTACTTTTGAGCCAAGCAAAGCGACTACAAAATCGCATAACTCTATCACTTTGGGGCAACAACAAGTTCGCTCTAGAAGCTACCTCGCTTTGACCCCAAATCTGGTAATGGGGTCAGTTGTATTTTTTGTAACACGAAAATAATAAACGTTGCAACTCCCTTTTTTTACCAACCAAAATAGGGATTTTTTTTTTTAAGTACAAAGCTTACTGAACTCAAAGTGGCCAAAAATTGAGTTACCCCCTTATTGCTGCAAGCAAACCCATCGTTGTAGAAAAAATATGTATATAAAAAGCTTGACTTATCCGCATATTCTGTTGGAGAGTCAGTCCTGATTTATCGGATCGGTTCATTTTCTATACCCTAGACTTTATAAGTATAGGGGGTATATTGTTTTCGTCACGACGAAAATATGTAACACCTTAAAGGAGGCTCCGGAGGTATAGCAATGTATATATATAAATGATCAGGATCACCGCCTGATTCGATTTAGCCATGTCAATCTGTCTATCTGTACTTCTTTTGTACTTTTTGATTATATTAATTATTACATGTTTTGATACCCATACGAGGGTTGTGTTTTAAGTTTTGCATATTGGGCTGAATTAAAACAGTATATAATTTTTAAAGACTTTATTGTTTTTCAAAGTATTTTCCACGAAGATTAATGCACTTTTACATGCGCTCGAACTCTGGAAGCAGTTATTCCATTCGTTTGTTGGTACAGTCAAAATTGCGTTTTTGAAGGCGTCAACAGCTTCCTCTGGCGACTGGAGCCTTTGACCACGCAGTCTGTTCTTATTTTTCGGAAAGGTAAAGAAATCTTCGGGGCTTAGGTCGGGACTGTGCGGTGGATGGCCTAACAATTCGACATTTTGTTGCTTTAAAAATGCAATTGTCTTGCGAGCTGTGTGCGAACTTGTATTGTCTTGGTGGAGGACGATTTGTCGTTCGGGGCTAGTTTTTCGAAGCTCAGTGATGATTCTGGCAAACAAATTGTTGTATACCAATCGGCAGTAACTGTTCTTTGAACTAGCAGAGGAATTGTTGCTTCATGACCTGCTGTTGAGACAAAAGTTGCATCCATATTTTTGGGGAAACTTCGAGAACGGATGACTTCTGCCGACTTTTCTCCATTTTGGAACACCCAAACAGACGACTGGCGTTTCTTTTTGGGTTTATAAGAGTAAATCCATGATTCATCACCACTGATGATGCTGTACACGTTGTTAGAGCTTCCTGTGTTGAAGTTTTCTAGAGTTTTTTTGACTCCAATGGACGCGAGCTACTTTCTGTTCTTCGGTCAATAGATGCGGTTTCCAACGGGAAACCCTTTTTTTACACACAGTTCTTCATGCCAAATTCGTTGAATTGGGGTCTTTGGAATCCATAATGATGCCTCAATCTCGCGATATGTCACATGCCGATCTTCCGTGATGAGCTTGCGCATAGTATCGACGTTTTCTTGGGTGCCTGCCGTTTTTGGTGCACCTGCCCTTGGATCGTCGCTAAGACTCACCCGTCCACGTCTGAGTTCTGCATACCAACGAGAAATAGTTGACTGGTGTGGTGCTTCATTGCCGAAAACAGAAACCAACTCGGCGATTCATTCTTTTTGAGATAATTGTCTTCGGTTCAATTCCATTATTCGGATAACTTGACGAATTTGACATTTCGCTGTAGCTGTAACACTCTATGTATCGCACTAACACTTTGGATTAAGGTTAAGTAAGGATGCAGGTTTATGTTTAGTAGGGACATTTGATTCGTGGCAACCTTAACTTAAAAGTCACCCTCGTAGAAAAAAAAAATTATAAAAAAAATTATATTTTCGAGATTAAATTATGGTCAAGAAATGTAGAAAAATAATAAGAAAATCGCCTAAATTTACTATTTTGGCGACTGCGCGTTGAGACTGCACTTCACAGCGGTACTTAGACGACTAAAAAGATGTGACGATGACAAGCCTTTTTTGTGTTTTTGCGAGTTTCTAACGTATTTTATTTATTTGGAAGAAAACATGGGTAGCCCGTCTTGCCCCCATGGCCCGTCTTGCCCCCATAGCCCATCTTTCCCCAACTTCCCTAATGCCTGCTACAGACAATTGCCCATCACTGTCATTTGCGTTAGTGAATCTGGGTAGATAGCGATTTGTAGCGATGGTAGCTGCCAGCAATTAGCTCATAATGGCTTTTAAAGCAATTTTCTACCAAACGCCATCGCCACTAACGGCTATACTTGTAGATACACGATTACAATGGCTTCCAATTGCCAGTCATGGCCCATTGTCTGTAGCAGGCATTACGTACATACACCCAATCAATTTGCATACTATCAGAAGTACTTGCGGAAAAAATCCATATGAAATTGTGCACTTGTGTACATTCGGGTATTTGCGTTTCAAATCACAGCATGGGCAATATTGAATTGAAATGTTAGCACAGATGCCGACTTCGCTATTTGCATGTTTTTACTGAATAATAATTACTAAGACTTGAATTCCATGATTATGAGGTGAACTGGGAAAATCCGTCAACTATCAACAAATATGATTCAAATAGCCAAAAGTATGATTTATTACCACAAATATTGTTGTTCGAAAACCAATTAAAGGAAAAAAAGATAGCGCAGTTTACATTGATACGACAAGATATGAAATTTAAAGCACATGAAACGATGAATCATGACAACATGACAATCCTATAGTTGGATAATAAGATTTACAACTTGATAACGCAAAATCATTACAATGAAGCTTCAAGAGAGGATCAACATCCTTTGAAACTTCTTGATAGAATGGTGCTTAAGTACATATAAGGTCAATCAGGAAATGGTATATTCATCGTATTATACTATAGTTTCATCGTTTTGATAGTTCATCGACTGAATTGAAATATTCAGCTCCCATGAAAACATGGTTCAAATGATCAGAATTGGACTAGAACGCGTCCACTTCGTTACATCCAGTACGGCTAAACTCTTAGAACATACAGTACATGAAATGAGCATGTCCTGTCTGTCTCCGGCTCCAATATTTGGGGAATAAGTCGACAGCTTATCGACAGTCAGCCTACTCAGTTGGCGTTTAATACTATGACGTATGTTGACTGTTCTGCGCAATTGTGCATAAACAAATGTAAATTTTTGTAAAATTATCGACAATCAGCCTACTCAGTGGGTATCCCGACATTGACATAATTTTGACCGCACTGCTTAGAACATACATTTCAAGGAAACCTACACTATCCTGCATAAACTTCATTGAAATCGGTCTGATAGGGGGCACCGAAATAAGCAATAGCGAAATAAGGCATACGAAATAATCCATATAGATACTTTCGTTTGGAAACAAAAGTATTCATCGGAAATTAAACAAAATAAGCTATGCATGGACAATATCGGTTTCAAATCGAAATATGGCATGCGATAAAAAAAAAATAGCCATGCAGTGTCCAGAGCGAGCGAAGCGAGCGTTCATGTTTGTGCGATACTGATGGTTGTGATCCCTTAAGTGCGGAGCGAGCGGAGCCCATATACGGGACTATTGTACCCAGAGCGAGCAAAGCGAGCGTCCGCGCATGTGCTTTACCGAGGGTTATGATCCCTTAAGCGCGGAGCGAGGGAAGCGAGCGGAGCCCACACAAGGGACTGTTGTACCCAGCGCGAGCAAAGCGAGCGTTTATGTTTGCGCGATACTGAGGGCTGTGATCCCTCAAGCACGGAGCGAGAGTAGCGAGCGAAGCCCACACAAGCGACTGTTAATTCACAACCCGCAGTATCGCACAAGGGGCGACCGGTAGCGCAGTGTGTTGAGGCATCACTCTCATGTTTGACTTCCAGCGTTTCGGGTTCGAGTCCCGTCCGTAAAAGGCGCCCCACACCTGACTCACAACCACCGCCGGTAGCTCTACCGGAGTACAATATTACAGTGCTACCCGTTGGAGAGATAAATTCTCCACTGTTCCACCATCTTATCTCACTAACTCCTAAGATGTTTAAGTTATACCTCAGATTGAAGAAATCGTGCGTTCTGAGGATCTTCTGATCCAGGAGAGTACGCTCATTCCAGAATCCAATCTTTGTCATTGTACGATAGCCAAAAGCCGAAACCGTCGTTTAAGTCCTTTTCAGAGGTAAGTTGAGGTTTCATTAGGCATACACATCCTGTCCTTTGTTTGTTGGTTTTAATGACAGGCCGTCAAAAGGAAAGGCCGTGGTATTATTTTCACGCACGGCACCACTGAGGGAAGGTTTACCTCAACCAAATCATCGCACCGCCAGCACTAGCGGCTTGCCATTGGTTAGCAATGGTCAGTGACCACTGTCGTTCCAGGGGGCGCCCACGCTGAGGACTTTGGAAGAGGAATTTTTGCCCCGCTATCAGAGAAATATCATATCGAATGGCGCCGTCTAGAAGTAGGCTATGGCTACTAATGCTCTATTGGGTAAAATCTTTTATCGAATACCACATACACTACCTTAAAGCAGCCTAATTGTACATACAAGGCTCACAGGCCCGGTTGTATTCGATAAAATTTTGCCTGATAGCAGCTTAAGTTTTTACCCATGTTGCCGCTGTAATTCCACTTACCTGTAAATGTTTGTAGAGAAAGTCTGCATAATTTCATTGAAGTTCGAGAAAACGGTGACATATCACTTAAACAATTTATATGGTCTTCACGTAGGGGACTCTTCTTAAATGAAACGAAACTGATATATTTGGCAGATACTGATTTGACTTGAAAAGATTTAAAAAAATGGCTTTGTTCAGGAAATTTTCATTCGACACTAAAACGTTTATCCACCGCAGAATAAAATCAAACTTCTGGTCTTTTTCGTAATTATGCTAAACGCCTTTTTTATGGGCCCGTCATCATTTTACTCTGCGCCTCTCACTGGAAAGAAATGAGAAGGCACGGCCAAGGAAATTGAAGTGTCTGAAGTGAAAGTTTAGCCATTAAGTCTTTAAATTTTGCAACTTCTAACTTTTATCACTCAAATAAACGATTCTTGAAAGACGATTACCGCTTGTTTTGGTTTCGTTAATTGACGTTGAATAAAACTTTTTCGCCTCGACGTACAATAAAACGGGTTAGGGGAAGGGCCAAAGTATACAATCTGGCCCGGGGGAATATACAAAGTGTTGGAACACGGAAAATTTATTGTTTTCATTTTGGAAAATATCTTTGCTTGGCGAGGAGATATTCGCGAAAATGTGTATTTTTGTTTGAACGGAGAGACGTGAAGAAAGTGTTGGAACAGAAAGATGTTTATCTTAACAGGATTATATTTTCTATTTTTTATTATGAAAATACTCTTGAATGGTGTTCGAAGTTTAACAAAAACAAAAAAAAAAAACAAAAAGTAATTCAAAATTAAACTATAAACATATTTTTGTCAGCTCAAGCAGTAAGTGAATTGTCTTAGGCTGAAAATTATTGGGTGGGGATCATTGCTAAGTAGTCTGGATGGCGCAACGGTTAGCACGTTCGCCTTCAACGCACTGGGCCCCGGTTCGATTCCGGGGATTTACGTGTCGGACTATGAGCCCACTCAGCTGTTAAATGAGTACCCATTATGGGGTAAATAACTCGGTTGAGCGTGTTGCTGATCACATACTTCTGCACAAAAACCGTTACGATCTAGAAAATGAAATGATGCTAACTCATCTCGAGGCCGTGGTTCAAATTGGACTGTTGCGCCAGTTATTTATTTTATTATCATTGCTAAGTGGTCTTGTTGACTGCTTAGCAATGGTACACTAAACTTTTATTCTCAAAAAAAAAAAAAATATAAAAATGCGCTTATGCGTGACTAATAAGTAATGCGTATAAACATATTTATTTACTTATTTCGAATTGTGTGGACACCGACAATCCACAGTTGGAACTCTTAAACGAGATCTGTCAACTTCCTACCAAGGCTGTGAGAGTTACCTCACAAGGATCGAGTGCTGCCTGAACTGGATGCTATTTGATTTATTGTGTTTTGATACTTAATTGTGTTAAATATTTAATTAATAAAAAAACAAATAATAATAATAAATAATAATAAATAAAATCCTTCATTTTAAACTGGTAACCAGAAAGCATGAAGGTGAGCGTCTGTTCTTCATGTTACAAGCGGCTCCATTCAAACCTGCCATAGGTATAAAGTGGTACCCCTTATGGGAGATTAAACTTCATGGAAACAAAAAACATGTCCAGAAGAAGAAGGGCAAGTGTCGGAGGAAACCGCGGTCTCCGGCGAGGGCTTCCCCCGGTACAAGAGAGGCAGTCGCCAGCGGTAAATAGGCGCAGGGGCGTGCGCCAAACAAATCGAAGGAGCCGAACTTCCGCAAGTGCACCCGCACGAAACGGTAGGACACGCACTGCTCCAGCACCATCGAGGAGCCCTCCTTCACCTGTGGCTACTGTTTCGCCTGGTATTCGGCTCGGGTAGGCAATGAATGAAATGGACTGAGGAGATGAACCTTTTTATCATCCGTGCCTACTACGAGATCGAACTCTCACAAGGGACAACATCATATCGTCCCTTGTTACACCAGAAGTTCGTCAAGCGATATCCGCAATATGCACATGTGTCAGTGCAGCGAGTATCAGACCAATACCGTTTCAATGTACGAAGGGGTGCAATACCGGAGACGACAAGGGAAAGAATTAATTCGACTTGAGGTTTTGGAGGCAACTCGAAACCAAGAATCGGCGGGGCAGGGTGTGGCATCCCCACCACCATCACGTCACTCTGTCCTGCACAGGAGTACCTACAACACCAGACGAAGTACACTACTTCACCGCCAAGTGGAAGTCTCTTCTGAAGTTCACGACGAATATGAAAGAGCTTGCGTTTAATATCAGGAAATAGATCCTCTGCACAGGCCTAGCATTCCAAGGGTACATACATCTGCTGCAATACCTGATATTCTGTCTCAAACCGACATCGAAATCACATCCAGACTCAGCTCTGATACGAAGTTACTGGAACTGCTATCCCTTGTGTATTGCGGTGCAGTGGCGGCTATCAGATTACATGGTCAGAGGATCCGTGATAACGTTGTCGGCGTGAGACAAAAACATGAACCAGCCTGGAAGATTCGTCTTGAGCGCTTCCTTACGACAGGATATTGGCCGATTGACGCAATCCGGCGCCGGCAATACCTGTAAGCGGTTGAACAAAAAAGTGGGAAAGCTCCTCCGTAAATATTCCACTCCTTCCAGAGCTCCTTTGGTGAAAGTACTGGACACACTAAAACAGAAGGATGCAGTCATCACAAATCGTCTCCGACGATACATCCTGAGCCTCTCTAGACGTGTTCAGAACGCTGCTTTCACTAAAAGCCAGCGGAACTTCTACAAGACCATCAATGAGGACCAACAAGCCAGCCCCACTATTAACTTCTCAATGACTGACGCGGAACAATACTGGGGTGGACTTTGGCAAACTCCCGCTCAACACACCCAACATACTGAGTGGCTCACTGCCGAAACCACCCGCCATGCCAGCTTGCCTGGCATGATTTTCGCTTAGGTCACTGAATCCGATGTCCGCGAAGTTATTAAGCGGTCCAAAAATTGGAAGGGGCCTAGTAATGACAAATTGCAAAATTTCTGGTATAAGCGATTCCCGAGTATATGTGGTCAGCTCGCACAACAGATAAATCTGTTGATAAATAGGCCTGAGGATTTTCCACCTTTTCTCACAGTAGGTGTTACCTACTTGTTACCCAAACGGGAAACAGTGGAGAGCCCTGCTGGGACAAGACCTATAAGATGCTTGCCGACATTGTACAAGTACATTACAGCCATTATTAGTGGCAGGATCTATACGCACCTCGAGCAGAACAATATTCTTGCCGAGGAGCAAAAGGGCTGCCGAGTTGGATCCAGGGGCTGCAAGCAACAACTAACGATCAACTCGGTTGTGGTAGGACAAGCTACGCGCAATCACAGGAATCTGTATTGTTGCTACATCGATTACTCCAAAGCATTTGACAGCATCCCCCATAGCTGGCTAATCCAGGTCCTTCACTTGTACCGCGTAGATCCTGCTCTAATCAGTTTCTTAACAAAAGTCATCAACTCATCAACCGAAGGCAATATGCTTTCTCAGCCGGTACATATTCGAAGAGGCATATTTTAAATTGATTCTTTGTGTCCTCTCTGGTTCTGCTTGACGCTGAACCCCCTTTCATCACTTTTGAATTCGGCTAGACAATGCGGCTATACAATCAAGCATGGTCTTCATGGAATGTTTTCCAAATTAGAGCTGACTCACCTGATGTACTTAGATGACATCAAGCTATACTCGAGAAGCGACGCCCATCTTTAAAGTCTGTTGCGGATCACGGAAAATTTCAGCCGTGATATTCGGATGGACTTCGAGTTAGACAAGTGTCTCGAATCCGTTCCATCCGCAAAGGCGTTCACGCACCGCACCCCGGCTTCACCTTCGATGATATCCATATAGGTGCAATACCGGAGGCAGACTTTTACAAATATCTGGGAATTCTGCAAGGTGAACACCCCAGCATTGATAATTTGAGAGAAGGACTACTGGTTAAATTCTGGCGCAGGCTGAAATTGGTGCTAAAAGCCAACTTATCGGGAAGGAATAAAATAAGTGGGATCAACTTATATGCCATTCCTTCACTGCCATATTCATTCGGAATAGTCCCGTGGTCTATCACATCTTTGGCGGATATTGAACGTGGGGTACGTGTTTTAATGTCCGAATTCCGAATGCTACATCCACAATCGTCAGTGGAGCGAATGTACCTACCTCGTGATATCGGAGGTAGAGGCGTAGTTGACATTGCGAACTTACATCATCAGCAAGTCAACTCACTTCGCATTTATTTTAGAGGCAAAGCAACATCGAGTGCTCTGCATGATGCTGTCTACAAGGCAAAGGATCGATCATTTGCTCCTTCGAGTTTGGTGAAGTCATACCAAGCGAAGATCGACAAATGGAAGGCAAAGGCGATGCATGGTAAACATGCGAGTTGCCTTTGGCCGCCACTTGTCGAGCTTCACCTGTCTAACAGATGGCTTCGTGCAGGGTACCTCTTTACCGAAACAAAAGGTTCGATGGTTGCCATTCAGGACGGCGCGGCGTGGTCGCCTCACGCGCTTATCTTAAGCATATATGCAAACAAAGGGTGGATGACGACCGGTGCAGAATGTGTGGTTCTCTGTTGGAAACACTTGACCATCTCATTTCTGGTTGTTCCCCCCTAGATATCCCCCATAATAGCAACATCGAGAGAAAGCATGCGGAGAAAAGGACAAACTATAGTGCACTGACCCAAGAAACCAAACAATTTTGGCATCTTGGCCTGCCCCACAATCTCATTGACGTTATGCAAAAATATGTAATTTTGCATACGTGTGCAATAGTGCGCAAAGTGCTCGGCGGCCTCAACTAATTTATATTAGCTATCAGGATACCGGCATAACACCTGCCCCAGGCATGCATACCGGTCAACTTGATGGTTGCATCCGTTCCGGGTATATAGCCGGCCAAAGGGGCCGAGATTACTCCTGCTAGGCGATAATAAGTAATAATAAATAAATAAAAATAGTAAAAATACAAAAATTCAAACTATATTAATTTTTGCTTATCAATTAGTGACCCTACTGGTTACTAACATGAAAAAAGGCTGTATCTAACAATTCAATAAAAACTCGCTTCTGTATATCTCCTCTGATAAACACTCAACAAATTAGTTCAATCTACTAATTGAATTTATGCTCCGAAATCTTTTGTTTTTGATTCGTCTGCCATTTAGTGAAAATAAATTTTCTGACAATAGTGTAGTCATCGCAATCTATTGGAACTCATCGAAGTGAAGAATGCAATTAAAAAGTCATCTTGAGAGGCTCGTCGTCGTTGATTTTAAGCTATATCCTCGTGTATGGACGAAATTCGACAGCTACGTCGGAAAACAAAAATTTAATCCAGAGAAATTCATCAGAGGACCCTGCCTCACACATCCTCGGATACATCCTCGTCTTCACCTCCGATTAAAAATTCATCGTCGAAAAATACACGAATTGCTACTTATGTGCGAGAGAATACATCGTCGTCACCAGCTAGCCAAGCTAAAGGTTCAGATCGTAGTCTAGACAGTGTGAAATCGATTCACCATCATTTGCCGAAGTTCAAGGAGGCGATGAAGAGGACCTGTAAATTACCGGGCCAACGAAAAAACACGGATAAACGATAATTTCCTTCCGTTCACCTGACAATAAAATGATGGAGATTTCCGATTTCTTGGCTCTTTTGGTAAAATTTATTGCTTTCTGGCTTTTAAAATTGTTATTTATGTAGTGTGATGACCTCGAATGGAAATGGCATTCAAAGTGGAAAATTGATGGAATCAAGGGTGAGTGATTTTTCGTTCGTATTTTAATGGATTGTTGGATGTTTGTTTAAAATGCACGTTAAAGTCAGTCGGTGTAATGTACGAATACGAAAAAAATAGAGTAGGGGAATAGAGTCATTATCAAGCAAAACGCAAAGGTTGTATCCATAAAGGGATTTTTAGACGTAGTTTCAGACGAGAAATCAATCCTGTCGTCGTCAGGCTTGCTATCAAAACTGCCGCCAGGACTGCTATTATACTATACTTATTGCTGGATGGGTTAGTCCAGTGTAATGAATGACTTTTCTGATGGGTTATTCGGATTGCTAATTGTCAAATATTTTTCTTAAAATATTTGTCACATGACAATTCAAATTCTCCACCAGGGCTTTTCACGAACGACAACCCTGTCATTCTATCACACAAGCACTATGTTCTGATGGAAATAATAAAATAAAATAATGATGCAATCGACGACAAGGACACTGCACAATCGAGCGTCAATGTGGGGGACCTCAACATCGAGTTCGTGAAAGACTTCATATACCTGGGTTGCAACTTGTCAGGGGACGCCAACGAAACTGACGAAATCAAGCGACGGATACAGGTATGTAGCTAATAAGAATTTTTTCTTGGTTCTCTCCATAGTGGAATCGAAGCATGTGCATAGAAACACGAAGCTCCGCGTGTTCAAATCCATCATACGACCAGTGCTATGCTATGGCTGCGAAGCATGGACCCTAACTCAAGCCTCTGGAAACATGCTAGACACATTTGAACGTAAGGTTCTGGGGCGAATTTTCGGGGCCGTTCGCGATCGGATGCGATGGCACATCCGGTACAACCATGAGTTGTATGAACTGTACGATGAGCTGGAAGTTTCGAAAATCGTCAAACTCCAACGACTTCAATGGGCAGGGCATGTACAACGAATGGACGATGATCGCATGCCCAAAGGAGTAATGAACGCAGAACTAGTCGATGGAACGAGACTGTGAAGACGATCAAGAGCTCGTTGGGAGAGCTCAGTATATGCGGACGCCCTGCAGCTACTGTGCTTCCAAAATTGGAGGAGGCGGTCACGTGACCATGATAATTGGAGGACAACGATCCTGGCGGCCAAGGCCCGACGTCGGGTTGTCGCACCACGATATTGATGATGATATTCTCATGGAACACTTAGGTATGTGTCCTGTAAATGATCGCGCTGAACCAAGACCGAACTTCCATCGAACCATCACATATCATTGAACGGTGGAAATGAGGAGATTTGTTTCTTCTAATGTTTCCTAATGGGTTTTACGTGGTTCGATGCATGATCGCGACCAAAATGGTTGTCGTGTGTGAGTGTGGCAACCTTAAGAATGTACAGTTTGATCGGATGCCATTAACCTGGCCTTTTGAAAGAAACGACAGGCATGTTTAGCGATGCACAGTTGTCGCTACAGCATCCACGTCTAGTTCTTTTCGAACGGAGAATCCCGTTTCATAGAACTTGATTCGTGAGAAAATTTTAGTCGAGAGAGTGAACGACTCGAAAGTCCACTTCCACCCGTCAAAGTCATCGCATCGGTACCGCCGTTGGTGGGACGTGCTAAATGCTTTGGCTTTTTTTTTGCAAACAGGTGATTTTCTTTGGGGAGTTGACTTTCATCCGCCGCCCGAGCAAGATCGGCGCGATCACGGGGACACAGGGATTCCCTTGTTTATTTTGAATACACCAGCTGTCACAGCAACGTCGACTCCGAAGGATTAATAGAGAATTTGACCCTCGAGCCAGATACCATCGGCGCGGGATTGCATGGGGAATGAAGTCCTTATCGCGAGTCCGAATAGTATCGGTACAAGTTTCTGCTATCGTTGTTCGGCGGAGCCAGCTCAATAATTCGTGGCCAGTGAATCAATCAGGTGCGAGTGACAAAATTCAGCTGTCCTAAAATAAATCCAAATCGAATATTAGGAAAGCGAGTGCTTCGTGCAATTTTAAATTGTTAGAGCCTGTGCACACGGCAAACTTTTTAATTCGCAGATAATATTTTAGTTAGAAAAATAGAATACACGGTGGTTTACAGGACTCGCCCGCGAAAGACGGCACGCATACCGTGTTTGTTGTTATTTTATTTTCCTAGAGGCGTCCGAATATGTTCATGTGGATACGAAGCATTATAATTATGCTTACAAATATTGGCGGATAATTGCCCATCGGTGATATCTAGACGGTCTGAACGACCATACCCTCAGCCTTCGCCTTCACTTTGGCTCGATATCCGTTATAAATGGCGCCCAATATGTGGTCTTAATATTGTCATACATAAGCTACCTAAAAGAGGCACACGAATAGGTTCCACTAGTGACAAGACACGAAAACCGAAACCCTTTTGGACCGTACTTCCAGGCTAACTTCATCTACTTCAAGGTTACATAAAGGCCTTTTATTCTTCGTAAGTGTTACCATAAGTGTGAATTCACAGTATGCGGCGTGCCCAACGTGGGGTCGATGTCATTTTATCTAGTCAATGAAACACTCAAGTGTAAAAGATAACGTACGAATAAAGAAAATGAATAAATGAAGATCGAACTGTTTCTATTTTCATCTATAATATGTTTTTAAATTTCCACTTGAAATGGAAGTGTTCATGTTCCTTTTTGTTCATAGAACCAAATAAATATTTTTAATCTAGGCTATGGGTCAGCACATGAAGAATTGAGATTGTATTCTCATTCGAGTGTTAAACTTATATAGGTATAGGTAGTGTTGTGCTTGTGTTTGGATCCGTTTCACTGTGGTGTTTTTGGCGATTGTTCCTGTTGCAGGTTTAAAAGGTGAGTGATCACTGGGATTTTGTGCTGAATTAGTGAGTGTGCATGTAAATGGTGCATAGTGTGTTATACGGCGTTTGTGCTTTTGGTACGTTACTGCCCTAGTAAGGCCATTACACCTGTGATGGGTGTTTGGTCGTCAGTTGATACTACAGTTCAGGGCAGATAGTTTCACCTGGGGAAGGACCGGTGAATCATCCTGAGTACGCGTGGTGATTCAGTAGATACCAATGCTCAGGGTAGATAGTTTCACCTGGGGAAGGACCGTTGAACCATCCTGAGTATGCATGGTTATTTAGAGATAGCACTACTCAGAGCAAGATAATTTCATCTGTGAAAGTTCCGGTGAGTCATCCTGAGCTAGTGTACTCGGTGATGATAGTTCCACCTGTGATGGGTCGGTTTATAATCCTGGGATGGTTCAGAGAAGACTGTTCCATCCGGACGGGTTGTGGTGTCCAGGTCTGAATGGTCAATCTGGTTTCTAGCGAGATCGGTCCACCCGAGATGGGTTTTGTAATTCTCCTAGAATGTCTTCATGGGCAGTGTCCACCCATGGATTGGAGTAGTTACTCCGTAACGAACTGTATTGGTGAGATGTCTACACCTCAAAAGCCGTAGTTTGAATGTTTACTTAATTCAGTTAGCATGAAGCTTTACGTACTTCGCCTGTAGTAGTTTTTTTGTGGACTAGTTTAGCACATTTTCTTATTTATTCGAAAAATAATCTTTTCAGATAGATGTTTCGAGCAGTATCGTGGTCTTGTACGTGCGTAAGTAGTCTCGTCGATAATTTTATACGTTACACAAGGGGTGAGGAAAAAATCCTTCCCGTGCATTTATTAAAAAAATGTAGTGCTGATGGCATACCCCCTTCTTCCAATAAATGCTATCGTCACCACTGTACAGCAGAGTCATTTTATAAAACTAATCATCAACGATTGCAAAATATACCATTAACAATTGCATTCTCCAAACGTTCCAAAAAAGTAACTTTAATTTTTGAAGCGAAGAATTTAAAAATCCCTTTTCATTGCCAAATTAAAGTTTCATCTTGACGTATGTGTTACTTCTCGTTTACATAAACCAACATAAAACTTAAACATCAAATATTGTAGATGCAATACGTACCAACCAACGTCATAACCGTTGACTATAAATTTTGTTGAATAAATAAATTTCTGGCCTAAACAAACTAACTATCGCCCATTCGAGACACGTTCCTGATACATTATTACCAGTATTATCCGAATTTGGTATCAACGGCACCAGAGTTCATTGAATGTTATATTCGGCGTTGGCTGGTGTGGGCACATTCAATTGAATTCTGGTCATTCGTAAATAATAGCACTTCAGATAAGACGAACAGAACATATGCAAAAGATGATGATGGTACATACTACCATCATCGTACAAGATGCTAACCAAGTTGTTGACAAGAAACTTTCACAATTCACACAATAGGCAAAGTGAACCCTTTCTTCGCTATCAGTTCGGGAAACTTTTGGGGAAATTATATATTCATATGGGTTTGTGGGGTGTGTTCCTGCTTTTTCATAGAAGGACGACTAGTCGGGTATGGGATTGGAAAAGCAGCAATCATTCATCCAAAGTAAATGATTTGGAATACGTACAAAATTTTTAAATAATAGTCACCTTTGAGAATTTTTAGAATACATATTAAGATGCGGGTTTTAGAGTGGAATCTGCCATTCAAGTCTTAAGGCTAGAACACAATGTGTAGTTGTTGCTTGTAGAGCAAGTTCGTTTGAATGGGAAAGTTGTAGCTCAAGTTCGAAGTTCGAACGTTTGAACTTCCAACTACAAACTACAATTATAGATCGCGTCCCTACGGCAGCCGGTTCTAGGCACCGGACCGACCCGTTTTACAACAGCCAAGAGCTGCCACAACTCCCTTCGACGCAAGAAGGAAGATTTTTGTGTGTGTCACACACTCTGACTATCCATCATTTTTCCTGGGAATTGGGAGCAACACATGGCGGCGCAACCACTCTCAATTCTCCTCCAACACGCTGAAATTGAGCTCAACCCAGGTCCTACCACCTGGATCTGCTCCGTCTGCAATAAACCGCTGCACCCTAATGCCACCACAGTAAAATGTACATGCTGCGACGAATGGTGCCATCTGAGAAACTGCTCTGGGCGAAATTATCAAAGACAATGGAATTCCTCCTTTACTGCGAGTCTATGCAGAAACAGGGGACAACAATCATCAACATGTGTGTGGTGGAATTGCTTTTTTAATCCACCATACTCAGTACCGTACCGAGAAATTGACGTCACAACGGCCGACAACATTATGGAGATAGAGGCCATAATCATTCAGTCGAGGAACACTGATATTGAAATCTGCAGTATACTCGTAACATATGTATACATACCACCTGTATCCAGCTGTCCCTCGTTATACAATGTCAATATCAACCCACTGTTCACTGGCCAATTGCGTCTCCTACTTGGTGATTTCAATGCTCACCACAAATTGTGGCAATCTAAACTAGACAACGATGCCAGAGGCGTTACTATAGCTGAACAACTTGATGCATCAGACTTTTGTCCACTCAATGACGACACGCCCACTCGTATTGCTGCAACCGGTTCCAGCTCGCCCGATATCTCGATTGCCAGCGCCGGACTCATCAACGATGTACAATGGAAACCAGTGCTGACGCTGTCCTCAAATCATCTGCCAATCCACATAAAGCTAAATAAACCATCTAACTTTCAGTACGCTGATCACAACAAAGCTGACTGGGATGGCTTCAAAACCATCACCAATGCAGCTTTTCTGACTTACCAACTCCTGCTGATGTGTGCGTGGCCGAACGGAATTTAAAACGCATACTGCAGGAAGCGGCTACAATGTTTATTCCTGCTGGCCGCATACCCAAGGTTCGGCAAAATTTTCCAACTTCAGCATCCAGATTGGCAGACGAACGAGACCGAATACGCAGCACAAACCCGGATGATCCTCGCATCAAGGAATTAAACCTTGATATTTATAACCAAGTAGCAGTTCACACGAGGAGGAAATGAAACCCTCACCTTGAAAATTGCAATCTAAAAACTGGCGTTAATAAGCTCTGGTCGACGGTTAGAGCCCTTACAAACCCAACTAAGCACAAAGGGCATGTTGCAATCCAGTTCGGCAACACCACGGTCAATGATCCTAAGAAATGCGCAAACAGCTTCAATAAACAGTTTATCCAACATCCGCCACCTGATAGACTTAAGCGCATCATCACCAGGAGCATTCGCAACCGGTTAGTTAACCAGGCACTTCAATTTTCATCCGAAAAAGTTGCCACAGCTATTAAAAGGGCAAAGAGTTCCACAGCCCTTGGACCAGATGGTATCTCGATGGTCATGTTTAAATCCCTTGATACGCCAGCAATTGACTATTTAACGACCACGATTAACCTCTCCATCTCATCGTCTATCATCCCCGAGTTTTGGAAGAAGGGAAGGGTGATCCCTATTCTAAAACCGGGGACCAACGCAAGGCGAATCATACCGTCCCATTACACTATTGTCTCCTGTGACCAAGACTCTTGAAGCGCTACTCCACCCAATAATTACGATCCTCATACAATTAGCCGATCATCAATATGGCTTTAGAAGAATGCGCATCACAACTACGGCTTTGGATGCCATCACTTCAAGAATACACAATGGCCTTAACCAAGGACGTCCATGTCAACGAACCATTCAGCCACTCGTTTCTCCTGTCTGACATCTGTGGTACATTTCTTCCGTCGGGAATAATCAAGTGGATCGCGAATTACCTTGCCGAAAGATAGTCCTACACGGAGTTTAGAAATGGGAGATATAAACTAAGGAAAATTGAACAGGGTGTCCCTCAAGGAGGAGTCTTATCTCTCCCTCTCTAAATTTTATATGTCAGGACTTCCGACGCCACATGACGGACCTGAAATCGTCAGTTACGCTGATGACTGTTCGATTTTGGCAACCGACAACGACATCACCCAAATGTGCGAGCAGATAAATGAATATCTTGAAGAGCTCAACAACTTCTTCATCAGCAAGAATCTTACTCTGTCAGCGCCAAAGTCTTCTGCTACTCTTTTTACCACCTGGATGAAGAAAGTTAGGCTACAACTGGATATTACGGTAGATGGTCAAACTATTCCCACAATTAACCACCCAAAAATTCTCGGAGTCACCCTTGACAGCATGGCCACCTCCTCGGCTCATGCTTCAACCATTTGTGACAGGATGAGAAGCAAGAACAAAGTCCTCAAATCCTTAGCTGGCAGTTCATGGGGGAAAGATAAGGAGACCCTACTCGCGACATACAAATCCATCGGGAGATCTGTGGCCAATTAAGCGGCTCCCATATGGTCGGACAATTTATGCGACACTCAATGGAGAAACATACAGACCTGTCAAAACACTTGCCTTAGAACAGTCACAGACTGCCTCTTGATGTCGCCACAGGACCATCTGCATCAAGAGACTAAAATGATGCCCTTAAAAAGCCACAACACTCTTCTCACCAAGCAGTATCTAGTTGGCTGTTATCGGAATGACCATCCCAACTCAAACCTGATGGACAAAACCCCACCACCGCGTCACGTTGGACGCAACAAGAAGGACCGCGAAGGGGAAGTCCAAAGGTTTAAAAAAGTTCCCTTCGATAACACCAGCTATAAGTCGGCCATCACCACGCTGCACAGTGAAGAAGTGCTTTCTTCGATCTTGGAACTAAAACCGAACAACTTATTGGATGCGCAACCACCTGCCATATCTCCAAACGGAGCTCGGCTCCCAAGAGCAACCAGAACCACGTTAGCTCAACTCCGCTCTGGTTGGTGCTCGCGCCTGGATTCATACCTATCCCGCATCGACAGTGAAGTCCAAAACTCCTGCCCAGCATGTGGTCTCGCTCCACACGACGTTGAGCACATCTTTAATTGGCGAGCAGCCCCACGCGCTTAACTCCTATTGCGTTATGGGAGAAACCCATTGAGGCTTTTTTCCACCTGAACACAGAGGATAGATACTTAACATGGATAGTCAGAGTTTTTGACACACATCTTTATCTGAGCTCGAAGCGCCGTTATAACAACAACATTGTCTTCCAACACTGCCATCTAGATAGACAGGCCTGCGCTCAGCTGATCGCGTACGTCATTATTTCCTTCGCCAAGGCAGTGACTGCACACGACGATGTCCCCGGCACGACATATGTTTACAATTGGAATTGCGCCAGACGGCATTTTAGTCCTCTAAAAACACACTTTCTGGACACTTGCACCGCCCAAAAGTATATTCCAACCCTTGTCGGAATACGTTTGAGTTTCATATTCTGAAAAAAATAAAAACATTCGGTTATGCGTAACTACAATGCAATGAGTTTCAGAAATATACTGACCGAATTCGCCTCCTGAAGTCTATGCCACATCTCATTAATTTATTCTGGATGATGATTTCGTTCTGCTGTTTCTTATAGCTTCTAGGACCTTGCAGTCTGCCTGTTTACTTCAGATAGTATAAAAAAATATAACAAATTATAAATTACGAAATTAATAAAAAAAACTTCTAAAATAGTACAAATTAATCGAAATGTGCATCAAACATAACACAACTCATGCTTTCCTTTCAAGCATACTACAAATTTCCATCTATTTATTGTTTCTTACTTTATCCAGTCCGGAACCAGTGAAACAACATTCTGTTTGGCACTTACCATTGTACAGACATTTCCCTTTGCTTATCCTTACTAGAAGCCGACCCGATAGGATATGATGATAGTGTGTCCGAGTTTTCTGAGTAGCCATTTCAGATTTATGGTTTTGTTTTCCACCGGCTTAAACGATTTCTGTCTGGATTCTGTGGCGAAAAAAAAACAGCGAAACGGGCCGAGTACGGGAAACATGAGAAAAAGTTATCCCTGTCAGCACTTCGGTGTACGAAAGATTTATGAAGTGAAAAGTTTTCACCCTCTCACCCTTATCTCGCAATGGATATATGAACATTTTCGGGTTTGTTTAGTGTAATTGGTGTAAATATTTTTTGGATGTTTTTAATGCAAATTATCATTTTTTAACAAAGAGGTTGCATTGAACTTTTTTTTTAATTGAGCAAAATATTCGACAAATTTACAGCCAATCCACTATCGTTGGTGAAATTAGTGAACAAATCTATATAAAACGGACTTTATAGTGGTGTACCAAAACAAAAGTTAAAAACGTTTGGTTCCAGAAAAACAGAAAACATATATCATCGAGTCCAAGTGTTAACCCGACTTCTACGTGACTACAACTATGGTAGCAAATCAGGATTCCACTCTGAATATACAAATTTCAGCAATTTGGATAACTTACATCGTTGTCGTCTTTACTGCAGTAGTTTGCAGGACTTTTGTTCGGCAACAAAATGATCGACAGTAACTCTTGAATTATTTATTAAATGTTCTTGCAACGGGGAAAGGTAAAAAAGGTACTTTTGGACTTTGCCTTCCACAAGGCAAGTATTTATATGACAATTTATAGGGTTTTTCATTAAGAGCGATGCATTTTGTTTTTTTTTTTTCAATTAAATGATTTGTCGGTTAACTATAGAAATGATTTTTATTTCAAATGAAAGTACAGTCAATGCCATTAATTATGAAATACAGTATCGTTCAAATATCCACCGCACAAGCGCTGGCATCAGTGAATACGCTGAACCCAATTTTCCATGACTCGAGCACACAAATCGGCCGAAATATCAGGAATTTCACGTTTGATGTTGGCCTGCAGCTCTTCTAACGCTGCTGGCTTATCGGAATAGACCAGCGATTTAATGTAACCCAAAAAAAAGTCCAAAGGGGTTAAGTCGCACGAACGAGGCGACCATTCACGAGGACCGTTGCGTAAGATAACTCACTCGCCGAACTTGGTCTTCAATAATTCGATTGTGTCGTACGTTGTATGCCACGTTGCGCCTCCCTGTCGGAACCACATATCGTCCAAATTCATAGCGTCGAGCTGGTCCCAAAAATACTCCGATATTATGGCCCTGTAGCGATCGCCGTTGACGGTTGTTGTCGCGCCGTTTTCATCAAAAAAGAAAAAAGGGGCGAAGACGCCGCCAGCATGAAAACCGCAGCAAACAGTTAATTAGTTAATTTTTTCGAATAAAGTTTTGTCCCGTGCATCACTTCAGGCTGCTCACTTGACCAAATGCGACAATTTGGCTTGTTGACAAAACCATCGAGCCAGAAGTGAGCTTCATCCGAAAAAACGATTTTCTTGTGAAAGTCGTCGTCACGTTGCATCTGATCCAGAGTTTAATTAGCGAATGTGCGATGCTTAAAATGGTCGGTTGGCTTCAGTTCTTGAGTCAACGCAATCTTATACGGGCGGAGAGCCAAATTCTTCAGCAAAATTCGCCACAAACTGGTCACGTTGAAGTTCAACGCCTGCAATCGGCATGGAATCGACATCCTTGACTACTCACGCACACTCTCTCGAACGGCTACGATATTTTCTTCACTTCGAGCATTAGCGTGACATTACACTTTGCGTTTTTCTGCAGGAAGAGCAATACCGCAAAAAAACGCATTGTCGTCCAAGAAGACGAACGTGTACATTTAAATGGAACGCATTATGCCGAGGACACACCTATCCGATCATACAGTCGGACGAGTATATGAGAGGGAAATTATATGGGATTTCAGACGCGTTGTGGCCCGGTCTTTAGTTCACACTTTTCTGATACGCGTCCAATCATACTCCGTTCGAAACCCAATACCACTTCCTTCTCATACACTAGTTCGACTGCATGATCGGAGTATGATCGCAGTATGGGCGGATAGGTGTGGCCCGGGTTTTACACTTATGCGTAACGACAATGCTGCAGTTTGCAGGAATCGTTTTGCGGCATCAAGTCCAACCACAGCGGGAAGACTTCTCCCGCAAAAAAACGCAATGAGAAGATGAACACACGGTTGTATATGGAACGCATTTCACCTTCCGTTTTTTGGTTCAACGACAAACTAGAAACTCATGCACCCGGTACGAAATTCATGCAGTGCATCCATTGAGGACTGGCTGAATTGTATTGGCCTCCCGACTTTTATCTACTATTTTATATTGCTACAAAAATAATACCATCAATATCCTCACTGGGATATATTTATTTCTTTCACAAGCTCTTCCCGCAGAAAGATGCAATGAGTGGGTTCAGGTCGCGCAACGTTTTAAACACAAATGCAAACAGTTCGACTGATTTTGCTCGTGGACGGTCCGTTCCAGTTTGCGTTTAATCTACCACACATCGGGGAAATTAACCAGAAATTTTTCCTGGTTGATTTCCGTTTAATGGGGGTAAGGGGTATTAGCGTATTTGACAGTTCTTAGTTGACGTATTGCATGTGACTGTGAGATGGTGTGGATTTTCGTTTTCGGGTTCTTGATTTGTACATGGCGTCTTATGTGCTTATTTACACCGAAGCAACACAAATTTGTGGCGATTTTGCAGTGCTTTTCAATTTTCCTGAAACCGTCGCGAATTTGATTGAAGTTTTGTTTGAAACTCAATAGCGAATCGGCTGTCAGCTGTTTAATACATGACAACTACAAAACAAGTCGTTCGGGTAAAGAGTTTATGGTTGAGTGGAGGGAACATTTTTACCGCAATTAAAACGTTGCAAACGTGAACGCAGGCAATGTGTAATTATAGGGTTCTTTTCTTGAACGACAATGCGTTTTTTTGCGGGATTGCTCTTCCTGCAGAAAAACGCAAAGTGTAATGTCACGCTTACCCCTAGTCCACACTCATAGACAAATTTCGCAATTCGTGTCTATAGACAAGGTTCTGCGATTTTTAAGAGACAAATCGGGAACAATTCGAGTGTTCTGCAACTGCATGTACATGTCTATGAGTTGTTTATCGTGTGTCTATGAGTTCCCATCCAGAATGGAAAACTTGAGACATTTTGTGCAACATTTCGTCGTGTTCGCAAGAGTATATAGCGTAAGGTCAGATAATTATCGTTTATTTGAAATGTGGCCAACAGTGAAAACATATCAATTAATTGAGGAATTTCATTCCTCAAATGATTTGTGGGATGTTACGTCGGCAGATTGCGAAAACCGTAATAAAAAAACCACAGCGTTGGAAGACATTGCCAACAAAATGGAATTATCCCCAACCGATGGGAAGAAAAAAATTCACAATTTAAAAACACTTCCCTTTTTTATTAGCAAGCACAAGCAGCAATTCCACAAGCCGCTATTTCAGTCGCCATATCTCTCAGAAAATAAATGTAGATGTGGACGAGCAACAAAGTTCATAAACATGTTCCGAATTGTTCGCGATTGTCTAAATACAAAATCCTCGATTTGTCTATAGACAATCGCACGATTTTGTCTATGAGTGTAGACTAGGGGTTACGTTGTCGCACAGGCACATTATGCAATGCATAAGTTGTTTCGAATTTTTGCATCAAACGTTCAATAGTCTGTTTTATTGGACGATTTCGTCGACCGAATATTGGCGTTAGGGCGCGCAACATAGTCGCGATAGAACGGGAACGTTGATAAAAAAGTTGAATAATTTGCTAACGCTGTTGAAGCATGTATCTCTCCATGATTAAATGGCATAGACTGACGTTTCAAAATGTGAAAGAATTGTGAAGCCAACTTCACTCCTATTTGAGAAATGTCAAAAACAAAAAGCATCGTCCCTATTGAAAAACCCTATATAATGGTTAAATAAAAAAAAAATTATAATTTTTATTACGAATACCGAACAGCACGAATTCATAGTTTCACATATTGCTTGTTGTTATTTTAAACTATTCTACGTACCAATTGACACCAATATTTTCTCTCATCAGATGAGCCGCTCGATCGGCAAAGTGATCTTTAAAACGTGCCATACACACACCGATCGATCGGCCGATCCGTCGCCCGATATCGATATCGGCCGATGGATCGGCCTGTGTATGCGCTTATCGTTGGCGATTTTTTTTGACATTTTCGTATAATTTTTGATCAGCTGACATTTTGTGGCGATCCATCGGCCGATCGATCGGGCGACGGATCGGATAATGTATAGCGGCTATAACGCACCGAAAAGCTCGATTGCATAGATTCGTAACTCATCAGTCCTCCTCAAACATTGCTCGATATTAGATGTATGCTACATTTTTGTTTTACATATTACTCGTCATGAGTCATTGGCGCAAACAGTTCCAATCGTTCGTCTTCCTCTGCAGAAAATTAATTTCCATTCATTAAAATTAACGACAAGCATACACAATATTAACTATTTGGAATTTCCCTTTTTGCTGATGCAATGGCCATCTACCTATAGATGTCGTGCGAGTAAGTGTTATCGAGTGCAGGTCAGCCATCCCACTGACCCGTTCAGGTTTAAGTTAATGCATGAAAATACACTAACCTGCATCAGATAGATGTTCAAAAAACACACCTATTATAATTTTTTCTCGTCAATCCACCCCTATCTATAAGTATGTACATGAATTCGCAATTCGCGAATAATTTGCGATACTTGGAGTAAAGTGTTTTGCCTTTACCCTTTACATACGAGTACAAACAATTGCGCTTACTTAAAATCCGTTTCAATCTAAATATTGTAACTTCTCATATTTCTTTAGATATTTTCAGTGCAAAATCTTAATGTACATATGTACAACATTCCGGCATAGAACACAGTCATCATTTCATAAATTTCATCCTAGAAATCAAACCATATGTCCTTTTCCAGGATTTTATAATAACAATCGACGGTAGGCAAAGACAGCATAGACTCGTACAATAGAGAATAGACGAAAAAGAACAGAAGACCAAGTTTCGATTTCCATTAAAGACTTCAATTTTACGATTGAGTAATCATTAATGGAGCCATATAATACGGGAGCCAATTCGTTATGGAAGGAAAAGTTTTAAGGATCAATGTCTTGTTTATATCCCGGAGCCTGGGCCGGAGACGCCTCAAGTGTTTTGCAGATAAATTCGTGGAGAGAAGAATACAATTTGAAATAATGAAAAATTTTCTGCTAAATAAATATTAGCACTATAAATTAAGGTTCATACGTCTATACTGAATGTATGATTTCAGTGAGATTCATAGTTCACAAGGTGCAGGCGACTGACTCGCTCCCGGAATCGGTACCCATTTTTGAATTCTGAGCCAGGGGATTTTACGAGATTCAGTTTAAATAGTGCATGCCCTGTGTTTTGCCAAATTTTTCATTTTGAGACATATTTTGGTTGATTAATAAATTTTCGGAAATTTGGATTAGTGTCCAAAGCAGAGCTGCCTAAAAGTTACTACTTCTTCTCCTCTCGATCGGGATGTTGAGCAGAACTGTCCGTCCGTAGAAGACAGTTAGGTAGTATGTAACAATATAACACTGAAATCTCCCTATTAACGAAAATGTTAATACAATAACCTAGCCACTAGGGCACTCACTAAATGGGTTGTTACTGTTACATCAAAACTAGTGTGGAATTGCCAGCAAGCACTGCAAGAACTGGGTTATTCAAATATAGTACTATGTATATCATTACACTCGGTCCCGGGACAGGCAATGCAGGACAGGTTGGCCTCAATCACACCTCTTCGTGGACCAGATCCGTTCTGTGGGATTCCACTGTGCAACGTAAAGAGATATTATCAGAGTATGGAAAAAAACTGCGAGGTCAGAAGTATTTGCAGACTTCTATCGGGTCACTCCGACTTGAGATATCGGCTAGCAGCGATGGGTTTGGTATCGGATGCCACCTGTCATTTCTGCCAGCAAGAAGCTAAAATTTCGTAGAGTATTCTCTGTGTGAAGCACTCGCCCGCTTCCGCGTGGAATGTTTTGGGTTTGCTTATCTCGAAGCCGAGGAAGTTAATAGACCATTGAGTCGCAGTGCTAGTGGGGTTGCCCACGGTCCATCTCTTAATCTATTTTAATCTAATCTAATCTAGCCCACTAGGACAATATAAACTCGTAGATTGGGTACATTTGCAAAGTACCGAGCTGCAAGTCTCGAAAATCGTCAAACTACAACGACTTCAATGGGTAGGGCATGTACAAAGAATGGACGATGATCGCATGCCTAAGAGAGTAATGAATGCAGAACGAGTCGATGGAGCGAGACTGCCTAGACGACCGAGATCTCGTTGGGAGAGCTCAGTAGGTGGGGACGCTGCGCAGCTACTGGGCTTCCAAAATTGGAGGACGCGGTAACGTGACCGAGATAATTGGAGGACGATGATCCAGGCGGCCAAGGCCCGACGTCGGGCTGTCGCGCCACTATGATGATGATGCAAAGTACCGGAAGTCCCACATGGTTGCGGAGCAGTTGCGCAACCGCTTAGTCATACATTTTGATCTTCTGAGCGACATGAAAATCAGTTATGGAATTTTTCGCTTGATTCTTTCCGGAATTTTCGACGAGTAAATAACAGATGTATTCACCTGTAGCACGTTGGCGATGAGTTGAATTCAGCAGTCTCGTGCTGCTAATATTTGCAAAACACACTCACATATCCAGGCTGATTAGGATAAGCTGTCTTGGTTCTTAGGCAATACCGAGCGGTGTATCTATTTTCCTAAGCATGAGCAAGAACATGGTTAGAATAATCACACTTGTGTCTCTAATGATAAGAAGACATATGATTAAAGCCTCTGTGAGTTTGCCCGTCGCCGTACAATTTATCTTGGTCTTGGAGATCTCTTTGCTAAGGCAATCACTCTAGGTCAATTGAAGACATTCATTAGAGCGATCAAGCTAAGTCGTCGGATATGGTCCTCTCTACAGATCTATAAGCACTACTACACTCTCTACAGATCTATAAGCACTACGTGCTCTAGAAGGGCAAATAAAGCAAAGTTTTGGAGGAGTTTTGATTTTTGGTACCTTTATGTTGTCGGGGTCGCAGAACACGAATTTGAGGTTTTGCATCAAGAATTCTTCCGTAAAATAGGGTTTTTCCCTTAATGCAAAAATCGAACTTTTTTGTGTCGTGGGAATTGGTGTCAAATGCAAAAAAAAAACTCTAAAAGTGGAAATGAAACGAATAAACATACCATACAGTACAAATGCATCTCCAACTAATGTATAGTTAGAGATCGTTAGATCGTCCATTAGACCGCGCAATAGACCGTCCATTAGACCATTCGTAAATAGTGAATAATTCCTATATTTTCTACCTAGTTCTTAACTACTAGATCTAATGTTCGCAATTTTATTTTATTGTTTTTAACTGAAGCCTGATCGTCTTTTCTAAAATAATTAAAACGATGCCAGGGATCCTGCGGACGGCGGCGGGATAAAGCATGTGGGTTTATCGAATGACTATCATCGCCAAATCATTAATATCTTCCAGTGATTTGATCAGATTCTGACGAATCACATGTCAATGAAATCACCGATATTGAGGCTCAGATCACAAACGAACGCCAGCGAATTGTGAGGGTATGAAAAAGTTTCAGATTATTGTAATTCGTGTTTAAATCGATTAAACTATCTAGATTAATGAAATATCATACGTGGCATCCACTTCTTTTTTAACGCGCGTTAAAAAAAAGATGCAAACATTATCCAACATGTTACATTAATTCTTGTTCGTCTACTTGTAATCTGTGCTAATTCATATTATCAAATTAAAGTCAACCACTCTTGCAAATTCCAAATCCTAAGACCATCCCAAATTCAAGGATATAATCTAATGACCGTTAATTAATTTGATAAGGAAATATTCCCAAGGAAATCGTCCCCAAAAGTAGTGTTGTATCCTTAGATATTCTAATTGGTTATAACTACTCGCAAGGGACTAGTTTGTACTCAGAGATATGAAATCCTAACCGAAAGACCTTTTAATATTTGATTAAGATGTATAGTTACAACACCTTTGACCATGCTGTGATATCATCGTTAGAATGACCGAATTTAAGTTCTGTCGTTATTGCCGATCATTTGCATAATTATTCCTATTAATTTCATGAAAATGTTGGCTGAGTAGTTTGGCGAATAAGTGCATGACCATGAACGATGGAATGATAATTTAAAAATATAGCATCCCGAAGTTTCAATTCGGAAGACACAGGGTTCAATATAACCACATATTGAACCCTGTGTCTTCCGAATCGATACTTCGGGATACTATATGCTATACTCTTTTTCTAATACAATACATAAAAGAGAAGATGAGGTTTGTATGTTTGTCGTGCAAAAACTTTTAAACCACTAGGGCGATTGTCACCAAATTTTGGACGACTATATTTGGGGAGCTAGAATAGATAATAAGGTGTTTCACAACCACATACAGTAAAACCCCGTATGACCGAACCTAAGAGTGCGGCATCATTTCCGAAAACGAAATTTTTCACAAGCACTTTCGGAAAACCGGGTGGGAAATAAGGTGGTTCGCGACTCAAAAATGATACCACTTACAGTAAACGATTAACCGAACCAAGTGGGCGCAGTAATTTAAGATAACAAAATTTGACACGAGTGTATTTGGGAGAAATGAGATGCATGCTAGCAACAGCACCATCTGAAAAATACAATATATGCTATCGAAACGTCAGCCGAAGGTGTGACAGGGGGACTAACATTTGGACCACCATGGTACATTTGCCGTAACTGTCATGCCCTAGGAAGTGCGACCTTTACCTCCGCGTGGTGACGGGTGGAAGCAGGCTGTTGGCAAAATCTTATCTTTGCCATCAGCGCTGACTAAACTTGGTCGGGCGGGGAGCGGTATCTCCCTTAAAAACATACCCTAAATCCAAGGTGGAACAGCATACGCCGAGGGATGCATGGTCAAGAGGTTGGTTGGCCGCTAGTATGCGAACTCTGGATACCTGTCGACCTCCAGTTTTAAACCAGACTTCTGACGGCAGACCGGGTGATGCCGTCGGTGACTGTTTTTCCCGGATATTCATGGGATTCTATGAATAATAAAAAAGAAAAACAAAACAAACCAGAGTGTGATGCAACTCCAAATGCATCAAACACAGTTTCCTCTGAGCTGCCTACTAGCTCACTGCTCGACGGAGCCTCCAGGCCCGTTGTTGAGACTGTCGATGGACTGGCCGTTAAGCGATACAGTCCCTCTGAGTCGTCCTTGGACTTCTTTAGCCCAAGGAACCTCAGCGGCTCTCACCGAAAGGAGCGTCAACGAAGGGGGGACGGAGGCAACAGTTCCCGACAGGGCAAGCAAAAGTGCCTAGTCCAACGCTCGCTATCCTCGCAGGACCATGAGCGCCATTAAGGTGCTTCAAGCGAACCTGCACCACGCAATAGGAGCATCGGCCACTGTGTGCAGGTTATTCGCCGATAAACAGGCCACCATTGCGCTTATTCAAGAGCCATGGGTGGCCCGTGGCCGAATTTGCGGTCTAAACACAACAACTGGTAAGTTGATATATGACAGGTTAGCGGGTTGTCCGCGTGCGGCGCTTCTGATCGACAAATGCGTCAACTATTTGCCACTAACCAATTTTATTTCTAGAGATCTAGCTGCAGCATTGGTGGAGGTATCCACGCTCAACGGTCGTCAGAAAGTGGTATTTGCGTCTGCCTACTTCCCATCTGACAATGTTGAGATTCCACCACTCGAGGTCCAGCAGCTCGTTGACTTCTGTCGACGTACAAACCGGCATTATGTGATCGGTTGCGATGCAAACGCACACCACACGGTGTGGGGTAGCAGCGACATCAACGACAGAGGTAAGCGCCTTCTTGACTATCTTATGTGTAAACATGTGAATGTCCTGAACAGGGGGTGCAAACCTACCTCTGTCACTGCGGCAAGGGCAGAGGTACTCGACATTACCCTTGCTAGCGGTTTCTTCTCCAGGTTCATTGCGAACTGGCACGCGTCGGACGAAGTGTCTCTTTCAGATCATAGACACATCAGATTTGACATCCTAGGACAATCTGACATTCGCTCGGATACTTTTTGTCCAAGGAAAACTAACTGGATTAAATTCCGTGAACTAGTTAGCTCCAAAGCGGAACTACTGGTCAGCCCCATAAGCACTACAGGGGAAATTGAGATTGCAGCTGAGGAGCTCAATGAAATTTTAACTTCCTCCTACAAAGATAGTACCGTTTCACGTTCGGTGGAGTCGGGGCGTAAAGTACCCTGGTGGAACGAGGAATTGGCCCGCAAGAGAGCTAAAGTTAGGAGGATGTTCAACAAAGCCAAACGCTTCAATAGGTGGGATGAGTACAGAACTGCTCTCACCGAGTACAACAAACTCATTAGGCATTCCAAACGAGAATGCTGGAAAAGACATTGTGAGAGCATTCAGTCGCTACCGGAAGCGGCGCGCCTTCACAAAGCCCTTTCCAAAGACTCAGCAAACGGGGTCGGCCTTCTATTGAGATCAGACGGTTCGTATACTGAAGGTCCAGAAGAAACTTTAAAGTTGCTTCTTCAGACCCATTTCCCAGGGTCCGTACTGTCTGATGGTGACCCCTGCCCAACTGCAAGGCCACAACGGGTTCCCGTAAGCCGGGCTCGCAGTTTATCGGGGGTCATCTTTGACATGGACAGAGTAAAATGGGCGATAGAATCCTTTGAGCCATTTAAAGCTCCCGGAGTAGACGGCATTTTCCCCGCTCTGTTACAAAACAGCTTGGAGATCATAATAACTCCGCTAATCGAACTTTTTAGGGCAAGTTACACCCTAGGGTACATACCACAACCTTGGAGGAAAGTTAATGTGGTCTTCATACCCAAAGCGGGCAATAAGCCGGAACATATGCCCAAATCCTATAGACCGATTAGCCTTACTTCCTTCTTCCTTAAAACCATGGAAAAGTTGCTTGATTTGCATATCAGGCACAAGATGGAACTGTCGAGCCCCCTACATCGTATGCAATTCGCGTACACGAAGGGTAAGTCAACAGTAACCGCTTTGCATAGCCTTGTCAGTACAATCGAAAAGTCCCTCAGTGAAAAGGAAATCGCGTTGTGCGCGTTTCTTGACATTGAGGGGGCTTTCGATAATACCGGCTACGAGTGCATTTCCAGAGCACTGGAACTCAGGGACATCCCGCCCGCTACCATTGCATGGATAGATGCCATGCTCCGGGGACGGGATATTCACTCAACTCTAAGCAGTGCATCCATTTGCGTGAATGCGGTAAAGGGTTGTCCACAAGGTGGCGTTCTGTCACCCCTTTTGTGGTCCCTTGTCGTGGACGAGATGATTTCCATGCTTAATGAGCGCGGTTATCTTACTATCGGGTACGCGGATGATTTAACTATCATAGTCAGGGGCAAATTCGAATCTACCATCACTGAGGTGATGAGGTCGGCCCTTGACATAGTTCTACACTGGTGTGTGGCTGTGGGCTTACATGTAAACCCACAGAAAACTGTCTTTGTGCCGTTCACACGAAAACGAAACATAACATTGGATCCAATTTCGTTAGGCGGCACGACCTTAGATTATTCCACTGAAGTTAAATGTCTCGGGGTAACTCTAGACTCGAAACTCACCTGGAATACTCACATAGATAATGTACTTGGCAAAGCCACACGCACAATGTGGGCTTGCAGAAGTTTCTTTGAACGGACATGGGGGCTCACTCCAAAGATAACTGAGTGGTTATACACCATGCTGGTGCGGCCTATGGTGACCTACGCAGCGCTTGTGTGGTGGCCGAAAACTCAGCAATCTTCTGTCTTACTGAAGTGCAATAAGCTTCAACGCCTTGCCTGCCTTGGCATCACTGGAGCTATGCGCACTTGTCCTACGCCAGCCCTGGAGGCGATTATTGGACTTACTCCGTTGCATATATTCATTCAAGAATCAGCAGCTCTAAATGCTCTCAGACTTCGTTTAACTTCCGACGTGCGTAGTGAAGAAAGCGGTCACATGAGCATTCTGAATCAAATTCCTGACGTGCAGATCTGCTCGAGATCAGATTACATGATCACGGAGGTTTGCTTCGGCAGAAAATATTCAGCCCTCATCCCTAATCGCTCTGAATGGGTAAATGGCACACCCTGTCCAGACCCTAGATGTATCAAGTGGTTCACCGATGGGTCTAAAACAGAACAGGGTGTTGGTGCAGGTGTCTTTGGACCCAACACCAGGATTTCGATCGCAATGGGAGTCTCGCCCAGCGTTTTTCAAGCTGAGATCCACGCCATTGAGGTCTGCGCCAGGGTAATCTTGGAAACTGGACTTCGCGGCGCTCACATTGCTATCTACTCAGACAGCCAAGCAGCTATAAAAGCGCTCTCCTCATTTAAGGTCTCTTCAAAACTGGTGAAGGAGTGTTACAATCTCCTTCAACTGTTGGCAACCAAAAACCGAGTCTTCTTGTGTTGGGTGCCAGGCCACCAGGGCATTGAGGATAATGAGGCTGCGGATGAACTTGCTAGACAAGGATCATCCAGTCGTTTTCATGGACCTGAGCCTTACTGTGGCTTTGGACTGGCCTCGGCCAAACTGCGATTGCGTTAACAGTACTGGAATAACCTTCCAGGGCTTCGTCAATCAAAGGAGCTGATAATGCCCTTCAGTCACAAGGGTACTACTCAAATGAGTAGAACCCACCTAAGACTCCTAGTTGGGTACTTATCTGGCCATCACTTGGTCAGATATCACCTGAACAAGATGGGTCTGTCAAGCGAGACTGAATGCCGTCTTTGTCTGGAAGACGTGGAAACGACCAAGCACATCTTGTGCGAATGTCCCGCCATCGCGCGTTTTAGGATGTCACTCCTCGGGCAGGCTACTATCAGCACTGCAGAATTCAGGTTGATTCCTGCTAAAGACTTACTGCCCTTTATTAGAAGGGTGGACGGTCTTTTGGATTAATGAGCTACGGCACAATAGATCTTTATGGTCGCAGTGCCTTCCTGCTGGGAAAGTAGCTCGTATTTTTATATCTATCTATCTATCTATCGAAACGTCAGCAAGGTATAGTAATTCAAGAGATGTCAACGCGCCCATGCCCTGGAGGGGTCAAGCCAATTGAATGAAAGTAAAACTACACAGTATTTTTACATACAGTAAAATCCAATTAAACCATACTAAAGAGGTCATCTCAGTTTACGAAATTTACTTTAAAGAGTCGCTACAAACATGATCCACGTACAATATGTTGGTAAAAAGAGTATGCTTATTATTCTTTTTTTTTGTCTCAGAGGAGAAAATGTCCTCATACCGCGTATGGCTATAACATTCCAAGTAAATTCAAGTTGCAGTTTCCAGGGCGCCTTGCCTTCGCAATCAAGCATCAACAAATATCAAGGACAATCGTTGGAGGTCGCTGGAATCATTTTGAGGAAATTCATGTTTTTAACATGGACGATATATTGCTTGCTAACGAGTAGGTATCCCAGCATATTTGCTTATCTATGCCCCAGACAACACTACAAAAATATTGTATACCAATAGGCATTGCGCCGAATTAAAAATCTAAAAATCTACTAAATTTTTTTTTTTCTTTTTCGATGCATTTAAAAATTAATCAAAAATGACCGAGATTAGTGTGCAACTGATGATTTTCGGGATCGCTGGGATGAATTGTGGCGTAGCGATGATAGAGCGGGCGACCCAGTCAGACAAGAATCGAAACTTGATCGATCCTGGATCGAAGACTGTCTACCAAGGAATGGATGACTTTATCGGGGACACGTCGGAGACATTTGTATGAGCATGGTCGCTTTTGCGATACCGAAAATGAGGACAGGAATCGATCCGAAATCGATGACGGTAGTCGATGGAGAATCGATGACTGGAGTCAACGTAGAATCGATACTGGGATCGAATTGTGATCGATGACTGTAGTCAACGTCAATTCGTCCAGAAACTAAAAGTGTCGTGAAATCTGTTTTTGTATTGATTTCACGGCACTTTTAATTTAACGGCGGATTGTATTCAAGGCTTACGGAAAAAACAACAACAACATATTCCGTATTTCATATATGACAACATGCGTCGCCAAATGCCAGATACTTTCAAATGAATTCAAATTTCAGGCTAATTGATTACCAAAATCGAAAACGTTTGAATTTCTCCAGTTTCGGAGGCAGATCGATGAATGGAATCGCTATAGGATCGAAGACTTTTCGATTCCACTGGAATCGGAGACAAATGTCTTGCTGGGGAAATGAGCTCTTTTAGGTACTTAAATATAAATAATAATAAAGTAATTAAATTTGTATTTTATGTGAGAAATTTAATGAACTTAATGCTTGTTTATGTTGCTTTGGAAATTATTAAAAAAAAACATTGGACGTGGCGAATAGAGGTAACATTTGCCTCACCTCAAAAACCTTTGACATATTTCAGCATAATTTCTTCTGAATGGCGAAATCAAGACATTACCCAACTACCCGTGTAACACAAGAGAATCTAGCCAATAATAACTTTGTCACTTTGCCAAATAATCAACTTATACCACCGACACTGCTCCCTTTTTGGCCCGAAGCATGTCAACTCTACGACATTCAACACGATAAACTTTCCAAATTAGTTAGCGATACCTCCACAAATATGTTTGCAGACATTACAACAAAAGGGTTATGAATAATTAATTTCAGCTAACGACGCGCACGATTCCCGGCGAAAACGAGGTGGGTCGGGACTCTAGTTAGTGTACCACAACTCTCCAAAACAACATTTCGCTGGAAAACGAAGATTTTATGACATCTTAGAACAAGAAGGACGACTGCTCTTTATGGGACACACAATGACGATATCTTTATACGACTTTCATGCCATATTGTTCCTACCTTCTAACATCGGCTCGCTCCACTTGCCGGTCTCATTCAAGAAGTTGAGGTATCAGGGAAAAGGATTCTTCTTGGTTGGAGATTTCTTGAAAATACCTTGAAGCACTTATTCAATGTTAGTGGCTTTAAATGGATAAATAAACATGAAGGGTTCTCAAAGTCAAGTGGGAATGGCGGGAGGTAGAGTAAGGTTTCGCAACATATGAGAGATACGATTGGAAGAAACAATCGTTCTTGTATGTCGGAAGGTATTTATGTCCCGGCAAAAGTGAACCTGAACAATCTGCTGTCCTGAAAAGTTAAGAAAATAATTGAATGGATAAATTGTTAATAGGACACATATGCCGTATGTATATGTCTTTTGTATAATGGAATAAACAGTAAGTAGTTGGATGAATTTTGTTCCATGAAAAAATTGGTTCGTGATTCATTGCAAGATTTATGACATTGTTAAGTGGTATTGGTAGGGATTGATCCGATTCCTCATCCAATAGTCGGTAGGAGTTAAAAATAATAACAGATTTCAGGTTTGTTTCTATAAAGGACTTCAGTCAAAAAAGATATGATTCAATACAGCAATGGATAGTAGTACCCATTTCCTTCCAGCTTACCTAACACAATCTGACTGTGGAGTCATCCTAAATTTCCACCACAGAATTTTCCTAGCACGCATATAATATACCATAAAGGAGCTCAATGTTGCACCGTGTGTGTTGGATGTATGCCATAAATTTCAATTCTGAAAAGTGCCGATGAAAAGTACAAGCAAAAGATTCACGAACAAACGGAAACACATCCCTCTAATTGCCCACTGGCGCAACCCCCGCTACTTACAAGCATATTTGGATATTGAATGTGATCCGTAGGACATCATACAAAGAACTTGCCCTCACCGGCATACATCAGTCCATATATCCATCCACACCTTACAGCCAGTACTAACCCCACCATCGCGGCTCATTCCACCGCAATCTGATCGACTGCCTGGAAGGGAATCTTGTTAACATGAGTCTAACATACGGCGTGGTCTTGTAAGGGCTGTTTGTCGGTGGAGGCCAGAAAGGCTGATTCCGTGTTTTGAAGAAGGTCGATGGATACAAATGAGTCTGAGTAGGACATAAACGATATCGGTCCGTGTTGCGGAACATATACTCGTACATACGGGCAATTCCTTCAATTTATCCCAATTTCTCCAAACAAAACGATTGTTGACAGACCTGTCAGCGAAAGGAATGCAGACACAACGCCTTTTCACATTTTGCTGTTTTCGGGATTTTGTCTATTTCGGGGAATTGATGCAATAGTTTTGTGTTTTTGCGTTTGTCTTCGACATGAGTTCAAGTTTGCCTATAATAAAATTAATTCTATTTCATTTGGCTGTTGTTTGTTTGGAAGAGCAATGGGGCGGAGGTTATATAAACAATTGGCAGTATTTTATTAGGAATGTCCTGATGGGTTGTGGAACGTGGTAGACTAATCTCTGTCTCCTCCTTTAGTTTTTCCAATCATTTAGAGTTTGTAATCTCACAATATGAGTCATGCGGATGGAATGTCCGAGTACATACGAGCACCTATATAACAAAAATAGGAAGAGTTGCATCCTAGAGTCACTGGCAGATTTTCTCTCGCCGCTCACAATTTCTGCCCAGTACATTGTTATTATTTATATGTGTAACCATTCACCACAACCGAAGTTTGTCGAAGCAGGCATTTACCATTTTACAACTTGACAATTGTCGCAAATGTCAAATATTGCGCTGGGCCAGAAAAGCGAGAGAATTTTATGCTGACTCAAAGTGATGCGCTTAACTCAGCACAAGCGTTTCTAGAGCAAATTACGAAACAGCACTAAGCAGCACTTCTCAATGCCAAAATCGGGTCTGACAACCTCGGTTTGGGTGGTGTTCGTGGAGCTTTGCAGCTCTCATCAACTCGTCATCGGCGGTACTCTGTTCAAGCACAATCGATGCCATTTAACAACCTGGATCTTTCCGGATGGCAGAACTGATTGACCATACAGCCGTTTCCAAGATATGGAGGAATTACCTCTTAAACGTCAGATAGAAGCGGGGTGCTGACATTGGCAGTGATCACCAACTTGTTGTCGAAAAACCATCGCCCTCAAAATCCAGGAATCTCGCCACGTTTCAACGTGCAAAAGCTTAAAGATCCATCTACGAGATGTGGATATTCCACTGCCTTGCACAAAAGAGCTAATGTACCACAACCTTATGAGACTCCTACAATTGATGATAGATGGAACGTCGCTAAGGACACATTTATTTCGTGTGGCGAAACTTTTGTGAGCAGATTGAAGCGCGGCAGAAGACCATTCATTAGTGGTGACTCTACATGGTCTCTAATCTCGGCACGCAAGAGAGTTAAAGAACAATTTAACTCAGCTACTGACGACGCAGTCGAAGATCAGTTTAGAGCTGAATACCGTTCTCTTCAGAAAGGCGTGCAACAACATCAATGCCTTAGCGGAGAAGGCAGAGGAAGCGGCTTACCGTGGTGATAGTGGAGCCATTTACAGATTTATTAAGCCATTAACTGACAAATATTTTGCAACTGAACAAATAAAGGCTGAATTTTATCACCAATATTGTATTTGATTGTCATTTACGAATGACGGATGCCCTGCAATGCGGGGCTTAAAAACAATACTGTCAAGACTAAGTACTTGACCTTGGGTCCAAGCAGACAGAGTGAAATTTATGTTTCGGGGCAGACGGTGGGAAAAGTGGACAATTTTTGCTATCTCGGTAGCGTACTTACAACAGATGGTGGAGCGGATGCTGCGATGTTCTGTCTCGCATCAATAAGGCTCGGGCAGCTTTTTTCAGTTTGACTCCTGTTCATTAATGGCCAGGACAGGATAGACACCTCCATAAAAAGGCGAAAGTGGCAATGGATAAGTCACACACTTCGAAAAGGGCCGGAAAACATTGCTAAACAGGCCCGCGATTGGAACCCACAGGGAACCAATGCAAGTCGCCACGTTGGACGACCTACGAGTAGAAACACCTGGAGAAGACCAGTTGAAGTCGAGGGTATGTCATTAGGCAAATCGTGGAGTCAGTTGAAGGCGATTGCGGCGAACAGCACGAGATGGAAAGTCGGCGTGGCTAACGCCCTATGCCTCACAAGGGGTTGACAGGATCCAGAGAGATGGTGAAACGAAGGCTAGCTTGTTTTACTTCAGATTCAGAATAAGCGACCCAAATATATCTTGTTGTTCGAGCCAGCCGAATCGGAAGAGTATTTCCCCATGAAAACAGGGTTGCCATTCTGGGGAGGGCACCGATTCCGAGTCGGCCGGCTTGTGGAAAACAGTATTTCGTATCGCTTATGAGTAGCAGTCTTTTCGTTGGCGTCTTGTTACCGAGGCGTTGAGCAAACTTGTGCATGAAACGCATAAGTATGGTTGAACATTTAATTGTAAAAACTATATGATTGTGAGTGGACTTTTCTCTAATTTTATCGATTTTACAAAATGAATTTACTTATTGGTATCTAAGTCGACTAGAAGCCGGAACGAATTAAATGAAAGAATTGGAATAGCCACTATCGGTTGATAGCTTCACTCTCTACCACTCCGACCGATCATAACTGAATTCAGTCAGGATATACGACCTTAGCCGAAGTACAAACAGCAAAAAGATCAACTCTCTAATAATGCAATAATTTGCTAATAAAAACCACCACTCAACCATCGAAATGTCCCAGTTAACCTCATGACAACTTCATTTTAATACGTAATAAGACGAATGACATAAATTTCGTCCAAACTACAAACCCCCGGTATAAACATGACATTTTTCATTTTCACCTGAATGATGGTGGTGGTTTGTGTGCATGTATCCGAAAAGATAAGCACCTAATAAATCCTTGAGGGATTGTGTTCGTGATTTATTGAAGGATATAAATAGACGGCATTTGCTATTATAAATCGTATGGCATAGGTCCCGAATAATAGCTAGCTAGAAGACACCTTTCTCAAGTATTCAAAAAATGAAAAGAAAAAACACCGAGGACTTGAAGAAAGTTCAGAGAAATTGCGAAATTAATAAATCAACTGTCGAAATGAATTGACCCCTTTCTAATGGGCTAAGGTTTTGTAGAGATAAGAGCCTACAAAAAAAACCTCAGGAACAAGTGAATGGGTCAATTTCTCATCAATAGAATCACGCTTTCATGAAACTTTAAACTTTTACAAAGTTTTGAGTAATCTAAATTGTGAAGGAAACAATTCTCCGTCGTTGGGAAATGCTGACGAGTTTTCTTTTAATAAAAGTGTCACAACTGACGATAATTAATTTAATTTTTCTGTTGCTTATGAAAAATCCATTTGGGGCGTTTCAAAGAAAAATACTTAAAATTACATTGATTTTTTTTCGTAAGGAGTAAGGAAATGTTAATTAAAAGACATTTATCAAAAAGCCAGCCACGAAAAAATTATGTCAATTCAAGTTGAAGTTCGAGCCATATTGAATTTTTGTGGGGATACTTTCAACACCATTTTGTTAAAGATAAGTTAAAGTTATAATATAATACTCATGCCCTAATCCCTAGTAGGGCATAGCGCACGCTCTATGTGGAGCCGTTAGGCTGCCACTCTACCTAACCTAACAAAGGTTAGATTTGAAGTACCGAAAATACAGCTCACGCTCTCAAATTCTTCAGTCAAAAGCGTGGTATTTGTAGAAACCCCTTTTTACAACGAATATCGAAGGTAAGCAAGTATTTAACATAGCGAATATTTTACATTAGTTGATACAAGACTTTACTTTAGTCTCGAAATCGAACTCTTCGCAAACATAAAAAAGATAATTTTATTGCCGATGGACTTTCGTTTTTCATCATCTCCTATTTCCCATCCTAATAGCAAATTCAATCGAATCTTCTTGAAAATAAACAGCTGCTGCCATTTTTAATATCAACATAAAATGAAACATTTGGAATTCATTCAACCACCCCGGTCGCGTCTCAATCCTAATGTAAACTTCCACTTCCCAGCCAATTTTATTCAAATTTCCTTTTTCATTTTCCCGGGGAGACAGTCCTATTTGGTTTTCATATCTTATCCATGGACTTTCTTGGACTCAATCTAATTGCGACCACAACACCACGCAATTATTTATTTCGATTTCGTAGCATGTCGCTGGGACGCCTCATCCCATCCGGGTGGCTCCTCTTCATTTCTGATTCGAATTCAAAGTGACAACGGATCGAGGAAGCGAGGATGGCCAGCCATTGTCCCGACGGTGCCGGGCAAAAGGAATTTTTTTTTTATTAGACTCGACCGGTCTCAACCTCTTCTCCTTGGCGGTGACAAACTTTCGACGGCGGATATCTTTCGGATATCCTGTAGACCCCAATCAATAGATAGCGACAACGAAAACATTTTTCCCGAGTAACACGGCAGTGGCCACGTAAAATTGGAATTTCGGCATTCTTCATCTCTACTTATTGTCCTGGGCAGAAAACATGGTCTCTATAGAGTTCGGATATGGTAATCAATGCGACAGCGTTCTTTTTGCCGGCAAGAGGATACAAATGCCGAAGCTGATGGTTTACATAAATTCATGTGGGAGGCAGAGTGGGTTATAGTCAGGAGTCGGCACAGTAGTTATAGAATCTCATGATCCAAATTTACTGCAACTGATTGTGGTGTGTGGTGAATGGTGGCAATTTCAGAGAAACCACAATTCGAATTTTGGTTTCACCATTATACCAAGCATTGTTAAAATGCTCATATACATACATTCCGTATGTTACCCGAAAAAAATCCAAGTCTAACAAGTACTTAAAAATAAATTGCAGTCCTCCACTCAGACACTTCAAGAAACTTTTAGCCATTACTTCAGATTATCGGTTGCGATTAAGCATGTCTTGTAAGTCTAAAACTTTACAATTGGCTATTTAATTTCAAATACGAGAACATACTGATCCCATTTTTTTTCGTGGAAGGGGTCAACTTCCACTTGTCTAGCCAAAACCCAACTATTTATTTTACAGTGCTTAGATAAGAAGTCATCAATTTGCTTACTTTCCTTAAACGACTTCCCATCATGTTTTCATTAACGCTAAAGAAAAACTAGGGTTCAATGAAATCAACACCTTTCTTTTAATTAGCCTTTAATCGAAGAAAATAGAAGTTAGACGAATGACGCGAGTTTCAATTGTGATTTGAGTTCAACACGGACGAAATGCTATGAAGGGTATTTGACTACATAGTTGGTTGTTTTGTGAAGATATGTATTTCTGAATAGATTTTCTACAACATGCAATCCGTTATTGGCACGCTCGTTAGTGAGTGAGTTCTCGGTTGTCACTCTGCGATTCTACATCTAGAAAAGCATAGGTTCAATCTTCGGCGTGGTAATAATTGCACAAAAAGAGCGATGATGTTCATCGGCATTTTAGGCCCTTGCCGTACATTTTAATTTCAAGTTGTCTATACTTTGCTTTGGAAAATTGTGTTCTTATGGCCTCGATTGAGGAGGTATGTCCTTATTGTATGACCCAAGGACTCAGAATACCATCAACAGTAGTCAAGTGCATTAACGTCAACACCCCCAGTCATATGATATTCATCTTACGTAGGTATTACCGTTTCATTTCAATGTCAGGAATGTCCATTAAATGATTTAAAATGCATTTAACAAGAGGCTAGTGTATTTGCCTCATGACCCCCAGTCATATGATACCCATCTTACCTAGATATCCCTTCATTACCGAGAAAGTCTTTTTTTCTTCACCAAAGGACTCAAATGATTTTCACTAACTAGTCTAGTGCATTCATCTCTTAACCACCAGTCATATGATACCCATTTTTCCTATGTATCATCACTTCATTGCCAATAATGTCCTAATTTCACCAAAGGACTCACAATGCAATCAACAGTTGTCAAATGCATTCGCCTCATGACCACCACCACCACCAAATGACTCAGAATGGTGTCAGTGCTGACCAAAGGACTGAAAACGCCTTCAACAATACTCGAGCGCATTAGTATCCTCACCACGAATCAGGAGATACCCATGTCTACAAGGTTTGGTTTCCGTTTCATTTCATGATAAAGGTTAAAGAAAGTAATTGTTTTCTGACGCTCAAATGCAGCAGGATCAAATTATCACCGTGTGGTACTGACCCAAGAAAGCTACCTACAAAATTTGATTGAAATCTGACCACGCGAAATGCTTAGAGAAGGAATCTTTAAAAAGACTTTGGCGAGTAACTTTATTTAGACAAAACAATATACCGTTAGTCCAGTCGATGATTAAAATTGCGGCCCCGATTTGTACTCAAGGTGACACACGGAACCTACATTCCAAATGTGGTTAAGATCAGAACACGGGAAGTGCCCGGTCAAACGCACAAACATCTGCATCGCTGTAGTTTGCGGGTCCGGGCTGCGGGCATAGCCGGGCGGGCGCATGTGGTTTGCAGCTGGCGGGTCGGGTTCGCGGGTGGAGGCAACTGGCGGGCGAATGTGGCTTGCGGGCCACTATAAAGCTAACCACAAAACATCGGTACAACGGTACAAATTTACACGGCGGTATAAGCGAGCTCTCACTGCATACGCGGCATACCGCGGCGAAGCTGGGGTATTGCAGCGATACATTTTTGTGTACCGCGGCAAAGCTGCAGTACTGAACTTTTGTATCGCAGCCGGCACTATTGATCGCAATGTATCGCAGCCGGCACTATCGGTGGTACCGTGCTCGTAACGCGGTGGTTTGAATGGGCACGCGGTATGCTGCTACCGTTGCGTACCGCTGTATCGTACCGCGCTGGTTTGTGGAGAGCTTAACTTGCGGGTCGAGGCAGCTGGTGGGCGAATGCGGATTGCGGGCCTCTTCAGCTTGCGGGGAAATGTAGTTTGCGTTATCCCTCTATTTTGTTTTTGGGGTTGTGCTTTTGCTTTCTCTTCCCTGGACGCTGTTGTCGAGGCCTGCCTTGTTGCTCCACACCGAAGAAAGAAATGCGCCTTGACAGGTGTCTGAATCCAATTTTCCCAGTGCCAGCCTGGAACTTGAAAGATTGGATTCACTATGGCCAACTTAGGGGAGTTTCAGTCGACTGGGTCGAATTGTTACAAAGAGTTGTGCCGGGCGAAGATTTTCGGCCGATGCGAATGCAACTGAGTGCGACCTTCGACCGTCGCGAAACGAGTTTCTAGCTTTTACTTCACCTTGAATATTGTTGTAGACCCGACAAATCGTACAATTCCATCTTGAGCATGAACAATATTCACAGCGAAACAAATTGAGTTTAACGCAGGCAGAGTTCGAGCTAAATACGATGAACTTCACGATCCACTCTGACTACGAAACGAGTAGTCGGGCTGAAGCTGAGATTGTTCATGCGAGATGATAGTTATTTGACCCAATTCAAGCATTTTTTTCCATGAGTATTAGTAGTCCGTATGGCGCAAAAGTTAGCACTTTCGCTCTCTGTGTACTGGGCCCTGAATCCTACTGAAGGCAGTAAATTTTCGATAAAAGGGGATTCATGTGCCGGACTATGAGCCCACCTAGCTGTTACCCATCCGGGGTTAATGAATCCTCGCAACTCCTTTTCACTTGCTAAGTGCACTATCTGTAGTTTATCCATTTAATAATTTCGGCGTTCATGTACATGGGAGATTAAAATGACGCCTTACAGAGGAAACTCACATGGACGTGATGCTTCAATAGCTATCTGAGCTCATGCTTTCAGTGCAATTTGGTTAAAAAAAAACATAGCGAAAGGTTGCATATAGTACGAAATTCTGTCTTTTCTATTTCTACAGTACCTTCCAGTCATCTAGTTGTTGTTATAAGGGATTTCACTGTGTATATTCAAAATTAACCCTGATGTTATTCGTTACTTTAAACTAATGGTCTCAGACGTATCAAGTAGTAGTAGTAGTATGTATACAGACGCCACGGTAGACACCGGCATCGGTCATATTTTGGAGATTTTCATCCCAACCTACGAAAAAACTTAAAAGGGGATTCCATATTATTCTGCTGGAATAGTAATCCCGCTAGCTTATAAGCCAATGTTCAAGAAAACATTTAGACGACTCACAGATAATCATCATCACCGCACCCACGCCACCCATTCTTTAATACTTAACCGTTACTCTCACCAATCAGTTGAATCGACGAGAAAAAAATTGTATTCCTTCAGAAAAAAAAGCAAATAGACCCCATTCCATTCAATCGCAACTCGTTCCCTCACAGGACAACGACCACCATAAAATCATCAGAAATTGTCTAACAATTTTTGCTGAGTAGCCTAAAGGGGTTGGCAAATCAAAATCCCGACAACCGTCTTCTTGTTCGCATTTAACGAGTCCTAATGTCGCCAAAAATTTGCATTCCATTGCCAACATTAAAATCCGACCAGAAGCTTCCACGTAAGACAAGGATAATGGGCTGGCGACCGGTCGAAGAGGGTCCAAAGCAAACGCTATCAGTAGCTTGGTCAAAAGTTACATTCCGCCGACAACTAAGGGTTGAAAGTTGTGGAGCGGTCGACCAGAGTCCTGCTCCGATTTAATGAGCACAATTTGCTTAATGGACATGGTAAGGGGGGAAAATAATTACGCAGTGGTCAGCAAGGCAGTGAAAAATAATCTGAAAAGGAGAAATTACGAATGAATGAGTTTCGTGGAAGTATTTATAAGGATAAGGAAAGGATATTTAGATTGAACTCTATTGACAAATATTATTATCAGCGCCACAGCCAATACGTCACATACTCTCCATAAATTTATGTTTCCAATTCGCAGGTGTCAACCGGCAAATAAGAATTTTCCCACTCCATCGTCCTATTTCTCTCCCTTCATAAAATACAACAACAAAAACAACATCAACAACTGCATTATCACCCTGCAGATATTTACTTAGGTATCACTCCATTTCAAATGTACACACGATGGTAATATGTCCCCAGGGAATTAACTGGTCAGCTGAAGAACACTCGAAGAAGGAACAAGTGCTATATGATGTGTCTGCCTCCAAGTTCCCAACCCAAAGGGATGTCACATGGCTGGCAGGACTCCGAGATACGAATGTGGTGCGAACGATAGATGGAAAGTAATAATGTCCTGGAAGAATAACAAAATATTTATTTAGGTTTGTTTTGGCGCGAGTGTTACTGTGGCATATTTTTTTAGAAATCATGGGGTGGACCCTTTTCTGGGCTGAAAATATTCGGATGGTTGTAATTTTCTTCTTGCTATCTGCCGAATTCGCAGATACAAACTAGCGATTATAATACGAACAATGTTCTTGGGGCCGGTAGCTCAATACGCTGAGGAGTTATTCCGATGTACGAGTATCTTCCTACAGGTTCATAGGTTTATGTTGTCTTCCCTCTGTACTCGTACTTGTGCCGCAAGAATAAGAATTTTCTGACTTATCCCAATGCACCTAAGTGGACAGAATGTGTATGTATGATACGAACAAATTGTGCAAGCTAAGCCTTCTCCAATCTCAATAGCAGCCTTCAAACATCCTGAAGCTCATCCCATACGAACGTTAAAAAAAATAGTCATGTCTTGTGTAGTCCCAATACGATTCAATCGACAATTCATGCCTTGCCATCAACCAGCAGTAGTTTTCTCAAATGACACCCAGACTAAAGGACACTTATCTTTACACGATAGATTGGCTTGAGCTTAAGCCTATTCGTGCACAATACCACGGCGCACGGCCTTCAGGCCATGGGCACTCCTCCACCTCAACGACAGTTTCTAGTTACTTTGGTCCTGTCTTTCCTATCGAGGCTGTTTGAAAGAGATTTATCAGACACGGACACATTGCTCAGAAAGTTGGTTAATTAAAACTTCAATGTTGTCGACTCTGTAGCGAAATCAGCACCATGGTCATGAACAAATAAAAAAAATTAATAAAAAACCGAACAGAATATTTTTTTGTCCTCAATAGCAGCGCCTATTGTTTTCCCTTGACCGAATGGAAAGAAGACTCTACCACACACTGTTGCCATGATAAGTCAACAAAGGAAGTGGATTTCAGTATCGGTCATCTGACAAAACGAAAATATCCTGCAGTCTTTTTCACTTTTCAAATTCTCATTTCATATTCATATTGTACATGTGAATGGTGAAACTTGATCTTGGCATTTTTTGCAGTTAAGGAAAATGTCACCCAGTGTGGTTTTTATCTTTACAGATTTTAACGAAAAAAAATTCATGATGAAGAATGAAAACCGGGAGACTGAATGTGAAAGGATTCATATACTCGTAAAGTAGTACGAGCCTATTGAAATAATAGTCTATAACTTCTATTATTTCGCGGGATAAAATTAGCAGTCGAAAAATTCGGTGTTTTTGACTATTTCATACTATATGCACACCACAGGAGATTAGGATAAACTCTGAGATATGAATAAATCTACCCCCAAGTCTCCTAGATTTATCACACATTTACTAAGATTCCCTAATCTAGATTTGGAACAAGATTTAAAACAAATCTCTTCTCGAATCTCGTATTTTCTCCTGAATTTGTATTTCACCACATTTCGCCACAACAGAGCAGAGTAGAGCAGGATAGCGGCAAAAAACGCTATAGTGCAGATTAGAGTAGCCAAGACGAAAACGGAGCATGTCTTTGCTAGAAGCGTGTCTTGGTTTAGTTTAGCATTCAAACGCTAACTCAAATTTCAAGAGGAAGCTTAAGTCGTCAGTACAGATACAATCGGACGAATTTCCCTAGGCAGCAGAGCCATTTTGTTTGTTTACTATTTCAAATAATTACACGAAACGAACATTTTATTGACAGGAAATGAATTTTTAGTGCTTCATATGCTGTCCGTTGGAAACTGGAGCTCGCGGCGCTCACATTGCTATCTACTCAGACAGCCAAGCAGCTATAAAAGCGCTCTCCTCATATAAGGTCTCTTCGAAGCTGGTGAAGGAGTGTTACGAACTCCTTCAACTGTTGGCAACCAAAAACCGAGTCTTCTTGTGTTGGGTGCCAGGCCACCAGGGCATTGAGGGGAACGAGGCTGCGGATGAACTTGCTAGACAAGGATCATCCAGTCGTTTTCATGAACCTAGGCCTTACTGTGGCTTTGGACTGGCCTCGGCAAAACTGCGAATCACAGATTGGTTTGCACTATTGCGTCAACAGTACTGGAATAACCTTCCAGGGCTTCGTCAATCAAAGGAGCTGATAATGCCCTTCAGTCACAAGGGCACTACTCAAATGACTAGAACCCACCTAAGACTCCTAGTGGAGTACTTATCTGGTCATCACCTGGTCAGATATCACCTGAACAAGATGGGTCTGTCAAGCGAGACTGAATGCCGTCTTTGTCTGGAGGACGTGGAAACGACCAAGCACATCTTGTGCGAATGTCCCGCCATCGCGCGTTTTAGGATGTCGCTCCTCGGGCAGGCTACTACTCGTATCAGCACTGCAGACTTCAGGTTGATTCCTGCTAAAGACTTACTGCCCTTTATTAGAAAGGTGGACGGTCTTCTGGATTAATGGGCTACGGCAGCATAGATCTTTTATGGTCGCAGTGCCTTCCTGCTTGGACAGTAGCTCGAATATTTTATCTTATCTTATGCTGTACGTTATCTTCTATTGCCAAGCATCATGTGAGGCAAAATAGACACGATTGATCCGCTGTCGATCAGGAAGCGTACGCAGGATGATCGGTTGTAGACGTGTAGACGATTTTCTTCCCATGGTTTGCTGGTGACGTCTGAGCAACGGTTTGGCTGCTGAGTTTTGAATTTTGGTTGGCGGAAGTACTGCTGCTTGGTATTTGGCCAGGCAGCAACTCAATCGGTTTCCCGAAAGTAGCTGCTATTGTTTGGAGAAACTTCATGGTAGATTGCATCGTGAGGCTGCTGCTCCAAAACGATTGTGGTAACAGCAAACTCCATTTGTATCTGGACGTGTCTTCGAATTTAAACGGTCTCGTCTCTTGTTTTTGTCTCCATCTGGTAACCTTGGCTGTCGCTGAATGTTGTTACTGGTTTCATTTAACCGCGTCAGGATGTCTCTCGAAACTGAAATGAGTTAAGTTAATAAGTTTTTTATCTCGATGAGATCTGACGTGTGATTTTGGACTGCAAGGACTTGTGGATTTGGGTTTATGACAAAAGACGAAGGCGAGGCTGGTGTGTCGATGATGGCGTCTGCTGCGTCGAGGAGCTCCAGGGTGGTGCCAGCTTTGAAAATTTTCAGTATGTGGCGCGCATTTTCCCCAAAGCTGAGCCAATCATTTTTTCAAATAGAAGTTGTTTAAATATCTTCAACACCTGGACTATGCTGACGATATTTGTCTCTCTCTTTCAAATAAATCGGATCATGTAGCTCAAATAACTGACGGTTTGCACGGGGTAAATCGTAATGCGGGGCTAAAAATCACATACCTGCACATACGGTCACCTGCGCGGAATTTTTGCTTTCTTTTTTAGAGTCACTCACAAGAACGTTAGAAATTCACATTTTCCGATCGGGGTCACCAGTGTAAATGTGTCACGCTAGGCTGGGTACGAAGACGTCTCTAAATGCACTGCGCCCGAAGTTTATCAGGAGTCTCGCGCACGTGACCGCTCTCGTGAGTTGGTTGAATAAATAAATGTGAAGGCTAGGCAAAGATAAAGAACTTTTTTTGTATTTATTCACTATTTACAACTGGGGGCAGATCTGTAGCGCCCCACGCGAATACAATTTATATATTTCTGCACTTAGGTCAACGCGAGTCTCTATGCGCTCACGAATCTTAACTTGCTTCCTGATCCGAACAACAACTGAAACGGGATAGTGGACCCCTGCGGACATAGCGTGGCCTAGAAGTCGGGTCGCGGTATTAACAGCTGCTTGCGCGCGCATCGTGGAGCTGCTTGAACGATGGCACTCGGCTGGGAGGGCACCGAAATAAGCCATGGTGAAATAAGGCATACGAAATAATCCATATAGATACTTTCGTTTGGAAACGGAAAGTATTCATCGGAAAATAAACGAAATAAGCTATGCATGGACAATATCGGTTTCAAATCGAAATAATGCCCGGTTCACATTATTCCAGTCCAGTAATCCAGTCCAACTATCACGTCCGGTGCCAGTCACTGGACTGGATTGCTGGACTGGAATGCTGGATTGGATTGCTGTCCAGTGCCGGTTCACATTATTCCAGTAGCAGTCCAGCGCTGGACTGGATTACTGAACTGGATTGGTTACTGGAATAATGTGAACCGGTCATAAGGCATGCGATATAGACGAAAATAACCATGCAGTGTCCAGAGCGAAGCGAGCGTTCATGTTTGTGCGATACTGAAGGTTGTGATCCCTTAAGCGCGGAGCGAGCGTAGCGAACGAAGCCCACACAAGCGACTGTTAATTCACAACCCGCAGTATCGCACAAGACAGACATCGCTAAATCGAATCAGGAGGTGACCCTGATCATTTATTCATATATGTATATACAATGCCGGAACACGGAGGCTCCTTTAAGGTGTCACATATTTTTGTCGTGACAAAACAATATACCCTATACTTTATATAGTCTAGGGTATAAAAATAATAACTGGCACAGATGGCCATGGCCTCGAGATGAGTTAGCATCATCCCATTTTCTAGATCGTGACAGTATGTTTTGTGCAGGGGTGTGTGATAGGTCGACATGTAAATCCCTTTTTTTATCGAAAAATGCTGCATTCAGTTGGAATCGAACCGAGACCCGGTGTATACAAGGACAACGTGCTAACCGTTGCGCCATCATAATTCGTCGAAGTTTGAATAACCAATTCAATCAACCCATTCCTGTCCCTCGCATTGAAACATTGTCAATTATTCATATATGTATGTCTCCGAAACTCACAAAAACTGTCCACGTCAACAGAATCCGAGTAGTGCTACATACCACGACATGGTATGCTATCCATTCTGAAGAAGCAAGGATAAATTAAACCATTTACTCGATGGATTATTGGTTGACCGTGGGCCGATATGATTCCTCCTTTACTAAATTGAGTACCCTTAAGCAAATGTGTCTGATGTCGAGTCCGATGGTCTGGTCAGCCAACTACCATAGTAGTTAGCAGGATATCTCCAAGGGTAGTCGTTCGCCTCCTACAGATAACGAAAGACATATTTGACCAATGTTTGTTTTCGAAATGGTTTTCTCGCTAAAACAAACAAGCGCTCACATATATGAGAATCTGCAATGTGTCCTAAGAAATATTATGGGGAGGATGGTTAGTGGCCAGGGTCATGGCAGTCTGTTTATGCCTTGAAATTGAGATAACAGACGTTAATGAAGAGTCAATGACGATAGTTCTCATTGAACGAAATAGACACCCTGACTGACTCTCTATTAAAATACGAAATAAACCTAATAAAGGACACGCTACAAGTACCTACTTCAGGTTTAAATGAAAGCTTCAAGTTTAGGCTCAAGTACATCCTTCCTGCCCCTCATAATTTCCAACCACATCGCTCAATCGTCGCGAAAATCGAGAGGAATAAAACAATAGGAGTATTCCAAAGGGAATCGTTCATTTTATTTACACATTATTTGCAGAAAGAAAAATGTCTGACATTAAAACAATTTCATTTCACCCTCTGTCTATTGTTTACATTTGAATATTGACTTTTGCGATTTTTATTTTTATGAAAATTCGTTGGTGTGGAAAATTATGAAAATGACTTCTTTCCAATTGAAAGGGAGAAAACAATAAAAGATCAGATTGAGATTTTTCTTCATTGTTTTTATACCCTAGTTTTTATTCTGTTTAAGATAAATGTGCCTCTTTTGAATACGTCCCATCCACAGGAGTTGCGCTCACCTCGTAATGTAGTTTGTGCTCATTTGAATGGAGAATGGACGGAAAAGTTTTAATGCGTGGTTTGATTTTCGGTGAGTCATTTTCCGTTGTTTGAAGATGAAAATTCGAAAAGAAAATTCAGAGGATATTGATTTTTATACCCTAGATTTTATGGAGTACTATATAGGGTATATAGTTTTCTCCACAACGCAAATATGTAACATCTTAACGGAGGCTCCCATTTGCCCTAGCCCCTAGTAGGACATAGGATAGTCTCCTAAACCGATTTAGCCATGTATATCTGTCTGTCCGTCTGTCTGTTCGTCCGTCCGTTTGCACAATAAATTTCGATACGGATAGCTAGTGACTTGAAATTTTGATGTATTGAAAATGAGCATGATCCGACCAATGGAAGACCTACCTCCCCTACACATGTAAAATAAGTTAATGTATCTGTAACTTCCGATTGAATCAAAAAACGTGAAACGCTCTAATTTTTGTAGATGACTCGAGAGGATCACTTTATTTATTTTATTTTAGATTGCGTGGGTGTGTTTTGTGCAGAGGTGTGTGATCAGCCCTTAACCGTGTTAAGCGAACCTCACACCAGCGCGACAAAAATCGCAGTGACAAAATTCGCGGCGTATTTGCGACGGATTCGCGACGGAAATTCGTGGCAATTTTTAGATGTTCACACCGAGGCGACAAAAAATCGCCGCGGAAAAAATCGCATTTAGTATTGGTTGTGTATTTTGTTGTGTAACTGAGTCTGCAGCGAATTTTGACGCCACACCGCCACGGCAAAATTCACAATCAGGAACATTAGCAAAAACTCCTAAGAGGAAGAAACTGTTTTGCTTGTAGCAGTGGCTAAGGATGAAGAAAGGCAAAGGGAAATTGAATTCCTTTAACAATGGATAACGCCGTCAAGAAAAATTCTGACTTCTTAGGCAAAGAAGACTATGGGTGCATGGCGTAAGTTTCAATGCACCCGTTGCTTACTGCTTTGCTCGGAAAAAGCGGGAGCTTGAAATAAAAAATAATAATTGGTACTTACTACATTTTGCTTCAAGCACGTCGGCAATATCTTTTCAGATTTGATCTTTTTTCGTATGTTTTTTTTATATTTTTTTTCTCATGATCTCAATCAGTTTTTCGATATCGCTAGCCATATCGAATAAACAACTACTTGTGAAGTAAACAAGAAGGTATCGACGAAAATCAAATCACACACAGCGATTTTTTGTCGTCGCGACAAAATCGCTGCACAAAGTGGCGAAATTTCGCGTCGGTGTGGGCACCTTCGTACAATGCTGTGGTCAGATTTCTGTCGCGGCGAAAATTTACGTCGTGAATCCGCTGGGCGGTTTTTTGTCGCGCCGGTGTGAGGATCGCTTTATTCACCCCAAATGGGTACTTATTTAACAGAGAGTGGGCTTATAGTCCGACACGAAAGTCCCCCTTTTTTCGAAAACTACTGCTGGCAACTCCATTCTCCGAAAATAGTTTATGCAGACGAAACGTCAACTGGGCCACATGGAACAGTTGACGCGTTATGCCCCACAAAGGGTTAGGGCAATTGAGTAGTAGGAATTAAGCCAGGGCCATAGGAGGCCAACGTGCTAACCGTTGCGCCATCCAAACTACAAGATCACTTTATAGTCTCTTTTAAAAATGAAATCGATCATTTGGAAACTAACGCTATTTTTCTTATAAAGAGCCCCGTGTTACCCTACTTTTCATATTTTTTGCCTATAACTCTTGAACCAATTGACGTAGAGAGCTGAATCTTAGCAAATAAAGTTTCTTTAGTTTCTGTAAGATGGGCATAATCAAACTAAATCAGCGCCTACCTTTCTACAAAAGTTAAAAAATTAAATATTCCTTTAACTACGATAACTTTCGACAGAATCAAGATACCGAGTTGGAAATATGGTCGGATGTTGGTAGATCTAGTGAGTTGGTATTAAAAGTGGGTAAGATCCCATCAAAAAAAACCTAACCTACAAATAAAAATTTAAATATGTGATTATTTTCGTCAGAATGAAGCTAGTGACTTCAAATGTTGGTCAAATGTTCGTAAAAGCATGCAGTTGGTAGGTATTGAAAATTGGTATGATCGGACCAAAGGAACGCCTACCTTCGCTGCAAATGTTACCTCAAATATATGGTAATTTTCTACAGAATGGAGCTAGCGACTTGAAATTCCAGTCAAATGTTTGTTGTGTGGCTTATACTTGTTTATTGATATTGATTTTGGCAATGGACAAGTTCCTTTCCTTTTGGCTTTTGCAAAATAAATGTATTTGTGAAAAATTGTTTTAAATTATAAATTTAGCGGTCGCGTACACCTTAAGTTGGAGTCTCCACGATCCTTGTCACACACACACAGGAGGAAGGTGGAGGGCTTTGTGTATGGACAGGGAAACTGACTGGTATTTTTGACTCGGGGTGTTGATTTTTACACGGCGGCCAGAAAGGTTTTTTTTGGGCGGCCGAGAAGTTTTGTTGGGTGTTAGAAACGGGAGTGGAATTTTATGCGGTCGTTCTTGCGCAGTGCGCACGAGGCGGCGGCAATTTCTTTTCCCTTCGTCCGTTGTGAATAATGATGGTGAGACAACGACGGCACCGGCAAGGATGCGCCATTCATCTCTATCGCAAATAGCCCCGAAAATTCGCTGCAGAACCTTACGTTCAAATGTGTCTAGCATGTTTCCAGTGGTTTGAGTTAGGGTTCAAGCTTCGCAGCCATACCAGGTATATGAAGTCGTTCACGAACGCGATGTTGAGGTCCCCCACATTGATGCTCGGTTGTCCAGGTGTCCTTGTCGTCGATTGCATCATTATTTTAGTTTTACCCTCGTTAATACGTAGTCCAACTTCTTTTGCAGCGATATCGAGCATATGCAGAAGTTCTTCTGCGTCGGCCAATCTTCGGGACATGATGTTGATGTCGTCGGCGTACGCTGCTAATTGTGTCAAATTGATGAGTAGCGTCTTGCTGTTGTCCATATTTATAGCTCGAATAGGGTATTCCAGTGCTAGTTTGAAGAGTGTCGGTGCCAGTCCATCGCCCTGTTTCAGACCAGGGTGTGTTTCAAATAGATCAGTAAGTCTATTATGGATCCTGACCTGTGAGATAAAGTTGGTCATCTTTGTCAGTCTTACTAACTTGGTCGGTATACCAAATTGCAGCATGATGTTTTACAGTACTCCACGATCGATACTGTCGTATGCCTGCTTGAAGTCGACAAAGATTTGGTATACGTCTACGTTGTATTCCCAGCACCTCTGGAGTATCAGTTTGACCGTAAAGAGCTGATCGGTTGTGGAGCGACCAGCTCCGAAACCGGTTTGATATTCGCAAATGATTCGTTCTGCGTACAGTTTTATTCTTGTTTTTCAGAATTTTCGTTAAAATTTGAGGACGTACAGACTAGTGATATACCCCTGTAATTCTCACACCGCAGTTTATCTCCCTTTTTGTGAATTAGACAGATAATATTTCTGCGCCAATCGTCTGGGATTTCCTCGTCCTCCCATACTCACAGGAGTAATTGATACATGGCATTAGCTAGACCCGTTCCACCGAATTTTAGCAGTTTAGCTGTAATCTCGTTCGTGCTCGGCGTTTTATTTCGTTTTAGCAACTTCCTCTACTGTCGGGGGTTGTATGGGTGGGCCTAGATCAAAAATATCGTCGCGAGCTTCTTGTGTGGGGATGTTAGATGGTAGGTTCTGAGATAAGAGGCCCATTCTTTGTTAATGCCAACGGTGTCGCTGATGATGTTTCCATCCTTGTCCTTACAAAGGCTAGTCCTAGGTTGGTAACCGTTCTTAATTGTATTTACTAGTTTGTATGCTTGTCTGGTGTTCCTGTTAGCTAAGTTTTCGTTTATGTTCAGCAACTTCTCGTCAAAGTATTTACGTTTCTTACGTCTAATTATTCTATTCGATATTCGCCGTAGCTCGTCATATTTTTCTCTTCTGGCTCTGGTTGCTCGTTGAATCCATTGTCTGTAGGCCTCATTTTTCGCGTCAAGTGAATTTTTGCATTCTTCGTCGAACCACTCATTTCGCGCTCGCCGGGCTTTATATCCGACGACCTTCTCTGCGACATCCTTGATGGTACCCTTGATTTCTTCCCAGAACCCATGGACTCCTGTGTTGCCGATGTTGTGTAGCATAGGTGATAGTCTTTCCTCAAGGGCGGTAGTATACGCCACCGCCGTAGCATCGATCAGAAGCTTATCAACCGCAATTTTTTTTTTTTTTGGGGCTGATTCTCGATTGTTGCACTGAGGAAATTCTCCATCTGTAGGTCGTCTTCACCAAGTGATGATCTGAGTCGCAGTTTGCTCCTCGATAGGAGCGGACATCCGTCACACTACGCGCCCATCTTCTGCAAATGAACACGTGATCAATTTGGTTGACGGCATGTGCGTCTGGAGATTTTCAATTATGCTTGTTAATGCGTCGATGCGGGAAACACGTAGAGCTTACGACTAGATTCCAACTGCAGGCGAAGTCGATAAGTTGCTGGCCGTTGTCGTTACATTCTCCATGGAGACTGTGGCCTCCAGTGGTAGCACGGTGCCAACTTTCATTTCCGACTTTCGGGTTAAAGTCTCCCAGCAGCAATTTGACATCGTCGGTTGGAGTGAGCCGAAGAGAGTCTAAAGGCGGGCGTAGAACCCGTCTTTTACTGCATCTTCTTTAACTTCTGTAGAGGCGTTCACATTGATAAGCCAGAAATTGAAGAATCGAGTCTTAATGCGAATCGCACACAGCCGTTCATTTATGGGCTTGAAATCAGTAATGTGCGGCTTAAGGTGATTGTTCACTATAAATGCTACTCCAAACTCCTTACGGGTCGATAGTTTCCCACTTATAAAAATTGTGTGCGAGTTCTTGTCATTAATCTCGCTGCCAAGCCAATTTGTTTCCTGGACTGCAGTAATGCTCAGCTTGTGCTTTTCGACCTGTTGACGGAGGGCCTTCTCGGCTTCCGGTTTGTTCAGGGAGCGTACATTCCAGGATCCGAAAGAATAATCCTTTAGTCATTTGCGTGGTCGTCGTTGTTTATCTGTCCAATCCGAGGCTTTTGTTCGAGGTTTCTTGACGTGGAGTGGTTTTTACAAGGACGAGTTTTCAGCACATCGCTTAACCCCATTCAGGGGATGGCCTCGCAAGATAGCTGCTTCAGATGGTTTAACAAGCTGTCTTATCGCTAAGACTTGGCCTTCAGCGATTTGACACACTGCCGTTACCAGGGGGCGCCGATTCAAATTTGGTTTGAAATTAACAAATCTGAAGTCCCTTTCCGCGAACTCGGAACTGATTTGGAGACTTTAAATTTGGAACTTTTGTATGGGGAAAATCCAGTGCTAGAACAATAAATTTGTGCTTTACGTAGTTGCAAACCTACTATACTACTACTTTGCCTTAACCCCTAGCGGGGCATAGCGCGTCAACTACTCCTGGGCGCCATCGTACTCTGTTCTGGGCAATGGGACGCAACTCCCCAAAAGACTTAACCTGACACTCCTTTGCCACAGATCGACGCCATGTGATTCTAGCACCTTCTCTTGGTCGGCCTTGGTTGGAAATGGGGTTCTATTTCATGGCATGCAAAGCAATGTATTTATCACTCTTCCGTAATGTGTGACCTAGCCACTGCCATTTTCGCCTGCGTATCAATTCGTCGATTGGCATCTGACCCGTACGCCGACTTAGCTCTTCATTTGATATTGTTTCGGGCCAGAAAATTTTTAAAATTCGACGAAGGCATGAGTTGACGAAAGATTGCAGCTTTCTAGTAACACTAACGAAAACTTTCCATGTTACACGCAAACACACTTTCCTTCTTGCATTGAAGGGGTTTGGCAGCTCTTGGCCGTTGTGAAACGGGTCGCTCGGGTGCGAAGAACCGGCTGCCGCAGGAACGATGAAAATTTGGCCAAATATTTTGACTGAGATCTATAATAGTTGGTTGGTACCGCAAATCGACACGATCTGACTAAAGGTACGCCTACCTCTCCTACAAATATTATTTTTTTAAACATGCCAATAACGCCTCACTGAATTAAAGTAGGTAGGGATTGGATTGGATTGGGTGGATGATTGCTTTGGACCTCACTGCACTTTTCTGGAAAAATTAGTTCAATCGAATGAAAATCAAGGCTACTTTCCAGAGTAGTAGGTGGTCCCGGTGTGTTAACCTATTATTTCGGAGGGCCATTTTCGCCATGGCAACTTTCGGAGCCCCTTTTAAGTGCCCCAATTTTTTCATTTTGAGTATTTTAAGCATTAACTTGTTTTAAGATGATTTGGGAGACAACGCCTTTTTGAAAACAACCGATTTAATTATCTCTTTTGTTCCTTGACTTACTTTTCGATGTGAATAAATCAGTCTGTGTGCACATACGCGTACATAATACTCGTATGTTATAACTTTAGCTGCGTCATCCCTATCAGGATTCAATAGTTTGCCAATATAGTAGAACCACCAATCATCAACCCAACTAGCGTGACACCTTTTTAAATGATACTCTTGTTCAAAGCTCCAAATTCCTACGAGTATAAGAAATGGGGAATCGAATCGAACATTCCTTTGTAACAAACAACCTAAACCTACCCTCCTTCACTCCTGCAAAGAAAATACCCTTCGGGGATTTTTCACTGCCTCGCCTTCGAAACGCATTGGTAAAAAGAAAACCCGAGGGAATCTATCTGAAACGATTTATCTCACCGGAATTACTTGTTTCACCATTTAGATATTTAGGAAAAGAACTCCATTTACTGCGACGAGACGATGGCGTTCAGTTCACGCCGGACTTAATACAATCGATTTGTCTTGGTAAGTACTTTTCCTATCGGATGTTATCTTAACCTCCCGCACCCGACTGCGACTCCCTCTGAAAAAAAGTGGCACTTGAAGAAGTAAAAGTCGTTTAAGAAAAACAAACCAACAAACCATTTCTTTGAATCTCACACCGCATCATTGATATCCACTTTACCGTGATCTGACTATCGATTTTGGGATCAATACAAAAGACATTGTGCGAAATGAATGTCATTATTGCACAAAGAATCAGGATTATGGTTGATTTTGGGAATGATTGTGAAGAGGAACTATTAGGTCGTCCTCACAGGTATCTGTTTTTTTTTTATTTAACTTCTATTGTATATTTCTGAAATGTTAACCAATCTCGAAGAAAGCATGGCCGCTTATTTAAATAAAATTGTTTAAATAGAGGAGTGGCCAGATCGTTTGAATGTACACGAGTACATACTCTACTTGAACGCCAGTAATCACAGTATATAAGAATGCACCAAGTGCACCAAAGCTACGCCCCAAGGCGTCACAAGTTCATCTTATCAGTCGTAAAGCTTTTATTATGTCCCTTATCATGAGGATGGCAGGAAGGAAGGAAGGACACGAAACTTATAGACATGCAATTCAAGCATGTGCAACAATTTTCAAAGAAGCATGCTCAGAGCAGTTTTAGGGCAGGAACGTTGGGTTATATACTAGCTAAGGATGTGTAAGATTCACATACAGTTGTGCAGTGTGTACCTATTGTTGCAACTTTGACATAAAAATAGAGAGCTATTAAAATATAATGAATTTAGTGTTAGTTTTTTATTCACGAAAAACTGTTTTCTTTCCTAAGAAGTCGTAGTAAGGTACCTTATCTAGAAGTTCATCAAAAGCCACCAATTCATTGCAAATTTTATTCTATTATTTCCGCATACTGTACTAATGTCAGCTGTCTCTTTGCCAAAGTTGAGTAAGTAAAGCACCAGTAGAAACATAATTTTTTTCCCGTCAGGAAACGATTTAAATGTCTGCTTTTCTGGATACTCAACCTATAGTAGTCATTGTTTTAGGTTTTCCTTAAATATCAATCCTATGCAAAATCGTCCTTTCCAATACCCCGAGACAACATGCTCAATTTCGATAAAGCAAACAACTTCCTACATCCAGGCAAGCAAAAATCGGAAGAGCATTTTATTAGAGGCCGTAAATTATGCCTGCATAATGTGGAAAGATTCTATCATCACCAGAAAATTGGTTTTTATGTTCATGAGCTCTATTCAGTCGAGTCCTGGTCAAAATTAGTCTTTTGTGCGACTTTCCATTGACCACATTTCCAACATTTACCGAATCTTATCTGCTTATTCTGCTAAATCAGCCCCTGAACCCAAAAAGAATATGCGTTGGATCTCAGACAAAACGAACGAAGAAGCCGCCCAACAGGACGACAGCGACGAAGAGTACATACTGCCTACCCATGAAAGTCCTGAATGTTCTACGTACAACAAACATAAAATTGACCGCCGGACATTTGTACATGAGAAACACATTGGGACACAATGCGATAAACGCCTCCATTTCATGAAAAACAAGGCAATTTAGGGAAAAGAAGGAAATCGCTGACAGCAGACACTTTTGCGGTCTTAACGCCAAGGGGGAAAAGATTTATATTGAAATGGTGTCAGATTGGGTGGCGGTGGGGGTAATGAAGGTGTCACGGGATGTTGAAATGTTTAGATGTTGTTTTTTTTTTCTTCGAAGTTGATTACTGCAGATGGTTTGCTATAGATAGGCAAAGTTGGATTTTAAAAAAAAAAACTGATTGTTTTTATGGCGTCCTTAAGGAAACAACGCGTTCAAGACAATCGGCATGTATCAGTGACGAGCGAACTCAAATAGCCACCATACAGATGATTCGCCGCGTGGAGACCCATTGCGGGCTCAGTACAGAAAGGTACAGGGGCGAATTACAGAGAAAGAAATTGACGTTTAACCAATTAACTGTCAACTCTGATTCAGATCAATACGAAACCTGGATCATAGACCCGGTCAGTCTTTTTGTATGAGAATGTACCTTTATCCGGGTGAAGCCGGTAAAGTCTGTAGGGGAACTCGCAGGCAAATCCGCATAGCACCTCCGCGTGGTGATCACTGGTAACTTCGCGAATAGCGAAGGCTGAGCTATGGGGCTGGTTGCGTGTACTATCACATTACACGAGTACCGCCGTTCTGCGATATAAAATCAGTCGACACACTCCCTACCTGACCAACTCTTGTGTTCTATAGTTTTGGTGAAGGTAGCTTGTACGGAGTGTCAGATGCCCTAAATCCCCGGGGTGTTATGCGACCGTGCTCATCGGGGAAAGGTAACCAGGGACGCAAATGGGCATCATTAACGGAGCAGATTACTGTCACAAATCTGTACAATAACCAGTTGTATTGACTGTGTAACCTGTCTCCCCGACCGTACGTTGGCAGAGGGGCGCCTATGAAACTCTCTGCATAGGTGACACGGCGATTAGGTGAGAGGTTGAATCTGGTGACTGATGTGAAAGTCCACCTGCGGGGTTCCGGATCCAACACTTCACTTTGCTCCTTTCTTGCACCTGGTGAACCGTGGTCTACAGAGTAGCGATCTGTTAGGCCAGGGGAGAAACCTTGATTGCTTTGCATCAAGGGTGGTAGGTCCAGAGTGGCATGAATGCCTACGGAACTTTCGGGAGGTTTCGAAGGAGTCTGCTTCGTGGCACAAAGAGAGGAAATGACGGTCGGATCGCCACACGATGTTCCTATAAGGGCGGGGAGTGGCGGGATGCAATATGCTGGCATTTGCCTCGGCTATGGTCCGAGAACGGGAAACCCAAACCTGAATCAAAAAATCAAGATATGGAATTCAATGAAGACATTCTTGGAAAGATCGGCTGGAGGAATTTCAAAAAGATAGACAGCGACGACTCGCAAGGGTTTGAGAAGTTAGTTTCTGAAGAAGGAGCTCCAGGGGAGAAGGGAGGCATTGTTGAAACAAACAATGATTCCCCGGAAGGCGCGGGTTAGTTCAGATAACGAGTACTCCGAACAAACACCAAAATACCGACTCCGAACCGATGCGGATCAGAACAAAAATGGTGAAGCGGAAATAAAAGTAAAGGCAGTGAAGAGAAGGGCAGGCCATCGGGAAGAATTTGAATCAATTCGGTGAGTTAGGGTATGAGGAATCGACTCAGGAAGTGGAAAGAGGTGAAGAGATTCAAGAGCAGCAACCCTAGAAACTCAGAACCGAACCAACCACGCGGGGAGAAGAGTCTTCGCGGGAAGACTGTTACACTTGGTGGACCACTCGCAAGACAGATTAACAAAGGTGAATAAACAACGCACAAAGAAACACTAACTGTGTGCCAGTTGAATATTCATCACAGTAAAGCAGCATCAGCGATGATGACGATAAGCTTTGAGGAAGAAAAACTGGACATAGCTTTGATACAGGAACCCTGCATTTTACATAACAAAATTAGGGGTTTGTCGCAACAAACCGCAAACCTGTACCATGCACAGGTGGACGGTAAAATAAGGGCATGCATCTTGGTGCGTCATGGAGTTCGTGCAGCACAAATGATGCGTCTCTGCTTGCCTGTTCTTACAGTAGTAATGATCGGCAATCGTGTAAGATCATTCCTAATTGCAGCAGTATATCTCCCTTATGATGCACCAGAATCACTTCCATCAGAGGAAGTGGAAAATCTGGTAAGATATTGTAAGGAAAGAGATATGGCCCTGATCATAGGCTGTGGCGCCAATGCATACAACACAGTGTGGTGCAGCACAGACGACAATCCCAGAGGACAGCGACTGCTAGAATTTGTGGAAAAGTACAATCTGCAACAAGGGGGTGGCTCCCACCTTCGTGGATGCACGAACGGCTGAGGTGATCGACATTACCCTAAGCTCTGCTAATATCCTTGACAGGGTTCAGAATTAGAGAGAAGTGGACAGGCTAACCATGTCTGATCACAGGGCTATCCAGGATGACAGAAAACGGAGTAGCTAACGCAAACGTATAAGAGAGCCTAAAAATACCGATCGCATTAAGTACGAGACATATTTATTGGAACAAGTCGAGGATATTCATGACAAAATACCTCTGAATACGGTCGAGAAAGGGCGAACAGTAAAACAACTGAAATCCGCTATTAATCGCGCTTTCGAACATGCTTGTCCCTCCACAGTAATGGACGAAACCAAGGTGGAGTAGGGAACAGGAGTCTATGAAAACAGAGACAAGGAAAGCCTTTAATCGATACATGAGGGAGAGAGACTCTCACTCTTGGGAACTATGCAAGGAAAAAAGAGAAAGCTGGAAAGAACCCTACGTCTTCGGGAACGAAATACGTGGAGGGAATTCTGCTCTAGCATGAAGGATACGTCGGAAGTATGCAGAATACAGAAGATGATATCGAAAGACACTGCTTCGAAAATGGGGCTGATACGCAAAGTTGATGGTTCCATGACAGAAACAGTGGAAGAAACGTTGCAGGCACTGATGGAGGTACATTTTCCTGGAAGTTTCAAGTCAAACCAACCATTGGCCCAAACTAACAAAAGCTGGTGGGGGAGACGACATGAAGCTGAGAGGTTAATAACTCCAAATGGTGTCAAAAATGGCCATTCCAGGAATATTCCCGACACTATTACTGTGTGGCATGAGCACTCAACTAGGTAGGATTCGGAACATATTCGTCACGTGTCTTTCAACAGACTACATCCCGAAGGTATGGAGGGAGGCTAAGGTGGTTTTCCTGCCTAAACCGGAAAGAACGGATTATACAGAGGCAAAGTCCTTCAGGCCGGTTAGCCTCACATCATTCCTGTTGAAAACAATCGAAAAGGTGTTGGTGGACCGCTCTACATGAACTTGTTATAGTTGCAGAGAGAGATTAATGACGGCGGGAGCGCTATGTCTACTTTTATGGACATATAGGGTGCTTTTCATAAAATCTCCGTTACTAAATTAAGAAACGCCCTGACTGAGCGGGTGGTCGATTCTATTATAATTAAGTGGATCTACTCTATGCTTAAGCACAGGGCGATAAATATTAGCAGTGGATGTGCCAAAATACGGGGTAAGATAGTCCGAGGATGCCCACAAGGAGGTGTTCTTTCGGTTCTACTGTGGAACATCACCGTAGACAGTCTTCTCTGGAAGCTGGATTCCATGGACGTATACACTGTCGGATACGCCGATAATTTGGCTCTTACGGTTAGTGAAAAGTTCATGGACACAATTCTAGGCTGTTTGGGACAAGCTTTCAAAGTAACCGAAAAGTGGTGTACGGATACTGAGCAAGAGCTAACCATAAACGCTAGTAAATCGAACACTATGATTTTTATTCGTAAGAGGAAAGGCATAGAAATAACTCCCTTACGGCTTTTTGGTTCGCAAATTACAGGAAGGCATGAGTAGACGTAGGGTAGTTTACGAATGGAAACATACACAATGAGTGATGTAAATACAATGACATCAGCATTTTTACTGATGGCTCTTTAATAGACGGGAAAGCGGGGGCGGGGTTCACTCTGAAGAGTTATACCTAGCCTGTGCGCTTAGTCTAGGAGAGATGCTTGGATTGTTGGATGCGTTGGAGCACCTGCTGGAACGTCAGGTGCGGGGAAAGAAAATCCTTATTGCACTGGACTCAATCTGTGATCAAACGCATACAGCAGACGAACATAAACTCCAAATTGGTACTGGAGTGTGTCCGAAAGCTCAACACGTGTGCCTCAGAGTGAAACCAGGCCGAAGCGAAGCTTCGGCCCGGAGTCCGAAGCGTATATACCCTAGACTTGTACAGACCTAGTGGTGATACCGAAAGTACCAATTGGCAACGACCATTTGCATTAAAAGTGAGTTTCCTATACGGCCAGTTTATAGGGGAGGTTGGCACCCATTCAGGAGGACCTTGACCATTCTCAAACTCAATGAACTAACACATTCTACAAATATTTGTCGAATTTTTCAAGTCGCTAGCTTTATTCTATAGAAATTTATTGCTTATTTGAAGTTTCACTTGTAGGGGAGGTGGGGGTTCCTTGGGTCGGATCTTGCCCATCATTATCACACATCACTAATTAGATCACCCTACAAACATTTAACAAAAATTCAAGTCTCTAGCTTCACCCTATCGAAAGTTATCGCTTATTTGAAGTTCATTTATAGGGGAAGTAGGGGTTTCGTTAGTCGAATTCTACGTATTTTCAATATCAGCCAACTGGATCCCGCTGCAAACATTTGGCCAAAATTTCAAGTCGCTAGCTTTATTTTGTCGTTAGTTATCGCTTATTTTAAGTTTCATTTCTAGGGGAGGTAGGGGTTCCTTGGGTCGGATCTTACACATTTTCAATAACAACTAACTAGATCTTACTACCAACATTCTGCCAAATTTTCAACTCGCTAGTGTCATTCTATCGAAAGTTATCGTAATTAAAATAATATTTAATTTTTGGAATTTTGTAGGGGAGGTAGGCGTTCCTTTGATCTGATTATGCCCAACTTACTAAAACTCAAGCAGCTTCTTTCCTCAGGGTTACATGCCAAAAATCAGGTGTCTACGTCAATTGGTTCAAGAGTTATAGACAAAAAACCAGAAAAGTAGGGTATTACGGGGCTCTTTGTAAGAAAATTACCGTTAGTTTTCAACTGATCGATTTTATTTTCCCAGGAGAGTATAAGAATACCCTCACTAGTAATATACCAAAGCTAGAGCTTTTCATGATTTTTTAATCGGGAGTTATAGATACATTTAAATATTTTACATATGTAGGGGAGGTAGGCGTTCTCTTGGCCAGATTATGCCCAATTTCAATACCATCCAACTAGATCATACTACCAACATTTGACCAAAATTTCATGGCCCTAGCTTCATTCTATCGAAAGTTATCGTGCGAACGGACAGACAGACGGACAGACAGACAGACAGACAGACGGACAAACAGACAGACAGACAGACAGACGGACAGACAGACAGACAGACATGGCTAAATCGAATCAGGAGGTGACCCTGATCATTTATATATATACATTGCTATACCTCCGGAGCCTCCTTTAAGGTGTTACATATTTCCGTCGTGACAAAAACAATATACCCTATACTAAAAGTCTAGGGTATAAAAATGAGGTTACACTGAGACAGACGGACAGACAGACAGACAGACGGACAAACAGACAGACAGACAGACAGACGGACAGACAGACAGACATGGCTAAATCGAATCAGGAGGTGACCCTGATCATTTATATATATACATTGCTATACCTCCGGAGCCTCCTTTAAGGTGTTACATATTTCCGTCGTGACAAAAACAATATACCCTATACTAAAAGTCTAGGGTATAAAAATGAGGTTACACTGCTGTGGATGAAAGGATACATAGGTACAACAGGAAATGAGGCGGCCGATGCCTTATCAAAACAGGGATCTGCGGCGACTTTCATTGGACCAGAACCCACAGTTACTCTGGGGAACGGTGTGATTGGAGCAAAGGTCGGGAAGTGGGTGGACTCTATGCATCAACGAGATGGCAGGAGTTAGTCACTTTCAAACAAGCTCGGAATGCAATGACCAGCCCTTTAGTCAGGGAAGCGGAAAAGGTACTCAGTTTTAAACATGGGACTCAGTGATGAAGAGAGAGGTCGACAATTATCAATCAAAATCCGAAAGTGATTTCCTTTGGGAATAATCTTGAACCCCACCACAAAAAATTGAAAATAAAAAAATATCCCGGATAGTTAGTGTGTTTCAAAATACAAAGCTTGATAAAATGACGTAATTTTAAGGTTTTTTTTTTAGGGTTTTGTAGTAAAACAAAACCCTTATGAAATCGGTCAAATGTCTGTCTGTCCGTCTGTCCGTCTGTCCGTCTGTCCGTCTGTCCGTCTGTCCATGGAATATCTCACGAACGGCTGAAGCTACATACATGAAATTTTGTAGGAATATGTAGAATTACAATAATTCGCCGGAGAAAGCGAATCGTCGTAATAGGTCAACTTTAAGGGGAAGTCCCCATAGAGGGGAAATGAAGGTCGAAATTTTTTTTTCGTTTAGTACAGGCAAGTGGGGTATCATAAGAAAGGTACCGTCGAGTACATTCCATTTTTGAAATTTTTTTCAAATTTGAAGAAACGGGAAAAGAGGGAGAGGGGAAAATATATGATCCGAGTTTGTCCCCCCCCCCTTGCATTTCGAGACCGTTATACTTAGAAATGTGAAAATTTACAGAAAAGCGCCATTTTACTAGTGTAGAAAACCTAGATTTCTAGAATTTTGAAATTTCATCAGAAAAGGTTAATAATAGTACATTTCTATAGTTTCAGTTAGCACAACCCTGCACCCCTTACACGTACCCGAGGTCAAAAATATTGATGGTTAATGATAACCAACATCATAGGCAATAATATCTCTAAGTTTCATTATAATCACATAATATTTAATAATAGTACATTCATTTAAAGTTCGGCATTTTGACACTATCCGCACAAAAAATACACCTACCGGCCTCATAGGTGTGAGTACTACTATACTTTCATGTTGTTTTTCGTAGTGCGAATTGCAGTTATTTAATTAATCATTTTTGAAAGGGTAAAGATTTGTTGGGGGCGCTGTGTCTTAATTGGCCAACTTTACCGGGTGGAAGGGGGGGGGGGGGGTCCACATAGAGGCGAAATTAAGGTCAAATTTTTTTATCGACTGGTATAAGCAAATGAGGTGTCGTGAGAAAGGTAATGATGAGTACATTCCATTTTTTCGCATTTTCTCGAAATTTATAGAAAGTGGAACTGTGGGGGAGGAGAAAATATTTGTTCGTAATTTGACCCCCCCTTTCCTGCATTTTGAGACCGTTATACTTAGAATTATGAAAACTTACAGGAAGTGGGTTTCGAAAAACATATAAAATGGAAAATAGTGGAATTTGTATATATTCTCAGAATAGGTCAATAATAGTTTATTTGTATAGTTACAGTTAGCACACCCTTGCACGCCTTAAACACGTTCGAGTTCAAAAGTACTGATGGCCAAACATAACCAACACCTTAAGCAATAATACATATGTTCTAAGTTTCGTTACAATCACGTAATATAAATTAGCATGTAAAATGTAAGGGGGTAAGACATTTTTTCTATCCATCTGAGTGATATCAAGAAGAGCAAGGAGCCGATATTTATATACCAAAATAAGCGCTTGCTACAAAACCCTCGGATTGCGGGCGTAGCCCTCTATATTCCGGTTTCATTTAATTTTAACCCTCTACGGCTTCCAATCCCACCCTCGGAGGCTTCCCAGACTTTTCATTTTCATGTTCCTGCATTCAAAAAAACGATCGTGAAAGTTCAAGCCTTGGTACTTATACCAGCTCCCCAACTAGAAGCAGATAGCGGATCCGCACAAGAAAAACAAAAGAGGCACACACACGGCAACTTTAGCCAAATTCGGCAACGCATTCAAGGGACTGGTTTTCGAGTGCAGTTTAGGTGTTGTGCGGTTTAACTTTAGGGCAATGCGGCGGGAAACTACTTCTTGTCGAACTCGCATGCAAAATTCTGGAACTTTCCACAAGATTAAACTTTTTTCCGCATTCGTTTTTTTCACGCCCGACAAAAAAAAAACTTGCTTTCTCCGTCCCGAATCCGACTCCCCCCTTTTGGCGCGTAACCCCGACATGGTCAGTCTCGTCAGCCATCTTGATTGACTGTCACGATCCACCTCAGACTCCAACCAACTTCATTTTCTCATCCCTGCAAAAAGACTTGGCCGCCGTTTGTTTACAGCGGTCAAATTTAACCCATAAATGCCCATTTTTAAACTTGTAACAACACAAACATAAATGCTTTGAAATAAATAAAATTAAATCAAATATATATGTGAAAAATATACAAATTTAAAAATAGACGCTAATGTGTCGGAATTGGTGCGTTACATATGTGTACTTTTGCGAATCGACCATTTTGCATTTCTTTGTGGCCTGCCAATTTTAACGTGAGAGTCAAAATAATTAATAAATTTTTCTTATTTATAATTTTCTGGGTATACCTCAATCGGTGTTCTTCTGAACCCTGCGACCACCACCCTGCCATCATCACTTAAAACCACTTGAACTGATTCCCAACTCTGCAAATCTCTTGAATTTTTGTGTCTTGCCAATTAATAAAATTACCCCACGTACAATTGCCCATTAGAAAAATTACATTTCTTAGAAAGTTATTTAACTCTTCAGATTACGCAGCAATCGAAATAACTGAAAGTAATATGCGAAGGAATAAGTCGGAGTCTGTCTCAGTTAGAAAATTTAGTGGCGCCTGAAAATAAAGCGAAAATCCAAGCAGATATATTACAGCGTACGCGCCCTTTCGTATTCCCGGGAGTGCTGCAATTTTTAATTGTTTAACAGACAACTTACATAAACAACAAAATGAAATTACACTTGATCCTTACTTTCGACAACAAGTCACCATTTCGGCCAGAGGGTGAATGTTCAGGGTGAAATAATGGCGAACATTTTCTGGGGTGCTTTGAGTTTTCGGCGAAAGGGTTTAATGTTTAAGGCTCCTGACATGGCTTTGTAATGGTGGAATGCTGTTGGAGTACTGTAAAGAAGGAGTCGCAATTTGAAGGATTTCTCATCAAATAAATACAAAAATATACAAACAAACGAATATGATTTAAGCAAACGTTCCTAAATTAAGCTTGTAAATTATAGAAAAATTATTACTAGGAAAAAGCTTTAAGGGAAATGTTAAAAACAAAAAAACTCTTAAATTTATTCGGCGCCCAATGCGGGTTGTGTATTCGAATAATTATTTATGCAATTTGATTAGGTAAAAATGTAACTTGTTTTGAGATAATAGACGATAAAAACAAACACTGTATCTCAATATTTATGTTTTACATGCATTTTCTTTCAAAGAGGCAAATAAATTAATAATAAAGCAAAAGATGCCACGAAAAAAAAACAACGCCGATGGAAGTCAGACTAATACTTGTATATAGAATCAATAGCTCTCGTCTGGCTCATGCACTGAGCTCTCAACATTCCAAAATCCTGATGTTTTTGACCTGAGCTTTTTCAGTTCCATGTATGCATTGCCATATAATTGAGGTCCTTAATTTATTCATAAAACAACCCCCGAATCTGGTTTCGAACACCGACAGATAACTCGTCAGGTACCGCCTTCGATCTGCCGGTGTAAGCAGCACGACCCGATGTTAACCCGCCAAGCATCTTGTCCTGGACGTGGCTTTTAAACACCACACTCTAAGACGTGGGTACAACTCATGTTCAATACGAAAACCATTGTGTTATTTTCCTGAATGCTCAGGTAAGCCTATTCATTGTGAAAGAGTGAGAGAGAAGAGGCTACATCAAGATCCAACAACTTGCTTGGATGGAGCCCTCCTCCGTTTGCGGCCAGATTAGGGGGGGTCTTCGGCATCTTGGCCGCAAACGAAGAAAGGCTTAATACAAGCAAGTTGCTGGATCTTTATGTAGCCCCCCCCCCCCCTCTATATCTATTTTCTCCACGGGCTGTATTTTTTCTACAAAACTCTAAAAAGGACTATTTTGAGAAAATATTTTCCGATTTATTTGGCATTTCTATCGCAAAGAAGATAACTAATTATTAATATCCGTAAGAACGCGTCACTCATCCTCCCGGATACTGAGGAAGTGGAATGATTTTGAAGAATTTATTAATTCTAAACTAACGACTTAAAACCGAAAATTTTCCAAGACATTTACTTCGGAAGCTAAGTTTTATGGCATGCACGAGCAAATTGTAAGGATTTCTTGAACTTAACCTTTTTGGGAATTTTCTTTATAGGTACATACGGTTGCGACGAGGCCCTTTGTTATACAACCGTGGATGCGTGGTGTTGTTTAGAGTAAAACACACGTTGTGGTGGAGGCAATAATTTGATTACACATATGTTGCCCTATGTACGGAGAGAAATTGCTTTCTATGAAACGACAAATCGTTGTAAGATACATATATTGAGATACGATACATGTACAAAAGTGGAGGAAATGTGATTTTAAATAGATCGTTTCCTTTTTAGATTTTGAAGGAAACATGTGGTTGATGCTGGATTGCTCGATATGTAGGTATGAGAATCATATTAGGATGTGTGAAGACATACCAAAAGAAAAAGCTTTTTGCGTTCATTCAAAAATGGTAGCTTTTTTATATACAAGTATTTATATTAATAAAAAAATATAAAATTCTCTTTTCCAATATTTTTAGTATTATTAAAGGAGAACAATTGCCCATATTGTACTAATCCATTGTCCCCAATAGGTCTTATTGGAGTACTGGTGCAGAAATCTTGTTTTTTTTTTCTTTTTTTTTAGTATGGCTTCTTACTGAAAAGTTAGATGGCGAAGATATTCATTAAGTTCTAAATTTTTTTTTTTGCTGCTTATCCTGTTCTGTTGAAGATGAAGCCGATTGTTGTCGAAAAGACGACGAAGATCCGGTGGCCCTAAAAGCGAATGCTGGACTACAGAGCACGTGCTGGCTGTAGCTCAGTTTCGCAATATTAAGACGGGGTTTATGCTCGTTCGTTGCCTCATCGATTACAAGCTGAAAGATATTCACATGTCTGGAGTAGGAAATGACCGGGTTTCCTAAAAGAAAGAAGCTAATCCCGACACCGGAACAGAGTGTAACATGTTGTGCATCCCTAGAGAGAAAGAAACCGGAACCTGATCCCGAATCATGCTGCCGTTTAAAGAAACGAATCCTAAATTTTCACCACCCAATCTTTCTCTCTAAAAGTCGACATGATTCTGGATCAGACACCGCAATTCTCTGACGAAAACCAGCTCAAACACTTTTAAGTTTCGGGCTTAATGCTGACAATTTTTGAGTGGGGATTATTGCTAAATGGTCTTGTTGACTGTTTAGCAATGGTACACTCCACTCTCTGTCTGTCTCTCTCCGACTCACGGATGCACAACATTTTACACCTCTGTCACAATAAATCCAATCAGTAGGCGTGTTTTTTTGTACTGCGGTGCAGGTTAATTGGGGGCTATTCAGGTTAACTTACACACATTACACAAACAACTAGGGTATGTTGTTTGTGTAATGTGTGTAAGTTAACCCGGATAGCCCCCAATTAACCTCCACCGCAGTACAAAAAAACACGCCTAGTGTTTTCATCATCTTCGGTTCAGATATTAGGTATCGAGCAAGATCTAATGGTCGTTAAAAAGGTAAAGTATGTACATATCCACTTATTTGTAGATTCGATTAATATGAATATTCTTGGGATCTCGATATTCCGTACTATTTTATCTCACGCAGAAATGATACATACTCGTATTATACAAAGAGAAAGAACAATAGCATCATACCATGAACGTTGTGTGCATAGAAATTGACTCATTATTATGATTTCATCGGTTCTTAGTACAAATTTGGAATTTTACAACAAAGATACTGTGAATTTCAGAAGTGAGATGAGAACAATTTATAGTCGCAACATATATAAATTATCGATTATAGATTCCTCGATTTTCTCTCAGGCCATTATTATCAAATCCATAATTTCTAAAATAGGTATTCAATATTTGAAGCACGCCTTGAAAACGTAAATTATGCGAGGTAATATCACCATTAATACAAGTGTGATATATTGAGTGGCCCAGATTTAAATTTAACGTGATTCTTTTTAATATGAATATGTTTCATCGGATGGTAATGACATTAAATTGAGTGGCCGTGATCAGTTAGTTTATGAAAGAGAATTAATATATAAAATCTCTCAAACATGGATATGTCTTATGGCTGGGGGTCATCCTAAAAAAATTTCCGTCACGCCAGATGTCATGATTTCCATCCGGCTGGCAGAAATGGAAAAAAGCCAATTGCAAATGTTTCCAAGTGCCATGAATGTGGTGACTGGGTGGTGTATAGAAAGCGCATTCCTTTGAATACCTATAAAGTGTCGTGTAGGGTAAGAAAGACGCATTACACAAACTACAAGCGACTTGTCTTTTGTGTAAAGCGTGTTCACTATCCTCCCATACACTCGATAGATATGCAAAAGAACGCGCCTAGAGTACATATTTCCAGCCAGGCTAAGAGTATTGTCAGTCGGTCAAGTTTAATTTAAACGAGTGGAACGAGTAAATTCTCATTCGCAGCACGACGTTTGAGCTTTTTCTCTACTTATATAAACAAATTAACCCCCGTTATTTTTGTTCAGAGAAACAAAGTAACAAGGTAACACCCTAAAGGAGGCTCCGGGGGTATGGCAATATATGTATATATAAATGATCAGGGTCACCCCATCAGTCGACTAAGCCATGTCTGCCTGTATTTGTCCGTTCGTATGTCAGTCTTTCTGTCCGTTCGGACGATAATTTTCGATAGAATGAAGCTAGCGAAGCGACCTGAAATTTTAGTCAAATGTTTGTACATAGTTGGTTAGCATTGGGTGCATTCGGGCTTCACGGAAAAAAGCGTAATGCGCTGCATAGAAATAGCGAATTCCTAAGCAGCACATAACAATTTTTTTTGTGACGCCCGAATGGTATGCTGGCTCACCTGTTGTAAATTGACATGCCTGCATTCACAAATCGGTAGCGCTACTTGAGCGCTCCTATTTTTGTCCCAATTTTGCACTGAATTACAACAACAAAAATGGGAGCGCTCAGGTAGCGCTATGATTTGTGAATGCAGGCAATTCGTTCGAACTGTCAAATCTCCGCTAAGCCAAGACAGCGAACAAATTTTGTGCTGCCTAAAAGTGTTAGCGCTTAGCTATTTGCGCTAGGTTTAGCAGTGGCTTAGCGCAACATTCGGAATACAAATCACGAGGCAGCACTTAAAGCTAGCCAGCAACCGTGACTCCCAAATGCACCCATTAAAAATGGATAAAGCTCCACCAAACGAACCGCTACCTCCCCTACAAATGATACTTCAAATAGGCGCTAACTACATAGATAGAATGATGCAAGCAGCTTGAAATTTTGGTCAAATGTTTGTAGTAGGATCTAGTTAGTTGGTATTGAAAATGGGCCAATGAAACGCCTCCGTTCCCTACATACCTAAAATAATTAAATGTATCTATAGCTTCCGATAGAATAAAAAAAAGCTTAACTTTCGCAGATGATTGTAAAGTGCCATATTAGACTCTCTTGTAAAAATTAGATCGATCAATTGGAAACCAAGAGTAGCCGCCCTACAAAATGTCCCGTATAAACCTACTATTCATATTTTTGTTTTTAACTCGTGAGCAAATTGACGTAAAGAGCTAATTTGTTTGAATCAGTTTTAGAAAAATGTGCACGTGTGGAGAAAAGGAACGCCCACCTCCCCTACAAATGTCAAAAAATAAAATGTGTCTATAACTACGCTAACTTTTAATAAAAGGAAGCCAGCAAGTTGAAATTTGATCGAATGTTGGTAGTAGGATCCCGTTTGTTAGTGTTCAAATGGGCGAAGGGGGATCAGACCAAAGGAAGTTAGTTATACTTGTAGTTTGAGAATTGATAAGATGCAACTAAATGATTGGCTATCTCCCAAATAACGTTGTTGTAAAAAGAGCTCACTCTCGACAAAATAACGTCTACCTTCTCAACAAAGGTTCGGTCATCGTAGCCTAATCGGCTACCTTCTGTTCAAACTGACCATGTAGAAAACACACTTTTAGTGCATTATGGCCTTAACCTATTCGTAGTTTCGGTGTCGCCACTAGTTCTAATCATAAAATAAAAATAAATAACGGGCGCAACAGTCCAATCTGAACCATGGCCTCGAGATGAGTTAGCATCATCTCATTTTCTAGATCGTGACGGTGTCTTGTGCAGAGGGGTGTGATCAGCAAGACGCTCAACCGAGCTATTTACCCCATAAATGGGCACTCATTTAACAGCTGAGTGGGCTCATAGTCCGACACGTAAATTCCTTTTTTTTTTATCGAAAACTACTGCATTTAGTAGGAATCGAACCGGGGCCCAGTGCGTAGAAGACGAACGTGCTACCATTGCGCCATCCGGACTACTAATCTAATCAGGTCTAGGGTATACATATACGCTTCGGACTCGGCTTTCGTTTTCTTGTTTTCTTTCTTTCTTAACTGAATATTTTCAGTGATATTTTGCAAATGAATGAATTTTATGTTGGTTGCAAAACAGAGTCTTTTTGACAGCTATTTCACCAAAACTTAGTTATTTCAAAGTATGGTTGCAAAACTTCCTTATTTAAAATTTTGGGTCGCTCTGTAGTAATATTGACGTATTTTTCATGAACGAAATTTTTCGTACAAACTCATACTCTAACGATCAAGGAAAAAAAATTGAAACGACAATGTAAAACTCGTATATTTAATTTTTTCGATTCCTGAAAAATTACTAAAACTGTAATTAGAAAGTTTTGCAACTGGGCTCCTCATACATATGTTCGACGACGATCACCCCCATGAGCGACAGTGAGTTTCTCAACAGTCATCATCTTGTGGGTTCTATTCTTGAATTATACTTGTAGGTGGTAAATGCAAACACAAAGCTCTGAAATGTTCGCCTCGTGTGGGCATAGCCTACCTCGCAACTGAACTTGTCAAAAAATTGATTTATTAAGCGATCGACGACAATTGATTGCCGTTGAATGAAATTGAAAGGTCCAGCTTTAGGATGAAAGTCATCGACAGTTTAGTTCTCATATCCTCTTATCTATTAGTTAGTCATCAGGAAACTGATGACGAGTATACGTCAGGATTATGGATATGTCTAATGGCTACCGAAGGCGTGGAACATGTTCTGTTATTTCACACAGTATAATCAATGAAACTGGAGTCTTGATAAAACCTATTTCAATATCTTCGACAAAACATGTTCCACGCATTTGGTAGCTAAAGAGATATCCATTCCGATGTAAATGCATGAAGTGAAGATATTCGTCATTTGTACCTCACATATCAAATTTGTAGAACATTCTTGTTTCGCCAAAATTGGGAGAATTCTCTCTATTCAATTAAAGAGAATTTCCACAAAACTCAAGACTCAAGACTCAACTTCCGCTTAAGGACCTACAAATCCCCCCGAGTGGATTCTAGCTTTTTGCCACCTAAAGCGGAAATTGATTACTTAAAGCGCAAATGCCGGAAATTAAGGAATTTTAAAAATTCTGTCTAAATTCAATAAAGATAATTTTCATAATATTTACGAAACAGTAATGTTCCAAATTTTTTCTATTTTTTGATGTTCGGGGAGCACTATACCAAAAGACCTCGAGATATATGACCTTGATGCAAATGAGTAAAAGTATGGCGTCCGCGAACATAATAGTTTTTGGTGATAGCCCGCAATCTCTTAAGCCATTCTCATGCAAAAGAAATAGCTTCGGTCCCAATGTGGAGCCCTGATTCGGAAAATCGTCAATTCGATTCGGATAATCGGTAATTTAAAGAGACAAATCGTTATTTTGATAAGAAAATACTATAGCCTAATATACTTTGCTAGATGGTGATGTATTTGTATCATTATCTTCCCAATTAAATTTGAAATTTTAGTGTAGTGTAAATGAAATACACTATGTACGTTATAAATGATTTATGACTTTAATATCAATACCTTCCTTTCGAACTGCAATGAATTTGTTTCTATAGGTAACTCCCTACTTCCCTTTCACTTTAAAATAAATTTCAAATCGGATATATTTTGCGTGTACTCTGATAACATTTTAAGTAAACTTTTAAACAGGTTCCCATTGTAAATGTGTACAAATAAAATGAAACCGGAATATAGAGGGCTACGCCCGCAATCCGAGGGTTTTGTAGCAAGCGCTTATTTTGGTATATAAATATCGGCTCGTTGCTCTTCTTGATACCACTCAGATGGACAAAAAAAAACATAATTAAAATGTCTTACCCACTTACATTTTACATGCCATTTCATATTACGTGATTGTAACGAAACTTAGAACATATTATTGCCTAAGGTGTTGGTTATCGTTGGCCATCAGTACTTTTGACCTCGAACGTATTTAAGGCATGCAGAGGTGTGCTAACTGTAACTACAGAAATAAACTATTACTTACCTATTCTGAGAAGATATACAGATTCCATTATTTTCCATTTTATATGCTATTCGGAACCCACCTTCCTGTAAGTTTTCATAATTCTAACAGTCTCGAGATGCCGGGGGGGGGGAGCAAATTACGAACTAATATTTTTTCCTCCCCCACTATTCCCCTTTCTACAAATTTCAAGAAAATGCGAAAAAAATGGAATGTACTCAATATTACCTTTCGCACGACACCTCACTTGCCTATACCATTCGATAAAAAAAAAATTTGAGCTTAATTTGGCCTCTATGTGGACGCCTCCCCCCTTCCACTCGGTAAAGTTTGCCAATTACGACGCAGCGCCCCCAACTAATCTTTACCCTTTCAAAAATGATTAATTAAATAACTGCAATTCGCACTACGAAAAACAACATGAAAGTAGTACTCACACCTACATATGAGGCCGGTAGGTGTAATTTTTGTGTGGATAGTGTCAAAATGCCTAACTTTAAATGAATGTACTATTATTAAATATTATGTGATTGTAATGAAACTTAAAGATATTATTGCCAATGATGTTGGTTATCATTGGCCATCAATATTTTTGACCTCGGCTGTGCTTAAGGCGTGCAGGGGTATGCTAACTGCAACTAGAGTAATGTACTATTATTAACCTTTTTTGTTGAGATATCGAAATTCTACGATTTTCGGTTTTCTACACTAGTAAAGTGCCGCCTTTCTGCAAATTTTCAAATTTCTAAGTATAACGGTATCGAAATGCAAGGGGGGGGGGGACAAACTCGGATCACATATTTTCCCCTCTATCTCTTTTCCCCTTTTTTCAAATTTAATGAAAAAACCGGAAATAAAATGTACTCGGTGTTACCTTTCTCATGATACCCCACTTGCCTATACCAGATGAAAAAAAAATTTTGACCTTCATTTCCCCTCTATGGGGACATCCCCTTAAAGTCAGCCTATTACAACGAATCGCTTTCTCCGGCGAATTATAATAATTCTACATACTCCCACAAAAGTTCATGTATGTAGCTTCAGCCGTTCGTGAGATATTTCATGGACAGACGGACAGACATTTGACCGATTTCATAAGGGTTTTGTTTTTAATACAAAACCCTAAAAAATCAATCAATTTATTGTTGATATGATTGATGATATTATGATATATGAACCTTCGAATTATTTTATTTGTTCATAGCACATTTTCCTGTTTGCTGCAAACTGTATCTTTTATGATTATAACAACGGAAATGGTTATTAATGATAAATTCAAACAGTATTAATAAATGAAACCGGAATATAGAGGGCTACGCCCGCAATTCGAGGGTTTTGTAGCACGCGCATATTTTGGTATCTAAATATTGGCTCCCTGCTCTTCTTGGTACCACTCAGCTGAATAAAAACACCATAATTAAATGTCTTACCCATGATATAGTATCTAACATGCCAATTCACAAAAAGACTGCATCTGTCACCTCTCAAAGTAATAGTTTTAATACGAGAAGCTGTAGATAGATATGTATGTATACGAGATAAACTGTCCCACTCTTCGAGATGCTTAACCATTCATATTAAGACGACATTGCAAATTGCAAACTTGTGTAACGGCTTCGAAATTCAGGGCGGCTGGGACAAATTACGGTCTAATATTTTTTCCTCCTCCACTGTTCCCCTTTCTATAAATCTCAAGAAAATGCCAAAAATGGAATGTACTCAACATTACCTTTCTCACGACACCCCACTTGGCTATACCAGTGGATAAAAAAAATTTATCTTAATTTCGCCTCTATGTGGACCCCCCTCCCCCCCCTCTTAAAGTTGGCCAATTACAAGACAACGCAATCTCCAGCAAATTATAGCATTTCTACACATTCTCGCCGAATTACAATATGTGTGCAGCTTCAGCCGTTCGTAAGATATTCTATGAACAGACGGACAGACAGGTATTTGACCGATTTTGTAAGATTTAAGACACAAAACCCTAAAAAAATTAACTGTGTGAATAGTTATTGTTACGATCACCAATCACCAATCTTCACCCTTCCAAAGTTGGTTCATTAAATAACTGCAATTCGCACTACGAAAAACAACATGCAAGTAGTACACGCATATCTATGCGTGAGGCCGGTAGGTGTATTTTTTGTATGGATAGTGTCAAAATGCATAACTTTAAGTCAATGTACTATTATTAAATATCATGTCATTGTAATGAAACTTAGAGGTATTATTGCCTATGATGTTGGTTATCATCAGCCATCAATATTTTTGACCTAGGGTGTGCTTGCGGGGTGCAGGGGTGTGCTAACTGCAACTATAGAAATGTACTATTATTAACCTTTTTGGATGAGATTTAAAAATTCTATTATTTTCGGTTTTCTATGCTAGTGAAATGCCGCTTTTCTGTAAATTTTCATATGTCTAGCTATAACGGTCTCGAAATGCAAGGGGGGGGGGGACAAACTCGGACCACATATTTTCCCCTCTCCCTCTTTTCCCCTTTCTTCAAATTTGAAAAAAATTCCAGAAATGGAATGTACTCAACGGTACCTTTCTTACGATACCCCACTTGCCTATACCAAACGAAAAAGAAATTTCGACCTTCATTTCCCCTCTATGGCGACCCCCCCTTAAAGTTGACCTATTACGACGCATCGCTTTCTCCAGAGAATTGTAGTATTTCTACATATTTCCACCAAATTTCATGCATGTAGCTTCAGCGGTTCGTGAGATAAAATATTTCATGGACAGACAGACAGACAGACGGACAGACGGACGCATGACCGATTTCATAAGGGTTTTGTTTTTATACAAAACCCTAAAAAGCACAATCCAGGAAATCGAGAATTAAGAGCATCATAAATTATTTTTTTAATCGAGTTCGTCGATCCGATAATCCAGCCGCAATTATTTGATGGGCATACGACCACGATAAGAAAGTGTGAAAGTGACTAATTAAAAAACTAAATGGTCTAGAAAAGTCACCAACAATTTTCATAATTCTAAAGCCGCTCTCTAATTTTGAAATATCGGGACGGCATACCAGTAGATATTGTTACTATTGTATCCTATAATATAATATCATATGCACAAATATTACAATTTATTTGGATTTAAGCTACGAAAAATTATCGTAAGGCCTGTTTTTGTTTGTTTGTAATCTATAGTGATTGAAGAGTCAAAAACTCATCAACTCAAGAGTCCAAAAAAGACGGAAAAGAGGGCCAAATTTTAGTTTGTTCACTTTAGGCATGTGGGGTATCGAAGTATCCTCCTTTTCTGGTATTTTTTCCAATTCGAAGTAGCTACGACGACGGAGTGAGAGTCGAAATAGGCAAAAAAAAGTGTTAGCTTGTAATATCGTTAATTATTAAACGATTGATATAAAGCTTGGCAAAAATGTTGTTCATGATGTTTATATAATATTATCCGTTGGCCACTACACGACTCTCCCAGGTTCAAACAAGGGGACACAAGTAAGTATGATAATAACTGAAATTATAGAAATTAATGTTATACATACTATTATTAACTTGCTTTCAGAAAATTTGCGTATTCATAGGATAAACGATATTGTCAAGTTTCATATCAATCGTTTAACATTTAACGATATTATGATACATGCAGTGTTTTTTTTAACAGTTTTTTACCTATTTTGCACCTCTCTTGGGTATCCCAAACCCTGCACGGAGACCCCTCAAGAAAAACCAAATATATAAATGCAAATCTGAACCTGTTTTATAATTTATAAGTCATATATCAGAACCCAAAGTGGCGCTCAACATGGGAGAAGTAAAAGAAACGTCTCTCAGGGACTATGGTTTGAACTAGAATAACCTTCCAGTTCAAACAATAGTTCCCAAAAAATCCCTGGCTGCCGTTCAAAATCATTTTTATTGCAATTCTTTTCACATTCATAGGCCATAGAGAGTGTAAGATTTTGATTTTGTTTCGGTTTTTATTGTGACTGATGATACCAGTCACAAAACACAAAAACTGAAACCTACCTTACCTTCGGGCTTAAGATTGCATCCATTTTTTTTATTCAACGTCAGTGATAATTTACAGTCAAAAATAAAAATAATCAAAAAGGGTCAAAAATGCTTAAAAATTTTCGGCACCCAATGCAGAATCGGTGTGATTTGATACAGTTCAGTGACATCTAATAGACGAATTCTGAAAATATTCGACGACCACTAAGAGTTCAATGTGATTTTATCTAGTCAATGAACTAGAAAAGCTCACACCAACCCCACTTTACCACTTTGAAATTAGCAGTAAACTTGTTCCGATTCCGCTATTCCTATGAAAGGTACATATATGAAATAGTGGGCCGATTTCAACCAAATTCAAAAGTGTGGTTTGAATGATTTTATGATTAAAAAATATGAAATTTTGTAAAGATATTTTTAGAAATAAATAAGTTTTTTCTAACAGAAACGTACTTTTGAAACGATCGTTGACAGCCATATGATAGATCAGTTTCATTCCAACCAAATTAGAGAATGCGATTTGACGAAAGATACTGTTAAATAATATGAAATTTGAAAAAGATATTTTTAGAAATGAAAAAGTTTTTCTCTCAAAGCCGAATTTTCGGACCAGACGTTCCTATGGCAGCTATGTGACGCAGTGGTCCGATTTCGTTGGGCGACCGGTAGCGCAGTGTGTTGAGGCATCAGTCTCATGTTTCACTACCGGCGTTTCGGGTTCGAATCTCATCCATGACGACGTTCGTGGCCATGGATGTGCAGGAAGTGCATGCTGGCAACTGCATTCTCCGAAACCAGTTTATGCCAATAAAACGTCAACTCGTGCACATGGAACAGTTGACGCGCTATGTCCCACAAGAGGTTAGGGCAATTGGGTATATATACAGCGTACAATAGAAAGAAGGCAGTGTAGACAATTTCAGCTCAATAGCTTTAAAACTGAGAGACTAGTCTGCATAGAAACAGACGGACAAAGCTTAATCGACTCATCTCGTGAAGGGTATAAAGATCGCCTTTCAACGAAAAGGGTCCTTCCTTCCTCCATACTCGACGAAATAAAAGCACAATTAAAAAGGACCGAGCCCCATAAACCAATATAAAAAAGTTTCGTTCTAAAGAAAAACACAATTGTCTTTTATTGTAGGTCTCGTTCTCCTCAACAACAAAAAATGGCACCAAAATGTTAAGTGTGACAATATTGGAGTTTGGGTAAAAGGTATTTTTATAGGACTATGGTAAACACAGCCAGCAGACAACAGAAAGACGAAAGAAAAACAATACAAATTGCTACCTTTTGACCCTAATTGAAAAGTGAAAAATTGTTTGATTTCCCGCAAGGGAATTTGTTATGCGAAAGCTACACAAATTGCTGGATATAAAATGTGGGAAGTGGCTATACGCCGATATAGTAGATTAGGTGTATTTGTGAAAGATTTTCTTCAAAAAGGTGGTCGGATTAGATCTACGACTACTTTCTCGAATAATTTAACTGTCCAGTCTCTTTAAGAACGTTTTGTACGAGTGCGTATGATGCTAGTGTGAGCCAAAATAGTCACTCCAGGCGGATGGTGATATCAGAGCCAGGCACACTCTGAGAATATTTCAGAAATCGATAGATGCTTAGTCAGAAACCTTAAATTCAAATTTGCACAACTGAAAAATTTTCTAACGGTACTTATGGGATGTTTTGTCTTGTTTTAGTTTTTGGCTTCTATCTCAGCCCGTGTGAGTCGCATAATCGAAAGTAAAATATATAATTATTTGTAATCAAACTATCTTCAAGTTTCTTATACAAACTATAGGCGTGTTTTTTTGTACTGCGGTGCAGGTTAATTGGGGGCTATCCGGGTTAACTTACACACATTACACAAACAACTAGGTTATGTTGTTTGTGTAATGTGTGTAAGTTAACCCGGATAGCCCCCAATTAACCTACACCGCAGTACAAAAAAACACGCCTTATTTCGTTTAAATTAATATGTAAAACAACAGAGATTTATAGCTTATTTAATTCCCTACAAATCAAAAAAAATAGCTCGATACGATTATCCAGGCCCGATATATCTCCGAGAGAATGTTGACATTCCGAGGTGACCATGAACACTGTTTTCCACACAACCTAAGAGGTAGAGTGTGTGCGTGCGTTTTTTATTGGTTTTCCTTGTAAGTCTAAAACCGTGTTAAGATAAACTTCGGGAGCACCTACGGTTGACAAATTTAGATTGAATTTAAATGGAACAAACAGGGGCGGCAGCCGCAGCGGTAGCTGCAGCGGCTATAGCAAGGGTAATTTCAGGTGTCAGATTGAGTGACCGCAGTTGCAATCAGGGCAGGAGCCCGTATGCGATACTGCGGGTTGCAATCCCTTTAGCATGAAATGGGCAGAGTAAGAGCCTACAAAAGAGACTATTCGGCAACTTAACTATCCACAAAAGAAACTATTCCGGATAGTAAATTTTCCAGGCACTCATTTTTTTATGTTTATGCTAAAGCTTAGGGGATACCTTCTGATGCGGGAGCACATCCTTGGTGGGAAGGAAATTAGCGTAGCGGGGCTGCGATGGGTTAAGTTTGAACCAGGTACCGGTGTACGTTTCGTTTAAACTTTTGCAGATAATAACAGCAGGGGAAAACAAAAGATGGTAGGTTGGTTCACATTCGTGTTGTCCTGGATACAAATGAATCATAGAATTTAACGGTACGACTACTACTGAGCTCAAGAAAATGAGGATGGGCACGGCAGGCTAGCCGGGTGTTACGCAAAGGAAGAGCAAGCTCAGGAATGAGACTAGATATTTCGTCAGAGCAAGGGCGGTTGTAGTAGCGATAAAAAGTGATAAACAATCGGCATTTCACCGGTGTTCAAGCGACTCGATATGAGAAGTTATGGATTCATCGCCAATAAGCTTGAAGGCTTTCCGGTGAACTTCGAATAATGCGGATAGGGCAGTTCGACCTGCGCCTGCCCATATGTGGGAATTATATTAGGGTCTCGGTCTTATGTGGCCCTTATAAATTTGCGCCAAATCAGATGGTGTGAAGTATTGTATATTTTACAGCGATAATGAAACCCAGACACTTCATTGCATTTTTTGCAATGCAGAAGACGTGGCCAGATCAGTTTAATGTTTATACCTAGTACGTTCAGTGTGGGCAAATCAGTAATGCTGACAGCATCGATAAAAATGGGTTGAGCGGTAGATGGGGCATGTCGTTTATTGGAAATCAGACAACATTTAGTTTTGGAGGCATTAAACTCTACTCGATTCGCTTTCTCCCATGCAATAATTTTTGAAATATCTCTATTTAGTGAGTCAGATATGCGATCTCGGTTGACAGATTTAACATTTTGGCAGGAGTCAGCTGCAGAATTGAAAGTATAAATAGAATCAAGGGTGCTGTCATCTGCAAAACTGTGAATTGGGTTTGATGTCACACTTAAAAGATCGTTGATGAATAGAAGAAAAAGCGTTGGTGATAGGACGGTACCTTGAGGGACTCCTGCGTTGGTGGTATGGCAACTATATTTACCTCCATCAAGGACGACTCGAAGCGAACGGCCGTGGAGGAAGCATTCAATCCATTCAACTAATTTTGGTCCAGACCAAAACCCTGGAGTTTAGCTAAAAGAGCCGCATGCCAAACTCTGTCAAAAGCTTTCGAAATGTCGAAGGCAATGATTAAAGTTTTACCAAATTGATGAATACCTCAACTCCATCTTTCGCTGAGATATGTCAATAAGTCTCCGGTAGAGCGCGAAGAACGGAAACCGTATTGTCGATCGCTGATGAGATGGTGTGAATCAAGATAGCTCATAAGTTGGTTGTTAACCAGGGTTAAAAATACAATTCCGTACCACCCATGCGGCCCACAATTTTCAATTTTCGCCTACCGATATACCCACCCTATATAGGCATCCGGGCTTTTTGCAGGGCTGTTGATATAACATTGACCTTAAAATAGTATTGGGATGTTCCATGAAAAACTGGTATTTTCTGCAGAGCAATTAATTGTATTCGGGTTTCCTTCTCCGGACGTTTTCCGGCTATATTCATATCGCCTTTATTAAATAAATCCAACTCTTCCCCAAAGCTCCAATGTAATCATATCCTTTTAAAAGTTTCGAAAATTTTGCATTTACGCAGTTCCCGTCCGGTTTTTTCTTTCTGGTTGTCTAAATGACGGGACTGATGAAGAAAATGGAAAAATGTTAGACAAAACGCAGCGGCCCCAATAATATTATTTTGCACAAGAGTCCCGGAAGATCGGGCGTAAAACACAAGTGTAGAGTGATTTTAAGACCTAAATAAACAATAAACAGACAAGAATGTATTTGCCTTTAATTGAAAAAGGATTCTGTTTGTTTTCTTCGTGTCCGTTGCGAGAAAAGTACTTGAAAACTTTGGGAAAAGGCATATGGAAGACAAACATTTATATTTGCTAAAATGCTTCCAGCATATATGGCAATTGGGGAAGATGTGATGATGTGCTACTTTGAAAATTCATTTTTGCTTTGCAATAGTGTAAAAAGCTTCCTCGAGAGCTGTTATCTTATTATCAATGCAAGGATTAAAATAAAAGTTTATTTTTACCTTTGCTACTGGTGGGATGTTATTATGAGTGAGCGGAACGGAAAACAGGGCGAATCCTGACGGAGCTTTCTGTAGTGGGCACTAATGGATTTTATAATGAAGTGGGCATTGGGATAAGAACATTACACGAGTAAATCAACCAGCAAAAGATTAAAATTTCTCCGCCATACGGAACAACATAGAATCGTGGATTTGCTTTTAAACTAAGAGCGAATATGCTCGCATATCTACAATTCCAAGCAGCAAATAGGCCCGTCATTTCCGTGTAAATATACCCTAACTCCAAGGTTGAACAGCATTCACCGAGGATCCATTATCAAGAGGGTACCAGGCCGCTAGTATGCGGACTCTGCATAGCAGAGCTTGAACCAAACTTCTGATGCCAGACCGGGTGAAGTTTTCGGTGACTTTCCTTCTCGGATACTCATGGGTTTCATATATATATTCATATAGAATATACAAAATTAGAGTGCGCTGGAGCTCCGAATGCATCTAACACAATTTTTTCTGAGCTGCCTATTAGCTCATTACTGGACCGAGCCTCCAAGCCCGTTGTTGAAACTGTCGACTAACCGGGCGTTATACAGTCCCTCGGAGTCGTCTTTAATCCAGATAACATCGAGTTCTTACGCTCTGATATGAACTCTGATCCTGATGGCTCGCACTCGGAGAGATTCGGGCTGACTGTCGTGGGTGGAAGAGTCAGCCGTATGGGTCTGAACCCAAGCAGCGGCTATTTGGTAAAATGACTGCACGAGGTCGTAAATATAGGAGGGTTAGGCCCGGTAGATAGCCCTTCTACGTTCAGGGCCTACGCCATGGCAGAAGCGGGGACGATCTTAAAAGCAATCTTCACAGATTAACTTGGCAAAAAATCCAGGCCTCTCTAAGAGTCTGATAAACTTTTGTATAGCCATGTAGCGGCTGATGTTAAGCTGGGGTCCTGCTCAGCAGCTCCAAACGCTACCTCACTAACAACCGAGCAAATAATTCTATAACTGGAGGCTATTATCAATGCCACTATTGAAAACAGACGCGAAGATCAAGACACTGATCTTGAATCCTGTGTGGCTGTGGGTGGCTCCGAATGTGGCGAAGCTTTGGATCTATCAAATCCAAATGTCCGTTCTCCATATGTGGAAGAAAAGAACTTCCCTCGTCCACACGTCATACGTAGCTATTTTCCCTGCAGATCTGTGCTCCCCAATAAAAGGGTCATTAGGTCAATTGGAGCCCAAAATCGCATTCCAACCAACAGTTGGAGGGTCCTAAATCGAGAAGAAAAAACCCCCTATATGTCGTCCTGGTGGTGGACGACGCTTCGATGGAGAAAAAATTTCCTACGGCCGCACTCACGTTACCCTCAATCTGAGTAACTGTAAGCATCCCAATATGGGGAAACTACCCTCCACGGAACAGAACTAAGGTAGCGGTGAACCATCAGCTAGTGTAGAATCTGTCAACACCGCCGGCAACTCCACATTTATTATAGGTGCGTACTCACCATCCACCAGTAGCGCATCTATACAACATACGACGTCTAGTACAGTCAACCAACCAACCAAATGTGCGGCCCAAGTCATCGCTCGCCAAGGCGTATAGTCGAGGCGAGGCAACACTCGTTTGGTCCTCATGCTTCAAGTAGCTCGAGGAACATTAGCGGGTCTCACCGAAGAGAGGGGGAGGGGGAGGGGGAGATAACGGTTCCCGACAGGGCAGCCAAAAATGCCCTGTCCAACGCTCGCTGTCTTCGCCTCTAAGGTGCTTATGGCGAATCTGCACCATTCGAAAGGAGAATCATTCACCATGTTCCGGTTATTCGCTGAAAACCAGGCCACCATTGCGCTAATTCAGGAGCCATGGGCCATGGGCGGCCCGTGGCCGTATTTGCGGTCTTAACACGACAACTGGCAAATTGATATATTATAGATTAGTAGTATTATTTCCGTTGTTTGTACACTACATATTTACCGAATAGTTCGCGTTAAAAAAAAAATTGTGCGTCATACTGGCTTGGGTTTGGCTTTCCCCGCTCTACGATTTGTGGCACAGATCACGATTCTTTTTTTTTTTTTTTTAAATAATTCTTGGGAGCACCATATCATGCATATGCGATACAATATTCAGGGGGAAACCTGAGAGACGGCTATTCACGTCGCGTTTTTCACGTCACTATAATTTGGGACATCTGCGACACAATATCTTTGATTTAATCTGTGACTGACGACAATTTAAGGCGAGATTTCCGAAAGCTCAAACCAAAGGTTTCGGGGAAACCGCCCGTATCATCGCGACTTAAAATTGTTGCTAGCGAATGCCAAGGACTCCAGTTGGAATCTGACTTCCACAAAAAAAAAGAATTCGTCCGTCCCGGCACTGACGCAGTCGAAGCGACGGCTCCTCCGGATCCAAAAACTCATAACCCCACGAATCTTCCTCAAAATCTATCGCGGCGAATCGCCGATCTGGCTCCGGCGGCGGGTGAAATCGCACTAGGGATGGGAAATACCTACCGGTTATTCCGACAACCGGTATTTTCCATTTCGAATAACCGGTTATCCCCGATACTATTTTTGTCCGGTTTTTTACCGGTACTACTTTCTAAATCCAATAACCGGGGAAAAATAACCGACATGCGAAAATTCTAACTTGTTTTTTCAAATCGTTCGACGCCAGAGAAGAAGAAAAATTCAGCCGTTTGTCCTTTTGATTCAAATTTAATGGGACCGTTTTTTAGGGTTTTGTATAAAAACAAAACCCTTATGAAATCGGTCATGCGTCCGTCTGTCCGTCTGTCCGTCTGTCTGTCCGTCTGTCCATGAAATATCTCACGAACCGCTGAAGCTACATGCATGAAATTTGGTGGAAATATGTAGAAATACTATAATTCTCTGGAGAAAGCGATGCGTCGTAATAGGTCAACTTTAAGGGGGGGTCCCCATAGAGGGGAAATGAAGGTCGAAATTTTTTTTTCGTTTGGTATAGGCAAGTGGGGTATCGTAAGAAAGGTACCGTCGAGTACATTCCATTTTTGGAATTTTTTTCAAATTTGAAGAAAGGAGAAAAGAGGGAGAGGGGAAAATATGTGGTCCGAGTGTGTCCCCCCCCCTTGCATTTCGAGACCGTTATAGCTAGACATATGAAAATTTACAGAAAAGCGGCATTTTACTAGCATAGAAACTAAAAATAATAGAACTTTTAAATCTCATCCAAAAAGGTTAATAATAGTACATTTCTATAGTTGCAGTTAGCACACCCCTGCACCCCTCAAGCACACCTGAGGTCAAAAATATTGATGGCTAATGATAACCAACATCATAGGCAATAATATCTCTAAGTTTCATTACAATGACATGATATTTAATAATAGTACATTGACTTAAAGTTATGCATTTTGACACTATCCATACAAAAAATACTCCTACCAGCCTCACGAATAGATATGCGTGTACTACTTGCATGTTGTTTTTCGTAGTGCGAATTGCAGTTATTTAATGAACCAACTTTGGAAGGGTGAAGATTGGTGATTGGTGATCCTAACAATGACTATTCACACAATTAATTTTTTTAGGGTTTTGTGTCTTAAATTTTACAAAATCGGTCAAATACCTGTCTGTCCGTCTGTTCATAGAATATCTTACGAACGGCTGAAACTGCACACATAATTCGGCGGGAATGTGTAGAAATGCTATAATTTGCTGGAGAAAGCATTGTGTTGTAATTGGCCAACTTTAAGAGAGGGGGGGGGGGGGGGGGGTCCACACAGAGGCAAAATTAAGGTAAATTTTTTTTATCCACTGGTATAACCAAGTGGGGTGTCGTGAGAAAGGTAATGTTGAGTAGATTCCATTTTTGACATTTTCTTGAGATTTGTAGAAAGGGGAACAGTGGAGGAGGAAAAAATATTAGACCGTAATTTGTCCCAGCCGCCCTGAATTTCGAAGCCGTTACACAAGTTTGCAATTTGCAATGTCGTCTTAACATGAATGGTTAAGCATCCCGAAGAGTAGGACAGTTTATCTCGTACACATACATATCTATCTACGGCTTCTCGTAATAAAATAAAACTATTACTTTGAGAGGTGACAGATGCAGTCTTTTTGTAAATTGGCATGTAAGATACTACATCATGGGTAAGACATTTAATTATGGTGTTTTTATTCAGCTAAGTGGTACCAAGAAGAGCAGGGAGCCAATATTTAGATACCAAAATAAGCGCGTGCTACAAAACCCTTGAATTGCGGGCGTAGCCCTCTATATTCCGGTTTCATTTTAAATAGCCATTGCGCATGCACCAACAAAAATATGCTTGAGCCCCATTATTGCCAGCCAAGCCATCATTTTAGCCAAGAAGTTAAGCACCACGTGGCAGACATTGGCAAACTTTCACCCTTGCCTCAAAAGGCTGAGGTCATAAACAATTAAAATCCTTTTTGGTCATCACATGACTAGGAAGTACCCAAAGGGTACTCCAGTGGAATCATTTCCAAATGAATTGAAACCCTATCTTCAGCAGCCGTTGCTTCATAGGGGAAGTGATCCTTTCAATTTTTGGGAGAAGAGCAATGCCTGCATGCCGGGTTTGTCATTTATTGCTCAAAAATATTTAGCTTTGATCGGAAGTTCCGTGGCCTCTGAACGACTGGTATCAACTTTCAATGATGTGGGTGGTATCTAATGAAAGGACTTGACTAACGGATCAACATATTAGCGAAAGAGTGTTTATGAATAAACTGGATACCAACTAAACTATTGGCCCAAAGCTTGATTTGTGAAAAGGGAAAATTTTGTGTTTGCGCTATTTTGTAGACCCTTTGGCATACATGTGTTTGGGAAGCAACTTTTCTTCAGTGCAGCGCTTACTTATATTGTAAGTCTTATTATTAAGTCTGAAGGCATAAGTTGCTCCCCAAACACAGGTATGCTAAAGCATCTAGAAAATAACGCAAGCTTGTCAACAATTATTAACTTATTATTATTAAATAACCGGATAACTGGTTTTTCCCATAACCGGTAGATTGGGTCGCTTAAACCGAAGCGGTTAAACCGATGGCGAAAATAACCGGAACAACCGGACAACCGGTAGATTTTCCAATAACCGCCATCCCTAAATCGCACTCCCTAACAATCACGCCGATGCTGTTCGGGCTGCGGTTCAGAGTGCACTCTTGAGCGATCGCTCTCCCAACAGGTCCCCGATTCAGCATAAGCATCAGCCGAAATTTCTCGTCAATCGAGTTCTATGCAACGGAATTCTCCGTTTGCATAAAACTCGACGTTGATGTTGGAGCGAAGAATTAAATATTGCTACCCACTTGGCGCTCCCATCCCAATGCGAAGTCGACACCAGATCAAACAGTATATTCTTTCAGAACACATAAGTGTCCATCATAATATGGCGTTTGCAAGTGTCAACGGTCCGCAGTATGATAGAATGACAGAGTTGTCGCTCTTGGAAAATTCCTGATGGAGAATTCGAATGGCAAATATTTTAAGAAAAATATTTTATGAAAAATATTTGACCATCATCAATCTGAATAGACCATCAGAAAAATCATTCATTACAACCTCCGGAAGGAAACTATGGCCGCGACTTGTTGTTTGTCCAATGTGCGTTTGTTATCTTACACTACACTTGATAGACACCCAAAAAGCGTGCCTTATGTTGAAAAATTAAAATTAAAAAATTAAAAATAATGTTGTTTTCATTCTTAAATCTTGTACAACCCTCGTATATAAATCATAGATTATTCGGACATATCTTTAAAATCAATTTACAATTGGAATTTTCTTATATAACAAGTAAGAACATAAACGACGCCCAATGTGGGGTCTCGCAAAAATCATACTCGCTAGATCTTCCCGCACATTTTGCATCTGTGAATTTTAATCAGCATCCCCGAACTTCTCAAACAAATGTACACCTGAAAAAATTTCACGTATTGTCACGAACCGAATCGTCAAAGATAAAGAACATTATTATTACAGTCAAGGTGAAATACTTCGTATGGAAATGAACTACCCTTTTTCCAGTCACGTCCCAAGATACGAAGTGTCTCTAATCAGTCGCACACCACGAACGGCCAGGATACGCAATACTGTACAACAACACAAGAGAAGGTGAAATAAGGCTAAATATGATTTAGGGTTAAAGTTTTCACAATCCAGCCGTCGAAATTTTCACACATATTCGCACTTTTCCAGGATATGCTCTCAATAAATCTTCCTCGTAGTTGGGTTTATTCTTTTCACTTTCGACCCCCCATAAGACGGCAACGGCGTATACCAATCCGTGTCGGCGGACTAGGGAGGAGTGTTGTGTCTTTGACATTTATAAGGTTTTTCTTCTCTCAAGTGAAGAAAATTTCGAGATTTTTAACGTGTTACGCATACAAATTAGGTGTAGGTTAAACATTGTAATTTTTGACGGCTCCTGTTGGAGGGTGGATGAAATTCGGAGTAAGGTAATCATCGTGTGGGATGATGAGTGAGACCCCCCAATTTTTCTGATTGATGAATTTTAAGTATGTATTTATTATCCACAGATATTTAGACAACGAAATGAAGTACTACATATATTTTAGTCCACTTAGAAGCATTTGAGGGTCGCCATCCTATTCATTATTTCCTTTTAATTCCGTAGACTTTGCATAGACTGTCAGCTTTCCGGACACATTTTCTTGTCTTATCACAGATCCTATTCTTTATAAATTTTACCGTCCTTCTTCTGGACTAAAAGTAAGATATTCTTCCTAAATTTCAAAGTTGGCAAACAAAGATATTTCCGCTTCACCTATTACTTTTTCTTCGCGTTCGGACCAATGAAGAAATTTCCATTTTCTTACAGGTCCTGCCACCATTTCGCTCAGTCTTTCAGTTGTCCTATCTTCCTCACGTTATTCGGTTTGGTATTATTCGACGAAAAATTTCGATTGTTTTTTATTTTTATTAAACGCGAGATTTACGTAACGTTTTCTTACGAGAGACAAGTAAAAAAATCGATTTGGAATGTTCAATTGTTTTCTTTTCTCTCGGTTTAGCTGTAAATGAAGTTGTCAGCCTCATAAATATACTTTTTTGGGGGTGTCTTCCTTGTGAGAGGAAACAGTATTTATCGTATTGAATATTTGAAGCGGATGGAGGGTGCTATTGAATTGAGTATAAGAAAAAAATGAAAATGGGGAAATTATATCATGTATTGTACTTAGCGATAGATGTAGTAGTCTACTCAATTTTTTTTTTTAACTAGTATTTTTTTTTTCTAGAATCATTTAGCCTTCAGCAGTAACTTTAAGGCAAACTAGTAGCCTTAACGCCTAAAGGGGAATAGTGCATCAGGCACCCCTGTGCTCCATCGTATTCGGTTCTGGGCAATAGGACGCATCTGCCCCACGACTTACCCAGAAACTCACACTCATTCGTCACAGATCGGCGCCTTGATTTTCCAGGACACCTCCTTGGTTGGCCTCCATTGGGAAAAGAGTCCCTGTTCAAGGCATGTCCAGCAATGCAGTTATCACCCTTCCTCAATGTGTGACGTATCCACTGCCATTTTCGCGCTTGGTGGCCGTGATCGTTCGATCACCGATCTACGATACCAATCTAGAGCTCGGAGTTCAAATCTCGGCGTGATCAAAAACTGCCTGTGGGTACTAATAGAATTCTCACAGTGATCCGAGCTTGTCAGTATAAGGACGGCGCGGATAGGAGGTGCATGCTAGCAACTGCACTTCCGAAAAGTAGACATGCTATCGAAACCTCAACAAGACATAGAAATGCTGCAGATGATGACGCGTCCATGATGCCCCTAGAGGGGTCAAAGCAATTAACATTATCTTACCCGCGCACCGACTCAACACTTCATTTGATATTGTTTCGGGCCAGAAAATTCGTGAAATTCAACGTGGGCACAAGTTGACGAAAATTTGCAGTTTCCTGGTAACTCTTACGGAAACTGTCCAGGTGCCACTCTCATACAAAAGCATAGACAGGCTCAGCTTTGTCTTGATGCTGATATAACTGCTTTGACACATTTTTGACAGCATGCCGAATGCGCATTTAGACTGGTTGATACGACGAGCGATGTCCTGCTCCGTACCACAATTTTCGGCAACTTCGTCTACCTAGATAGACGAATTGGTCCACATTTCTCACAAGTGCCATCAGTATCAATGGACAGCTTCCATTGATACTGGACAGCTTCCATTGATACTGATAGCAAATGGATGAGTTGAATTTCTTCTTTTTTGCAACGGAGTGATAGCAACCTTGGTCTTGTTGGTGCTAATATTTAGCCCAACCATCTCTCTCTCGAGATCTAAGGCCATTGCGTTTAGATCCATGATCTTGTGGGAGAGCAGGCATATGTCTTCAGCGTAGTCAAGATGTTGCAGATAAGATGCTAAGGTAAATCGAGTTCCTCTGTGTGGTTCGGATAGAGCTGCATGCAACTCACCGCCAATCACTATGGAGAATAGGATCGGTGATAGCATGCACACCAGCCGAACTCCACTTCGAATTTCAAAGTCCCCGACGCTTTACCTTACTGCGCTATCGTAGGTTGTCTTAATAAACTTCTTAGGGAAGCTGTTCTACGCAAAGCCGCCCATATAGAATACTTGTTCACCCTGTCGAATAAGTCTCCTCGAAATTAATGCTTACGCCATGCATTGCTCGATGATGATTTGCAAGGTGTTAATGTAATCCGACATCGACACATTAGAATCCGAATTGAAAGCCGGTGTACTCTTCATTAATTGTGCTTTCAAGTGCTCCTTTAGTTTTTGCGGGATAATTTTAGCTATTATCTTGGCAACGGTGGAAAGCGCGCAAATGCCTCTCCAATTATTGCAATCTGTAGTGCTACTCTTTTTTGGAAGTTTGACTTTCAGGGAATCTTTCCACTCAGTGGGAAAGGTCTCCGTGTTCCACGCTTTATCAACAAGTGAATGCAGCAACTCGGCAATTACGCTTGGAGCTGCAGTTACACGGTTCAAAACTGTGGCGAAATGTTCTTTCCACCACCTCATCTCTTCCTCATCTGACAAAAGGAGCTTCCCATCACTGTCATTCATCGCGGATATTGATAGGAGTCACAACTACCTCTAAAATCCTTGATGACGATTGTTGTCTGTCGCTGTAGCTAATCGTGCCTTCAGTTGTTTCCTTTCAACAATCCGCTACTATGTTGCGTCGGATATCCAAGGCTTATGCCGGCAATCCACTTTAGTGTCAAGGATGGAATCTGCGCTGTCAATGCACGCTTTTTTTATGGTATCCGCGGCTGTTGGCTCAAATCACTACTTGGATGACTACTTAGCTGGTTTCTGCGCATGATGTTCGTAATACTGATAAACGACAGCTGGATTTTTGAGTCGGGCGGTGTTGAATTTGTGATGCCTGGATCTATCGTCACTAAAACGGTGCACGGCAGCTATACGCAATCAAATATTAGCGATCATAAAGCCGGTCATACACCATCCGGAATTCCTGTACGGAAAAACTGATCAGGCCCGGCCTTGAGGAATTTCGGATTGTACATGACCGTTTCAGGCGCCCTTAAGGAAGCCGGACAAACAGGCCATCCAGGCGGCCGGATGCACAATTGAAAATCTATCGTATCCCCAAGGATTCGAAGTATCTGTCTATCTATTGAATTGAATTGTACGGCATTTGACTTTCCATGGCCAAGTTTTAGATGCATTAGTACATTGAAATAGACTCCTGCGAAAATTCATTGTGGTCAGGCGGCCGGAGAGGTGGCCTCGAGGCTGCCGGACAGGTACCGGAGCTAACGATGGAATATCCAAAAAACATGAACCTAGCACGAGCAACCGCGGGGCATTTACAGAGAAGGTATTTGATGGACTCAATGTCCTCCAGGCAAAGTGGGCATTCCGTCTAAGTGGACAGACCCATTTTGTTTAAGTGATATCTCACCCAGTACTGTACCGTGAGGAAACCAACGACCAATCTCAGGTCAGATCTGCCCAAGCGAGCGGCTAGATTCTGTGAGGCCGCAGAGGTTGATAAGATCTTTTTACTGTCGTAATCCTGGGAGATTACGAGTATTCCAGTGACGCAGCCTTTCGCCCGCAGACCAATCCTTCACCAGCGCCCTGGCTGTGGCCAGCTTAGACCGCAGTAGAGATCAGGTCCGAAAAATTTTTCCGAGAGCTCTGCCTAGCAAGTTCATCCGCAGCTTCGTTGCCATGAATGCCCCGATGCCCAGGTACCCAACATAGAGTGACCCGGTTGGAGTTTGCCAGACAGTGAAGGGTATCAAAACACTCTTTCACTAGTTTCGATGAGAACTTATGTATAGAAAGAGCCTTAATAGCTGCTTGACTGTCAGAGGAGATAATGATGTTAGCGCCAGTGAGCTTCTTATACACGATTTCTCTAGCGCAAGCCTCAATGACATGGATCTCGACTTGGAAAACGCTGGGCGAAGTGCCCAAAGCGATTGAGATCCTGATGTTCAATCCAAAGACCCCCGCACCAACTTCTTGTTTCGTTTTTGACCCATCAGTAAACCACATGATACACCCGGGGTCAGTACAGATATTGCCAATATCCCATTTCGATTGACTAGGGATGGAGGCCGAGAATTTCCTACCGAAGCAGAGTTCCGTAGTCATGTAATCTAATCTCGAGCAGATCGGCAAGCCAAGAGTCCGCTCCGGAATACTCATGTGGCCCTGTTTGAACACATGAGTATCATATGTTAGATGCACTCGAAGTGCACTTAGAGCCGCAGATTCCTGAATAAAAATGTGTAGTGGTATCAGTCCAACAATGGCCGATGTGGGACATGTACGGATGGATCCTGTCATCATGTCAAGGCATGCAAGACGTTACAATTTGCAACACAAAAAAATGTCTTAAAAATGTACTGAGTTCCAATTCTTCTTTATCCCTATTCTTTGGCTTTAGTTTCAATCAAAGAGTTGATGATTCTCATCGACGGTGGCTTTCAGCATCTGTTCAAATGAACGATTTCAGATGGTGTGTAAAACCTAGCTTTGACCCATGTCGGTCAGCTTTCAGACAATCAACTACTCATCGACTGGTGAATGTTAACGTGGTCTCAAGTGGGTTCGCGACTCGCTGTCTGAAAACGACGATATGAGCCCATGTTTAAAGCCATCGGTCAGCGGGTTGATGAACGAATCACTCTACGTCTGAAAGTGTTATTAAAAGCCTTGGAGTGACTCAAGGATTCTTCGAGTGAAAACAGACTTAAATGATCCTGTGAAAGCAACTGAAAAAAATCCTTAGCCGAATTGCAAATAAATAAATCATTATTATGGAATAATTCAGATGAAACTCGGATTTTTTCTTACGGAATCCATAACTGAAAAATAACCTCAACATTTTGCTCTCACTTGGGATCCCTATTTTGATTAATTGAAATTTAATTTGCATCAATAAATATTATTATTAGAACTCCCGCAGCACTCCAAACTCGTCAGTAAAAGACGGCTCGGATAGGAGGTGCATATTAGCAACTACACCATCCGAAATCTATTTGCTATTGAAACTTCAACAAGGCATAGTAATGCAAGAGATATTAACGCATCCATGCCCCCGAAGGGGTCAAGGTAATTAACAATTTGTCATACTTATAGGTATATGTTATATCATATTTGTTCAAATCTGTATGCATTCTTCGCATGATAGTCATAGATCCCCGTGAATATACCCATTATTATTATTATTATTATATACTCTGGGGGATAGCCGAAGCAGACCACTAACGTTTGGGTCCCTTTTCGCCCCCTCCCGGTCATCAGTAACTTCCAGATGTCGACTGATAATTGTCGACCTCTTTCTTCTTCACTGAGTCCCGTGTTATTGCTAGCATTTGTTTGAAGCTGAGTTCACTCATGGCTTCTACACTTATCGTGTGCCTGCCTGTGATCCTCAACCTCGTGCTAGCCAGTGCTGGACATTCGCACACAATGTGTGCTGCCGTCTCGGCCTCCTCCAGGCATAGCCTGCAAACGTCATCTTCCCCGATTTTCATCTTGGCCAGATGAGCCTTAAAATTACCATGCCCTGTGACCAAGGCAGTTATCCAGCTTAGGGTACTCCGTTTATAACTAAGTACCTTTCTCGCTTCCCTGCCTAAAGGGCTGGTCATTGCATTCCGAGCGTGTTTGCAAGTGACTAGCTCCTGCCATCTTTGTTGATGCATGGAGTCCATCCACTTCCCAACCTTCGCTCCAATCATGCCGTTCCCCAGAGCAACTTTGGGTTCTGGGCCAATGAAAGTTGCCGCAGATCCCTGTTTTGCTAGGGCATCCGCCGCCTCATTTCCTGTTGTACCTATGTGTCCTTTTACCCACATCAGCGTAACCTCATTTTCTGAGGCACACGTGTTGAGCTTCCGGACACACTCTAGTACCAGTTTAGAGTTTATGTTCGTCTGCTGCATGCGTCTGATCACCGATTGGTTGTCCAGTGCAATAAGGATTTTCTTCCCCCGCACCTGACCTTCAAGCAAGTGGTCCAACGCATGCAACAAGCCAAGCATCTCTGCCTGGTATACGGACACATACTCTCCTAGACTAAGCGCACATGCTAGGTTTAGCTCTTCAGAGTAAACCCCCGCCCCCGCTTTACCGTCCATTAAAGAGCCATCAGTAAAAATGCTGATGTCATTGTACATACACTCATTATGTATGTTTCCATCTGCAATGTGAGTCTTGTGTAGTCTTTCAACTACCCTACGTCTACTCATGCCTTCTACCGGCATTAGAGTCTCCCTGACCTCATCATGAATAATGTCTAGGATGCTCTTATGACCGCTGCTAGTTCCAAAGCGATGCCACATGGCATCCCTTTCCATGCGTATTGCCGAAAGCGCCGCCGTTTTCTTTATAAATAAGTCCAACGGCGGCAGTCCCAGCAATGCCTCCATTGCTCGCGTTGGTGTGGTGCGCATTGCACCACATATGCTTACGCAAGCTATCCTTTGTACCCATAGTCCCACAGTATAAAATCGAATTGACAATATTAATATTGCAATAAATTTACAAAACAACAGCCGATAATCGAAAATATTGAAATAAACATTTCTTTTTGAAAATCAATCAAATATTCCATATTTGCTCGGAGCACAAGAATTCATGGGTGTGCAATATTCAAGAAGACCTTTTTATCGCGCCATATGTTCACATCAGTTGGAAGTCGATATGGCTCCAATGGACTCATATTCGAACGAGGACGTAAACAATGTGTCCTTTTCCACCCTCTCTCCGTGTATGGTGCTTTTTTCAACTCAATGAATTTACAGCTCGTTCGAAACGTCGATATTGAAAAAGTACACAAATCGATGGATACTCAATTTGCAAATGCCCCACTATAATGTACACCTGTGCCGGTCGAGAATGGAGACGGCCAATTCGATGAATGGACCGGTCAAGGACCAAAAAAAAAGGATCAACAAAAAAGGTTGCCGTATGGATTGCAATATTTCGGCTTTGTACACATGGGAGACGCTGATGACGGTGATGATGAAGTAACGAATGGAGTGTTTGGTTGAAATATTATCAAGTGGAAGAGTTTACGAATTTTTAATAAATAATTTGATAACATGATGATAATAGGCATGTATATGTGTATGTAATTGAGTTATTTTGGACTTGGAAGAAGTATTTTGCTGGCGTGAATGTGAAGTTCTGAGTGAAAATATATTACAGAATTTAGGACTACTATACTATAGTATATGACACGCTCGGTAGCCGTGAGGTATCGGTTGCACTCTACAATACTGGCATATAGAGTTCAGGGATTAATTTCCCCGGCGTATTAGTCAAATAAAAAACTACATACCTCTGTGTACTATTAGAACTTCCACAGCGTTCCAAGCTTGTCAGTAAAAGGCGTGTAATGGATGGGTTGATAGGCATCCGAACATGCCCGTGGAGACGGTGGTAGAGTTAGATTAGATTACATTGTGAAATGGGAGTTGAACCCCGCAGGGTGCAGAGCACTGAGGCCGGATGGCCTATTGTGCTATAGCCCAGAGTTTGTTATCAGGCCTAAACCTGTCGATTGAGTTCGATCAAGCTAATAAATTTGTTCAGGAGGTGTGGTGACACTGAAGCGATATCATCTGCCTCCGGATAGGCGGCTCCAAAGCAGCCTCTGCGTCGCCAGGCCAAGGCGTCGCAATCGCATAAGATATGGGTCGATGTCTCGTCGTCCTCACCGCAGAAACGACAGGTCGAGTCCGAAACAATTCCCATGATTTTTAAGTGATCTCTCAGGCATGAGTATCCAGTTAGGAAACCACAGATGGTTCTAACTTTGTACCGGTTTAACTTTAGCAGTTCTATCGATCTGTTTTGTGAATAGTCTGAGATGAAAAGCTTAGCCTGCCCCAGTCCTGGCTGGTTGTCCCAATGGACAGCAGCTTCGCTGCATTCCCAGTCTTTGATGAGTATTTATTATGCAGGAGGAAATTCCGCAAAAGGGCTCTGGTCCGCAAAAGGGGGTAGCTGAAGCTTTTCTGGCCAGTTCGTCCGCCTGTTCATTGCCATTGATGCCAGCATGGCCAGGGACCCAGAGTAGTGTTACTCTATTAAAAGAGCCTAATCTATGCAGTGCTTTTTGGCAAGTACGTACGATCTTAGATGATGTCGTCCTTTTTAACAGAGCTTTGATGGCCGCCTGGCTGTCCGTGAATATTACCAAACTTTTGTTGTAGTGGCCGGTCTTCAGGCATAACTCAGCACATGCCTCGATGGCATGCACTTCCGCCTGAAAGACAGTGGCAAACTTGCCCATGGGTATGAAAACCTGATGATTGGGACCCACAACGCCTGCCCGGTTCCTTCAGTGGTTTTCTAGCCATTCGTGAACCACTGGATGGTGTGAGGGGGGGAGTTTGACAAATTTTTCCTGCCAATGCTCTTTGTTCCATATTTCGGCCCTGAACTGTTCGTTGCATGATATTTCTTTCACAAGATGGTCTGATGGCATTCTTGTGACTATACTGTCATTAAGCCAACTGAGTTGTACTAGATTTACCTCTACATTAGCATTGTATGCAACTAGTCTCGCGATTGCCATTTTAGCTCCTGCCTTTATATGTAGGTCTATAGGCTGTAGGTCGAGCAGTACATCAAGGGCGCTTGATGGACAAGAGCGAATAGCCCCTGTCACCATTAGGCATGCAAGTCTCTGGACTTTGCCTAAAGTGGTCTTGCCAGCAGCAGTAAATGCTCTTTTTCGCCAGACTACTGCACCGTACTCTAATATTGGTCTGATAATAGCCTTGTAAATCCCGAGGGCTATAGAGGGCTTGATTCCCCACGTTTTGCCTACATATCCACAAGGCCTTAGTGGCCCTGCCCGCCACCACCCTGACGTGTTCTTGCCAGAGAAATTTACTGTCAAGGGTGACGTCCAGGTATTTGGTGTAATTTCCCATGGGCAGGGGAGAGTTGTACGTTTGGGTGCGTCTGATGTACCTGATATTTCTTCTTTTAGAGAATGGAATGACAACTGCCTTGGTTGTGTTGACTCGAAGTCCGTTGTGATTACACCATTTTTGCACCATGTAAAAAGCTGTTTCAAGGATGTCTGGTAGAATCTCCTCGAACTTTCCTTTAGTCAATATCACTAAGTCATCGGCGTAGCCCTGGACTGAGTAGCCCTGCGTAGGTCCTTATGATTTAGGGTCATCTATAAGGCGATTTCCCATTTTCGGAATGAGGACTACCCTCGCGGATCTCCATATGTGAGAAATAAATCTCAGTGCGAAACTGCCTCTAAATATACTCAAGATGTATGGGGTCAGTGTCTCTTGTCCTTTCTGAAGAAGGGCAGGGAATTTTCCATCAGTACTTTCTGACTTAAAGGAATCAAAAGATCCAATAGCCCACTTAACCTTATCTTCCATAAAAATGGTTCTCGCCGCTTTCCCGTCGGAAGGAGCCGCTTTGTGTACTCCTCCGATATCGGGTGGCACAGGGCCGAGTTAGAAACTCCGAGCTCTAGGTTATTATATTATCGTAGAATTCAGGCAATTAGTATACTACTGTATGCGGGAAAACGGTATAAGGAAGATCCTTTGACTTTTTAATGTAAATATTACAAAATGTTACTGAGAAATTAATCTAAGGATGAATATCAACTGAATCATAAAATATGAGTTTGATTCACCGATTTAAAAAAAAAAATTCAGTTATATCACAAGGACATCGCAATTAATCCTTTGTTAATGATTTCTTCACTATTTTATGGACATTTGTAGGACAGTCAACACATCCTTATTCCTGGACCATTAATAAATCTACAATAAAAAGTCTCTAGTCTCAAACTTCACTCAAAAAAAAACCATTCGTAGAACCAAACAAAACGCATGGGAAGCTCATCCTTCCTTTTACAGCGAAAACAAAATTCTATCACTGCATACAAATTGGGAGTTTTCAGTTTACACCCATAAAAAACAATTTCCATGGAAATTTCAGTCGTTTTTCGTATACACTCGTATGATACGTTTTATATCGTTTCATGTGAACTCGCCGTTCCGTTGCTTGTTCGCACATTGAAAAAAAAAGAACGAAACGAGATTTCGTCAATTTGAATTTGATTGCCAAACTCATAAACAGGATATGTGACTTTGGAAACAGAATAATCATAAGTATATGCTGTCACATAATATTTTATTATACTCGTATAGTGTAACTTTTTTGGCACCATTTGATTATCACTTTAGGTGGCGGAGTATAATGGAGGGGGTCTCGAAGCGCAAAGGTATTCTTGGTAACAACGTTGGGGTTAATCGAGGCGGGCGGAGTCCTTTAGGGTAAATATGACCAAGAAAATGTTAGGAAGAATGTCACCTGGGCTGATCACTTCACCTTAACGGAGGGGCTACGTACGGTTTCGCATAAACATGAAACTTCAAAAGCTCGTTAAAAATCCTCTGACGAAGTCTCCCTGGAGTCCGATTCATCCACAATGTCACTTATGTGAAAGATCTCGGATGGTGGCCGCATGACGATGAGGAAATATCCAATGCAAACAAGTCCCGGGAATTATTTTCAGTCTATTGTACCAGGGCCGGTCAAGCGCTAAAGCGAAGCAGGCGGTCACTTACGGCACCGTCTCTGAAGGGGCGCCGAAGAGGGCAAAGGATGGAAACATCATCAGCGACACCGATGGCATTAACAAACGATGGGCCTCTTATTTTGAAGAGCTTCTGAACCTACCATCTAACATCCCCACACAGGAAGCTCTCGACGATATTGTTGATCTACGTCCACCCATACAACCCCCGACAGTAGAGGAAGTTGATCTCGCGTTGCGGTCACTAAAACGAAATAAAGCGCCGGGCGCTGACGAGATTCCAGCTGAACTGCTAAAATTCGGTGGAACGGGTATAGCTAGTGCCATACATCAATTACTCTTGCGAGTATGGGAGAACGAGGGGATCCCAGACGATTGACGCAGAAGCATCATCTGTCCAATCCACAAAAAGGGAGATAAACTGCGGTGTGAGAACTACAGGGGCATATCACTAGTTTGTACGTCCTATAAAATTTTGACGAAAATTCTGGAAAATAGAATAAAACCGCACACAGAACGAATATGTAATTAACCACATATTATCGTCTGGTAGTGCTGCTTCCACCGGCAGATCGAAGCAGCACCTGATGAGTAGTGATCTGTTGGTGGTACGAAACCAGAGGCCGAGGGTACCATTACACCCGGACCCAAGTGCGACCGCGTGGGCGTCTGATCCGTCCGCCAACAATTCCATCCTTATCAACAATTTTTTTATTCCCCATTTTAAGCTCCCCTGTTTGTGTTGTCTTCTCCAGGCCTATGAATTTTTGTTAATACGTAAAGGACAGGGGCAACGAGCGGCGAAAACCCCGCCCACATCTCCCGAACTGAGCTACAGCAAGCATAGGCCGCTGCTGAGCTCGTTGGGGGGCCTTTTTCTTCGCCAAATGGCACGGCTCGACCTTCACGGTCATTATGCTACCTAAGGCTCCGTCCCCACGGGCATCTTCGGATGCCCACAAAACCGTCCGTTACAAATCATTGGCGAATATCAAGGCAGTTTCAGACCTGATCGCTCCATAACCGATCAGCTCTTTACGGTCAAACTGATTCTCCAGAAGTGCTGGGAACACAACGTAGATGTATACCAAATATTTGTCGAATTCAAGCGGTCATACGACAGTATCGATCATGTGGAGTACTGTACAACATCATGCTGAAATTTGGAATACCGGCAAAATTAGTGCGACTGACAAAGATGACGAAGACCACTTCCGTCTTACAGGTCAGGATCCATAACAAACTTAGGGCCGGTTGCTCAATGTCCGATTAAAATTTATCTTAATAATAAACTGCCATTTATCGCAATTTGATTTTTTCAATATCTGTTTAGCCTTATTAATCGGAAAACGCTAACCGTCCTCTAGCCATCGATTAATCTCTTATACTTCAACATCACAATTGTCGCATCTTTGAAAATACTGAATTCGTGTAGGCATTGAAGTCGACCAACCGATTTAGGTATGTCTGTCGGTCGGTCTGTCGGTATGTCTGTCCGTCTGTCTGTACGTCTGTCCATTCGCATGATAATTTTCAATAGAATGAAGCTGGTGGCTTGAAATTTTGGTGAAATGTTTGTAGTAGGATCTAGTTGGTTGGTATTGAAAATGGGCATGATCCGGCCAGTGGAACGCCTATCTCCCCTGCATATGTAAAATAAATCCCGTTCAAATCAATGTAAAAAGCTCTGCGTTTTACCGAAGAAAACCGTATCGAGTATTTAGTGAACGTTATATCAAGACGAAAATGCTTTGACTTTTTTTTTCAAGGGTATGGGACTTTTGATAAACAACTTTTCATCAAGTGACGTTATGTCGAGGTTCGACTATGCACCCAATTGACTTAATGGCCTAATCTACCACACTTTTCGATGAACTACCACTATTCACAACGTATATTTACCACAATCTAAAAAAATATAAGTCGAGAAATCGCTCGTAACTACAACGTCCGTTAGAAAACGTCTTCCCGTCTTCCACCAGCTTTCATCGTTCACCATTGTGAATATACCATTCCTACACTGTTAACAACCCAATACAGACAGCTGTCATCGGTGCAACATCTATTGCGCAATGTTTATTATCGTCCAGGAGCCAACTTCACATGTGTTTTGCCTATCAGTTGTCAGAATATTTGTGAACAAATGTGCTATTGCGGTGAATAATCGTCCAAACTATTACGAAAGTAGTGATTCTATCATGTGAACAATAGATTAGACCGTCATCCAAAAGACAAGTGTTGTTTCCGCGCCGCGAACAGTGAAAGTTCTCGCCGGGAATTCGCGTCACGCGAATGTGAAAAAAATGGACCGTGACCATAACCATGGTCACGAAAATCCGAGTCAGACTGAGTACAGTGATTGGTGGGAAAAGTCGGGAATAGAGCTGGAAAAACCGAAGAAGGATAAGACAAGGAAGAGCAGGTAAGTGTGGGGACGATGTAAATTCTTAACTGATGTAAGCACCAGAACTGATGGTCACCAAGGCCGCTATTGTGACCGGTAATTGTGTGTCTTCCCCACCAAAGTTTCCAAATAAAAACGATGGCAAATACTAGTGACAAGATAGCTCTAAGCCGATCAGCGACTAATTGGTCTAGATTGGGAAAAGAACACTTCTGGGTCATTCACCCTCGGTTCTAATGACAAACATTGCGCGGCAGCTACTTTTGCCTTTGTTTGGCTGGAAAACAAATCATTTGCATACGAACCGGTTCGTAGAGATACACTAAAAGTTTCGCCGTGCTTACGGCCATCAAAAAAAAACAAATCGAAATGTGAGGTAATCACCACTCAGTATTGGCAAGTTTTATATTTAAAGTTAAACACAGCTGTTGCACTACATTCTCAAGCGAAGCGAAAGGAGTCATGATGTTATATGACTCATCTGCAGTAAAAATTTCCCGCCAAAGGAAAAAAAATCTCATCATCCGCAAAAAGGATTGATATGAACACAATTCCGCCAAAGTACTCGTAGCTTTGCGCCTCGCTCTAGGGTATACATATTGAACCTTGATTAAGTTAGTTAATTTCTTTTAACGCTGATTGGCGGGGAGCTTTGTGAGCTTAAATTTTTCAATTCAATAAAATCATTCCATGTTCTTCAGATCTTCCTATTTATCTGTTTTTATTTTAAGCAAACTCCCGCCAAACTGCGTTAAAAGAAATTACTACTACTACTTTCGTCACAAAAAACAGGCAGGAGGTCTTAGATATCTCTCTTGCTTCGGAAGATATTATGCACTTGATAAGAGATTGGAGAGTGTCGAGTGAACACTCCTTTTCTGATCATCGCTATATACAGTTTAGCCTTGCCGAACGTCCTGCAGTAAATCCGCGCGCATCATTGAATCGTAGGAAAACCGACTGGTCTGCATACCGCACAGCTCTTTCAGAAGGGCTACCATCACTACCAGGTCAGCCCACTAACGCACAGGAGCTGGACGACTCTGGGTGGATACTCTGACAGGCTCAATTAACGCGGCAGTATCTGTTTGGTGCCCTGTTAGCTCACATGTATTAAAGAGAAAACCAGCGTGGTGGAACGCCTGTATCTCCGAACTTAGAGCGGTGTGCAGGAAAATTTCAACAGGGCGAATGCCACTAGGCTGGAGTTGGACTGGCAATCCTACAAGAGACACTTGAGCTGGCTCAAGAAGGAATTAAGGGCTGCTAAACGTAATTCATGGAGGAGTTTGCGAACTAATTGAAGGATCCGGTGAGTCATCCAGACTTTAAAGACTCTTGGCGTCAAATCCTTCTATGCCAAGCTTTATACAAAAGCAAGATGGGACATGGACATCTTCGAGCAAGGAGACTTTTGAGTCCTTGCTTGACTCCCACTTGCCTGGTAGATCCGCGATTTCGCCGCTCAAGGATAGCTTTACTCAGCGGATAGCGCCGTGTGATTTTATTTATTTATTTATTTAATGAAGCTAGAAGCCTGAAGATACATTGACAATAAGTATACATACATTTCATTCCATTTATATAACTAAAAGATATTAACGTGTATGGGACAAAAAGCAGGAAACTAGGATGTTATGAGGGACTTTATCAAATTATGCTTAAAAGAGAATTTGGACATCCCTGGAGAATAAAGGGTACTAATAGAGTTGAAATTTCGACAACATCTATTTATGGGTTCGTTATAGCCATAATCCGTCGGGTGTTGGTACTCCTTGAGGAGAGCTGTATGCCTAGTACGTCTCGTTTGATCGTTGAACATTCTTTTGTTAGAGAGAAAATCGACATTAACTGTACCGCTAATGATATCAAAGGTGAAACATGCACAGAGTAGCGTTCTTCTTGAAGAGAGTGTCATTAAATTTAAAAGACCTAATCTGTATTGGTAAGAAGGGAGGTTATGGAAATCGTTATGATCATAAAGGTTTCTCAGTGCGAAGAGAATAAATTGTTTTTGAATCGACTCAAATTTTTTGCAGTGTATCTCATGCACTGGGTTCCAGACAACACAAGCGTATTCGAGAAGTGGTCGCACAAGTGTGATATACAAAGTTTTAGTAACCCAGAGATTTTCAAATTCTTTTGCTCGTCTTTTAATGAAGCCGAGTTGCTTATTGGCCGTAGATAATGCCATATCATATTGTAAATTGAAACGTAGTTTGTTGTCTAAGACTACGCCAAGGTCCTTCATATGATAGACACGATTAAGTTCAACGTTATTGAGTTGGTAGGAGTTGGTTATATTACTGATTTTTCGGGAGAAACTTATTACTTGACACTTACTGACGTTAAGGTATAAATTATTTTGATTACACCATTCTTCGAGGGATTGAAGCTTGAGTTGAAGAAAAGCTGCATCAGAGTGTGTATGTATTGTATGGTACAGTTTTAGGTCATCGGCATATAGAAGATGGTGGATATCGGACAGTACTTGTGATAGGTCTGAAATAAAGATATTAAAGAGTAGAGGACCCAAATGACTGCCCTGTGGTACACCAGAGGATACAGAGATACTTTTAGATAGACAACCTTGAAATTTCACAAATTGAGTACGATCGAGAAGGTAGGAGCGGAGCCAGCTTAACAGTGACCCAGTTACCCCAAATTTGTGTAATTTTTCGATTAGAATTTGATGATCGGCTCTATCGAAGGCCTTACTAAAGTCGGTATAAACTGCGTCAACTTGATTTCCTTTTTCCATTTCACAGAGAACCTCGGAAACAAGGATAATGCCGTACATTCCCGCACTGTCCGAAGAAGTAGGGAATTTCTTCAGGAAAGAAGGTCTTACTCCGGCGTTCCAAGGGGGGTATACCATTGGTAAAAGGTTATTGAACGCAAAACCTCGATCCGAACGTTTCAAAAAGCCGGGAGTCTATAAACTGGAATGCCCCGAATGTTCGGCAACCTACGTCGGTCAGACAGGACGGTCCTTTGAAACGAGGTTCAAGGAACATATGGGGGGATCGAAGTTTTCAAACTTCCATGAACATCTTAAGGAGTCAGGTCATAATATTGGAGTCGATTTTAATCCAGAAATATTGCACGTTTGTTCGAAGGGGGAAAAGCTTGACCTGCTGGAAGCTTTGGAAATTAATAGAATCAGTCGGATACCTGGAAAGGACCTTCTCAACGACCATACCGACATCAACCGTTCCCGACTTTTAAACCTAAAATTCCCGCAGGTATAAGCGTAACGCCCTTAATTACCTTTGTCACTTTTATAGCAGGTAGCAACTTAGAATTAAGTTCCGTAGTATACAAGTCCATTTTGCACAAAAATGTAACCATTCCTCTGAAGATGTTTGAAAAAACGAAACGCGTAAGGAGTAGTAATAAAAACAGTGGTAAAGACAAAAACAATTATACTTCAAATAAGGATAATGAGGTTGGTTGTTGTCGATCTGCCTTTACGAAAACCATGTTGTTCTTCATTAAGAAGTGGGTCAATGACACCGGTGAGTTTATCACATACCAACTTCTCAAATAGCTTAGGGATTGTCGATAGAATTGCAATGCCCCGATAGTTATCGACTAATCGTTTATCACCGCTCTTATGGATTGGAGTGATATGGGAAAGTTTCCAATAAGAGGGAAAGACGCCTGATTGGAGGGATGTATTGAAAATAATATGTAGGGGAACGAGCAATTGGTCCATACATTGCTGCACAAAGTAAGGAGGGATTAAGTCAGGGCCAGGTCCTTTTTCTACACTTAGCTCTGCAATCGCTTTGGATATTTCCTCCTGCGTGATAGTAATTTCGCCGATAAGACTTGTTGAATGAGAATGGGTCGGGGGCGATGAGGATCTTTAGTTTTTGCTGAAACTGTTTTGAAAATGTTCAGCGAAAAAGTTGCAAATTTCTTCTGGACAAGAGGAGGAAGCGGAACCACTGGACATGGAAACAGGAAAACCCGCAGTTTTACGTTTAGTGTTGACAAAGTTAAAGAACTTCTTCGGGTCGTTGATAATTTTTTCACCCATTAAATTGACATAAAGTTTATATGCTTCACGGGATTTCAGGAGAAACTCATTTGCTAGTTCATCGTACTTTTCCTTTACGTTCAAGTAAACATTGGCGTCGTTTTTTATAATCTTGTAAAGTTTGTTTCTCTGGTTTCTAAGGCTTCTAAGATTTCTATCGAGCCACGGTTCGGAAAGCGGGTTGCGTTTTTTTAATTTTGGGCACATATATATCAATGACCCCAAGAATTATGCTGTAGAAAGAAGACACTGCGTCATCTGGATTTAACATAGATATATTAATTACCCAGTCTATGGAATCAAGGTAATTTCTGATTCCCTCATAGTCAGCCTTTGAGAAATCGTAGATAAATTCATTTTTGTAGGATTGGGTGAAGGAAATATTAGCTGTTGAAAGTTCAACTGTGATAGCAAAATGGTGATGGGTGTTGGAGAAAAGATTTTCTGATTCAGCAGTTGGACTAACAATAACTTCGTCATAGGAGTTGGTAAAGATTAGATCCAACCAGTTTCCATTCTGGTTAGAAGTCGGAATTACTTGTTGTAGGTCATTGCCATAAAAAGTACTAATGAGGTTAAAGTCAGAGTTTTCAATAAAATTAACTGGGAGGAATCGATTGTCATTCTCGTCAAGTACAAACTTAATGTTTGGACGATTGAAATCACCAAAGACTATAATTTTGTCATTATCGTGTGATGAGGCGATAAGGGAAGTGATTATTCCACATACATCATTAAAGGTGTTTTCATCAGAGCGGGGGGGTATGTAAAAGGCACCGATATAGAGGTAGTGTTTTTCTAGTGGAATTTTCACAAAAATGCGTTCAAACGCTGTATTGGACTGGGTTGCAACAATTTCACTTGGAAAGGAGTTATGAACTGCGATGAGAACCCCTCCACCCCTAGAAGTACCGGTGAGATTATAATTACGATCACATCTATAGATGGACCAATTATCGTCAAGGATTTCATTATTTTTGAAGGAGTCATTTAGCCAGGTTTCAGTAATTACCAACATGTTGAAGTGACAAGATTTAGCGTCCAGAAAAAGTGTACTAACTTTACCCCGCATACCGCTACAATTATGGTAAATAAGTCTAGGAGTCTTTGGAGCAACTTTATTATCAGGAGTAAAATTTTTTGTGGTCCTCGCGTGTTTTTTGTAAACGGGAAATATGCTTTGAACTAACAAAAGACCGAAAGGTTTCGAGGTCCCGTTTCACCTGGTCCTGTGTCATTCCAAGCTCAGCGTGATATCGATTAAAGAAACTCCGTAGAGAGTCGACATCAGTGGGTAGACCTTCCTGTTGGATTAAAACTTTTAGGTTGGTTTTCGTTTTACCGTCGATGCAAGTACTGTCATGAGCATTGTGCATATATGCTAGAAACAAACGGACACTATCGTAAATTTTGTGGTCCCTGAATCTCGATAATAGATATCTAGAATCTAAATCTTCGTACGAGTTTTTAGTAAGTTTAACGACAGGTGGGATAAGGGGGTCGAGAAACTTAGGTGTGGTATTTTGACTGACAGAAACTTTAGGTACATATGTCAATTGAGCCAGACAACGAAGGTAAAAGGGGATCTCCACACACAAAGTTTGAATATTTTGTGGCATCCGTAGTTTCACGGTGTTCTAAGGGCCTAATAGTGATGTTCAGATCATTATTGGGAGATTTCGGAACTGTAGGCGTAATTGGTTTTTGTTGATTTGTGTGAGATGTGGAGTTAGGAGCTGAGTTTAATGGTCGTGGTGACTGGGGAAAATGCGGGAAAACATTTTGGCTTTTGGTGGAAGTTGTATGAGTTTGAGGCATAATCAATTTTTGTTGATTAGTGTAAGTTGTGGATTTAGGAGCTGAATATAATGTGGGTGATGGCTTGGGAAGATGAGGTAAAATATTTTGGGTGTTAGTAGAAGCTGTATGAGTTTGATAATTAGAAGATAATTTTGAAACTATATGTTGTTTTTTGGTATTCGTTGAGCGTGGTTTCGTGTTTTTATTTCTCCATAATGTAAATCGCATTCCTTTCCAGGTGTATACGTTGCCTCTGTTCGGGTCATGCATTCGAAACAGCCAACTGTAACGTGCGGGTACAGATAACTTAAACGATTTACCAGATTTGCTTAAGCCATGACGTAGGTTTATTAATTGACACTCGCAACCTTTAATTAGTAAGTCGTTCTTTAAAAGTCCGCATAACCAAAGTTCATCCGCGAAATTCGGAGCGCCTTCTACGAGGAATGTTGTTCGAGCTGCGTTGTTATCATATGTGTTTACTCGTCGTTTTTGGGCGGAGTTATTAAGTACTTTCTGATCCTTTGGTCCCATTCATCGCGAGACCAAACAGTGCCAAATCGTGAAATTGGCCTGTCGGGACTCAATGGGAGACTCGGAGACACAGGTAGGTCGCTGTCGAGGGGTGTTGTAGTTGGTGTTTGGTTAAAAGTGGTGTGAGTTATTTTAGTTGGACTGTGATCTACGCGACTCGGAGATAAGGTTACCGGAGGATTCATTGCAGAAGTAAGACAATTTATTTTCTCAAGGATGACACTAAAACAGCGCTCAAGACCTTCAACTTTATCATACAGTTTGTCAAAAAATTCTGTTTTAAGGTCTTTGGCATGGCTAGCGCTGTTGTTAATGATTGAAGTTGTATCGGTGGATTCGGCGGGTATTTTATTGTAATTAGCCATGGACGTAAGTTTTTTGTCAATACTTGAGAAGCATTTCTCTATGTCTCGGATGTCGGTATTGTTGGAAATGGTGTTCACCAACCCATCGAAACACCTCGCCATCTCGGAGAAACTATCGCTACTAGCCTTTGTTTGTGCAAGTTGTTTTGCAACAATATCATCTTTATCTGCGTTGAGATTGTCAATATGGTTTTCGAAGTTACGGAAAATGGACCTTAGTGTGAGTTTCGTATTTTGGCAATCCGAGCAGATAAAGTGTTCAGCGAGGTAAGATGAGTACCAGTCTCTGGGAGCATCAAGGCATGTACCGTGGAGTCTCCGCTGGCAGAAACCTTTACACACCACGACCTTAGACTTGCTGTCGTATGCTGTGCAATTTGGTAAACAGCATTTATGACTCATAATGAACACAGATTGAGTTTGATGGTAAAAGAGGCCACTGTATGTACACAAAGTTATTCACTACACAGCGAAAATGATCAAACAAAAAGAGTTTCACTACACAGCAAAAATGATCACATTAGAGTTTAAAAGCTAATGGGGTCACTGTTCACATAGAGACAATCACAGAGTTTCATTACACATCAGAAATGATCACATTTGAGTTTAAAGTTAATGGGGTCACTGTTTACATAAAGACAATCAAGGTGTAGAAGAAAGTATTGATCCAAAGGTAAATAGGGTGCAGAGTCAACTGATATTGATTAAATTGAAATAAATTAAATTGCAATAAGGGACAGAAAAGAAAAGAGAAAAACACGTCCGAACTGTTCAATGGTTGAACTCGGTATCCATCCTCTCTAAAGAAAGAATTCTGTGGGCAATCTCCAGCTTCAAGCCTTTCAAATCTGCTGGACTCGACGGAAAAATTCCGGCGGATTTACAGCAGTCTTCGGATATTGTGTATCCATGGCTAAATGCCATTCTAACGGCCTGCCTTAAGTTAGTCCATGTTCCTCGGACCTGGACCGAAGTGTTGGTCGTTTTTATCCCGAAAGCGGGTAAGAGTTCGCATGCACGACCGAACGATTTCAAACCCATTAGTCTCTCCTCCACCTTGCTTAAATTACTTGAGAGACTGATTGATATGCATCTTCGTAGTACTATTCCGTCATGTCTTCTTTCCACTTCGCAGCATGCCTAGTGGAAGGGCAGACCAGTGGATACGGCTCTTCACTCTCTGGTCGACCTTATTGAAAAGTCTCTCGCTGACAAGGAACTCACCATGGCTGTATTCCTGGATATTGAGGGCGCGCTCAACAATGTCCGACCCAGCGCGATTGTTGAGGCACTCTTGAACCTACACGTCAATGAGTAAGCTTATATATAAGTTGCTAACATCGAGGCTTACTAGTGCTACTCTGGGCGCACAGCATCTGTGGGTAGACGCATTTGTAGGGGCACCCCTCAAGGCGAGATATTACTCCACTTCTTTGGAATCTCGTCATCAACAAATTACTTCTGGACCTGGAAAGGATGGGCTATTATGTCTTTGCCCATATGATGTTGCAATTGTCGTCTCTGGAAAATTTGCGAGTGTCATCACTGAGGTACAACAAAATGCTCTGTCAATTCTAACTAATTGGGCATACCATTGTGGGGTTAGTTTTAACCCGGACAAGACGGAGCTTGTGACTTTCACCAGAAGGCACACGCTCGGTTCTATCGAACCTCCCATTCTGAACGGTAAGAAATTGGTTTTTACTGATAAGGCCAAATTCCTTGGTCTTCTTCTGGACCGCAAAATAACTTGGAAGCCCAACATTCAGGAGCGGGTGAGGAAGGCAACTATTGCACTCTACTCGTGTAGGAAGACCATTGGGAAAGATTGGGGCCTGCATCCGAAGGTGGTACACTGGATGTATACTGCTGTGGTGCTCTGGCTCTAGCTGGACATTCTTGGCGAACAACTGGCGGCCAATACGGTGCTACGCCTTCGCGAAACTTGTCAGTGGCCCGTGAGGAGCACTATACACGCATCTATTCTGCGCAAACTGGATCTCCCTTCGGAAACCGACTACACCGCTCCGAAACAAACTTTTGATCGGAACTATACCTGCCTTATTCCATTTAGGCATCTTTGGGCTCAGAATGTACCATTAACGACTAATTCCATGCTGATCTACACGGACGGCTCTATGACGCACGATGGAGTTGGGGCCAGAATTTACTCGGAGAGCCTTGGTATCAACATATCATTTCGTCTTCCTGACTTTTGTAGTATCCTCCAGGCGGAGGTTTCAGCGATTTTAGAGGCTCTGAGCTGGTTGGGAAGTCACGTGATGACTGCCAAGGACATCACTATTCTTACGGACAGCCAAGCTGAAATACGTTCACTTGAGTCGGTTCTCACTACATCCAAAGTGATTGTGAACTGTCACACAGCCCTCACTTTAATGGGCGGCTTTTTAAAAATTTCGCTTTGCTGGATACCCGGTCACAGTGGCTTTGCAGGCAACTGCAGAGCGGATGAGCTTGCGCGTGAGGAGATAACCGGTAATGTAGTTGGAATTTGGGACAGTATTAAAATGCTTTTTGCGGTATGTAAAATGGTAACTATGTCAGTCAGATTGATAGGGCCAACATAAGATGGCTCAGTGGTTACTCATGCCAAACGACAAGGGCGATTTGGCCTAGACTTGATCCGAGACGCTCTGCCGTACTGCTATCAATAAGTAGATCAGACATCGGCTGGGTAGTGGGGGTCATCAAAGGGCACTGCCCTATTGGGAAACTAGCCTGGTGACTGCGCCTTCCGCACCATGTCTACTGCAGGTGAGGACGTAGACGAGGAGGAGAGCGTTAGTCATTTTGCAAAGGTTAAATTACTTTGGTCAGTCAAATTGTTATAACACTGGTTGCTTTAATTAGGGTAGTTTCGATTTTTGATATATTGTTTGAGTTGGTTTGGTTTTGGTTTGGTTTTCTATTTCCCCCCTAACACCACGGACCCCGCCTCCATCTTGAAAGTGTGCCTAATTGTTTGGTTTGTCCTGTTTCTTTTTAGTATCTCCTAAATTGGTCTCACAAGAAATCTTGTAAAGCTTTATTTAACTAAAGTAATTTATCTACAATTTGAGACTAAAATAAAACTTCTAGCTGTTATACTTACCGAGATAGAGCTTTTAAGGCATAAATCGATGAGCATTCATTTTTGAATTTTTGCTCATAGCTACTCTAAAAATGGCCCGAATTGAAAAATATTGGCCACGTTAGGCTCACAATAAAATTGTCCCCAACTTTTACGGACAAGCTTTTCCATTTGGAGGATCCGTTGCAAAGATATGTGAGCTTGAAAAGTGAAAAAGTGTGATTTTTCTCGGGAGCCTCGAAAATTGTCATTTTTTGACTATCAATGTTGACTACGCTACTGAACCGAATTTCAACTTTGAGCAGTGCATTGCACGCAGAATTCAACGGTCCTTAATTTACTTCTACTAGGTTTTTCGACCCGAGGCACCGTTTAGGATTTATAACGATAATATTAAAAAAAGGGCTCAAATTTCTCGGATTTTCGCCCTACAAAAGTTAAGCTCACCTTCTACGACCGTGCAAATTCAGTTTTTATGTACTCAGTATCTATGGAAGGGGTTAAAATTATTTCCAGATCTTTCCCTAATTATTATTAATAATATTTAATTTGACTGGCCTAATATATCTTCTTTATCTACCAAAATTTGTATAGTTATTCACATGCTACGATTTCAACAGAACGGACATCACCCAGGATATCAAATGTAGATCCATTTCCATTGACGTTACTTACTGTTATGCGCATGTTTTCTCTTAAATGCTTCTCTTTAAAGTATCTGTTATTGCTGCCACTGATTGCACTTTGAAGTCCTGTTTGGGGTAGTCTTGTCTGGTCACTCGAAAGGGACGGTCGATTCACAAATCAGCCATGTTCGAAATTTATATCCAAATGTGCTCCCCTTATTTACCAATGTTAGCTAAGGCTCAAGTGATTAAATTATTTGATGTGAAATATGAATTTTGCCTGTAGAAAAAATGTAAGATGAAGAAAGTGATATTAAGTGCTGTGGTTTAGTGATACTTATCCAGGAAGGATAGGTGCTGAATGAATAGTATTGTGGGTTTTAAGTTCTTTTTTGGGTCTTTTTGATGGACTTTTTGTAGCCTATAGGACAATCTCGAATAGCTGTGTGTGTTAATTAAAAAAAAAGTGATATTTTAGCGAAAGTGCAAGGTTATTAAGGACTAAGTGAAACGTAAGTCCACTTTGATGTACACCTTTTATCGAAAAACTTACGTCGTTCACCTTATTTACTAATTTAATAATTCTGAAAAAGCTGATCCATGAAATGAGTCTGTCCTGTTTCAAAAAAAAAAAAAAGATATCAGGAAATTTATAATTATTCTTGTGAAAATTTATTAATTTTAAAACTTTTTCCTCCTATTTTAACTTGGCTTACTATGGACATATTCATTAACAATGTCTGAAATAAAATGTTAAAAATCATCTTCGTCGTGGCGCAACATGCCGGTGTTGGGTCCTGGCCGCATAGATCATCGTCCTCGAATTATCTCGGTCAAGTCACCGCGTCCTCGAATTTTGGACGCCCCGTAGTTGTTCGGCATCCTCATCTACTGAGTCTTTCCAACAAGCTCTCGATCTTCCTCGTAGCCTTGTTCCGTCGACGCGTCCTCCATTGAGTGTTAATGTCCATTCATTGTACCTATATATGTGCTGTCCACTGTAGACGTTGTAGTTTGATGATTCTCGGAACTTCCAGCTCATCGTACAGCTCATGGTTGTATCGGATGCGCCATCCATTTCGGTCGCAAATTGCTCCGAAAATTCACCGAATGATCTTTCGTTCAAATGTGTTTATCATTTATTTAAAATATTTATTACAGAAGTGTGTTTATCATGTTTTCGAAGGCTTGAGTAAGAGTTCAGGTTTCGCAGCTGTAGCATAGCACAGTTCGAATGATGGAAATTCTAAGCTCCGCATATACAAACAGAGCTTAGTATTTCTGTGCACATGCTTCGTATTCATTATTGGGAGGGCCGAGAAGAAAGTCTTATTTGCTAGCTGTATTCGTCGCTTGATTTTGTCTGTTTCATTGGCGTCCTTTGACAGGTTTGTAGGGGGCGACCGGTAGCTCAGTGCATAGAGGCGTCGGTATCATGTCGTTACGGGCTCAAGTCCCGCCCACAGCGTTCGCGCGTTGGATGTTTTGTGTTGTTTTGCGGAGCGTAATAATAAGCTACAACATCTCCCGATTTATCGCAGGTAGGCGGCTAAATGGGAGCAGGAGGTGCATCCTGGCAACGTGCATCGTCCGAAACTAATTTATCCAAGTGAACGAAACTAAGCCACATGGAATAGTTGACGCGCTATCAACTGCGTCGACTTGAAGAGCAGTATGCCGCTGTTGTCTGCATTCATCACTCGAATGTCGTGTTCAAGTGCCAGGCTGAAGAGCGTTGGAGCCAGTCTATCGCCTTGCTTCAGCCCAGTATGTAGTTCAAAGAGATCAGTTAGCCTGTTTTGGATCCTGATCTTTGAGACGGAGTTGGTCAACATCTTTGTTAATCGTACTAATTTTACTGTCATACCAAATTGCAGCATGATGTTATGCTGTACATCACGATCAATACAGATTTCGTACACGTCAACGTTGTATTCTCAGCACTTTTCCAGGATCTGCTTTACCGTGGAAAGCTAATCAGTTGTAGATCGACCCGGTATGAAACCGCCTTAATACTCGCCAATGAGCCGTTCAGCGTAGGGCTCTATTCTACTTTCCAGAATTGTCGTCAGTATTTTGTAGGACGTACAAACTAATGAGATGCCTTTATAATTCTCACACCACAATTTATCTCCCTTTCGTATTATATATAGAAACATTCTTAATAATTTTCCTTTAAGGGTTTTACCCTTATAAAATGAAGCCCGAAGCCGTTAAGTCTGGCCATCGGGAGCCTGTTGATTCTTGATTTTCTAAAAATTATTCGTGTTTCTAAAAATTCCTTAAAATCTGTGGCTTCAACGTACGTTTTTTTCCTCCATCTGTGTTGGGTGGGGTGCAATTGCACCCCATAGCAAATTTAATGCATTTGAAAGACAAAAAAAATTGCGAAAAATCAAGAAAATATTCTCAAACCTATGCATTTGCACCCCAGATGGTAGGTAAACTAGGGTTAAACATAGTAGTAAATATTTGGTAGATGAAGGAAAATCGTGAGCCACTTTTAGTATACTATTAGACATCACTAAAATATAATAGCAACGGCGATAATCAAATATTGTAAAAGTTGCTTTATAAAAAGCAGCTGGTATAGTTAAAAATATGTTAAGCATATCGTTGCGATTAGCTGGAAATAGATATTTATAAATAATAAAAACTGAAAAAAAAAAATAAGAATAAGCATAAATATAAATATAATGTCTAAGGAACCAACGATTTTCCTACGTAAAATGAATTCAAAGTCGTCATAAATTTGGGCCTATTTTCGATGTCCTATAATCATCATCATCATCGTGGCGCGACAGCCCGACGTCGGTCCTTGGCCGCCTGGATCATTGTCCTCCAATTATCTCGGTCACGTGACCGCGTCCTCCAATTTTGGGAGCCCAGCAGCTGCGCGGCGTCCACACCTACTGAGCTCTCCCAACGAGATCTCGGTCGTCCTCGCAGTCTCGCTCCGTCGACTCGTTCTGCATTCATTACTCTCTTAGGCATGCGATCATCGTCCATTCTTTGTACATGCCCTGCCCATTGAAGTCGTTGTAGTTTGACGATTTTCGAGACTTGCAGCTCATCGTACAATTCATACAACTCATGGTTGTATCGGATGCGCCATCCATCTCGATCGCAAACAGCCCCGAAAATTCGCCGTAGAACCTTACGTTCGAAAGTGTCTAGCATGTTTTCGGAGGCTTGAGTTAGGGTCCATGCTTCGCAGCCATAGCATAGCACTGGTCGTATAATAAAATAGTTTTGTACACGCGGAGCTTCGTGTTTCTGTGCACATGTTTCGATTTCATTATGGGGAGAACCGAGAAAAAAGTCTTATTAGCTAACTGTATCCGTCGCTTGATTTCGTCAGTTTCGTTGGCGTCCCTTGACAGGTTGCAACCCAGGTAGATGAAGTTGTTCACGAACTCGATGTTGAGGTCCCCCACGTTGATGCTCGGTTGTGCAGGTGTCCTTGTCACCGATTGCATCATTATTTTAGTTTTACCCTCGTTAATACGTAATCCAACTTCCTTTGCAGCGGTATCGAGCGTATGCAGAAGTTCTTCTGCGTCAGCCAATCTTCGGGACATGATGTTGATGTCGTCGGCGTACGCTGCTAATTGTGTCGACTTGATGAGTAGCGTCTTGCTGTTGTCCATATTCATGGCCCGAATAACGTATTCCAGTGCTAGGTTGAAGAGCGTCGGTGCCAGTCCATCGCCCTGTTTCAAACCAGTGCGTGTTTCAAATAGATCAGTAAGTCTATTCTGGATCCTGACTTGTGAGACGGAGTTGGTCATCGTCATCTTTGTCAGTCGCACTAATTTTGCTGGTATACCAAATTGCAGCATGATGTTGTACAGTACTCCACGATCGATACTGTCGTATGCCTGCTTGAAGTCGACAAAGATTTGGTATACGTTTACGTTGTATTCCCAGCACCTCTGGAGTATCAGTTTGACTGAGAAGAGCTGATCGGTTGTGGAGCGACCAGGTCTGAAACCGCTTTGATATTCGCCAATGACTCGTTCTGCGTACGGTTTTATTCTATTTTCCAGAATTTTCGTCAAAAATTTATAGGACGTACAAAATAGTGAGATGCCCCTGTAATTCTCACACCGCAGTTTATCTCCCTTTTTATGAATTGGACAGATGATGCTTCTGCGCCAATCGTCTGGGATCTCCTCGTTCTCCCATACTCGCAGGAGTAATTGATGTATGGCATCAACTAGACTCGTTCCACCGAATCTTAGCAGTTCAGCTGGAATCTCGTCAGCGCCCGGCGCTTTATTTCGTTTTAGTGACCGCAACGCGAGATCCTCTACTGTCGGGGGTTGAATGGGTGGGCCTAGATCAACAATATCGTCGAGAGCTTCCTGTGTGGGGATGTTAGATGGTCGGTTTAGAAGCTCTTCAAAATAAGAGGCCCATCGTTTGTTAATACCATCGGTGTCGCTGATGATGTTTCCATCCTTGTCCTTACAAAGGCTAGTCCTGGGTTGGTAGCCGTTCTTAATTGTATTTACTAGTTTGTACGCTTGTCTGGTGTTCCTATTAGCTAAGTTTTCGTTTATGTTCAGCAACTGCTCGTCAAAGTGTTTACGTTTCTTCTTTCTATTCGATATTCGCCGTAGCTCGTCATATTTTTCTCTTCTGGCTCTGGTTCCTCGTTGAATCCATTGTCTGTAGGCCTCGTTTTTCGCGTCAAGTGAATTTTTGCATTCTTCGTCGAACCAGTCATTTCGCGCTCGCCGGGCTTTATATCCCACGACCTTCTCTGCGACATCCTTGATGGTCCCCTTGAGTTCCTCCCAGAACCCATGGACGCCTGTGTTGCTGATGTTGTGTAGCATAGGTGATAGTTTTTCCTCAAGGGCGGTAGTATACGCCACCGCTGTAGCATCACTCAAGAGCTTATCAACCGCAAAGATTTTTGGAGGGCTGATTCTTGACTGGTGCACTGAGGAAATTCTACATCTGTAGGTCGTCTTCACCAAGTGATGATCTGAGTCGCAGTTTGCTCCTCGATAGGAGCGGACATCCATGACACTAGACGCCCATCTCCTGCAAATGAGGACGTGGTCAATTTGGTTGACGGTATGTGCGTCTGGAGACTTCCAGGTCTGCTTGTGAATGCGTCGATGCGGGAAACACGTAGAGCTTACGACTAGATTCCTGCTGCAGGCGAAGTCGATAAGTCGCTGGCCGTTATCGTTACATTCTTCATGGAGGCTGTGGCCTCCAGAGGTCCCCCGATGCCAACTTTCATTCCCGACTTTCGCGTTAAAGTCTCCCATCAGCAATTTGACGTCGTTTGTTGGAAGTGAGTCGAAGAGAGTTTCAAGGCGGGCGTAGAACTCGTCTTTTACTGCGTCTTCTTTAACTTCAGTGGGGGCATGCACATTGATGAGCCAGAGATTGAAGAATCGAGTCTTGATGCGAATCGCACACAGCCGTTCATTTATGGGTTTGAAGTCAGTAATATGCGGTTTGAGGTGATTGTTCACTATAAATGCTACTCCAAACTCCTTGCGGCCCGATGGTTTGCCACTTGTAAAAATTGTGTGCGATTTCTTGTCATTAATCTCGCTGCCAAGCCAATTTGTTTCCTGGACTGCAGTAATGCTCAGTTTGTACTTTTCGACCTGTTGAAGGAGGGCCTTCTCGGCCCCCGGTTTGTTCAGGGAGCGTACATTCCAGGATCCGAAAGAATAATCCTTTATTCGTTTGCGTGGTCGTCGTTGTTGATCCGTCCAATCCGAGGCTTTTGTTCCAGGTTTCTTGACATGGAGTGGTTTTTACAAGGACGAGTTGGATGGATGGAGGATGTCCTATAATAGTTAGTCAAAAATCAATTGTTAAAATTAAAAAAAAAAAAACAGTTAATTAAAATGAACTTACTTATATTCAAGATCTAGCCTAAATTTCTTTGCAAACTGCTCTAATACATCGTCATAAAAGGTGGTTTGTTTTTAATTTTTGAAAGAAGGTCTTTCTCTATTGTAATTATGCCTAAGTCCGATAACCGTTTTTCACGCGGTTTCTTAGATAAGTGTGGATTCTCTTGAGGGCAGAAAACGATCTTTCGGAAGAAGAAGCACTTACAGGAAGAGTTAAAATAAGACTGCAAGGATTTAAAATTTGGGGAAAAGTGTATTTTAGAAAGTCGTTTTGGAAATGGGAATAAAGCTCGCTAGTGACAAAGTGGTGTAGAGGACTCTCAATTCGTTTTTCAAGGCAGTGGAATGGATAATTTGTAGTTAAATTAGCAATGGCATCATCCGGAAATGAGTGCCTGAATCAGTTATGTTTAGATTTACTTAAAATAAAAATAACTGGCGCAACAGTCCAATTTGAACCACGGCCTCGAGATGAGTTAGCATCACCTCATTTTCTAGATCGTGACGGTTTTTTTTGTGCAGAGGTATGTGATCAGCAACACGCTCAACCGAGTTATTTACCCCATAATGGGTACTCATTTAACAGCTGAGTGGGCTCATAGTCCAACACGTAAATCCCCGGAATCGAACCGGGGCCCAGTGCGTTGAAGACGAACATGCTAACCGTTGCGCCATCCGGACTACTAAATTAGATTTAGATTTACTTGCTCAGTCAAGAAATTTCAATTTACTGAGCGAACTATATTAGCCCAGGAAATGAATACTTATTTGGGGGGGGGGGGGGGTCTAGACAGAAATGTCGCTACAACAAAAATGAACTATGGGGTTTTGTTTGGACTAGTTAGGAGGTAGACATGCTAAAAGTCCCCGAGCCTACGAAATGTGGAAAAGGGAGCGGATGAAAAAGGTACTATTTTTCGGTTTTTCGCATATATCTGGAAAACCGATCGCCACAGCACAGTTAAAGAGCACAAAATCTCTATAATAGTGTCTCACATCATTTTTTCGTATCTTTTATAGTTTAAGAGATAGATGCTTATCAGATTCGCACATTTTCCAAAAAAAATCATTTTGCCTCATGTTTTTCCAAGTCTTTTTCTTTTTACCTTTTTTGCCATTTATTGCACAAAAAAGTTGTCAAAGAGAAAATTGTAGATAATGAAATTTCCATTAAAATTTGGTTTAAATTACGAGATTAACTTGTATAACACAAACGTACATAAATGTTATTCGACAAGGAGATGGGTAAAGTGGAGTGTGCGGAAATCGCAGACCTCGGTTTCTTCTCTAATTCTTGTTTGTGGGGTGTAGGCAAATGCCTTCAGTGCGAGAATTGAGAAAAGCAAGTAGACCGTCTGACTGACTGCGGCAGCCGGTTCTTCGTACCGGAACGACCAATTTTTCAACGGCCAAGAGCTGCCAAACCCCCTCAGCAGCAGCCTGTGCTTGCTGTAGCTCAGTTCGTGAGACGTGGGCGGAGTTTTCGTCGGTCGTTGCCCCTGTCCTTTACGTACTAGGCCTGGGGAAAACAACACAAACAGGGTAGGTAAAAATGGGGAATGATAAAAAAATGAAGCGATAAGGATGGAATGGTTGGCGGACGGCGCACATTCCCTCGCGTTCGCATCAGGGTCTAGGCGTAATGGGACCCTCGGCCTCTGGTTTCGTTCCACCGACAGATCCTTACTCATCAGTTGCTGTTGAATGGCCTAAGGCGGCCAAGGCCCGACGTCGGGCTGCCGCGCCACTATGATGATGATGAATGACCTATTAGATTCCGGACAAGCTTTTTCGTAGGATGAGTACTTTTTCCGTTATTTCACAATGTGCATCACAAAAACGGACATTTTTCGCGTTTTAGAAAGTATTTTCAAGGTTCGAAGAGCATTTCTTCAGAAAAAGCGTACATGTACTGAGAAGCTTTATATATAAAATTCTGGAAATTCAGTACTCTTTTAAAAAGTAGTAGACGACTTTTCAGCAGGACACATCCCTTAGGAGGTAATAAGCGATGTTTACATTTGTGTTAAGTCCATTTTTTAAGCAATTGAATTTCTCCTTTTTCTAAGTAACTATTATATCTACGGTCATCCGACTTATCTCAAACTAAAGCTTGTTTAGTTATGGAAAAATTCGATCCCCTTTATTTTCCTCGTGCGACTAGTATTTTACCCGTTATTTGATGAAATAAATCGCAACAACGATGATTTTTTTAAGGAACAAACAAGCACTTGAGAAAAACTTTCAAGTGAGATTATCTTGAAAACTATACTGAGATGTGACTTGAACGTTTCGCTTTTAAGTATTTTTTTGCGGTCTTCAATTTTGTCTCAGCAAGTTTGTTGATAGGATTAATAGTTGCAGAGATAAACGTTATAAAAACTAAAAAAAAACCTTAAGACCCGCGTGGCGAACGAGCTCTCGGTGAAGACTTTTAGTATGATGAACTCATTAACCATAACCAACATTCATAGGTTAGGTTAAAAGGGTTGCTTAAGCACACTTAGATCACCACTGGGTCCGTTGTGATATCCCTGAACTCAGCAACTGAGAACAACTCACTCGTTAAACCAGCCTGAGCTCACAATGAAGCGATGTAGCCGACCAACATTTACCTTTTTCAGGTCATCCAGATCGGTGAAGAAGTAGGAACCAAGGAGGTCTTTCCTAAAACTCGCCAGGGCCGGACAGGTACACAGAAGATGAGACGTACTTTCCTCCTCTTCCTCGTCCCCACAGCTCCTGCAAAAATCATTATATGGAAGACGAAGTCTCCTGGCGTGCTCCCCAATTAGGCAGTGTCCAGTTAGCACTCCTACGACTGTTCTTAGATTATCTCTGTCTAGCATTAGCAATCCAGAAGAACGTTTGGGATCCAGATCCAGTCTAGCCACATGGCCCTATCATACGCTGCATCTTTGATGGCCAGTTTACAAGCAGCCAACGGCATCCTGGTGCTACGTAACGGCCCGCTGATCTCATTGATCGTACCTGCTCGAGCCAGTTCGTCGGCCTTGCAGTTGCCAACATAACTACTATGCCCTGGCACCCAGCACAGGGAAATGTTAAAGAGCCTTTCCATCTCTATTAGGGAGTTGCGACAATCCAGTACTGTCTTCGAATTTACCAAGACAGAGCTATGCGATTTAATCGCCGGTTGGCTATCCGTGTAGATTATAATGTCCCTACCAGATATATCGTTTTGCGACAACCAGGCTAGAGCTTCAGATATTGCGGTAACTTCCGCCTGAAAAACACTACTAAAGTTCGGAAGTCGGAAAGACAAGCTAATATCCAACTCTTCCGAGTATACGCCAGCCCCCACTGCTTCGTCAGTCTTAGAACCATCAGTGAAAATCGTAATGGCATCTGATTCCTGAAAAGCATTTACAGACCAATCATCCCTAGAGGGAATCAGGCCTGTAAAGCCCATTTCGAACAAGTATTTCGGTGAGGTATAGTCCGTCTCCTCGGGAATATCAAGGTTGATCAATATAGCCGAGTGACCTGTGGTTGACGCCGTCCAAAGACCGGTTTCACGGAGGCGAACAGCCGTAATCGCCGCCATCTGCTCTGCGAAAATGTCCAAGGGAAGCAGATTCAACAGAGCACCCAAGGCAGCGGTCGGTGTAGTCCTTAGAGCCCCCGTGATGGCAATGCATGGCAGTCTTTGGACCTTCTCCAGCAGGGTTCTATAGGATACACCCCTAAGCGCCGTCCACCAGACGAGAACCCCATGTAACAGAATAGGGCGCAAAGCCGATAAATAAAGCCAGTACACTACCCTCGGTTGTAAGCCCCATTTCTTACCTATGGCCTTCTTGCACGAGTATAGTGCAACAGTAGCCTTTTCAACACGTTGCTGAATGTTCAACTTCCAGCAATGTTTCCTATCCAGTATGAGACTAAGGAACTTGGCTTTATCAGTGAGCACAAGTCTTGTGCCCTCCATCAAAGGTGGTTCGAACGAAGGTAGGCTGTATCTCCTAGTAAAGAGAACAAGTTCCGTTTTAAGCGGATTTACTTCAACCCCAACCTTACTAGCCCAGTTTGTCAGGATAGAGAGGGCGTTCTGCATTACACCACTAAGGACACAGGGAAACTTTTCCGAGATGGCAATAGCAATGTCGTCCGCATAAGCACTGACCTTGCATCCCAGCCCTTCCAGTTCTAAAAGGAGTCCATTGACCGCCAAATTCCAAAGAAGGGGAGAGAGAACATCACGCTGGGGAGTACCCCTGTTCACATGTCTGTGTACAGATGATGTGCCGAGACTAGTGGAGATAACGCGAGATGTAAGCATCATGTGTATTAGTCTGCACAGCGAGTCATCTCCACGAAGACCTGAGAGGGCATCCAAGATAGCTGCAGGTTTCACATTATTGAAGGCACCCTCGATATCAAGGAAGGCCACCATCGTGTACTCCTTGCAGGCAAGAGACTTTTCGATTTGACCCACCAGAGAGTGTAAGGCAGTATCCACGGATCTACCCTTCCAGTAGGCGTGCTGGGAGGCAGATAGAAGATCCGCTGGGATAGTGCTCCGCAGTCAATGTCAATCAAACGCTCTAAAACCTTCAGCAGAGTCGACGATAGGCTGATGGGTCTAAGGTCTTTCGGACTCGGGTGAGAGCTTTTACCCGCTTTCGGTATGAAGATCACTTTAACCTCCCTCCATATCCGAGGAATGTGAATTAATTCAAGGCAGGCTCTGAAAATAGATTCAATCCAGGGGTACACCACGTCTATAATATGCTGTACATCCGCTGGAAATATACCATTCGGACCAGCAGACTTGAAGGAGTCAAAGCTAGCTATGGCCCACTCGATTTTTTCTTTCGAAAGAAGTGACGCAGAAACGCATGGCGCCACATTAATTGTAGAGGTAGTTTCCAGTGAGATAACAGAAGAGCTATCCGGAAAATGAGTGTCTAGAAGGACTTCGATCGTCTCTTGACTCAAGGTTGTTCACGTACCGTCACCCTTTACCAGATAACTTGGCATAGTTGGATTTGTGGACGGGATTTTCCGTAATCTAGACGCTAGAGGCATCGCTGGACCTATCAATGATTTCGCAAAATAGTCTCCACGAACTACGCTTGGCCCTTCTCAGTTCCTTTTTATAAAGGCCGAGTTGACCCTTATATATTACCCAATCTGAGTGTTGTTTTGAAAATTTAGCCCTATTAAAGCATCCTCTACATGTGGCCCTAAGCTCACTAAGCTGAGTACTCCACCACGCTGGCTTAGTCTTACCCCTTTGGTTACTAGCAGGACATGATCTTTCAGCAGATTTCATGAAACTAACTAACTTATATATATCAGAACTTTTTTCTAAAATAGTTTTTCCTAGACCTAAAGTATTCCAAAAAAGGATTGGTTCAAATTCATAAATTGAGCACCACGGGAAGCTTAATTTTGCCCAGTTAAATTAAAAACTGGGATATTGGAATGGGAAACTTTTTTTCGATTTGGGGATTCTCTATTTGGGGATCATGCATTTGAGGATTTCGTGTTTGGGGATTTTGTACATAATTGGGAATTTTTCTTCATTAGGGGATTTTGAGATTGGGGATTTCGAATGGTTCCCAATACGGAATCTGTAAAACACTGTATAAATGGTTATAACTTGCCACCTGCCAATGAGTTTCTACTCATTTTGTGACAGATTTTATTATCTACAACTTTTTCTTTGACAACGTTTTTGTCCAATAAATAATAAAAATGATTAAAAGAAACTTGAGAAAAAGCCCAAAATGAATTTTTTTTTTAAATTACCGACTTTAAAAAGCATATATCTCTTAAACTTCAAGATTGTTAATTAATGTGTGTTAATTGCCTTGACCCCTCCAGGGGCATGGACGCGTTAACACCTCTAGCATTTCTATGCCTTGTTGACGTTTCGATAGCATATCTACTTTTCAGAAGTGCAGTTGCTGGCACGCACGTCCAGGGGCGGACGCAGAAAAAAATTTTGGGGGGGGGGGGGGGGGGGGGTTTATCAAACAAATTTATTAAATTTTGTATTTCCATTAATTGCTATTACAATAACATATCCAACCTCCTGGGCTGTTTCGCTATAATATTCAAAATGTCGTCACTTGTCACTGCTATATCTCTGTGAATATTAAGCAGCGCTAGTCCATTTAGCCTGTGCTCCCCAGTTTTGTTCCTCAAATATGTTTTCAGTCGACGAAGCGTAGAAAACGAGCGTTCGCTTGAAGCAACCGATACGGGAAGTGTTGAACCAATTATTAGAAATCGGTGTAACGATGGGTATAATGATTTATCGCAACCGTCCAAGGAATTGATGAATGTTTTTGCTCGCTTCTCCGTGGGTACTTTAAAACAGTGCCTATAGTATAAAAAAAAATTGCGTAAAAATTAGCACAGCGATGTACTAATATGAGTAAGCTTACCTCTGCCACATTCTCATCTCGGCTTCGAATTCTTCAGTCGATCCAAAGACATCATTCGGCCATTCAGCTTCCAAAGTTTGCACCGTTTGAAATATCTCTTGTTTACTGAGTTGAGCGCATTTTGATGGTAATATATTTTGTATTTTGGAAAGAAGTTCTCGGTGGTCAAGAAATCTGGATTGCAATTCGGCCAAAAATTTATCCAAAAATGGAATGAAAACTGATCGGCGGTAGTACGCTTCCGGTTCTCCTTTATAATTATCACGATGTTGCTGCCTTCCAATTCGCCGGGGAATACTTAGCTTGACACCAATTATTTCTGCCGTTTCTGTTGCTGAGACGAAAATATCATGGAATTTTTCGTCCGCTTTTGAACGCATCTCTGTTATTTCTTCGTGCAGATCATTTGCGTATTCCACGCATCGGCTCAGGTCACATGTCTCTTGTTGCAGATGTAGGCTGAGATATTTGGTCAAGATGAAGATCGGTTTTATTACTGTTAACGCGACTATAAAATTAGCCGTACGTATAGTGGCGAGTAATGCATGTGGTTGTACACCATCAGATTTCTTGGTATTGTCGTCTATTTCTACCAGAGCTAAACAAATGTACTCCAATACTTCGTTGAACAAGCTGAGTGAATCTAAATGTTCTATCCAACGTGTTTCACAGAATTTTAAAAGACGGGTCTGTTTAGCACTAGGGTTAGCCGCTTGTATGTGCTTTTTCAACAATAATCCCGCTTTGGTGGATTGACGAAAGAAATTCACCACCACCTTAATAGTTGTCATGCAATTTCTGATCGATGAATTGTCGCATGCGTGGGTGATGGCTAGATTCAAATTGTGATTAGCGCAATGCATGTAGACAGCGTCTAGGCAAGTTTTTCTTACTAAAGCGGCGCAACCATTGAACTGTCCACTCATTGCTCTGGCTCCATCATAACCTTCGGAATGAAAACAGAAAAACATCAAAAATGAAATTCTCTATACGCCGGGAAAAATTCAATAGAATAAAAAATATACCTTGTCCTCTCATGTGAAGCAAATTCACTCCAAGTTTCTCTAGAGTGGTAAGCAGCGTATTAGCCAGTCCCTTTCCAGTCGTATCGACGACAGGCGCAAAACATAAGAAATCTTCTCGGACTCTGAATATATTGTCAATTGCTTCGACGTACCTAATACCGACTGAAAATTGTTCGATACCGCTCACATCAGTGGTTTCATCAGCCATTACTGTGAAACACTTTGATTGATTGATTCGTTCAACAATGGCCTTCGTGATCACGTCGCCCGCAGCTTTAATTATTTCATTTTGAGTGCGGTGGCTTAGATACGTCGCGTTAGCTCCAGCAGTTTTCAAGTGATGACTTAGAACAAGATTGCCACTTTCTACAGCGAATCGAAGAAGCGCTCTGAAGTTCCCGTCGTTATTTTGTGGCATCGTCATTGATAATAAGCCGTCATCTCGATGTCCTCGAAGAGAAAGTCCCTGTCTGCCACACAAAATAACAGCACGAATGATGGGAACTAGTTTCTGTCTGTTTACGAGTTGCACTTGTTTCCGGCCTTGGTCGATTTCGCTTATGATATCGTTTTTCTGGTTTTCGAAAATAAGCTTAAAATTTTGCGCATCTTCCGAAGCTTCGTTATGATACTTTTTAGTCTGGTGCCCACGCTTTTACAAGTAGCTCATACTTTTCATTGTCCTTTAATTTCCGTCGACTAAATTTCATAATGTCATTAGCCAAAGTCTGTAAAATACCACAATCAACAAAGTGTTTTCCGAAATCTACATCAAAACCGGGCAAATGAGGATATAATCTAAAATCACTTACTTTTCGTTCGGGGGAATAATAATCACTTTTCAGCCTTTTCGCCGGCGGAAATTCGTCAAATGCATTTTCAGATGCACATGTTGCAGCCTGTGAACTTTTTGGTTTGAAAAAACCGGTAATTTTTGATGAACTCATTTCAGCAACACAAACACTCCGTTCTAATTAGTATAAAACAGTCTTGTCTTTACGACTGACTTTATTCAACTGACTCAAATTCTTATAATCTACACAAATGCCCTTAACGATTATATCCTATTTCTAAGTGCATGCGAACGCACATGTTGATCACATGCATGTTCGGTAAAACACACATGTGTTAACACTTACGAAATATCTCTTTTTTCCATTTCCAAAAAATAGGAATTATCTTTTATTATACAATATGTATCTGTGTTGGGTCCAATATGCAGCGAGTTTAGTGTACACGTACTGATCTTGGTTCTCGTTTTGCATTGTTATATTTCGTGCATTAGCACCCCGTACGAAAACAAGTTGTACAAATCGGAAATACAGTTTTAGGCACTGTTATCTTGTTCGGTGATGACGAAATATATGATATTAAAATAATATCTTAAAAATATAAACAAGGAAACCCTACCCAAACTGCTTTGAGTCAACTTAGGTCTTTTATAGTCAACATTTTTACTAGCTCGAATTTGGGGGGGGGGGGGGTTTGAACCCCTAACCCCCCCCCCCCCCCCCCCCCCCCCGCGTCCGCCCCTGCGCACGTCCTATCCGCGCAGCCTCTATACTGACAAGCTCGGAGCACTGTGAAAGTTCTATTAGTACTCACAGGCAGTTTTCGATTGCACCGAGATTCGAACTCCGAGCTCTAGATTAGTATCGTAGAGCGGTGACCGAACGACCACCGCTACCGAGCGCGACAATGCGATATGGACGATATGTTTTTCAAGTCTTGGTGGAGATTAATTTGCGACTATCTCATAATTTTCCTGAAAAGGATATCATTCCAATGTCTTGACCGTGATTAATTTGCTATTATCTTATTATTCTGTAGTCTGGATGGCGCAACGGTTATACTTCTACGCACTGGACCCAGGTTCGATTCCTACTGAATGCGATAGTTTTCGATAAAAAAGGGAGTACCCAACTCGGTTGAGCTTGTTGCTGATCACACGCCTCTGCACAAGACATACCGTCACAATCTAGAAAATGAGATGATACTAATTCATCTGGAGGCCATGGTTCAAAATTGGACTGTTGCACCAGTTATTTATTTATTTTATTTTATCTTATTCTTTTACTGAAAAGAAATCATTACGAAGTCCTCTAAGAGAGTTTATAGGGATAATATTCCCCTATTCTTATTATTATCGCTAATATGATATCATCCCAGCAGGACATTTAATACAGAATCCTACGATACGAATAAGATATAATTGTATATCTTGTGAAAGATGTCATTCATAATCAAAATGACTTAAATTTTAATTTTGAATTAGGATGCGCGCCTACTATATTCCAATCCACAAATGTTCACGCCACCTATTTCGAATTTTCGAAATAGGAGGTTTGAGCATCTGTGGATTTCAGAAAAATGTCAGTTCTCGTTTCTGTCAGTGAGAGTGAAGAAAGACAACCTCGGCTATCCCCACACCCGTGGGAGCCGATAAAAGTTCGGAGTTATGATTAAATTGGCGCTTGCCGGTGAAGCGACAGAGGTAATTCAATATTAGTGTTTTCATCCAATTAATGGAGTTGTGAAATACGTCAATAAGAGATATTTCGAAATGGAGATAGCTGCAGCTCGTGAGTATTGTGCATTTTATCAAAGAAGAAAAGAAAAATTCTTGTTGGAGAATTTTCAGATAAAAAAATAAGACCTACGAGACTGAAGATTGACATATGGGAATGCATTATTTGATTCACGATCTGTATTTCAGGGATAGCGAAAGCGAGAAAGGCAGAATACATGCGTAACTACAGGAAAAAGAGACGAGAAGAAAAACGAGACAAGACACAAACAAAACAAACTGATCCCTCTTCGACGAATCCTGTGACAGAGCCGTCGTCTTCGGTTGGGATTCATCTTCCATCAGAAACATTAAATTTATCAGCAGTCGAACGTGATGTAAAAATAATCATCAAGTAATTTATTATAATTTATATTCGCTTATAACTTTGGCTATTGTTTAGTGGCGAAGATTGGCTCCATCTGATTGCATAGAACTTTCATGGCTCATGAAATTTGTCTTCATAGGTTTTTTATTTGGGTCTGCTTTAGTCTTCCTCAAACTGTCGACTCGCATTTCTTGATACATAAACATCTTATCGCGCTGTACGGGGGTAGAGTCAATCTGTGGAGTGTGTAAACAACATTAGCGTCATACATGTACATGTGAATTCTCAATGTTGATGTATGTTATGTGTATCGTGCTTCGCTATAATATAGACTAGGGCATGACTTCGATATCTGAGGCGCCAAATTTTATCGGCGGCTCATTCACGCTAAATTTGAAATGTGAGTGGCCTAAAAATATAAAAAATTAAATGATAATGTATCATAGAAGGTTCGCAACTACCTGGAGCGGAAATTAATTTTATATACAATTCTAGTACTGGATTTTCCCATACAAAAGTTCCAACTTTACGAGTAAAGGTAAATATCTCAAAAACGGTTATGAGTTCGGGGAAAAGGACTTCAGATTCGTTCATTTCAGGCAAAATTTGATTGAAACTCATCATAAAAAAAATAAAATTTGGCGCCTCAGATATCCAAGTCGCCCCTAGACTAGAAAAATTAGGGTCGGACAACAACAACAATGTCATTATGGAGGCTATAGTGGAGGCCCTGGAACTTGCTGAGGTGAATGTTACTCTAAGGAAATGGATCGAAGCACTACTCTCGAATAGGCTAGTAACGTCTAAATGGGGAGGTGTTAAACCCAGCAAGAGTACGATGTGAGGCACTCCGCAAGGAGGAGTGCTATCGCCGCTCCTATGGATATTCGTACTGAAAAATTTACTAACATCCCTCGAATCGTCCGGAATGCGTGCGGTAGCCTATGCAGACGATGTCGTGGTACTTGTATTAGGCAAGCACACTGCCAACTTACAACTATGGTTCTCAGTAAGATACTAAGGTGGGCGGATAGAAGAGGTCTAAGTGTAAATCCACAGAAAACTGAACTAGTCTTCTGCCAAAGATGGGTGACACCGAGTTAACTTTGTCAACCCATGCAAAGTATTTAGGGATGATCCTGGATAGTAAACTTAACTAGGGTCGTAACGTCGAGGAACGAAACAGGAAGGCCAGCATCGCCTTTTACACCTGCAAAAGCATGCTTGGAAAAAAGTGGGGTCTCAAGCCGAGAATAACTCACTGGATATACACCGCTGTCGTAAGACCGATATTAACGTACGGAGCTGTGGTCTGGTGGACAGCACTCAACACGAAAAGAATCCTACAGAAAATGGAGAGGGTACAGAGACTATGTTGTTTAGGGATCACTGGTGCCTTAAGAACAGTATCTTGGCTCTCTCTGAACACCCTTCTAAACCTGCCTCCGATCGACCTAAATCTGAAGAATGAGGCCTCTAAATGTGCCCTAAGGCAGGGCACTGCAAAGATAGGCCATATGGCCACCGCAGTATTAGGCTGCCATCTATTAATACTGACTGACTGACTTAATATGAAACTACAAGTAAGTTTCAACACAAACTTCGAGGTCAATATACCCAATAGGGAGCAGATCCCGGTAGTTGATCATGGACGCAGAAAAGCGCTGAACCTCTACACGGATGGCTCCAAGATTGAAGCCGGAGTTGGTGCAACAGTCTACTCGTCGGAACTTCCATGCAACCTTCCCAACAGACTGCCGAATGAGTGCAGCATTTTCCAGGCGAAGGTGCTTGCACTCCAAAAGGCAGCTCACGTGATGATATCATCCTGGAAAAAGGGTGGAATCGTCATACACTCGGACAGTCAAGCAACACTAAAGGCGCTACAGTCCGTCACAATCAAGTCGAAGACAGTGCATAACTGCCTAACAGCTTTACAAGCTCTGGGATCAGCTAGGATTCCGGGCCATAGCGGGGTTCTAGGTAACGAAATAGCGGATGGACTAGCCAAACAGGGGGCTATCCTCGACCGAGGGGCAGCCCAAGAGCTGCCGACGCCAATACAAACATGCAAGAAGATGATGGACGACAGTATGCGCGAGAAGGCCAAAGCCAACTGGCTTAACACAAACGACTCCAGAGTAACGAAAATATTCTGGAATTCTTATGACAAAAGGAAAACTGAAAGCCTCTTGGGACTGCCCAGAAGTCAGTGTGCACTATTAGTGGGCATACTAACGGGCCACTACCTGAAAGGGGAACACGCTCACAGACTAAAGCTAATAACCAGCGATGGCTGCAGGAATTGTCAAATACCAAACACGAAAGAAGCTCTAAAGCACCTCCTACGCGAATGTCCTGCACTCGCTGGAAAGAGATTAAAGTGCCTAGGAGCTCACTTCTTCAACGATCTTGAAGGAGTCGCAGGACTCAGTTTGTTCAAGCCGATCCTTTGCCACGTCATCACTGTCGCCAGCCTCAGTTCCGATTAGTCTTAAAATTCAAAACGTTTCAAATGGGATGAAAGTGCCCCCGTCGACATCAATCATATCGTCATCAACGACATCATCTCGTCAGGATTATCGGTCGCTTATACAGCACCAGCATTGTCAGCGGCGACCGTTCTCAATTATACGACCAGCGAAACGAGTAGTAGTGACAGCAATATTTTAGCCCCAGCACATTTGTCCAGTACGAAACTATCAATTCATTGCAATTGAATTTGAATGCACCGGTCAACGTGACTATTCTGCCTACCGGCAAGACCGGTCTTTGCCGAAAGTCTAACGATTTGATCGTAACAAAACAACACAACAACTGGTTTATGTTAGGAATGACGTCATTTGTCGACCGTATTGAATATTGAAAATAACAGGATGATTTTAATTAGACTAAGTCGACACTCTTTGTCCAGCTACGCTAGAGATCGGTCTAAATGTAAATTTTCGCTAAAACCCATCGAATAATTTTGGAAAGCATTGTAGTGGAGTGAACAAGAATTTATAACGCTAATGAAAAGACTGTGTTTTATTTCATCTGTATATAGATACAGTGGTCCGTCGATTCGCGGTCGATCACAGTTGGAGAAGCCTCTTGAGCTTCGCCAATGAGTCAGGTTCCTTCAAGCTCAACGGCGATCTTCTGGTAGGGACCAGCAACGACACGGGATGAGTACCTGACATATGTGGTATCGCTATGGACCCCACCGGTCTATGCGGAGCCGTTTAGGCTGTCATTCTACCTAACCTAACCTAGGTTCGGACCTGGAAGTGATTTCCGGAAAGCTGGAAATCGTTTTAAAACCATTAGTTAGTGTTGAAAACATGTAATCTCAGTTTGCACCCCACAGATTGTGTGCATAGCTTTTGGGAGCCGAAAAACGTCGAAATTTTCGAACTTTTTTTTCGCTTTTTCGGTTATAACTTCTAAACCGTGCTTCCTAGAGACAAATTTATTCTCACAAAATGAAAGACCATTAAATTCTGCGTCGACTGACCTGACCCCCTAACTTTTAAATTCGACCAATTTATAAGGTCGTAATCAATGGCCAAAAAACGACAACTTTTTTTCATTTTTCCGAAAACCCAATATTCATCGACTTTCAATCGTTTGTGGCGCGCTCAGTGGCCGTGATCGTTCGGTCACCGCTCTACGATATTAATCTAGAGCTCGGAGTTCAAATCTCGGCGCGATCAAAAAACTGTCTGTGGGTACCAATGGAACTTCTACAGTGCTCCGAGCTTGTCAGTATAAAATAAAGACAGCGTGGATAGGAGGTGCATGCTAGCAACTGCACTTCCGAGAAGTAGATATGCTATCGGAACGTCAACAAGTAGAAATACTAGAATTGTTTTACGCGCTCATGCCCCTGGAGGGGTCAAGGCAACTAACAATCGTCTGCATAATCTCAATTTATGTTTTTATTTGCAAGTGCGAACAGGTGGTCGTAACTGTGCATTAGGCCAGCCGCATCTTGGACGTAGGCAGGGCAGCGCAGCGCGCACATGGCGTTGTTGTTGTAACAATTGTCAAAATCTGATTTTACAACAACAATGCCATGTGCGCGCTGCCCTGCCTACGTCCAAGATGCGGCCGGCCTTAAGTTCGCCTCACACTAGCGTCTAAAATTCAAATATTCTTTGGTCGAATCCAAAATTTCCCCGGTCGCACTGTGGATCTGACAGGGAAATTTTGGATTCGACCAGGGAAAATTTGGATTTTGGACGCTTGTGTGTGTCCACCTTTAGTTTTTGTTAAATTAAATCGAAGTGTTGTTTATTTAAATCGTGTTAGTATCGAATTGCTTTATAAGTGTATTGGTATTGTCGGGTCGCGAACTTACACCGTGTTCTCCAGATACCCAAAATTAATAATAGTAACTGTTTCATCTGTGATTGAGGCCTGTTTATCGAGGCTACTACGACAGTTAAGGATCGAGGCATAGCATCATTGATAAAATACAGCAAATTAAAAAAAGATAAGAAACATCTGCTAATGGGCCCTTCCTCAATCACTATTCATGATAGATGCAGGAAACTGTACTTGAAAACTTATCTTACCTTTGTTGTGACCTATGCTTCATTTGGCACTTGGGAATTAATAGTAAAACTTGTTCCGATTTCACTGTTCCTATGAGAAATATATGAAATAGAGGGCCGTTTTCCATCAAATTCAGAAACGTAGTTTGGCAGTCAATATGATTGAATAATATGAAATTTCGTAAAAATAGGTGCGTTTTTTTCGTACAGAGCAGAGCAAGTTAAGCGACGAAAAAAACGATCCAGAGCAATTTAACGGAGTAAATCTTTGTCTTTGCTAAGGGAGTATGTCTTGGTTTAGTTGGAATTCAAATGTCAACTAGAATTTCAAGAGAAAACTTAAATCCTTAGTACATATACAATCGGATAAATTTCCTTTAGGCAGCGAAATTATTTTGTATGTTTACTATTACAAATAATTACACAAAACGAACAATTTATTGAGAGGAAATGAACTTTATGTGCTTCCCAAACTGTAAACTGTTCTAAAATTTTGACGCCTGCTCCGCCTGCATTTCAAATGTGGAACTATTTAACGGAGTAGAAATCCTGCACTAACGTTCTATCGAGAGCAACTCAGATCAAATTGTTAGTGTAATTGTGTGGTCTTAACCTGCTCTGCTCTATATGGATCTTGAAAAAACGCGCCTATTGATTAATGATTATAGTGAAATTTGAAAAAGATATCTTCAGAAATAAAAAAAAAAAAACAGTTTTTCTCACAAAGACGTATTTTTGGACCAGTCGTTCCTATGGCAGCTATATGACGTAGTGGATGCTGAAGTAGGGAAATTTGGTCGAATCTTGGGTATGCGACCAGCAGGAATAAACATTGTAGCCGCTTCCTAGAGTATGCGTCTTACATTCTGTTCGACCACGCGCACATCATCAGGAGTTGGCAAGTCTGCAAAAGCTGCATTGGTGAAGGTTTTGAAGTCATCGCAGTCAGAAGTCTCAGCGATTGCAAAGGTTTTGGTATGGCTAGGACGTCACATTATAGTCTCTAGAGACATCACTATATACACGCCGCCTTCATTGCAAAACTAATGGAGCAGCAATCTTACAATAATCTTTTATCCAGAGCAGCTCAGATCAAATTGTTAGTGTGATTGTGTGGTGTTAACCTACTCTGCGCTGCATGACTTTTAAAAAAGACGCGCCTAATATCTCCTTTTATTTACCGGATCCCTGCAGCATTTTTCAGTTGGAAGTCTCGTTAATTGCAGAGGTTTTGGCACGGCTAGTACGTATAGCCTCTAGAGACATCACTATAGACACGGATAGCCAGGCTGCAATAAGATCTATCGACTCCGTTTCCACCTCGTCTAAGTTGGTTCTTGTAGCAACGCCCTCTTGGCGTTGAAGTCGTTTGGCAGCCCTTGGCGTGGAAGCGCATCTAAGTTGGTGGAAGAGTGTTGCTCATCACTCGTTGAGCTCGGAAAATTCTTCAACATTTTGTTGTGGTGTATCCCTGGCCATTGTGGTTTCGCTGGCAATTGCATGACTGACGAGCTGGCTCGTGCAGGGATTAGGGGGTTCGTGGCGGAGCCCATAACTGCTTGCAAAATGAAAATAATAGCAGATGCGGTTAGCAGGGCTAATACAATATGGAGTATCAAAACTGATATGGCCTAGGATCGATCCTGGTCCAGTCTTCCAAATTTCGATCAATGGATAGAAGGCATATTAGCGTGTTGGTGGGAGTTATCACTGGGCATTGTATGATCGGCGAACACGCCAGAGGACTTCTACCTTACAATAACTTTTGTAGGAGTTGTGATGAGGAGGTAAGTACTTCCCATCCTCTTTGTGCCTGTCCTGCCTTAGCCCTGAGGTGAAATGAGATTCTTGAGTCTTTTTTCTTCAGAGATTTGGATGACGTGAAAGATATATATGTCAACGAGCTTATTTCTATGTGGTTTAAGTGAGCTGTGCCGATTCACGGCGGCTCTCTCTAACCTAACCTAACCTACTAGTAGAACTCCCACAGCTTTCCAAGCTTGTCAGTAAAATACGGCTTTACAAATAGGGAGGTGCATGCTAACAAATGCACCATCCGAAATTTATATGCTAACGAAACGTCAACAAGGCATTGCTCGAAATGTTGACGTTGAAGTCTCACAAGGAGTGCTACTGGTTGAAGACACATCAATCTGTAGCAAAATGCGTGAGTACTTTGACGAACTTTTGAACGAAGAATTTCCACTTGAAGCTTTTCAAGCTGTGGAGCCAAACACCACTGATTTCGTTGATTTTTCAGTGGAGGAGGTGATGAGAGCAATGATACAGTTGAAACGCGGAAAGGCAGTTGGACCGGACAAAATTCCCTTGGAATTTTGGTTGAAGATGAATCATGTCGGGCTTAGATGGCTCACTGTTCTTTTCAACAAAATTAAAAGAGGGCAACCGATGCCTGACGCTTTCAGGAAAATCTTCCTTCTCCCGTTTCATAAGAACAAGGGTGACTCACGCAAGCTCAACAACTATAGGGCAATCAAGTTAACATCTCACACATTGAAGACTTATGAGCGATTTGTCTGCAATCGATTGAAAGAGATTGTACGGTTGGATGACAATCAATGCGGCTTTGTGGAGGGTCGATCCACAGTCAATGCTATTCAGTGCTTGCGTGTTACGATAGAAAAACATCGTGATGCACCGACGGACTTCACTTTGTGTTCATCGATTTGGAAAAAGCCTTGGACAGAGTTCCTCGTGATCTGATATGGGTGGCTCCATTGAGTATTCATCTACAGCGAGGACGAGGTGTAGGGTTTCACCGTTAGTCCCCCGATTCATCACCTTCCAACGGTCTGTCGAAAGTCGGTTCTGTACTCCTACAGATCCAATCACTCTTTCATTAGAAAGTGAACTACTTCGCGGGAAATAACCGCGAATAACATGTGGCCGCGGGAAATCTTTCTCCTCCACCAGGCGAACTGTAAATGGGCATTTGGCTTTAATGTGAGCAAAAATTTTCCGAACCCATTTCGCAGTCACTGGGTTGGAGCAAACTAATAGCAACCAGCCTGTACGGGGAACACAGGACTCGAAGTCAATATCTTGATCTTCGGGCCTTTGTTCGAAGGTTGTGTCAATAATGGCCTCTTGCAGCGAGACCATTTGCTCCGAGGTCAGCGAGCCGGTGGCTAAATCTGCTGTGCAGAAGCCTAGCTTAACACAAGCTGTCACTAGGCTATATGAGGGTTTAGTAGGCTCATTCGGAGTTTTGGATTTTTAAGGCGTGTCGACGACGTCGCGACATGCAATTCCCCAAAAGCGCCTGTCAATGACTCCGCCACTCACACACACACGTGTAAAACAGCTAGCGTGAGGCTCACTTGGCGTTCATCTATGTTTTCCGTTCGCCTACACTGTGCCCCTTTACAACGGCACACCACCAATACCACTAGTCATTTTCGGTTTGCCAATTTTTGCAATTTCCGCGTACTTTCCTTACGTAAATCGCGCAAAAAGACATTCAACAATATCGGCAAGCATTACCGCAAACGATTTAAAAGATTTTTCATAAAATCGCGATCGAAAAAACTAGTAAACTTGTAAACGATAAGAGTACACCGAGCAGCACCTGCACGTCCCGTTGACCGTTCGCAATTGAGCAACTACTAAAGTTAGATGCACAGCTGGTGAGTCTGAAGAGTTTCCGGTTAAAGTCGGAGTTCACCAAGGCAATGTATTGAGTCCTTTGCTCTTCAACATCATCATGCTCTATTTATTAACACTCACCTCTGACGACCTGGAAATATCCCTTCTCTTCGCCGATGACGTTGTCCTGGGTAGCAAAGACATCGTTGCTTTGCAGGCTGCACTGACCAAGTGGTGTAAGATACTAGAGGATCATAGACTGGGGATTAGCATACCAAAAACTGAGTATCTTTGCTGTCCTTTCTCAGATCCAGAGAGATCGATACCTGATATCTGCATTAAAGGAGAGCAGTTGAAGTCCTGTGCAAGGCTCAACTACCTGGGCTCGATGGTCAACAAGGAAGCTGCCTGCGATGACGATATCAAACATCGCATCAGTGTCGGTTGGATGAAGTGGCGAGAAAACTCTGGAATTTTCTGCGACAAGAAGATGCCACGAAAGCTTAAGGGCAAGTCCTACAAAACGGTCGTTCGACCCGCACTCATGTATGCGTCTGAATGCTGGACTATGTATAAGACATACGAAAGTAAAATGACTGTAACCGAGATGAAAATGTTACGGATGTCAGCCGGTGTGAACAAAAAGGATCGCATCAAAAGTACATACATACATCCGAGGCAACTTGTTTATTGAGGAACCGATCATTCAAAAGCTTGAAGATCGTCGTATGGATTGGTATTGCCATGTTCTAAGGCGTCCACCAGAGAACACAGTCATGGCACTATCAATGAATGTTCCATTTGCTGGACCCAAATCCCGAGGCAGACGTAAACATAATCAAATCAGACATATCAGATGAAGAGGCAACAACAACGCATTAATCTGGGCGATGATACGATCCAAGACCGAGCTGGCTGCAGAAGGAAGCTGAGATTATACCGCCAAAATGGGCGAAATGCCAACACCACAGGCAGAGCAACGCGAAGCCGCAGAGTGGTATGAAAGGGCAAGGAAGAAGAAGAAGTTGACGCGCTAACGGCTTTCCAGCGCGTCAATATCCATTGCACAGCTGTATAATATTTTCCTTATAAAATCTTTAAAATGTCCTTAATTAAAAGAAAAAAGTTATGATTTTCTGACGTTAGCTATTAGCCGTTCCTGATGAACGGGTCGCTCGGGTGCGTAGAACCGGCTGCCATAGGAGCGGCTGCTTTTTGAAATCGTCGGGTATTTTCAGGACATTCTGTACTAATAACCAATATACATACAGACGTGTTCGAAATAATAAGAACAACACAAGTGAAAACTGAATTCGTCCTAAAAAAAAAGGGTTAGAATATTTTTTTAAAATTTATCCTTTTATTACTTTAACACCATACATATTAAGCTTTTTATAAACGCAAGAATTTTTGACCTGCTATTTCCTTATTTTGTTGTTCTGGTCACTTTGTTGGATTGAGTCGAAAATCAGCTATTCGGAAAAATAAGAACAAAGAGAAATGAAACCGGAATATAGAGGGCTACGCCCGCAATCCGAGGGTTTCGTAGCAAGCACTTATATTTGTACGCAAGTATCGGTTTCTTGCTTTTCTTGGTACCACTTAGATGGATAAAAAAAACATAACAAAAATGTCTGACCCATCATATAGTATCTTACATGCCCATTCATATTAAGTGATTGTAATGAAACTTAGAACATATTATTGCCTATGATGTTGGTTATCCTTGGCCATCTGTAGTTTTTATCTCGGTCGTGTTTAAGGGATGCAAGGGTGCGCTAACTGTAACTATGGAAATAAACTATTATTAACCTATTTTGAGGAGATATACAAATCCCATTATTTCCCGTTTTATAAAAACCCAACTTCCTGAAAGTTTTCATTTTTCTAAGTGTAACGGTCTCGAAATGCAAGGGGGGACAAATTACGATCTAATATTTTCTCCTCCCTCACTGTTCTCCTTTCTTCAAATTTAAAGTAAATGCCAAAAGTAAAATGTACTCAACATTACCTTTCTCACAACACCCGACTTGCCTATACCAGCCGATAAACAAAATTTGACCTTAATTTCGCCCCACCCCCTCCCCCGCTCGTTAAAGTTGGCCAATTACAACACATCGCCCGCTACCAATCTTTACCCTTTCATCAATGTAATTAACCATAATATGTAACAATAACTGCAATTCGCACTACGAAAAACAACATGCAAGTAGTACTCGCACCTTCGAAGCCGTTAGGTGTATTTTTTGTATGAATAGTGTAAAAATGCCCAACTTTAAGTGAATGTACTATTATTAACTACTACATGATTGTAATGAAACTTAAAGGCATTATTGCCTATGGTGTTGGTTATCATTGGCCATCAATATTTTTGACCCCGGGTGTGCGTAAGGGGTGCAGGGGTGTGCTAACTGCAACAATAGAAATGTACTATTATTAACCTTTTTTGATGAAATTTTGAAATTCTATTATTTTTAGTTTTCTATGTTAGTGAAATGCCGCTTTTCTGTAAATTTTCATATTTCTAAGTGTAACGGTCTCGAAATGCAAGGGGGGGGGGACAAACTCGGACCACATATTTTCCCCTCTACCTCTTTTCCCGTTTCTTCAAATTTGAAAAAAATTCCAGAAATGGAATGTACTCGACGGTACCTTTCCTACGATACCCCACTTGCCTATACCAGACGAAAAAAAAATTTCGACCTTCACCTTCCCCTCTATGGGGACCCCCCCCCCCCCCCCCACCCCCCCCTTAAAGTTGACCTATTACGACGCATCACTTTCTCCAGAGAATTATAGTACTCTCTACATATTTTCACACAAATTTCATGCATGTAGCTTCAGCGGTTCGTGAGATATTTCATGGACAGACAGACAGACGGACGCATGACCGATTTCATAAGGGTTTTGTTTTACTACAAAACCCTAAAAATAAACGATAGTTAATTTCTACAGACCATAATACACACTTAGGCCCTTACGTTTAATAAGAAGTAGCTCCCCCCCTTATTTTTGATAAATTCGACACATCTGGACTGCATGGAAGCTACCTAGTCGGACATTTGTCTCCGATTCCAGTGGAATCGCAAAGTCTTCGATTCCTTACCGGTTTCATTCATCGGTTTGTCTCCGAAGCTGGAAAAATTCAAATGTTTTCAATTACGTATCGAGTTAGCCTGAAATTTGAATTCATTTGAAAGTATCTGGCATTTGGCGACGCATTTTGTCATATATGAAATATGGAATAAAGGAATATGTATGTTTTTTTTTGTAAGCCTTGAATACAATCCGGCGTTAAATTAAAAGTGCCGTGAAATCAATACCAAAAGAGATTTCACGACACTTAGTTTCTGGACGAATTGTATAACAGGCTTAAATAGATTCAACCCATTTAAACAGTCATCGATCCGAATTCGATGTGTCGATTCCTCGTTGGCTACAATCATCGGTCCGGAATCGATTCCAGTCATCGATCCGGATTCGATTCCACATTGGCTACAGTCATCGATCCCAATTCGACCCCACCCAGTCGGACAAGAATCGACACCTGACCGGTCCTGGATCGATGACTGTCTACTAAGGAATCGATGACTTTATCGGAGACACGTCGGATATATTTGTATGGGCATGGCCGCTTTTGCGATACCCAAAATGAGGACATGAATCGATCCAAAATCGATGACGGTAGTCGATGGAGAATCGATGACTGGAGTCAACGTAGAATCGATACTGGGGTCGAATTGGGATCGATGACTGTAGCCAATGTGGAATCGAATCCGGATCGATGACTGGAATCGATTCCGGACCGATGACTGTAGCCAACGAGGAATCGACACATCGAATTCGGATCGATGACTGTTTAAATGGGTTGAATCTATTTAAGCCTGTTATACAATTCGTCCAGAAATTAAGTGTCGTGAAATCTCTTTTGGTATTGATTTCACGGCACTTTTAATTTAACGGCGGATTGTATTCAAGGCTTACAAAAAAAAAACATACATATTCCTTTATTCCATATTTCATATATGACAACATGCGTCGCCAAATGCCAGATACTTTCAAATGAATTCAAATTTCAGGATAACTCGATACGTAATTGAAAACATTTGAATTTTTCCAGCTTCGGAGATAAACCGATGAATGAAACCGGTAAGGAATCGAAGACTTTGCGATTCCACTGGAATCGGAGACAAATGTCCGACTGGGCAGTATCGATTCTACGTTGACTCCAGTCATCGATTCTCCATCGACTACCGTCATCGATTTCGGATCGATTCCTGTCCTCATTTTGGGTATCGCAAAAGCGGCCATGCCCATACAAATATCTCCGACGTGTCTCCGATAAAGTCATCGATTCCTTAGTAGACAGTCATCGATCCAGGACCGGTCAAGTGTCGATTCTTGTCCGACTGGGTATAAGAGTGCGACATCTGGAGAGTGGAATATTCTCCCAAGTATTTTTTGCCGCTTGCCATAATTCTTCGGAGTTTTTTGGTTTAGCATCTCTCACTCCTTTCTTAACATCAATCCAAAGGTGTTTTATTGGATTAAGGGCCGGCGATTGTGCAGGCCACTCCACAACAGCAATTTTGTGGGATCGGAACCACTCCTTCGCTTTTCTTGAGGTGTGTTTCGGGTCATTGTCTTGCTAAAAATCCACCGTAATGGCATTTCCTCTTCAGCATAAAGTAACATGACATCTTCCAATATGTTTCCAAAATAGTAGTTGGCATCCATAGTACCCACGATCTTAGCAAGAGGTCCAACGCCATTCCACGAAAAACATCCCCAAAGTATCAGTCTTAGACCTCCGTGCTTAATGGTCTTACTAGTGTACTTCGCCTTGAATTCTTGCTTCGGAGGGCGTCTAACGTACTGTTTTTCAGTTCCCATATCGAACTGCACAACTTTTGTCTCATCTGACCATAATATGTTGCGCCAAATGGTGTCAGGTTCGCTTTGGAATTTTCTGGGGAACTGAAGTCTACGTTAAATGCACATGTTTTAATAAGGGTACCTTTCTGGGGCTTTTTGCTTTACGATTTGCTGCATTCAAACGTTTTCTTATTGTGGATGTGGCAATTGGCAGGTTTAACTCATCGTTGCTTTGCGTAGAAGTTATGGAAGGGCGCTGTTTAACAGTCCTGCCGTTCATTGGTTTTTTTACGTCTACCTCGGGTTTCGGTCTGCGATGAAAAGTTTTTCGCGTTTTTTATCAAACCATTGGAAACACCAAGTAAATTCCTAATAAATGCAAACGTTTTGCCTTTACTAAGCAATTTTTTTAATTAATTGTCTTTGCCCCACAGAACAATGTTGGCGTCTTCCCATTTTGAAGTGATTTTCACTATTATTTGTTAATAAAACTACTGCACATCACGCACAATACACTCCAAATAAGCAATTACATTCCAATTTCGGGAATTCTGTCTGTAGAAATTAACTACCGTGTGTTTTTGTTCTTTGTTCTTATTTTTTCGAACAGCTGATTTTCGACTCAATCCAACAAAGTGGCCAGAACAACAAAACAAGGAAATAGCAGGACATCAATTCTTGCGTTTATAAAAAGCTTAATATGTATGGTGTTAAAGTAATAAAAGGATAAATAAAAAAAAATATTCTAACCCTTTTTTTAGGACGAATTCAGTTTTCACTTGTGTTGTTCTTATTATTTCGAACACGTCTGTATGTACGAGGGTCAGTCAGAAAGTAAGTTTAAGGGTGGCAGCGCTCCGGGTGGTGAAAAGATAAACTAACGAACTTTTAGGAGGTTGTTCTCTCATCTATCCTAACCAATTTGACGCACCGCTGAGCCCGATAAGTCTATTTTTGTGTTTTTTACAACGATTTAAAATGGAGACGCCGATAGAAGTAGCATCCAAATGTGAACCGCGTAGTATGATACGTTTTTTGACCACAAAATAATTATCCACTAGTGAAATTTATCGAGAATTATCGTCTGTATACAGTGAGCAATGTATGAGCCTTCAAATGGTTACGCGTTCGCGAACAGCGTACCTACCGACCGCCGAAAAAATGCAAAACCGTTTTCTCCGCATGCAAGGTGTTAGCGACAGTGTTTTGGGATTATCGAGGTATTCTTTTGATTGATTATCTCGACAAAGGCAAGACTATCAACGCAGAGTACTACACTGTGGTGTTTTGGATCGTTTACGAAAAGCAATCAAAAACAAACGGCCAGGTTTGTTGAGTCGCAAAGTGTTTTTCATGCACGATAATGCTCGTCCGCATTCTGCCCGTTTAACCCAAGAAAAATTGGCCTCATTTAAATGGGACGTTTTTGAGCATCCTCCTTATTCCCCTGACTTGGCCCCAAGTGATTTCCACCTTTTCCCGGCGATGAAAACAGCGTTTGGCGGCATACGATTCGACAAGACAGATGACATCACCGAAGCAGTCACAGCGTACTTTAAAAATTTGGACGCAAAACATTTTGACGTGGGAATTACGAAATTAGTTTGTAGATACAAAAAATGTATTGAGAGAGATGGCGACTTTGTAGGAAAATAAAAAAATGTCTGAATTTTCCGAAAATGACCTTGTTTTTTTTTTTTGACCACTCCTTCCCCTCTAATCAGACCCTTAAGCTTACTTTCTGACTGACCCTCGCAGTTAATTCTTAATTGGATAAAGCCTCCCCGATATATCGTATTTGTCGCTCACTCTCTCTGATTTGCTATTCAACGTGCTCCCTTTTAATTTTATAATTGTTTTTAATTCATTTCTTTAGCATTTATTTAATTTATTCTCAATTAATTCTTTAATGCTAATTTTTCATAGTTATGCTCCAAGAAATCCACGAAGAGAACAGAAAAAGTTCTCACAACCCGAGAGAATCCGACTGGAAAATAAATTCGAATGTGATAATTTCAACGATCGTCCGCTGATTCCGCAATTCGAAGATTTTATTGATAACTTGTTGGAAGTGCTCGAAGGATCGGAATGCGATGAAGTGTCCCAACCTCCAAATGAGAGAAACTTAGAAAATCTAACCGATTGTGAACGAGTCGAACAGTCTCTGGTCGAAAACAATGACACCGATACCATCCAAAATGAGCGACCAGATGATTGTTCTCAATCCACCGACAATCCAAGTCTGAATATAGTTGACAAAATTAGCAGCTTATCGAAAACCCGGAAGAATTCAGAAAGTACGCCGACATCATCAACCGATAATGTCGACAATCCATTTCGTATCGTTAAAGTTGAGGGAGCGTGTTCCGTAGAAGAGTGTAGCGAAAGTGAGCCGACTTCATCAAAGAGTCCGCCGCCGTCGGCGCCGACGATATCGCTTGTTCCCCTGTCATTTTTAATCGACCCCAGACTGCAAACATCTTGTACGAGTACATCAGCGGAAACTACTCTAGAGAGCGACATCACGGTGCCTGATAGCTCTGATGGAAATGAGCCCAGCCGACCCGACACCGTGACAGGGCCCGTTGTTGATAATTTCAAAAAACCCGAACAGATCTCAAAGAAGATTGTCAATCAAGTCGCGACCATGGACAAAGCAAACATACGAAATGTTATCAACAATCCCATTCTAAAATTCGATGTTGCCTTAAAAATGCAAGCCAGAAAGCGACTTAGAGAAGAGATTCGAAAGCAACTGCGAAACATACATTTCGATAATCGGCAAATAAGCGAAACGAACAGTGTCGAACCGGACGGGTATATTGACCCTGAAAATATACCAGCCGAAGTGTTGAAGCAATTCGAGTCTGTGTTTAAAGTCAATTTGGGAATTAGCCATGACATCTCCAATTTTCAATCTTCCGAATCTGTCGCCGTTTCGATACGACCAGCAGCCGCGGTAGATGATTCTGGCGAAGAGAATTTATCGGACTCAATCGACAATCAACGGAATGAAAATTCTCAGAATAATCTAAGAACTAAACTGCTGAATTTTGAATTCCTAAAGCAACAAGAAATCTTGCGTCATTGTCGACAACAGGAATCCGATATTGATGATAATGACATTGCCGTCGCTCAGAATATCGAGACCCCCACCACCAGGCATTTACTTGATGAGAGCAGCGTGGACTCGTCATCAACAACTACAACGAACACAAGCAATTCCAGTGCGCCATTACCCTCCGAACAGCTTCTGAAAGAACAATTTCTGCAAAGTTTCAAGGTGGACATACTTCCGAATCTTCCCGAGCACATTAGACGCGAGTACATGAATTCGTGTGGGAAGACCAATGAACTGGCCAAGATTTACAATATATGCTTGGATAGGTTGCGCGATTCGCCAGTCTTCCTTGAGACGTTCAACAAACAATTCACCGGATCAACTAACGACGAAGCACTGAGTTTCTTGGTGGAAAATATTCGTCATCTTTTTGCTGGGCCAAAAATTGATAGCAATCCAGAATTAGACAAGATAACTCTTGACAATACGAACCGCAGGGCTAATGATTGTAGTAGAGTTAACAGCAGATTGGGGGAGAGCCCCAATAAAGATGCGGATAATCCTAGAAGGAATGATGAGCCGTCGTCAAATTCGGAGAGAGAACCGCGTCACCGCAAGGAAGATGACAGCAACAACAGTCGAAATGTTCCTTTTGAGCAGCGTGACCGAGATCAGAGGTGGAACAAGTACAATGGCGAGAGCAAAGAGAGTAAAGATCGAAATCATTACCGGCAACATCAACAATATAATCGTCGGTTTAACGATCGGGATCGGCGCAACTACCAGCAAAATCGCTACCGATGGAAAAATGAGCGCAGTCGAAGTCCCAACCGAAATCGTAGAGAGGAGGAGCACCGTAGTTTGGATGGAAATCGTAAAAATGACGGCAATCGACGTTTTGATGAAAATCGACGAGTAAATGACAATCGGTCAGGTCGTTTCAACAACAAACCAAACCAGTCTACAGTGGTGGAGCCAATGGAGAAAAACATGCAAACTGCGCCCCAAAATCAGCAGAACACATCCAAGACACATGACCACAGACCAAACAATCGCGAGCAACCTCTCAATAGAGAGCCGGTCAGCGCGCCAGTTGAACCCACGAGGCCTCTGGTGAACAATAAAAGTAGCGACACTGCAAATGTGCCACAAAATTCTACTAACGAAAGATTATGGCGATCTCCCGGCGAGAAGAAATGTTTGGAACCTAGCGAGCAACCAGTCATCGTGGCACTGAGGACACCTGGTCCTGCTGCTATATCTTTGGCCACGCCTCCCAGTTCGCCTGTAAAACCTATTGAATCAACTGTTTTGAATGCACTTGCTCCCAAGGCATCAGACCACAAGGAAAATGACGTCGCGGCGAGTACACCTGCCGAAATTTTTAACGAAATCAACACAAACGCACTTGGAAGTTTAAAGGATCTCGACGCAAAGCTCATGCAACTGAACCAGAAAAAGATGGACCTGGAAAAGAAAATAATCGAACTGCAAAAAGAAAAGATGGAGATCGATTTGTCTGTTATGCAGTTGCAGAACGATCGTTTCGCCTTAATAAGCTCGGCCGTGTCGGACTCGAGTGGACTGCTCAATGCCAATGCCAATTTACAAAACCTGCTCTCAGGACGTACTCTATTCGAGATGAACAGCATCAGTTCTACATCTATCACTCCAACGGCATCGAGTTCATCGTCTAAAAAGTCGGCCGGCTCGTCGAAAAAGAAGATGAAACGTCCGCGACCACCACGCGACCCCGAGAAAAGTTCAGCATTTGCCGAGGCACTTAAGAATCGAAAGAAACGTTGCAATCGTGACATTTTGATAGAAGATGCCGCGATAACACTCTTCCCCGATTCGAGCAGTAAACATTACGAAGAGATCAAGAACACGAATCCGTCAGAAATAACGGCGAAAGTGAATGATATTTTTTCAATGCCAAGACGCAGTCAACGGCCCGTACAGGTCGTCACTCCTGAGAAATCGAAACAGAAACAGAATCTCCCCACGAATAAGAACAACGCCAGTATCACTGATGATAAGTCATCGCCGCCAGTGTCCTCTAAAAGCCTGACCAGTAACAATGACATGCTTCCGCTCTCGTGTGCCGGACTATCGGTTAATATCATCGAAAGCGATAATTCGGACGACGAAGTCGATGGTAACGGGTCGAATTCGATCAACTGTACCATATCCACTACTTCAAGTCGCAATGTCAGGAATGGTAAACTGACAGGCTTTCGATTGCCCATTGTGCAAATGATCGCCGTGGAAGGACATATAATATGCGCTTCGGAGGACGGCAATATCTATAAATTCGACTCCTGTACAAGGGAATTGATTGCAACCTTCTCGAAACATACTGAATCGATCACGGAAATATTTATCGATGGACAAGGTTGCGTGTTTTCCACTTCATTGGACGGATATATGAAAAAGACGACGGTTGAGGTAAATAATACGGTTTCTTTGTTTTATCTGTTCTTATTCCCTTTTCCTATCTAGAACTTTGGATTGGAGCTGCAATCGGTGAATTTGCACGAACCCCTACAGGCTATCAACATCTCTTGGAATGTAGCGTTTGTCGGGAGCAGGTGGGGAACCATTTTCGTTTACGATATGAAGGTATGTGCATCATTGTTATTATTCACTTATTTTGCTGGTATCTATATATCTCATGAATCGAACAACGTAGATATGGAAAGAGTAAACATTCATATATGACACGTTTATGTAGTAATTTCGCGACATGCGCTTCAGCTACAAAAGAGAAACGTTGGGTGTTTGGGTGAGTGGTGAGCAAATGCTACCCCAAGTAAACACGTGCTTTATTGAATACATAGAAATGCATTTCGTATTACATATTGTCAGTATTCTGATTGGTGCGACGTACAGCCAATAGAGATTCAGTTTGAGTACATAGAAATGAGTGGTTCACATTGCAACGAAGACAGCTACACTTGTTTAATGATTATGGAAAGAGACAACCAAATAAGAAGTCCCAAGTTATTGTCATGCATCTGTGAGATATAGAAAAACTACAGCTGTTTACATTGTGGAAGAAATTGTCATTTTCTGTATAATGGAAAATTTGATTTAGACCTGGAAAGACAGATTTCAACACCCTGGTTAATGGGATTTTGTACCAACCCTTTTACTTCGTCCGCAAGACCTGCACGCTGTACCTAATGTTTAATTGTGCCTCTCTAGCCAGGGGGTTACTTTTCTTTGCGTTATCAATTGCAAAGATATTGCAAGCCGGTCCCATTTAAAAGCCAATTTATTTCACGGGAGTGAGCTATGTTATAACAAAACCGAGCAGTCTTCGAGAAAGCTTTTAACAGCGCAAAGGTCATCAGGCTGGGTTTTATACAAGGAATATCTGGGGGTATACAAGAAGCTGTGAAAGGTAAGTCGCTCATGCAGACTCTTCCATGAACATATTAAGATGATTTTATGGCTGTATACTGCTGTGGTGCCGCAAATACGGAGCGCCGCTGATATGGTGGTCAGCTCTGCGTAAGAAAATATTTCCTTGGTATATTAAAGAAAAAACAAAATGCAAATAATCGCGTGCTATGCGATCAATCTTCAGCGGATGCATTAATTGTTATTCAAAATTGGTTCCTCTTAGGGCCGTTTTCTCAATGTCTGGTTAAATTGCCAGTTAGTTATCTGGGACCCCGTCCTAAGGCCTAAACCCTAAGGGTATGCAACGCACAAAATATGATACCGAGTAATGCAGTAGAAAAATTTGCTGATTTTCTTGGCGGAACTCTGCCGGATGTTCTATTCTATGTCTGTACCGTCTCTCAGCATTAATTTGCGGCTGAGTTGGTTTCAAATCCTCTTCCATCGAATGAATTTCCAAAGCTTTATTCTTTATGACCAGTCTAATTGTCTCATTTGAATGTGCAAATGTAAAAAGTTCAAAATCTCAGCAGCTCGTATCAGTTGTTTGGAATGATCGCTTGAAAAATTTGTTAACAGGAGGATAGGTAGCGTTTACCGATAGGAAAAACTTTAGCTAGACATTGAGAAAACGGCCCTTGAACCTACAAGCAGAACTGAACACCGCAAGCAGTGCGATCAGACTTAAAAATATGCGGATTGGAGTTTTAAGACATATGGGGACAACAACATCCCGAATTATCTTCGAGACTCACTTCGTAACAGGCATCCCAAAAAGAGTAGAGGAAGCGACCTGGATTTTTGAATTGTATTAATTCTAAAATATTCACTGATGGCTCAAAACTGGCTAGCAGAGTAGGTGCGAGATGTTCTCTAAAGATACAAAAGCTTCTAAGTTGTAACGGTCGGTTTGGTGGGCATCCGTAGATGCCCTTGGGGACGGAGCCTAAGGTAGCATAATGACCGTGAAGGTCGGGCCGTGCTATCTGGCGAAAAAAGGCTCCTCAACGAGCTAAGCAGCGGCCTATGCTTGCTGTAGCTCAGTTCGGGAGACGTGGGCGGGGTTTTCGCCGCCCGTTGCCCCTGTCCTTTACGTATTAACAAAAAATCATAGGCCTGGGGAAGACATCACAAACAGGGTAGGTAAAGATGGGAAATTAAAAAAAATTAAGCGAGAAGGATCAGACGCCCACGCGGTCGCATCTGGGTTCGGGTGTAATGGGACCCTCGGCCGCTGGTTTCGTACCACCAACAGATCACTACTCATCAGGTGCTGCTTCGATCTGCCGGTGGGAGCAGCACTACTAGACCATAATATGGTTCATTACAAGTGGTTCATTACAGGGCAGCCTCTACTTCGAGGCCTGCCAAGAAAAAGCTGAGGACAGAGTGTGCTGCTGAAAATAGAAAAAAAAGTCAGCTGGGCAGCTGAGTCAGCCGGCAACCATTGTAGAGGGGAACAATTACAGAAAAAAATACTACATTTCCCAATTATTCAGATCAACAGTTTACAGAGAATTCTGAGGCCAGCAGAGGCGCGACACTGCATTCCTTGCCGTAATTCACTCATAAACTCTGTAAGCTGCTGAGCACATGAATAATACAAAGATGCGATACTGTGTAAAGAATTTTTTTTAAGTTACTTTGAAGGACAATCCTGGCAAACCAAAAGGTATCCAGTTCTCCTCCCCACTTCGTCTGGTCACCGAAGAGGCTCCCAATGCCGGCAATTCGAAGCTTTATGGAGGCCTTAAATACGTGGCTAAACCACAAAAGATGAACACAAAGCCAGGACTGCCTTGTTAAGCGGAATCTAAATGGAAAACTACTCTTTAAGAAGGATGAGAGTGCTACAGAGGACTGTAGCACAGCTACTTGAAGGGAAAATACATGAAGTAAAGTGGCTAAGTCCTAAGACTTAGCCTTAATGTGCTTGTGGGGATACAAATCGGAGGAAGAACTGAAAAGAACCCGATGACGCCCATTTTAGTCCTGTTCTTTACCAGAATTGGGCCCCATATTGGGCGCCAAGAATGTAATGGACAGGTGTTAGGGACACCAAAGTGTCCATGGGGACGGAGTGAAAATTTGCCAAACTAACCGTAAAGGTCCGGCAGCGCCATCTGGTGGAAACTCCTCAGCGAAATAGGCGGCGGCACAAGCTTGCTGTAGATCAGTGACAAGAGATGTGGGCGGGGTTTTTGCTCTGTTGCTGCTCCTACCATTACTATTCTAAAAATCTCGTGTCTAAGGGTACACAAGCACACACAGGGGTACCGCAGGTCCCACGACCTCAAAAAAATAGCAAAGAAAGAATGAAAAAAAAGAGAACGACCATGTCCGTCGACCGGCTCATGCACCTGACACGACTCCGGGTCCCGATGGATAATGGACCCTGGTCTCTTTACCCTCCCAACCTTTGAGGTCTTATGACCAAGCAAATTAGAGACCTCCCTAACCAAACACAAAAACGAGGCTTTCACCTCATCGAACCAACGACGACCTGACACGGGGAAGTGGTGATTCCTTTAAAGGAAAAGCCCAGGTTTTCCGATAAACGTTATGAAACCATTTTTATTCTAACCTCAAAATAGGTGGTATTAATCCAAGTAATAAGGCATAAATTATTCACCAGGTAGCAAAAACAAATTTAATTCGTATTAAAATGTATAAAATAAAAGAAACAAACATATGTACAAATTACTCACCTGCTATCCGAAATGGCCACTTGGAGATGGGAGCACTGCAAACTAATTTTTATTACCACCATCAATCAATTAATCAAATAAAAAAAATGAAACAAATAAATAAGTAAAACAAAAAACAAAATTTGCCAAGGACGGCAACACGTTCAAAAACGTCGTATTGGCATTTGTCTCTATTGGCTTCACAACTGTAGCATAGTATGTAGGATATCGCTATGGGCCTGCATTGTTGATGTTGTTGTTTGAACACGGCACTATATTGCATTCACACTTCCACCTACACCAGGGCCTAACTTTAAACGAGCTCAGAAGTGATAGATCGGGCGGTAATCCGGTGCCCTCGTACTGAACCGTCGCTGCTAAATCTGACTAATCCTGCTGATTGCCGCTTTTAATTGCATTTCGTGAGACCGTGAGATACCGCGGTGACTTCGACACTTTTTGGGCCCGACGACAGCTTACAACTTGACACGCTAGTTTAATTTCGCGGTTTGACAGGTCACAAACAATAAATAAAAAAAATGTGACCGGGGTATTTTCTTCCGTAGATGTGGCGACTACCGCGCGATATATTTTCTTTTTCGTGATGGTCGAAACCCTCGCCAATGTCATTGGCGGGTATCACTCCTTCCAAAAGCAACCGGGAATCCACCTTCCTGACAATGTGGCTGCCAATCGGCGGCTACGACATGGCGACGGATAAAAAAAAATATATAAAAAAAAGGTTCAAATGCGTCCTTTTTATCTCACAGAGGTACGACGGCTCGTGGAAGTCAACCCCCGTCCGAGTGATCGCGCCTATCTTGATTCGGCGGCGGGTGAAATCAGACTCCCCGATGTTGTTTGGGCGGGGGTTCAATCGAACTCCCCAGCGATCGCCAACAGGTCGCCACCCCATATTCAACACAGGCATCAGCTGAAGAATCTCTTCAATCGAGTTTCAGGCAGCGGAATTCTCCGTTTGCATGAAACTCGACATGATACATCGCTACCCGCTTGTCTCTTCTATCCCAATGCGAGGTCGGTGACACCAGATCAAACAGCATATTCTTACAGGACACATAAGTGCCCATCAGAATATAGCGTTTGCAAATGTCAACGACCCACAGTGTGATAGAATGACAGAGTTGTCGTTCTTTGAAAATTCCTGATGGAGAATTCGGATTGATATGTGACAAATATTTTTAAGAAAAGTATTTGCCAGTTAACAATCCGAATAGACCATCAAGTCATTCATTACAAAGTCCTTCCGTTCCAGATCATCATCATCATCGTGGCGCGACAGCCCGACGTCGGGCCTTGGCCGCCTGGATCATTGTCCTCCAATTATTTCGGTCACGTGACCGCGTCCTCCAATTTTGGGAGCCCAGCAGCTGCGCGGCATCCACACCTACTGAGCTCTCCCAACGAGATCTCGGTCGTCCTCGCAGTCTCGCTCCTTCGACTCGTTCTGCATTCATTACTCTCTTAGGCATGCGATCATCGTCCATTCTTTGTACATGCCCTGCCCATTGAAGTCGTTGTAGTTTGACGATTTTCGAGACTTGCAGCTCATCGTACATTTCATACAACTCATGGTTGTACCGGCTGCGCCATCCATCTCGATCGCAAACAGCCCCGAAAATTCGCCGTAGAACCTTACGTTCGAAAGTGTCTAGCATGTTTTCGGAGGCTTGAGTTAGGGTCCATGCTTCGCAGCCATAGCATAGCACTGGTCGTATAATGGTTTTGTACACGCGGAGCTTCGTGTTTCTGTGCACATGCTTCGATTTCATTATGGGGAGAACCGAGAAAAAAGTCTTATTAGCTAACTGTATCCGTCGCTTGATTTCGTCAGTTTCGTTGGCGTCCCTTGACAGGTTGCAACCCAGGTAGATGAAGTTGTTCACGAACTCGATGTTGAGGTCCCCCACGTTGATGCTCGGTTGTGCAGGTGTCCTTGTCACCGATTGCATCATTATTTTAGTTTTACCCTCGTTAATACCTAATCCAACTTCCTTTGCAGCGGTATCGAGCGTATGCAGAAGTTCTTCTGCGTCAGCCAATCTTCGGGACATGATGTTGATGTCGTCGGCGTACGCTGCTAATTGTGTCGCCTTGATGAATAGCGTCTTGCTGTTGTCCATATTCATGGCCCGAATAACGTATTCCAGTGCTAGGTTGAAGAGCGTCGGTGCCAGTCCATCGCCCTGTTTCAAACCAGTGCGTGTTTCAAATAGATCAGTAAGTCTATTCTGGATCCTGACTTGTGAGACGGAGTTGGTCATCGTCATCTTTGTCAGTCGCACTAATTTTGCTGGTATACCAAATTGCAGCATGATGTTGTACAGTACTCCACGATCGATACTGTCGTATGCCTGCTTGAAGTCGACAACGATTTGGTATACGTTTGCGTTGTATTCCCAGCACCTCTGGAATATCAGTTTGACTGAGAAGAGCTGATCGGTTGTGGAGCGACCAGGTCTGAAACCGCTTTGATATTCGCCAATGACTCGTTCTGCGTACGGTTTTATTCTATTTTCCAGAATTTTCGTCAAAATTTTATAGGACGTACAAACTAGTGAGATGCCCCTGTAATTCTCACACCGCAGTTTATCTCCCTTTTTATGAATTGGACAGATGATGCTTCTGCGCCAATCGTCTGGGATCTCCTCGTTCTCCCACACTCGCAGGAGTAATTGATGTATGGCATCAACTAGACTCGTTCCACCGAATCTTAGCAGTTCAGCTGGGATCTCGTCAGCGCCCGGCGCTTTATTTCGTTTTAGTGACCGCAACGCGAGATCAACTTCCTCTACTGTCGGGGGTTGAATGGGTGGGCCTAGATCAACAATATCATCGAGAGCTTCCTGTGTGGGGATGTTAGATGGTCGGTTTAGAAGCTCTTCAAAATAAGAGGCCCATCGTTTGTTAATACCATCGGTGTCGCTGATGATGTTTCCATCCTTGTCCTTACAAAGGCTAGTCCTGGGTTGGTAGCCGTTCTTAATTGTATTTACTAGTTTGTACGCTTGTCTGGTGTTCCTATTAGCTAAGTTTTCGTTTATGTTAAGCAACTGCTCGTCAAAGTATTTACGTTTCCTACGTCTAATTATTCTATTCGATATTCGCCGTAGCTCGTCATATTTTTCTCTTCTGGCTCTGGTTCCTCGTTGAATCCATTGTCTGTAGGCCTCGTTTTTCGCGTCAAGTGAATTTTTGCACTCTTCGTCGAACCAGTCATTTCGCGCTCGCCGGGCTTTATATCCCACGACCTTCTCTGCGACATCCTTGATGGTACCCTTGAGTTCTTCCCAGAACCCATAGACGCCTGTGTTGCTGATGTTGTGTAGCATAGGTGATAGTTTTTCCTCAAGGGCAGAAGTATACGCCACCGCTGTAGCATCACTCAAGAGCTTATCAACCGCAAAGATTTTGGGAGGGCTGATTCTTGACTGGTGCACTGAGGAAATTCTACATCTGTAGGTTGTCTTCACCAAGTGATGATCTGAGTCGCAGTTTGCTCCTCGATAGGAGCGGACATCCATGACATTAGACGCCCATCTCCTGCAAATGAGGACGTGGTCAATTTGGTTGACGGTATGTGCGTCTGGAGACTTCCAGGTCTGCTTGTGAATGCGTCGATGCGGGAAACACGTAGAGCTTATGACTAGATTCCTGCTGCAGGCGAAGTCGATAAGTCGCTGGCCGTTATCGTTACATTCTTCATGGAGGCTGTGGCCTCCAGAGGTCCCCCGATGCCAACTTTCATTCCCGACTTTCGCGTTAAAGTCTCCCAGCAGCAATTTGACGTCGTTTGTTGGAAGTGAGTCGAAGAGAGTTTCAAGGCGGGCGTAGAACTCGTCTTTTACTGCGTCTTCTTTAACTTCAGTGGGGGCATGCACATTGATGAGCCAGAGAATGAAGAATCGAGTCTTGATGCGAATCGCACACAGCCGTTCATTTATGGGTTTGAAGTCAGTAATATGCGGTTTGAGGTGATTGTTTACTATAAATGCTACTCCAAACTCCTTGCGGCCCGATGGTTTGCCACTTGTAAAAATTGTGTGCGATTTCTTGTCATTAATCTCGCTGCCAAGCCAATTTGTTTCCTGGACTGCAGTAATGCTCAGTTTGTACTTTTCGACCTGTTGAAGGAGGGCCTTCTCGGCCCCCGGTTTGTTCAGGGAGCGTACATTCCAGGATCCGAAAGAATAATCCTTTATTCGTTTGCGTGGTCGTCGTTGTTGATCCGTCCAATCCGAGGCTTTTATTCCAGGTTTCTTGACATGGAGTGGTTTTTACAAGGACGAGTTGTCAGCACGTCGCTTAACCCCATTCAGGGGATGGCCTCGGAGATAGCTGCTTCAGATGGTTTAATAAACGTGCTGGAGCCCACACAACTATGTAGCAGGTCCAACTACGCAAGTCATTCCATCCTACTAGACCTGAGACGCTTAGGTGTTCGTCAGCCATTCAGGCTACAGCTATCTGCCTTTTCCAAACTGTCTTATCGCTAAGACATTGGCCGTCAGCGAATTGATACACTGCCGTTACCAGGGGGCGCCCACGCGGAGGACTATGGAAAAGGTCTTTGCCCCCCCGTTCCAGATAATGCAAGCGTATTTCAGACCGAATTACTGGCAAAAAAGAAGAAGACGGGGTGCCACCTTCACAGGCAGACCAGCCGCATTAGAGGCAGTAACAATTTCATCACTTCACTTCACTTCATCGAAAATAGTGAACAATGCCGTAGAGAGCTGGTCGGACTGACGCAGTTCTGTAGAATTTCCCTCCTTTGGTTTATTCCTATAGGTCATGACAGGAAACGAGAGGACTGAACACGAATCCTACGCGATGACGGTTCACGCGCCGCTGAATGCAGTAAAGAGGGGAAGACATTAATGACACCGGCTATTGATCGATGGATCGCACTGACAACATTGCCACATCTACGAAATGATGGTCATTATATTGTACAATGAACTAGTGGCCTTATAAATTGAAACCGTCTAGATGTGCTTAGGCTTACAGCGATCACTGCGGGTCACTGGCACACGACAAAATCGGGAGCTTGAAGCGTGAGGAGGAAAAGAAAACTTCGTTTGCGTATACCTCAAGGGCCAGGTATCACAGGTCGTGCTTTCTTTTCTGACAAGACAATGAAATGCCCCACTTTGTATAATTCTCCAGTACAATTGGCAAATAACGTCAAATAACTGGGAGTCACACTTGCTATTCTGGGCAGAACCCCTTCGAGTAACATCAGGGAAGGACACAAAAACCTTGTGAATCTGCAGGCAGTGTGAAGGCAGGACATGGGGCACCAAGCACCGCATTATCCTTTGGATTTACAAAGCGATTGTTCAGCCAATTATTGATTATGGAGCAGTCGTTTGTTGGAAAAGAGCGACCACCTCAGTTGGTAGGGACACTGTACCATGCGTTCCTCTCTTACTGCGGCTCTTGAGACTTTGCTTGACCTTCCGCCACTGCATATTCATATTGAGGCAGAGGCGAAAATTACAATAGCAAGACCAAATACAATAGTACAGACTGCACAAGAGTGATCACTCCATAGAACTTTCGCCTCTGCCAGTAGATTTGTATGTACATACTACTGTGTACAAATATAACCCGGAATTTTGTTATAATTTTTGAAATCCTTATTTAGTCTTAAAAATCTCTTTCGTCGCCTTCGAAGTAATCCCCCTCGGCTGCAATGCACTTATGCCAGCGAATTTTCCACTCATCAAAACACTTTGAAAAGTCCTGTTTCGGTATGGCCTTCAGCACCTTCTTCGATTCGGCTTGAATCTCTTCTATCGTGTCAAAACTGTGTCCCTGGAGCGGTCTTTTCATTTTGCTGAATAGCCAGAAGTCAGATGGAGCTAAATCAGGCAAATACGGTGGTTGCGGAACAATATGGGTGGAATTTTTGGCGAAATGGTCACGAATAACGAGTGCAGTGTGAGATGTTGTCATGGTGCCTGTTGAGGTAAATAGCTTCACGCAAACGACGCATATTACATTCAAATAATATTCCTTGTTGACAGTTTGGCCCGGAAGGAAGGAAAGAATTCGTAATGCACAACACCACGATAATCGAAGAAAACCGTCAACATGACCTTAATTTTTAAGCGGCTTTGGCGCGATTTTTTCGATCTTGGCTCACCTTTGGCACGATATTCACTTGATTGATCGGTTGTTTCGGGGTCGTCAGCATAAATCCAAGTTTCATCGCCGGTAATAATGCGTTTTATCTTGTCCTGATAGTCGGAAAGCATTGTTTCACACACATCTGTTTTTTTTTTTTTTTTTTTTTTCAAAAAATTGAGGGTTTTTGGAACCAAACGAGATTTGACTTTTTTGAGGCACAAAACTTCCTTCAAAATGGTATTGACTGATCCATTTGAAATGCCAACGATATCAGCAAACTCTCGAGTTGTCAATCGACGATTTTGGAGCACCAATTCCTTAATTTTCGCGACGTGCTGTTCGTCAGTTGATGTTCTTGATCGTCTTTGATGTGGTTCGTCCTTAACGCCTTCACGACCCTCTTTGAACATTTTATCCCATTCGTATACTTGTGTTTTAGACAAAGCCTGTTTACCGAAGGCTTTTTGTAACATTCTGAGCGTTTCCGCAGCAGAAATATCATTTCTAACACAAAATTTAATCAAACTTCTTTGTTGAATATCTTCTGACATGGTAAAAATCGAAAAAGTTAATTTTGGTTGTTTACGAAAACGAGCGTCACTCTTCAACTAATCAAGATATTAACCTAAAATTTGACACAGATGGCAGTAACCTACCAACTTAAAAATAAGATTTGTGCCCAACGAAATTATTGCGATATCAGTTTAAATTATTTTAATTCCGGGTTATATTTGTACACAGTAGTATCATGACTAGTACTTGGAATTCAGAAGGCAGCCGAAGCGGTTATATCGACTCGTAGGAAGAGTCGAATCGTTATACATTCGGACAGTCAGGCTGCCCTAGAGGCGCTGCAGTCCGTTACCATTAAGTCGAAGACAGCTCATAACTGTCCAACAGCCCCGTGCCGCGGATAGACTAACTGAACTAGGGGCTAGTCTCGACCAAGGGACAGCTGAAGTGCTGCCGATGCCAATACAGACATGCAAGAAGAAAATAGACGATAGGATAGATGGGATGGCTAACGCAAATGGCACAATACCAACGACTCTAGAATAACGAAAATATTATGGAACTCCTATGTCAGGAAGAAGACTAAAAGCCTCTTGGAACTACCCAGACGACACTGCACTACTAGTGGGCATACTAACGGGGCACTACTTGTTAGGGGAACACGCATTCAGATTAAAACTGATCACTGGTAGTGGATGTAAGCATTGCAAGCTACCAAATACAGAAGACACTCTAAGGCATCTTCTGTGTGGCTGTGCAGCGCTGGCTAGGAGAGGATTAAAATGACTGGGCTTACTTTTTTTTTTCAAAGACCTAGAAGGAGTTGCTGGCCTCAGCCTGAGAAGTCTTTGGAGTGTCACTAATGAGATGTTAAGGTCGAATGATCCTTCCTTAACCTTAACAGTGGCGGGAGCTAAATAAGGGGCACTCCACTATACTGAGCGACCTGAGTCTCCCTACGGAGACGGACTATACACCCCCTGGTTACCATTTCGGCAGAAACTTCACTAGTGTGATTCCGACGAGGAGCCCAGTGGGTGGGAGATATGCCCTCGACCTCGGATCTTATGGCAACCTATACGGATGGCTCCAAGACCGACGAAGGGGTCGGGGTTGGTATATTTTCCGAAGAGCTGGGAATCACCCTGTCAGCTCGTCTTCCTAATTTCTGCAGTATCCTACAGGCGGAAATCTCGGCGATCTCGTTAGCTTTGTCCTGTCTAAGCAGTTCTGTCATCACTGCGAGGGACATCGTTATTTATACGAATAGTCAGGCGGCTATTCGCTCACTCGAGTCCGTCTCGATGACTTCTAAAACCGTTAAGAACTGCCGCGCAGCTCTGGAAGATGTGGGTGGCTTCTTTAACATCACCCTGTGTTGGATACCGAGCCATAGTGGTTTCGAGGGGAACTGCGCGGCGGATGATCTGGCTAGGGAGGGCAGAACTGGGGAGTTTGAAGTAAGATTGGAGGACATAGCAATGCCTTTTGCTATGTGTAAATCGGCGATTAAGGCCACTGCTGTCAACAGGGCCAATAGAAGATGGCTCAACGGGGCAACATGCAATACGACAAGGTCGATTTGGCCGTTATTGAATTCCGGCCGCTCTGCCACCCTGCTTTCGATGAATAGGAGGCACATTGGCAGAGTTGTTGGAGTTATTACCGGACACTGCGCAATCGGGGAGCATGCCAGGAGGCTCAACATCCCTCTCATAATTTTTGCAGGAGTTGTGGAGATGAGGAGGAGACCATCCTCCACTTTCTCTGTCATTGTCCGGCCCTGGCTGGTAGGAGGGGCTACTTTCTGGGTTCGCGGATCTTCCATGATTTGGATGACCTTAAGAATACATGCGCCTTCCGGTTAAATCGCTATATCAGTAGCACGGGCTGGTTTGATACGCAGCCCTCTTAAGGAGACGGTTTTTCTTTTTCGGGTGGTATCACAACGGGCCTTTGGAGGCCTAAGTGTGCTGTGTGTAGTGCGGCAGCCCCTTAACCTAACCTAACAAAGATCTTTTGGTAACGACTAACACCGGAACGTTACGGATATCGGGATCACATGATATCGCTATGGACCAAAGCGGTCTATGCAGAGCCGTTAGGCTGGCGCCTAACTTAACCTATGAAATTTGTGATTTTTCACATTAATGTTCATCCTTGAATTTATCCATCATATACACCAATAACCCGTAACTTATCATCTTTACAGAAAAATAAACTCAACGAGAATTTATTGTGTTCTGTTGGAGGTGCCATCACAGCTATAAAAGCCACAAAAGAAGGTCCGCGTCGTATTCTCATTATATCCTCCAAAGGCGAGAAAATACACTTACGAGATGCAATGACTGGCCTACTTCTCCGAACGATCACGGTATTGGATAACCACAACATTTGCAGTCTGCTTCTGAACGGCGGACTTCTTTATTGTGGATCAACTGGCAATAAAATTTTCGTTTATGATTTCACGGTAAGATCTATTTCATTAATGACATTCTAATTATCATCTCCCATGCCTTGTTGTATATTCTTTACAAACGCACGTGTCTTTCTACTCTATTTACAGACTGGCAATGAAATTAATACATTCATGTGTGGCAATGGTGCAGTTTCGGTAAAGATCTTTCGAAATAAATTGCTTTTTGTCGCCTGCTACGACGGGTTCGTTTACGTTCTCAATAAAGACACGGGCAAACAAATGGGACGTTTTCAAGGCGCCGGAAAAATGATTTTAGCTTTAGAAATTATTGGAGAGAAAGTAAGTAGTGCTTAAATGTGATTCTTTTGTCGTGCAGACTTTATTTCTTTCTTGTTTTTTTTTTCGTACAGATTCTTACATCGTCGAAAGATAACGAAGTGCAAATTATCGATATTCCAAAATGTATGTTGAATTTAACAAAGTGAAGCGGTGATATTAATAACTAGAATTAATGAAAAGTATTTGTTGAAATTGTAAAATACAATATAATCCGAAAAAAAAAACATTTAAATTGTGAATTTTAGTAACATTTGAATGTAAAATACATGTAGGAGTTAAGAATTTGCATTGTAAGTTTTTTTTTCATTATGCAAGCTAAGCAGTGAAAGAATGTAAGCTGTAAATAAAACCTCTTTTTAAGACTAGCAAAGCGTTTGTTTTTTTTAACCTGCTGGTAATGATAATGGTCGAACCAGAATTAACGCAGAAGCAGCGGCAGTCGAAGTGTCAGTTAGAAAGCATGCATTTCCCCTGAGCGATCTAGATTGAACCATAGATAAACAGACTACATAGATGTCTATTCTGGAACAAAATACCGAGTTTATGAAATGATATCCACGAAAAATTCGAGTTAACCACGCGGACATGTGTGTGTGTGAGAGAGCGAATGAAGCGTGAGCGCCACTATTTACAATTGAAGAGCAATGGCACGTACGTAGTTAGACTCTTTGAGTCGACAGTTTGTATCTTGCGTCGAAGGGGGTTGTGGCAGCTCTTGGCCGTTGTAAAAACGGGTCGCTCCGGTGCGTTGTTGTTGTTGTAGCAATGGTCAGAAGTTCGTTGTGTGAGTGTGTTACATGTTGTGTTGTTCTTCGTCTTCCTCGCTGTTGAGTGATAGGAAGGTAGCTGCCTCTACGGGGTTCTCCCACAGCGATCTGGGGGTCAGGTGTGTGGGTGCAGCTGGGCATCTGAAAATGTGGTCTACATCATGAGGTGTACCATTGCAGGCGGGGCATGTGTTCGTAACATCCCGATCTGCGAGACAGGTAGGAGTTTAGACGCGAACACCAACCCGACCTAAGTTGGGCAAGTGTCGTCCTCGTTGCTCTCGGAAGCGTTCTCTCGTCTGGAGAGATGGCTGGTGGTTGTGCTCCGGTGCGTAGAACCGGCTGCCGTAGGAACGTACGTATACGTAGAGCTGCCATTGTAAAAACGGCCAGTTCTTGGGGGAAAGTTGAAGAGACCCTACTCGCAACATACAACAGACAATTTATACGACACTAAATGGAGAAACATATAGACCTGTCAGAACACTGCTCTTAGAACTGTCATAGGCTGCCTCTTAATGTCGGCACAGAACCATCTGAATCAAGAGACCAAAATGATGCCCTTAAAAGGCCACAACACTCTTCTCAGCAAGCGGTACCTAGTTGGCTGCTATCAGAATGACCATCCCAACTCAAACCCGATGGACAAAACCCCACCGCCGCGTCACGTTAGACGCAACATGAGGGACCGCGAAATTGAAGTCCAAAGGTTGAAAAGAGTTCCCTTCGATAACACCAGCTATAAGTCGGCCATCATCACGCTGCACAGTGAGCTATAAGTCGGCCATCATCACGCTGCACAGTGAAGAAGTTCTTTCTTCGATCGCGGAGCTGAAAACGAACAAGGTATTGAATGCGCAACCACCTGCCATATCTTCAGACGAGGCCCGGCTCCCAAAAACTCCGAAAACTATTTACGATAAGAAAAAGTTGTTCAGACATTTTTTATGCGGCATGCGCGTATATTTTCGTGATCTTCAATTTCACCTCAGAAAGTTTTTAGCTATGATTAATAGTTACAGAGATCAAAGCCAAAAACTAAGTATTCATGCAATTGTATGAACGTGTGACGTATTTGTGAGGTATTCAGAGAGCCGGCATGCGCAAGGCGATATCTCGTCTTCCCCAAGGAGAAGTCCTGTCACCGATCTTGTTTAATCTCTACCTCGCTGGAATTCCCTCACCTCCAACAGGAATCCAGATTGTGAGCTATGCCGACGACTGCACTATACTAGCAACACGAGACGCCATTACCCAAATGTGTGCTAGGATAAGTGACTACCTAAACGAACTTAACACCTTTTTCGTCAGCATGAATTTTAGGCTATCAGCTCAAAAATCCACCGCAACACTATTCACATCCTGAACCAAAGAAGTAAAGATGCATCTGAACATCTCAGTAGACGGTCTCATAATACCCACCACAAACCGCCAAAAATCCTTGGCGTTACTCTGGACAGCATTATCAACACTATTCACATCCTGAACCAAAGAAGTAAAGATGCATCTGAACATCTCAGTAGACGGTCTCATAATACCCACCACAAACCGCCAAAAATCCTTGGCGTTACTCTGGACAGCATGGCAACATCATCAGCCCATGCATCTACTGTAACTAACAAGATGAGGAGCAGGAACATTATCCTATCCTAGCTCTCGCTGGTAGTTCCTGGGGTAAAGATAAAGAGACTCTACTAACCACCTATAAAGCGATCGGCAGATCTGTAGTAAATTATGCGGCACCAGTATGGACACTAAATTTTAGTGACACCAATTGGAAACACATTCAGACCTGTCAAAATGCAGCCCTACGCACCATCACAGGCTGTATGTTGATGTCTCATCAAGACCACCTCCACCAAGAAACCAAAACTATGCCCATCAGGAAACACAACATAATACTACTATCAAAGCAGTATCTAGTTGGTTGCTACCGAAATTATCACCCGAACTTTGACCGTATGGACAGAACCCCACCGCCACGACACATCATCTAAGAGAACTCGAAAGGCAAATCCAACGATTTAAAAGGGTCCTCTTCGATAGCGCTAGCTATAAATCCGCCATCGCTACGCTGCACAGGGAAGAAGTATTGTACATACGTCGATTGTGGACCTGAATAACAACAAAGTACTTGACGCTCAACCACCAGATATCTCACCGGATGAACGAAACCTGCCTAGAGCGACTAGGACCACGCTCTCACAGCTTCGTTCAGGCTGGTGTTCGCGCCTCAACTCATACTTATCCCGAATCGATCACAGCATCCAAAACACTTGTCCGGCATGCAACAGTTCTCCCCACGACGTTGAGCACATCTTCGACTGCCCTGCAGCACCAACGCACTTAACACCTATAGCGTTCTGGGAGAACCCCATCGAAGTAGCTGCGTTTCTGCAACTTCCTACGGCGGAAACTGAGTCGGACGCGCTGATTTTATGACACACATACACACTGGCCACGTTTAGACCGTGGAACTAAAAGGCGATTTAACTAAATCATTTTAGTGTTAGTACTTGTTGGTGGAGTGTTTATACCGACCATACGGAGAGGTACTTCTTCTTCTTCTTTCTCCGTTGACAGCACAGATAAATTTTACAGATATAAATTTTACGACAGAAAAAGACTTTTTCCTGCCCGTGATCACGCACTGCTTTCCTGAAAATGCAAATAAAGCAAACGCCGAACAAAAAAAAAAAAAAACACGACAACAAAGGAAACGTCAACCACCGAGTCAACATTCGCGATGACAGCGACATAGTCCCAATTTTTTTAGCCCAGTTCCGCATAGCAAGTAGAGATAAGCCAAGTCCAAAACTAACTAAATCGATACGTTTATATCGTCGAGAGTTAGATCGATTTAGTTAGATCTCGAAGATAGTCCCGCGGTCTAAACGTAGTGACTGAAACTAAATTTCTGCCTTGATACAACAACAACAACGTGGGCCATCAGGAAAGGTGGCTTCAAATGGCCGGGGATGGGCCATTGTTTGTAGTAACCTTTACAGACGTTGGCCCATGTGCGCTGATTCGCAGCACAATCACTCCACTGTAAGGTAATTCAGTAACAAATTTTCACGAAGGAAAGTGTTTAGTTTGGTCGAATAGGTTTGTAGGCAATTACGCAGCAAAATTATAACAGCCACTTTGCTATACGTCCTCCATGAATGCTGGCTGATGGATGACTCATATGTAGTAAGACGGACGTATTTATATTTTAAAAGTAACCAACAAACGTGTTTCTTTTAATTGGTGCCAAGCGTCTAGCTAGAACAACATAGTTGGAAGACGTAGTATTTCATACGTATTACACTTTCTTTAAAAACGCTCAGTATCAATAATAATTATTGCTAAGCCGATTGTTAAATGAATTACTTGTTTGTTATTATCGGCTTCCGGATCAACGGTTTTTCATGTCTCTCCCTATCCACTCATCCCCCACAAACTTCTTCTAATCTCTGCGCACGCTCCCTATCATCGTCTAGCAAAACAACAAGTGACATGCACAAATTGCAAACGAAACCGAAGCGAATGTCAACCGCAGTGTGTGCACTTTTACCATTTTATATAAACAATTAGTGGCGAACATTTTCCCCGAGACCCAACGAAATACACACAATGAAAAGTTTTTATCATGGTTAGCTTGGGTCCTAGCTACAACATGAGTTCGGTGAGTAGAATTCGGCCATAGTATTACGCGACTTAGTTGTTGCTTCCCTTCTGAACTAACGTTGTTCCTTCTCGTCTCACCGTAGGGTGCCAGTTTTTTAGCGGAAAACGCAAATACGAGTAGTATGGAGGACGACCGGCAAAATTTGTGCGACCCCGTATTAAGTGCCGACTCCAACAATCATTTTCAGCCTCTCAAGACAATTCCGGTATTCAGGTAGGTCGTTGATTGAAGTGTATGGGCGGGTGCATTCGTAATAAGGGAGGGAGGTTTGTGCATGTTATTAGGAAAGTTTAGTGCGCAAATGATGATTCAATCAAATTGTCGAAAATTAGACTAGGTGTGAAATGGTATGAAGATGGATGGCGACAAATGGGAATGGAGAGCGATAAACTACGCTCTGTCTTAATTATCTACATGAGAAGCCAAATAAATGTCCATAAGTTCGGTCATATGCTTTTTTCTTCTCTCTCGATTTAAAAATGAACGTAAACAATCAGCTCTAATGAATCATAACGGCTCTGTCAAGATTATCAGCTTATGTACTGATAAGGATTGTGGTTAATATAAACAGGTTCACTGTTGGTTTATGGAATGTCTCTTAAAGTTGATGAATCGATTGTCGATGCAGACCCATGATAAACACTTGCAAGTTTTTAGATACATACATATGTACATATAAAACAAACCAGCAACTCTTCATAGTCCGGAGGTATGTATATAGCAGTTTTTTTCATGTTTGACGGGACGCTATATCTTTGAAACAGGTATTGCATCAAATATGCTTTAAATTGTAAAAGTACATAGAAATAATGGGGGGGGGGGGGCAAAAACTCCTCTTCCATAGTCCTCCGCGTGGGCGCCCCCTGGAACGGCAGTGGTCACTGACCATTGCCAACCAACGTCAAGCCGCCAGTGATGGCGGTGCGATGATTTGGTTGAGGTACCCCTGTGGTGTGGGGTGTGAAAAAAAAAAATACCACGGCCTTTCCCTTTGAGGGCCTGTCGTTAAAACCGACAATCAAAGGACAGGATGTGTATGCCAGCAACTTGCACTATCCGAAATCTTTATATGCTAACGAAACGTCAACTATGCCTCGGATAAGGACTGACTCAACGGTTACGACTTTTAGCTATCGTACAATGACAAAGATTGGATTCTGGAATGTGCGTACTCTCCTGGACAATGGATCAGAAGGTCCCCAGAACGCACGATTTCTTCAATTAGAGAGTGAATTTCTGAGGTACAAATTAAATATCTTAGGAGTTAGTGAGATAAGATGGTGGAACAGCGGAGAATTCATCTCTCCAACGGGCAGCACTGTAATGTTGTACTCCGGTAAAGCTACCGGTAGTCGCCGTGAGTCAGGTGTGGGGCTCCTTTTAACCAAAGCCGCGCGAAACTGTCTCTTATCCTGGGAACCGGTCTCTGACAGGGTCTTGACCGCCAGGTTCCGGACCAAAATGAGGAACATCTCAATAATACAATGTTATGCCCCTACTGAACCCGACAATGTCTTGGCAAAAGACTCCTTCTACGAAGAACTAAACGCCGTTCAGAGCAGAACACCTAAAGGTGACATTATAATGGTTATGGGTGATTTGAATGCGAAAGTTGGCGCTGATAACTATGGGCTCAGACATGTGATGGGGAGACACGGTCTTGGTGATCGTAATGACAACGGTGAAAGATTTGTAGAGTTCTGCAACTTTCACAGTCTCTTCATCGGTGGTACTATGTTTGAGCATAAGGACCACCACAAAATCAGTTGGTCCTCTGTTGATCGGCGCAGAACACAAAATCAGATCGACCATTTTGCCATTAGTAAAAGATTCAAGAGTTGCCTCCTGGACGTGCGAAACAAGAAGGGTGCCGATATTGGGATGGGAAGAGACCATTATCTTATGATCGCTAATGTTCGATTGCGTATTGCAGCCGTGCGCCGCCCCAGCGACGAAAGATCCAGGCCCCGCAAATTCAACACCGCTCGACTAAAAAATCCAGCTGTCTTACAACAATATAATGACCATCTTGCGCAAAAAGCGGCTGAGATAACTAGTCACCCAGATAGTGACATAAACGAAAACTGGGATGCCATAAAAAATGCGTACATTGATAGCGCAAATACCATCCTTGGCCTAAACCCGGATTGCCGGAATAAGCCCTGGATGTCCGACGCTTCATGGCAGCGGATTGTTGAAAGAAAGGAGCTGAAAGTTCGTTTGGCTGCAGCCTCAGACGACAATCGAAGCAGCATCGAACTCCTTTACCGTCAGAAAGCTCGAGAAGTTCAGCGTAGTGTGCGACGCGATAAAAGAGTTTATGCCAATTCTCTTTTAGCGTCAGCAGAAGAAGCCGCTAGAAGTAACAACTTAAACGCCGTATACGGTGTCATCAAGGAGTTTACAGGTGGTCGTAACTCCTGCCAACATCCGGTGAAAGATAGTGATGGAAAGCTACTTATCTTGGAAGAAGATCAAATGAGACGGTGGAAAGAACACTTCGCCGCGGTCTTGAACCGTGTAACCTCTGGTGAAGTTCCCCCTCATATAGATAATTTAGCTAACCATCAAAATGTGCGTATACGGTCCACTGCCCCGACTAAAGAGGAAATAGTCACTGCAATTATTGCACTAAAACGAGGAAAGGCCGCCGGACTTGACGGCATCCCTGCCGAACTTTATCAAGCAGCCCCAAGCGTAACTGCCGATTTGCTGCACCCACTTGTTGATAAAGCGTGGAATACAGAGACCTTTCCCACTGAGTGGAAGGAAGGTTTGATCATCAAACTTCCAAAGAAGGGTAGCCTCACAGACTGTAATAATTGGAGAGGCATTTGTGTGCTTCCTGCCGTTGCCAAGATAATAGCTAAAATCGTCCTGGAAAGACTAAAGGCCCACTTAGAAAGCACAATTGATGAAGAGCAGGCTGGCTTTCGATCCGGATTCTCCTGTGTCGATCACATTAACACCTTGCGAATCATCATCGAGCAATGCGCTGAATACGATTCTCCGCTTCACTTGCTTTTCATCGATTTCGAAAAGGCTTTCGATAGTGTGAACCGGGATTCTATATGGGCGGCCTTGCGCAGGAGAGGCATCCCTGAGAAGCTTGTGGCTATTATTAAGGCAACCTATGACGGCGCGAAATGTCGCGTTCTGCATAAAGGTAAGGTGTCGGGGGACTTTGAGATTCGCAGTGGAGTTCGGCAGGGGTGCATCCTCTCACCGATCCTATTCGTCATTGTGATCGGCGATGTGTTGCATGCAGCCCTATCCGGACTCGACAGAGGAATTCAATGGACTTTGACATCTTATCTACAACATCTTGACTACGCTGACGACATATGCCTACTCTCCCACAAAATCATGGATCTATCCGCAATGGCGTTAGATCTCGAGAGGGAGGCAAGCAAGGTTGGGCTAAAGATTAATACCAACAAGACCAAGGTTCTTAGCCCGCCGTTGCGAAAAAGAAATCGGACACCTATTGCCATCAATATTAATGGGCAGCCTGTGGAGAAGGTGGACAACTTCGTCTACCTGGGTAGCATTGTTGCCGAAAATGGTGGTACGGAGCAGGACATCGCTCGTCGTATCAACCAGGCTAAACGTGCATACGGCATGCTGTCCAAAATCTGGCAGGGCAGTTATCTCAGCATCAAGACCAAGCTGGGCCTGTTTCGCTCCCTGGTACTATCAGTACTTTTGTATGGGAGCAGTACATGGAAAGTTTCCGTAGGAGTTACCAGAAAGCTGCAAGTTTTCGTCAACTCATGTCTTCGTCGAATTTTAAGAATTTTCTGGCCCGAAACAATATCAAATGAAGAGCTAAGTCGGCGTACGGGTCAGATGCCAATCGACGAATTGATACGCAGGCGAAAATGGCAGTGGATAGGTCACACATTGCGGAAGAATGATAACTGCATTGCTTTGCATGCCATGAAATGGAACCCCATTTCCAACCAAGGCCGACCAAGAGGGGGTCCTCGAATCACATGGCGTCGATCTGTGGCAAAGGAGTGTCAGGTACTGGGTAAGTCTTTTGGGGAGTTGCGCCCCATTGCCCAGAACAGAGTACGATGGCGCGCAGGAGTAGTTGACGCGCTATGCCCCGCTAGGGGTTAAGGCAAAGTAGTATAGAAATAATAATGCAAAAATTTCGTTAATATACATACATACATATATTTATATTATTGGTGTACAACTTTGCTTCCGCAGTTTTTTCCTGGAATCAAAAGCTTAATTGTAAAAAGTACGTACAGATGTATTATTCAAAGTACTGTCCATCGCTAACGACAACTTTCGCCCATCTCTCCGGCAATTTTCGGACTCCATCTCGGAAAAAGGAGGCGTTTTTCGACGCGATCCATGATTGGATCCATTTTTCAACTTTCTCGTACGAACGAAAATTCTGATCAGCCAGACCGTGCGCCATGGAACGAAACAGATGGTAGTCGGAAGGAGCGATGTCTGGGGAGTACGGCGGGTGTGGCAAGATTTCCCATTTCAGGGTCTTCACCACTTTTGCGACGTGTGGCCGAGCATTGTCAAGCTGGAGGATGACTTTATCGTGTCTCTCTTGGTACTGTGGTCGTTTTTCCTTTAATGCTCAACTTAAACGCATCAATTGCGTTCGGTACCGATCTCCTGTGATAGTTTCATTCGGTTTCGGTAGCTCGTGGTATATTACACCGAGCTGGTCCCACTAAATGCAAAGCAAAACCTTGGCGCTGTGAATATTTGGCTTTGCCGTCTACGTTGAGGCATGTCCGGGCATTCCCCATGACTTTCTGCGCTTGGGATTATCGTAACGGACCCATTTTTCGTCGCCGGTTACGATGCGATGTAGAAATCCCTTCCGATTCTACCTTTGAGCAGTTGTTCGCATGCAAATAATCGCCGTTCAATATCTCTCGGTTTTAACTCGTACGGAACCCAATTTCCTTGTTTGTGAATCATGCCCATGGCGTTGAGGCGTTTCGAGTCACTCAGTGATTCAGCTAATTCTTCGTGCGTTTGGCACGAATCTTCATCGAGCAGTGCTTCTAATTCGTCGTCTTTGAAAATTTTTTCTCTCCCACCAACATGCTTGTCTTCGACATTGAAATTGCCACTTTTAAAACGTTGAAACCACTCACGACATGTTCTGTCACTCAGAGCAACCTCACCGTAAGTATCTGAGAGCATTCGATGAGCCTCAGCTGCAGTTTTTTTTAAATAGAAGAAGACTTCCCGCAAATGACGAGAACTTGGCTCGAAAACAGACGTTTTAAATCGCGAATCTTATTAAAAATGCGAACAACTTTTACTAATGCGGGGATGTCGATACGTTCACAGACATCCAAACTCACTTTGTGACACTTTTGAACTACGTATTTTGACCAGCCCTCACCGATGCAGCCGTCTGTGGGAAAACGGCGGAAGCAAAGTTGTACACCTAATAGTTAAGATTCATGCGAATTTTATTGAGCACTTCGGGTAACCGGTACATAAATATAAAAAATTGAAAATAAATTAGAGCACTGCACATGCCAAACACAAATAATAAATTAAACTAATAGAACTAAATATTTTGCTGAGGTAATATAATACTAAAATATTTACGACAACCAATGAAATTTTAATGACACAAAAGTCAAGTCAAAGTTGTCTGGATTGGAAGAGGCATCATCACCAACCATTATGAGAGGGGAGCCATCCCCAAGACCACAACGCGACTAGGGAGGAGCGGGATGGTGCTCCTCCCTTGCTGGATCAGAATCTACGATGAGAAGAGTCATCCTTGGAGCCGCCCATAAACATAAAAAACGCAAATGCGTCCAAGAGCGAACGCGGCAGAAGTGAAACTTTAAATCTAAAGTTTCAGTAATATTCTTTTTTTCATCCCTCTTCCAAGAAATTAGAATTCCATACCATCCGTGTCCATGGCGCGCAGTCTACGTATGTATTTGCATAAATGAGATCCGAGGCAACAAGGTCTCTCCTAAATCTAATTTCGGTAGATGTGCTGAGATTTGGTGGGTATGCAAAGCCGTTGAATTTTGGAATCTTGCTTTTATTAGCTTTTGTTCGGGTGAAAACAATGCGGTTATTGGCATCATTTCAGTGTAAAGCTCTCCACAAACCAGCGCGTTACGCGGTAGCGGTACAGTACAGCGGTACTCAGCGGTAGCAGCATACCGCGTGCCCATTCAAACCACCGCGTTACGAGAACGGTACCATCGATAGTGCCGGCTGTGGTACATCGCGATCAATAGTGCCGGCTGCGATAGAAAAGTTCAGTGCCGCAACTTTGCCGCGGTACACAAAAGTGTATCCCAGCAATACCCCAACTTCGCCGCGGTATACTGCGTATGCACTGAGAGCTCGCATATACCGCCATGTAAATTTGTACCGCTGTACCGTACCGCTACCGCGATACTGAGAGTTGTGATCCCTTAAGCGCGGAGCGTGCGAAGCGAGTGAACCTACACAAGAGACTGTTGATTCACAATTGTCTCTTGTACGTACCCTTTTCCCTACCCCTAGTGGAGCTTAGCGCGTCAACTATTCCATGTGGCTTAGTTGACGTTTTGTTGGCATAAACCAGTTTCGGACGATGCACATTGACAGTATGCACCTCATCCTCATTATTACGCAGGAAGACAACACAAACTTCTATGGCCACGAACGCCGTGGACGGAACTTGAGCTCGTACACGTAGTCAAACATGAGACTAATGCCTCTCCGTACTGAGCTACCGGTCGCACGGTGTATGCGTGTGCTTAGAAGATTTACTATTAATATTTAAGGGATCACAACCCTCAGCTTCCTACAAACATGAACATTCGCTTCGCTCGCTCTGAATAAAATGGTCTATTGTGTTGGCTCTGCTCGCTACACTTGCTCCGCGGTTACATGCTCACATCCCTCAGTATTCAAAAACATGAAAGCTCGCTTCGCCCGCTCCGCGCCTAACGGATCGCAACCTTCATTATCGCACAAATATGAACGCTCGCTCTGGGTGCAACAATCCTGTAAATAGCTGGAAAACCGTACTGTTCAACTACAATATAACAGCTCTCTGTTTTCATCGCTCCCACAGCAGTCGGTTCTACCCACCGGGGCAACCCGTTCATTAGTAATGGCCAAGGGCTGCGTCACAATGAAAGTCTAAAATATGCATGTTTGGTATATTAGAGGCATGGTAAATTGCAATGTTCGCCAGTCCCCTTGGGTGGACTCCGCTCGCTCCGCACTTAAGGGGTCGAAATCCTCAGTATCGCACAAACATGAACGCTCGCTTTGCTCGCTCTACGTGCAACAGGGTTTTTGATCAGTTTTAAACATACCAAACATTCAGTATAAATCATTAAAACAAAAAAAAAAAAAAATTAATTAGAAAAAAATACAATAAAAAATTTTGTTTTCCCCAATTTGAGAGTCTAAAGCTAAGATTCCGCTATTTGCTCAAAATAGGATGTGCAAAATCTGCGTCATACTCGTGTATGCTCACATTCATACGATCAGTCTGCAGTTTAGCAAATCTTTATATGTGCAACACAGTGGCGCGTGGCAGATCGGCAGACGTGATGATGAGGTCCACGGTAGCGCCGGCTTTTCGGAGCGCCGTATGTGTCGGGCAAGCGGGGTGCCGTGCGTGTCGAGCGGGTGCCGGCGCGACGTATGCTATCGCGTCGTGTGCTGAGGTGCGTGATGCTGGCGCTCTTTGTGCTGGGGCGCTGTTGTTGTCGGGACGCCGCTGTTGTCGGGCTGCCCGTATTGCTGGGGCACCGTGTGTTGTGGTGCCGCTGTTGACCCGGTATCAAACCCCACTAAGCGCGCAGCAGCTGACACAAAACAGTCCCGGGGAGTCGAGATCGGTGCAAACTGACGCTGCCAGAACGCGTGTTCGAGTGACAGATTGTACCCTTGCTACAAGTGTTACCAAACATTGTTATAAATATTGTAAATTCAAATATGCAATACCAAATATAAAACATCACGTGTTACAACATAAGCAACTGTTAATTTTTTAGATGGTAATGCCCGAACCAGATTTAACGCAGAAAGCAGCGGCAGCAGCAATAACAACAACAGGCAGATCTGCTTTCGCCGCAGACTGACTATCTGTCGGTTTCGAGAAACTTCTCCTACCAGCGATGTGAGCGCTGACAGTGGCGAGTTGCGGAAAACACATGGTTGCCACAAACTTCGACTCCTGCGCCACCTGCATTTGAAAACGCAGAACTAGACAACGCAGTAGAATTGCTGCATCAATCTTCTATACAGAGCAGCTCAGATCAAATTGTTAATGTAATTGTATGGTTTTGATCTGATCTGCTCTGCACGGGTGTTAAAAAACGCGTCTAATATCAATTGACTTTATTTCACTTTTAAGGCTGCTACTAACCTCTTCGTTAAAAAATATTGCACTTATCTCTCCCACGAAAAAGTGGCAGTGTAAACTTGCACACTGCGCATTACCGCGGCGCTCTACACGACACGTGAACTTCCCGTCTACCAAGAAGACTAGTTTTCAAGCGAAATAAAGTGCAAAGCAATTGTTTTCAAATGAAAATTGCTCATAATGATGTGGAGACTTTTTTCTTCGAATGAAATATGCTAGTACTGAGAGAGCGAAAATTTTTCGTACGAACGCAACTTTTCACAGTTTTTGTATGATATTTCGCACGAAGAACTGATCTTAGTACCTAGCTCTAGGTGGGAAATAACGTCTAATCACATATATCACTTGACGTTATCGCGCTCGGTGGCCGTGCTCGTTCGGTCACCGTTCTACGATACCAATCTAGAGCTCGGAGTTTAAATCCCGGCGCCTGTGGATACTAATAGAACTCTCACAGTGCTCCGGGACGGAGTTTGTCAGTATAAAGACGGCGCGGATAGGAGGTGCATGCTAGCAACTGCACTTCCGAAAAGTAGATATGCTACAAAACGTCAACAAGGCATAGAAATGCTAAAAATGTTGACTAGAAATGTTGACGCGCCCATTCCCCTGGAGGGGTCAAAACAATTTACAACAATAACACGTTATTATTTATTATTGTGACCCTTGTTATCAAGACATCTCGAATTGCACTTTTAACATTTAAATCCATATAACATCTTTGCAGTGTTCACAACGCGATTTCAATACTTATCTCCTTGGTTGGTGTTATTCTAGCAGCATCATGGGAAGAGGAGAAACGGTGCCAAGCATATTTTATTATGCTCTATCTTCGGGCATTTTTCTGGGTGATAACATTCGTATGTATTACATAAAACACTGACACAAATGAGACATTCCTCAAGTGCATGATTCAATTCGGTTTTCCAGATATTCCATCATTTCGTCCAGGCACATCATGATAAATTACGATTGAATGGTCACTTGGAATTTTACAAAACCGTTGAAACACATCGCACCATGCCGCTCTCCATAGTATCGCTATGGAATACAGCCGTTCTAACCATTCAATCGTTGATTCAACAATATTATGGCGATCATTTTGGTGAGGAATGCATGCAAGGATGGCTGTCACCGGTTGTCTATATTACAGCATTTTCGTGCTTAGAATCAGTGGTGCTTTCCTGTGTACATATCAGCTATATTTGTAAGTAGTCGAGTCAAGCTGTTAGTCCGACCAAAGACTGTCGAACACAAACTCCAACTCTAACACGAACCTGGCACAAATGTCCTCTAAATAGCTCAAGACACACACACACTTCACATAAATGTGAAGAAAACCGGTCCACTTGTACCATGTTCGAGTTGGAGTTGGACAGTCTACGGGCGCACTTATATCCAAGTAACTGCCCAATTCCGCTAATTCTTTTGTTCAACAGCAAAAGTATCCGAATTCAATAAAAGTGCTCCGCTTCCTGATGCATTGCGTGGTAGTCATCCTGGTGCTGGGTATGTTGGCCTTATGCAGCCTGGCGCCAACGTACAAGAGTTACTAGAAAAACAGGTTAGCTTTAACTCGCTTTTCATTCATTTCTAGTTGATAATTTTCGATTCGTTTGAAAATTTCAGGCTGACGTGATAAACTATTTGAAGGATCACAACATCAAATTGAATCAGAAATTGATGCAAATGAATGCCCAAATGCGAACAACAAATTTACCGCAACATAATCCATGAAGCAGTTTTGTTTTACGAGCAATACATATACACATATGTTTAACGGAGTCAAATATTGAATCGTTTATATTTTTTTTTATGAAATGTGACTAAAAAGAATATGGAATGATTTACTATATACATGTAGTCATAAGTATATAAGATATAGATTTTTTTAAAAATTGAAAATAAAAATATATATATACACAAAAGGACGCTGGTCTGTTTTATCATGTACTCCGCTCCCAAGTTTCTCGAATGCCGAATTTCATTTGCTATCTTCATTTGCCCAATACTTTTTCTCTACATGCTTGTTTGTTCCCGTCATAGGTGTGTCTTTTCTTGCCGCATTCATTCATCTCGTTCTGATCGTATTGTTATATGTACGAAGTACGTCTCTCTTACGACATACACTGTACTAAGCTCTACCATAGTCTCGATCCATCCGTGACAAGTACCAGCTGATTCTAGAGGCATCTGGAATCGAGAACCTTCTCGAAACAATTCCAACTATAAAAGGCAGATGTCACCGGGAGAGACAAGTAGTAAGACTCGACACTCACAATCAGTGGCAGTCGGATCGGTATAAAGTATCCGCTTGAAACCGGAAAGTAGTGCAGACGTTATTGTTACCCGCCAATAACGAATAGTTCGAGCTAGTTTGACATTGGTTGTTAGTACGCGTGTGTAGTTCGTTTTGTAAATAAAGTGTGTGTTTTTCAATCGAAGTGTTTTCATTATTTAGCACAAGAATGTCTAACGAACCTGGTTTCGCTCGATCAGAGGAAACATTACAGCATTCTAGGTTTATCTTCAGTTTTTCTGGGGATGAAACGTTAACAAATAGCCTAAGCACCGAGGGTCGAAGCATCACTACCTTCACAATTGGCGGTGTAAATAAATACATAATCCGAAACTATTAATGAATTAAAATCCTCCATATTGCTTTAAATAAATGTGAATTTTAATGGATCGAAATTTTAATTATAAATTAAATGCATCCTTAAACCCTATCTGAAAGTGAATCGATTTCACGAACTATTCAATTGCTGATCTGTTGTTTTTTTAAAGAATTAGAAAATATGCGAAGAATACCTGCCATTGAACAAAGCTTAGTTGAAAATGATATTTCCAAATCGCACACATATCCAAATAAAATCTTTTTCGTTACAAGTACGCCCGATCCTCACTTTCCAAATCATCACTGTCAATATTTCTCGGAGCCAGTGTACAACTTGCCGAACTTGATGTTTTCTTTTTCACAAATTTCACCTCGCCACGACTACTGCCGGCACTTTTGATACGCTTTTTGTCCGACTTAGTCGCACTGCTGCGACCCTCCTTGCCACAATTGTGTGACGCTTTTCCCACGCGATGACTCCAAAATGTGGTTCCTTCCAAAAGTAGTGGAGCAGCACGTACCCTCTCTCGCATTAGTTCCATATTGAGAGCGTGTTCTCGTTGTCGTTGACCTAGCTCGGCACGTCTTGTGGCAACACGAAAAGAAATGTCCTCGTCGTTAGTTTCACTGTTAAAATAAAAATGAATAAAACACGTTAAATGTTTCACATTTCCATTTGACCCCTACCTATAAGCCAAGCATTTCCATGCAGGCGTTTTTCGAACACCCCAATCCATGTAAGTGGTGGGCTTCGCTTTAAGTTGAGTATTCTCCGAAAGCTTCTGAGTACGCTTCCTGGACACCTCAGCACGTAATTTGGCGGCTAGATTTGGTCGAGCCACCGGATATATTGGAAGTGGAGCAAAACTTTGCTCGAGATCATCATTTTCTGGGGTTGTCGTTTTACTATTGGCATTTTCATGACTGTCGCCTAATATCTTGACTTTTGATTGATCTTTCTGTTTGGTAGCTGTTTTCTTACGGTTACGTTTTCGTGTACAAAAGCGACAGGAACCATTCGATTTTGGTCGTGGGGTTTCCTTTTTGCCGGTGGGCGATGGTGTGGAGAGTTTCAATAGTTCTTCGGCGCGGATCATGCGATTAATGCGTCTGTGAATGAGTCTCAGGATTTATATTTTTGGAAGTCAGAATGAGTGTTCGAATGTGGAGTAAATAGAACAATTCTAAATACATATAGAATTTTTATTGTATTTCGTGCCAGAGCCCGACAATAAGCCTATTTTATTCAAATCACTCACCTAAAATAGTCCTCTTCCCACTTTTTGCTATTGAAATAATTGCTATTCTGCTTCTTGGCAGCGGACGATGTTTTCATCGTCTTCTCTTTCTTGCTGTGTGTATCAGGTGACGTTACAGATGCACTAGAACACCGGCTCCGACTTCTTGTTGTACTGAAATGGAATGGCTTTATTTTTGATTGGAGCTCGATTGCCGACTCAAGTTTCCTTATTTCACTCCTGAAAATATTTTACATTATCAATATTATAGTGTGGACCATAGAGATGGGTTTGGAGAAATTCTTAAAACAAAAACAAAATTTTGAAACATTCGGAACACTATCTATCGATCATCGCATGAAAATACAATACTTCAACTTCACACAAATTTGTGACAAATGGCCGTGCGGAATAGGATTAATCTCCTTCCGAATCTTTCTTCGAGCTGCCGGTGTAAGTAGAACGGCCAGATGTTAACCCCCCAATCAACTTACTTAGACTGGGCACCTGTTACCAAGTCATGATACAAAGAAGACAAGATAACGTGTTCCCGCGTCTCATAATAATACCCTTCTCGAATGTGATAGGGTATATTAACTTTGTCATGAAGTTTGCCCAACTCCGCCGAAGCCTGTCCCAAGCATGGTTGTGAAAGGAGGAGGAACTGATTGCTGTAGCCTTACTGGCTGAGTTACACCTAAGCGTCCTGAGTTACACCTAAGCAGCTCAGGTTATTAGGGTGGCGTGAATCACGCAGTCGGACCTGCAACGTAGTTGTATGAACTCTGACACATTATGAAGCATCTATCACCGAGACCATTCCTGAATAGGGTTTTACATTTTACAACCTATCCTTGTAAAAACTACTCCATGTCAAGAAACCTCATCAACGACGATCACGCAAAAGTTTAACTGATTATTCTTTCGGATCCTGGAATGTACGCTCTCTGAACAGACCGGGGTCCGAGAAGGCCCTCCTACAACATGTCGAGAAATACAAACTGAGAATCACTGCAGTCCAGGAAACAAATTGGCTTGGCAGCAAGATCAACGACAAGAAGTCGTTCCTGCGGCAACCGGTTCTTCGTACGGAACGACCCGCTTTTCGACGGCCAAGAGCTGCCAAACCCCCTCCATGCAAGAAGAACTGCAGTATTTGAAGCATCGCTACCACAACAACAACACGAAGTGGCACACAATTTTCAAAAGCGGTAAATGAGAGGTTGTGTGCGATTCGCATTAAGACTCGATTTTTCAAACTCTGGCTCATCAACGTGCATGCCCCCACTGAAGTGAAGGAAGAAGCGGTGAAAGCCGAGTTTTACGACCGCTTGGATACATTGTTCGATTCACTTCCAACAAACGACGTCAAAATACTGCTGGGAGATTTTAATGCAAAACTTGGGAACGAGAGTTGGCATCGGGGAATCAAAGGAGGATACAGCCTCCACAAGGAATGTAATGACAACAGTCAACGACTAATCGACTTCGCATGCAGTAGGAACCTTGTCGTAAGCTCAAGATGCTTTCCGCACCGATGCATCCATAAAGAAATCTGGTAATTTCCGGATACATGTATGTGATGGATGTCCTTATCATGCCGAGGAGCAAATTACGATTCCGACCATCACTTTGTAAAGACAACCTATCGGTGTTGGATCTCTTTAGTGCACCAATCAAGAATCAGCCCTCCCAAAATCTTTGCAGATGATAAACTCTTGAACGATGCTACGGCACGGGTATATAAAGTTGCCCTTGAAGAAAAACTGACACCTATGCTACACAACATCGGTAAACATAGGTGTACACGGGTCGTGGTATGAACTAAAAAGCTCTGTTAAGGAGGGCGCAGAGAAGGTCGTGGGACATAAAGACAATGTATCCAATGTCCAACTAGAGCTAAGAGAGAAAGATATGACGAGCTACGGCGTATATCAAATACAATATAATAATTAGAAGTAAGAAACGAAAATTCTTTGACGAGCAGTTGCTGAACATTAATGATAACCTAGCTAATAGAAACACGATACAACCGTACAAACTAGAATGGCTATCAATCCAGGACTAGCCTCTGTAAGGACAAGGATGGAAACATCATCAGTGACACCGCTAGCATCAACACAACGCATCCCACATCCGCAAACAAGAAGCTCCAATCGTTGACGATATGATCGATCATGGCCCCAACACAGTAGAAGACAGTAGAAGTTGATCTCGCCTTGCAGTCACTCGAACCAAAAATCTCATTTGTCGCACCCGCCTGGACCAGTACGGCACAGTTTAAAAAAAAAAAAACACGGGTCTATTCAAAGGGAACATTCCTAGTTCATTGGGCGACGCACAGTGGTTCGCGTCTTGGACTAATAGTGGGTTCTAAATTGTGGTGATATGGCACTCCCTTTGCGTGGGCTTCGCTCGCTCTGCGGCTTAAGGGGTTACAACCCTCAGTACATGGCCCTAGAACGCTCGCTCTAGCGGTAAAGCCACTATAAGCCAAGGCGCGAACCACGATGCGTGGTTATCTATGTATTATATTTTATATATCTATTAGACTTGTACAAACAATGTAGGGAGATTTGTATTTTACAAAAAATGTAGGGAGCTCTCCAAATTTTTATATAGCGGCCATGGGACCTCATGGATGGGAGGGTTAAGAGGCCGAGGGTTCTTTAAGATCTGGACCCAGATGTGTGCGCAAGGGCACCTGAGCCATCCGACAATCATTCCCTCTTTATCGCTGTTTTTTTTTCTTTTCCAATTTTTTTCCAATGTTTGTTTCGTCTCTCCCCAAGGCCAGATCAATCAGATCAATCTGACGATGGATCTCTACAAAATATCTAACGATCAAAATTATATGGAACTATGGACAGTACCATATAATTTCGATCCATCGTCAGATCGTTCTGACGATGGATCGCACCGACTATGGCAGGTCTTAGGCAACTATGGGCTCCGTCCCCACGGGCATCTTCGGATGACCACCAAACCGTCCATTACAATTGGTCGATCTGATTGTTTGTTCTGTGCTGCCCAACAGAGGGCTAAGTGATTTTGTGGCAGTCCTTACGCTCAAATATAGTACCACCGATGGAGAAAATGTGAAAGTTGCAGAAGTCTACAAATTGTCATTACGATCAACAGGACGGTGTTTCGTCATCACATGACTTTAGTCTTCCGCCCCCACCACAGGGGAATTTCTCTGTTTAGTATTTGTGAGGATCTCCGCACCTGCATTGACTGAGGTGAAGGATTCATTCAAAGAGATTGGATCAACTGTGGTCCTACGCACTTTACAGTATATTTAATAGTTTTCGACCTTTATACCTGGTCCGTAATTTACAAATCCTGGATGTGCCCATCCAAGAGTGTTGGGAAACCGAAACTCTGCGAAAGCCGCAATGCGGGGCTGAAAATCAACGATGCCAAAACTAAGAACTTAAGCTTGGATCCAGGAAGGCAAAGCGGAATTTGTGTTTCAAGACAGTCGAGAAAGTTGACAGTTTCTGCTACCTCGGAAGCGTAGTTACAGCAGATGATGGAGCGGATGCTGATGTACAGTCTCGCACCAACAAATCTCGAGTAGCTTTTATCAGTTTGACTCCTTTCTGGCAAAACAACAACATTCCCAGACGCACCAAACTCCGGATCTTCGAAACCAACGTAAAATCGGTGCTTCTATATGGCTGTTAAACTTGGAAGGTGACCATTAAGATAATAACTAGATTGTAAACTTTTGTGAACCAGTTTATACGGTGCATCCTACACATACGGTGGCCGGAGGTAATTTCTAACGACGACCTCCTTACTATTACTGGTCGGGACAAGATAGAAACTTCCATTAAAAGGCGAAAGTGGCAATGGATAGGTCACACTCTCCGAAAAGGGCCGAACAACATTGCTCAACAGGCCCTCGATTGGAACCCGCAGGGAACCAACGCAAGTCGCCGTGTTGGACGACCTAATAACACCTGAAGAAGATCAGTTAAGAGAGAGGGTGCCTCTATAGGCAAGTCGTAGAGTGAGCTGAAAGCGATGGCGATGAACAGGACGATCCACCCTGTTCTTGCGGCCCACATCCAGCTAGCGAATCTCCAGCACGGCTCCCGAAGCATGCGCAGTACGACCACGGCCTTGGATCTTGGATGCCATTACATCCCGCATCCATAATGGTCTCAAGCAGGCTCGTCCATGTCAAAGAACAATACTGGTGGCGCTTGATCTGTCGAAGGCTTTCGACACTGTCAGCCATTCAGCGCTTCTGTCCGACATCAACTGTTCATCGCTTCCCACGCAAGTAGTGAAATGGATTGCCAATTATCTCGCTGGCAGGCAATCCTATACAGAATTCAGGAGCAGCAAATCAAAGCTTAGGCAGATTAAACAAGGTGTACCTCAAAGAGGAGTTCTATCACCTACCTTGTTTAATCTATGCTTATCAGGACTCCCAACACCACCTGAAGGGTTCGACATCATCTCCTACGCTGACAATTGCTCCAGTCTGACAACAGGGAACAACATAGCGGATATGTGCGAAAACATCAACGGTTATTTCGAAGAACTTAACTCGTTCTTCATAAGCAAGAACCTTACCATCTCAGCGTCTAAATCCTCGGCAATCCTATTTACCACCTGGACGAAGGAGGTCAAAATGCAGCTTGAAATCTCGGTTGGGAATCATCCAATTCCTACTATAAACCAAATCCTAGGAGTCACGCTGGACAGCATGGCAACATCATCACCCCATGCGTCAACCGTGTGCGACAGGATGCGTAGTAGGAATAAGATCCTCAAAGCCTTGGCCGGTAGTACCTGGGGCAAGGATAAGGAAACTCTACTGGTCACGTATAAAGCAGTCGGAAGATCAGTGGCCAACAATGCGGCTCCTGTGTAGTCACAAAATCTCTGTGACACAGTGGAAAAAGATTCTCCGTCCTGTTACTGGCTGTCTCCTGATGTCACCCCAGGACCATCTACATCAGGAAACCAGGATGATGCCTTTAAGGGTTCACAACCAGCTTCTTGCCAAGCAATACCTGGTGGGTTGCTACCGAAGTGATCACCCAAGCTCCAACCTCATGGACACCGCCCAGACGCCCAGACATGTTAGCCGCGACTTGAGAGACCTAGAAAGAGATGTCCAGAGGTACCCTTTGATAGCGCCGCACACAGGTCAGCCATCGCAGCGATACATCAGGAGGACACTCTTCAGACAATTGCAGGTTTAGGTCCAAATCCAGTTCTCTCGTCCACACCACCAACGATATCTCCGAAAGAGAAAAGACTTCCGAGAGCAACGAGAACGACACTCGCCCAACTTCGGTCAGGCTGGTGTTCACGACTGAACTCCTACCTATCCCGCATCGACCAGGACGTTTCCAACATCTGTCCTGCATGTAATGGAGCCCCTCACGTCGTAAACCACATCTTTCACTGCCCAGCTGCACTCATGCAGCTGACTCCCAGATCGCTGTGGGGAAAACCCAATAGAGGCAACTAACTTTCTATCCCTCGACACCGGGGATGAAGACGAACCGTAGGCATGTAACCAACCAACACACCGAATTCCGACCATTACAACAACAACAATAACAACAGGACGAGGTGGGGAAAGTAGGCGTGGTTAATGCCCTATGCCCCACAAGGTGAGGGGTTAACAGGAACCAGAAAGAAAGAGAGGATGTGCCCATAAACTTGTGAGTTTTTAGGACCGCTATATCGAGGCACGCGGTTTCCATTTTATATTACGTTTACACTATACGCAGATTATTTCATCTGCGGCGTAATCTGGGTGTGGTGAGTTTAAAATTGTATGTATTTGACAGTTGCAAATTAAATCATCAGGCGCAGATGAAGTAATCTGGGTATAGTGTAAATGTAATATAAGAGATGGTTACTTCAATCAGGGACTAACACCCTGCTAGTATTTGTAATTTTTTGTATTTTATAGATGATCTGAAAAGCTTCACTCATGGTCGTTTTTCTAACTTGGCTACCTCTGGGAACCTCCATTAAGTAAAATACTAAAAGAAAAGTTACATACCAGGAATTATTAAATCAAATTTAGAAGAACGGGGACTTATTCGGGTCAAATCAATAATAAAATTTAAGAAAAAGACATAATTCTCATAGTACATAGACATACATACCTATGTTTCTGATCCTCCACAATTTGATCGTAAATTGGAATCCGCGATGTTAGGGGAATGTAGCCCGCCTTCTTCTTTTTCCCTTTGGTTTTAAACGTAACGTCGCTTACGGGGCTCTCGTATCGATTCAAACTTTTGCACTTGGACACCAAACCAACTTTACCAGTCCCTTTCAATGAAGATCGCCTCGTTGGACTGGCCGATTTCGTTCGTCGATTTGGTTTTCCGTTTGATTTCAACGGATTGGAGTCATAAAACTTCTCTAAATCCTCTAGAGGCTCAACAGGCGGTGCGCGATTTTCTTTGCCTGTCCCTTTTCTTTGTACTGAACTCCGTTTCGTACTAATACGCCTTTCCTTAACAGTCTCCACTGAATCTTCCGATGTTTTGCTGGCATCCGATGAGAGGGTCGTATCTGAACCATATTTGATTTTCGAATAAGTGTCGCGCAATGTTCCGAGTTGAGAGTAGAATTCAATTTCATCCAAGTGGAGTAGTTCTTCATAGTCTAAAGGGACAGGAATAATTCTGGTTGTAGATTTAATGTTAATTTTTCAAAGCAGTAGCACCTACCTGGAATGCTGTTGTAGAATTTAACAACGGATCGAGAACTCGCCTTGCTTTGCGAACAGGAAGCTAAAACCAATTCGGGCGTTAGGCATTTGCACTTGCTTGTTTTATGGCGAATCATAGTTTTCGTGTGGGCTTTTTGTTAATTTTGTATGGATTTCTGTTATTAATAATCACTTTGTCTTCAAGGTGCCTTTGAAAGCAACAATCAATAATGTTTTGGTCACTGTTTCTATAGGAACCAAATGTGATGGGAGAAGCACATCTGTTGATAGAGCGCGGGTGATTTTACTATTTGATCCATCGTTTTATTATTTCAATGATTGTAATTTTTCTAAACCACTCTCCGCTCCATAGTGAAAATTGAGTGGAATTCTGTCAACTCAGCTTTACTCCACTCGACTCACTTTATGCATACCACCCATTGTCTCTGCCTAGTGAAGTCTCAAACCAAAGATACATCCATTTCGTGGTATTTTTGTAACCCAATACATACCTGGATACGGTTACCAGGACTACAATTCGGCAAAACATTGTTGAATTTCTTATCAGGTGATAAGACGGCGTAATAATTCTCAGTAGAAAATGTTTAACAAAGTTTTAAATATAAAAGAAGGCGAATTTACGCGTGTTATTTATAGTTTGGTGAGTAATTCAGCACAGAAAAAAAAGACGATAGTGCTTAGCGTCCATTCTACTTTCCAGATAAAAGATGAACGCTATGAAACCGTCATTGAGATAATCTCCAACATCAACGGGTCACTTTCAACTCGTGCCGGGCTATCTCTTCTCGGATATTGTTACTATCAAACACAGAGGTTTCTTGAGGCAGCTAATTGTTATAAGGAACTCTGTATAATAGCTTCAACAGTACAAAAGTACAAGTAAGAGAGAGAGAGCCAAATATGTATCAACTTCTTTTGTCAAATAATGTTCTGAACTCAATTTAAGGCTCTACTATGCTCAAGCGTTGTATCAGAGTGGAATGTTTGAAGAAGCCCTACAGGCTATAAATGATGTGGACAGTGCAGAACATGCCAGTGAAGTGCTCCTCCTGCAAAGTGCAATTTTTTATTCAAACGAAGACTATTCTGAGGCACAGGCAGCACTATCGCAGCGTCCAGCAGGTCATGCGAGCACTCTCAACGACGAGGGCTGCTTGCTGTACCAGGTGAAGTTAAAGTTGATTTCCATTACTCAGAAGTCTTAATAATTGTGTTCTGTAGGCTAGTATTTATGATGCAGCACTGCAAAGATTCAACACATCACTACAGGCTGGCGGATTCAATCCGCTTGTTGCGTACAATATAGCTCTTTGTCATTTCAAGAAACGGGAGAATTCACAAGCACTGAATTACATAGGTAAGTTTCAAGAGGAGCACCAAGGGTCAATAATAACCGTTGTAGCTCGATAGGTAGATAGATAGATAGATAAAAAAGGTGGGCCGTGGGTCGCATTGGAACCACAAGCACTGCGACCTTGAGGTCTGAAAAGGTTCGGCCGACTCTTCTCGATAAATTGACTGATCTGGCAAGGTTTTATAGAGTTTTAAAGAGTTTGCCCTGCCTTAGGACCGGGAGGGCCTTCCATTGGGATGAAGCATGTGTGATCTCCCAGTCTTTAATGTGGTTTCTGCAGTAGCAGAGTGGTATCCCAAAAAAAAAATGGTTGTGGGTTTCTGGGCCATAGATAGGGACGGCGGAGGCTCGGTTTGCTAGCTCCAGTGAAGTGTGAGTTTATTCGTTGAACCCACATTATGGAGGACTTCCTGACAAACCAGTACCAGCTTAGAATTGATAGTGAAATTAGTAAATGCTTTGATAGCTGCCTGACTGTCGGTGAATATTGCTATGTCCCTGTTAAAATAGCCGGCGGTTTGGTCTAGTCTAGCACAAACTTCGATGGCGTATATTTCCGCTTGGAACACGGACGGCATTTTACCCATTGGAATGGAGGCTCTGTGCTCAGGACCGACAATGCCTGCACCGGAACCCTCTTCGGTTTTGGAGCCGTCTGTGAACCATTTGATTGTGCTGGGGCGGAGAGAGTTGTAGCCATCCGCCCACCTTTCTCTATTGAGCGGACACCTGAGTGTCCTAAGTTTCTTTTTCTTAGTGAATGGCACTATGGCGGCTTTGGAAGGATATACACGTAGGCCGCTGTTATCGCACCATTCTTGAACTACACGTAGCGCACCTTGAATGGTATCGGGCAGAACTTCCTCAAATTTGCCCTTGGCCATAATCACCAAGTCGTCCGCGTAACATTGTGTGGAAAACTTCATGGAGGATAGCTTCCACATCAAACTGTCCACTACGATGCACCATATGAGGGGAAATAATACTCTGACCTGCGTATATCCACGCATGACGTTTGCTGAAAGAGTACAGTTTCCTATCGTAGTGATGACCTTTCTAGAGGACAGCATACATTTCACCCATGATGAGATCGGCTTCTTTCGCCCGAAGGGCACTTTCAATGGATTCAAAAAAGGTATTGTCAAATGCCCCTTCGATATCAACAAACACACACAATGCCGTTTCGTTGGATGACATAGCCGCTTCAATTTCGACAACGAGGTTGTGGAGAGCCGTTTCATTTGATTTGCCGGCTTGATAGGCAAACTGTCTAGGATGAAGTGAGTTATTCACAAGGAGCGATGTCCTGATGTAAGTGTCGAGGATCTTCTCCTTGCTCTTCAGCATGAATGATGTCAGGCTGATAGGTCTATAGGATTTAGCATCATCCATAGGTCTGCTGCCCAATTTTGGAATAAAGACCACCCTCACTGATCTCCAGGCATTGGGAATGTGACCCAGCGTGAAGCTGCTTCTAAAGATGTTAATCAGGTATGGAGTAAGTTCTTCCAGTCCTTTTTGTAAAAGGGCTGGAAAAATTACATCTGTGCTGGGTGATTTGTCAATCGCCCATTTCACTTTTCGTGTGAATATTCTCCTAGCTGTTAACCAATCAGAACGACTTACTATGTAGGACATGTCTTGGCAGTCCGGGTAATATTCATCACCTGCGATAATTCTGCAGGGAAGTGGGTGTCCAAAAGGAGCTTTCCCGTACTCCCGGAGTTTTGCGTTGTCCGGTTTACTGAGTGTGCTGATTAAGTTAGGGCTTTTCTTTGCCAAGACCCGGTGTAGTCTAGCAACTTTCCTGGTGTTGTTGACATTCTCGCAGAAAGTCATCCAGCTGCGACGTTTGGCATCCCTAATCTTCTAACCGTATTCTGTAAGAGTGGAGCGGTATAGACCCCACTCTCCCTGTTGAACAGCTTTCTAGTACTTTTCCTCAGGTGGGAGAGTTCTGTGTTCCACCACGGAACCCCCCTGTTGTCCTTAATGGGCTTTAAAGGACAATTCTCTTCGTATGCTTCCAAAATGGCTCTGGTGATGTTGTGGTGAGTCTGTCAAGACTCAGCCGCTCAGAAGCTGTGTTCTCAATAAGAGAGAGCTTATCCCGCAGCGACTCAGAGTATCCAAGCCAGTTTGTGCATTGTGGGATTCGTCTTTCAGCTAGCGGCGAGGCCACCGATGCAATATCGAAACGAATATGCAAGTGATCGGAGAGGAAAGGCTCGTCCGAGACATGCCAGTTATATATTCGTTCAGATAGAGAGAAACTGCATAAAGTAAGGTCCACGACTTCTTGCCTTGACCTGGTGACAAAGGTGGGACTGGATCCCCTGTTAAGTATATGAAGATCTAGGCTAGAGATAGTATCGAGAAGTAACTCACCTCTGCTGTCAATATCAGTACTTCCCCATACCGTGTGATGTGCGTTAGCATCACAGCTGATCAATAGGCTTTTGCCGTTGATTCCACAGTAGTCGACTAGTCGATGTAGTTCTTCAGTCGGGACCGAAGAGCCCCAGGGAAATATGCGGACGTGACAACTAGTTGGCGTAAATAACCTCCAAAGTTGACGCTGATGGCTATTGCCACTATATCGCCGGTGGTCGATAGGTAGAGCGTCAGTCGAGATCGAGAGGTGGCGGAGTCAAACCAGACTCCGAGCATATTCGAATTGTTGCTATTTACGCCGACTGCCAATGGACTCAGATTTGATAAAAAAAAATAATGGAATAAAGCCGGGACTAGCGTGATACACACCACTAATCTCAAATATTCTCGCAAATGTAGTCTACACGTTCCGACTTCGGAACGAGAACTTTAATTTAATGGTCTCTTCATCTGTATTATTTAAAAACAGCTGACATCGTCGAGAGAGGCATTCGAAATCATCCTGAGCTGGGAATCGGAGCGCAAGCTGAAACTGACGGTGGTGCTCGGAGTATTGGTAATCCGCCGGCTTTATCGTTGTCCGGCCTAACGCAGGCTTTGAACTTAAAGGCCGCAATTGAGTACCAGGAGGGAAACAGTAAGTGGTGCAAGCGATGTATTAAGTAAAGTTGACGGTTGCCTTGTATTGCAGTCGGCGGCGCGAGGGAAGCTCTAATGGATCTACCTCCTCGTGCGGAACATGAACTCGATCCGATTACTCTTCACAACATGGCATTGACGGATCCTAGCGGACCGGGTGCTGGTTTGAGACGGTTGGCGTTTCTTTTGGATCTCGGATCACCCACTTGTCCTCAGGAGACATTCGCAAATCTCCTTTTGCTTTGCTGCAAGCACGAAATGTACGACACGGCGGCCGATATACTGGCCGAACACGCACAGCTCACTTACAAATACTTATCACCGGTAAGTGCCAAACCCTAGGTATCCAATCAATTTTCTAAATGGCTTTTGCATTTTCCTCAGTACCTCTATGAACTCTTGGATGCACTTATAACCGCCCAAACCTCGAATGAAGAGGCTGAAAGCAAATTGGGCGTGTTAGCCTCTAGCTTGGCCGGGAAGCTGCGATCTCTTGCCGCAAAGGTTCAAGATTCAAAAGGGACAACGGATCAGAATACGCTAAGAAATGCTCTAAAGGAATATGAGAGCACATTGGAAAGGTGTTATCTGAATTTTTTCTAATTCATGAGACAACCCTCTGGAATGACTGTTTCGTTTTAGCTACTTACCAGTCGTGATGGCCCGAGCCTGGTTGCCGTGGCGAGAAGATGACTTTGCCGGGGCTGAAAGAGAATTCCGAGCGAGTGCTGAATTTTGCTCGGAGAATCCAATTTGGCGGTTGCATGCAGCGCATGTCCTTTTCATGAGAGGCGATAAATATAAAGAGGCTGCAGCTTTTTACGAGCCGATCGTTCGTCAAAATTACGATGATGTAAATTTACAAAATTGTAACGAATAGGATCTTTGGTGACGTCTGTGGTGTTCTCAGTATATGACCAAAAACTTGCTAGCAACATCTCGGTCAGCATTTAACAATCGGATAGACGCGCGTATTTTTTTGCATATTCCTACCTGGCGACGCATCGTGGTTCGCGTCTTGGATAACAATGGATTTACCGCTGTAGCATATAGAATGAACGAATCCAACATTCTATGACCGGATTCTAAATGTAGCAACCCCTTAAGCAAGATCAACTGAACCAGCTCTCAATTCGCTAGTAGGAGAAATCGAATCAGCTATGACAGACAAGGAGAATACCGTTTGTGCCTTTATCGTCATCGACTCTGCGCCTAGAGCGAAGGGACCTGCCGTGCCGTTACCATCGCAACCTGGGTCAAAAGGATGTTATCATCGAGATTGGGGACTCTACTTGAACAGCAAACGTCACTCCAAGCTGCCCACAAGGGGGCGTACTTTCTCCTACTCTATGGTGCGCCGTAGTAGACACAGTGGCGGATCCAGAGGGGGGGCCATGGGGGCCCGGACACCTCCTTTGGTATATAGAGCTTGGTCTTGAAATATTCGAGGAAATACCCGAAAATAATTTATACAATTTTCAGCGAATACAAAAGTTACCCGTCGATGGTGTGCCTCACGGGGTCTTCGATTTCTCATGAAGCTCACTTGTGTGGGAACATCGTCTGAACAAAGACTTGTGAGCGAGGATACCTAGCAAGATGGAGTGCGCTCTTCCTCTCTCTGGAACTTGATATGGTTGTCACTAGACTGTTTCGAAACTTGAAAGTGTCGCGCTAAAAGTGTGTGCTTATGCGGATGACCCCATGCTATATTTTCTTTATAAGTTTAGGATACTTCCAGTCTTACCTCCCATGCTATTTGGGGCGTGACTAGTTTTTGCTAATAAGACAAAATTTCTATGTAGCTGTTTTACTCATGTTTGGGATAGTTGTCTGGTGGACTACTCTAAGTACAGAGGCTAACAGAGTTGCTTACCGGAATAGATGCATAGATTGACCCGCGTTGCGTTGTGGATGAAATTGCCTCACTTCATTTTATACAGTCGTGCAACTTTGTTGGCGGGACCTAGCTTGATCGTTAACCCTAAAGCCACACTAGACCATGCGGGCTATAGCACAACATACCTCTCCTGGCCGCGGTGCTTTTGGGCCTTTCGGACTCACTGCCTTCTGCCTCTAATCTAATATAATCCCTTAAGCAGCGGAGCTCGTGTAGTGAACGGAACCTACGCAAAGGGGAGTGTCAAATCATCTCAATTTAAAACCCACTAATGTTCAAAGACACGGGATGTTTGCAATGAACCATATTTTGGTCTTGTAGTGCTGCTTTCATGATCGATGGCAGCACCTGATCTGCCGGTGGTGCGAAACCAGAGGCGCATTACACCCGGACCCCGATGCGAGCGAGAGGGCATCTGTACCGTCGACCAACCGTTCCATCCTTATTGTCCCATTTTTTTATTTTTATTGCCCTCCATGTTTGTGTTGTCTTCCCCAGGCCTATGCATTTTTATTAATGCGTAAAGGACAGTGGCGAATACCCCGCCCACGTCTCCCGAACTGAGCTACAACAAGCATAGGCCGCTGCTTAGCTCGTTGAGGAGCCCTTTTCGTTACCAGTTGGCACGGCCCGACCTTCACGGTCATGATGCTGCCTTGGTGTCCGTCCCCACGGGCATCATCAGATGTCCACCAAATCGTCCATTACATGTTCCCTTCTTTTGTAACGCGAGCGGGGCAGGACGTGGCGCATTGAAACCCAGCCCGTCATTACCGATTGCCGAGCTAGCTATCTAGCGCGTATCAAGTTTTTGGTGACGCACTGAGAAAGTTTTGGCACTTAGGTATGATGGATGGTCCACGCAACCGTTCCCACAAACCTCCGACCTCACCAAGGCTCGTATACATTACAGAATTGCGACTATACATATTTCCACTGCTACAAATGCAACACCATTCTTAGATTCTTTCAGTCTCAGCTGCAGTTCTCGCTAATTTATGTGTCTCCTATATAATGACGTTCCAAAATGAAGAGGCAGAGGAGCTGATGCGTAAGGTCGAAAAGGCGGAAGAGCAGAAAGACAACAGTAACGAGCCCTGCCTTCACTTGTGCATCGTTAATTTGGTCGTAGGGTAAGAAATTACTTCATAGAAAAAAATAAGAAATATAAAAATATCCGTTTATTGCCAGGACACTCTATTGCGCGAAAAACAACTATGAATTTGGCTTGTCACGAATCGCTCATGCCTTAGAGGGGGGCTCGGGAACACGTCTATGTGCCGACACGTGGCTTCACGTGAAACGTTGCGTTTTAGGACTCTTGGCCGGACTTGCCAAACAGAATATCGTTTTGCAGTCGGCAGCTTTACAGGAGGTCCACAACTTTCTTCAATCATGCGAAGGTAATCTGAAGTTCTGAATTTTTCGCAGTCTTTATTCTAAGCCCATTTTATTCGGCAGTGTATGCCCTGTTCATTCCATCCACGCTTTCCACAACATTGGATGACGGTGCGACCGAGACTTCAACGATTGGAATCGAAGCGCGTAAATTGCGCGTCCTACTCTACAAGCTAACCGAGTTTGAACAATAAGTCATTATCGTCCAATTCAGTCATGTTTATTCAAAGCCTATAGAGTTTACAATATACATATTATTCATGTTTATTTTGTTCCTTATATAAAAATAAAATTTCAGAGAGTATAATATTCAAAGTTTACGTTAAAATCGTTTCAATACTACTACAACTAAAGACTAAACTAACCACTAATCAGCTAGTACAGCCGAGCTAGCCATCTCGGCAACACCGCATGTATCATCACCCCGGTAGACACGATAGTAGCCTTGTTCTCCCCATCTTTTACCCCACGAGTTCTTGACAATCCAGTATGGCAAAGTTTTGTTGAACACCGGATATTCGGCAACGCCAAAACCAACAATCAGCACGCCATGATCAAGTGAACCTTTTCTACATAATAACTTCCACGGATGTGAGATTCCTCCGCGATAAAATTGCATAGCATTGGCATTGATTCCTGAAAAATAAAATCATTTTTTAAATCGTGAATTATGTTGGACAGCGTTGAAAAGAATTACCAATCGAGATTGGTCCATTCGACACGAGCCAGAGAGCGAGGGCAGTTTCATTTTTCGGCAGATCTACAGCTCCTTTGACGCGAACATGTGACATAGTCTTGTTGAACATACATTTTTGTTTCCTCGCGTGGTACGGATATTCGCTTTCCAATTCGAGACCTCCAATTTCTTCAATTGCTCTGTAAAATGCAGAAAACGAAATATTATATACTCCGATTCATAGATATGGTTTTGTTTAGAATATTTACTTGTAGGCTTGGTCTGGCAGTCCACCAGCGCATGCACTATCAATGGTATCACAATCAACCAACTCTTGTTCTGAATATTCTTCTAATTGGCCGGTTTTGACTGCATGCACTCCCTCAATGTTACCGATGACACTGAATGCCCAACACGATCCGCATGCTCCTTGATCTTTGACCTAAGAGAAAATGAGGCCATTTTGGTTAATAATTGGTGAACATAATTCATTGGATACAAAACGTCAATCGCTAACTCGCTACACCAACCTGTGTAACAGCACCCTTGTCTCTCCAATCAAAACTTGTCGGCAATTCCACATCTGGTATTTCCGCCATTGGATTTCTAATATGATTACTCTCGGCAAGGTAATCCTGATACCGAAGACCCGTCCTCTTGGCATATTCGTCGGGTGTCATGTCGGCAAACTCGGTGACACCATACTTAGCTGTGCCCTCCTCGTTTTCGTTGAGCATTTTAATTTTCTTCAGATTTTCCGTGAAAATTTGGAAACGTTCCTCCTCGGCGAATGTCTGTGCATAGGTACGTTTGTAATTTTGCATAAATTTGGCGAATAGTCTTTGTTCTTTTGTCCGTTTATGATGCGGAATGTTAAGCACCGACGGGTAGAAGGAGTATACGTAATCAATACTATCGGCACAATTGAAATTTAAAATGTTCAATCGATTCGATTGTTGTACAAGAGAAAGTTTGCACACTTCCTCGGAACCATCGGCCATTTCGAATATGCCGCTAAAGATGTATTCTTGGTTATTGTCGGTTTTGTGGCTTCCGTAGGTGAAAAGTGTGATGATTCTGAATAAGTAACAGAAGAGGGAAAGAAGAATTTTAGAATACGCTAGAAAAACGATTAATCGAATAATGGAAGCTAGCTGTTGTTAGATCGAATGGTTCTATGGCTGTTTAGTTTGAACTACCCACCTCAGTCAGGCATGAGAAATAATAATAACGATAATAATAATAATTTATTGCCATCTATCATAACCTTAATTACAGAAAAAAAATTTAGATATATAAATTTGGCCATCCCAAAAGAAGCAGAGCTCGTGCTTTGGGATTGCCAGTATTGAGCTTTAATTGTTTTACCTTTATAACTAGGAATTTCATTGCTTACTTCATAGGGTTTTACTTAAATCTACCACATTATTCATTTCGCATTAGGAATAAACTAGATAACTATGTTAGAGAGATCAGTTAGATAAAATTCTTCAATTTTTCTCAAACAAGTATTCTTTTACAGCTGTTTTAAATTTATAGTGATTACCTAGCCTGCAGATGCTCTCTGGTAAACAGTTAAATAATCGCGGAGCAAAATAAGAGACATGACTTGCCGCCAATGTAGTCGAAAATCGTGGCTCTTGAAGGGCTCCGCGAAATCTTCTGCGTGTCTCTAAGCCTAATTTACTTTCACGCGGAAAGTCATCAATATGTGAATGTAAATATCTCAGCACTTTAAATTGATAGAGATTCGGTATAGTTAAAACAGCCAAATCATTATAAATATTCGCTGATGGGTATTGAATAGGTTTTTTTAGACTTATTTTAATGAGCTTTTTGTGCATTATTACTAGTGGTTGTAAAGTGGTAGCGGTTAACCCACCCCAGCTAACTAATCCATATTCTATTACAGACTGTACAAGCGCTAGGAAAATCATTTTCATGCGGGCACGTGACAGTATGGACCTTAATTCAACGAATTTATATATAACTCGTCGCAAACGACTACATAAATAGGAGATATGTCCATCCCAGCGCAAATGCCGGTCTATACCTATAATTACCCCCAAATATTTAGTTTTTTCCACAACAGCGAGGGGAGTACATTGGCACTGATTTGAGCTACAAGAAGATTCGTGTATTATTATGCAAAGAAAGTCTGGAGGTATTCCAGCTGAGTTAAAAGAAAATGAACCAACTACTGTTTTCTTTTTGTTAATGCTTACAAGATTCGCATCAATCCAGGAAGTTATGGATTCCATGCCATTGTTAGCAAAGCCAAATGCTTCCTCCCAATAATTACCCCAATACACTGCGACAGTATCATCAGCAAAAGCGTGCAAGGAACAGTTCTGCAACTCCATTTTCAGGAGATCATTTATATATATTAAAAATAAAATTGGTCCAAGGACTGTTCCTTGCGGCACGCCGATGTCGACATAAGATGCATCACTAATGAAACCATCTATATTAACCGATTGCATCCTCCCATGTAGGTACGATCTAAACAATTTTAGGGCCACACCTCTTATTCCAATTATTTCCATTTTTTCAATAATAATTCATGGTTGACAGTGTCAAAAGCTTTCATGAAATCAAGAAATACTCCTATACATTTCCGTCCCTTGTCTAAATTTGACACGATTTCTTTAGTTACCTTATAGATAGCATCTTCCGTGCTGCGAGAATTCCTAAAGCCGTATTGATTATCAGATAGGATGCTCATTTCTTCTAAATACTTAATCAGTCTGTTTTTAATAGCCTTTTCGAAGATCTTTGACATATTTGAAAGTAGAGAAATGGGACGATAGTTGTTCATGACTGTTTTATCACCAGATTTGTGCAGAGGTATAACTATTGCTCGCTTAAGCTGCTGTGGAAAATGTCCCTGAGAAAAGCATAAATTGATTACATGTGTCAAAGGCTTTGACAACGTGAGGACATTGTCCTTCAAACAATTAGCCTGTAATCCATCAATACCCGGTAAATAATAAATACATATTTATGTGGCATAGCGCGTCAATTACTTCTGAGAGGCCTAGTTGACGTTACGTCAACCCGGGTAAGGCTGTAACCTATTCTTACGCCCCAGAGCACAGGGGAAAACAAATATTTTAGAGTGAGCGTAATGTGCAAAAATATACAAGCGATCTCTTCCATAGACTTCCACGCACGAAATGCAATGCAATTGAAAGGGACAACACCATCATAATTACGTATCTTATTGCCATTTTCCAGAGATTATGTTGTGTTCACACTAGAGTGCAAATCACTTAATATGAAACTGTTAGATATACACAAATGTAACGTTTCTGATCAGCAATCTGTCAGATCAAATGATTTGGCCGTATAGTGTGAACCTAGTGTTACACATGACTATCATGAAGAAAAATTCAAACCCAATACCCCACCGGCTGTATGTACGACTTGGACACTCTGGCACTCACATCTTAACAACGACGCCAGAGGTATCGCCATTGCAGAACAACTTGATGCTTCAGCTTCTGTACACTGAATGACGACACGCCCACCCGTATTGCCGGTACCTATTCCAGCTCTCCAGACATCACGATTGCCAGCTTCATAAACGAGACACAATGGGAGCCGGTCCTTACACTATCATCGGACCACCTACCTATCGTGATAAGACTGGACAAACTGACAGATGTCGTATCTATCGAATATCGCACTTTTGTCAACCACAACAAGGCTGACTGGAATAGCTTTACCGAATACACTAATGCTAAATTCCTCGTCCTGCCAACTCCTACCGACGTATGTAAGTCTGAGTCCAATATCAGGAAAGTCCTTAAAAAAGCGGCTGCGAAATTTATTCCTGCAGGACGCATTCCAAAAATTCGGCCTAACTTTCCTACCTCAGCCGCCAGAGACAACATTAGGAGCACTAGCCCAGACGATCCCAGAATTCACGAAATGGACTGTGGAATTTATAGACTGGCCGAACATAAGAGGTTAAAATGGAGTACGCATATGAATGAATGCAACCTGACCACAGGTATAAGCAAACTATGGTCGACAGTCCGTGCCCTCTCCAATCCACCGAAACAGAAGGGGAATGTCGCCATACAGTTCGGAGAAAATTCAATCACCAACCCTGCCCACTATGCAAGTCGCTTCAATAGGCAGTTTATTGAACACCTCCAGACCACCACCAGACAAACAAAAGCGCATAATCCGCAGGAGGATCCATAACCGAACTGTACACAACATACCTATCTCGAAAACCTTGGGACCTGATGGAATCTCAATGGCAATGCTTAAACACCTCGACGCACAGCTATCGAATACCTCACGGCCACAGTCAACCTATCCATCACATCACTGATCGTTCCGGAACTCTGGAAGAAAGGGAGAATAATCCCAATCCTAAAACCTGGGAAAAAAGCGGCAGTCGGCGAGGGGTATCGTCCCATCACACTTCTATCACCAATTGCCAAAACGCTCGAAGCACTAATCCACCCTGTTCTTGCGGCCCACATCCAGCTTGCAAACCACCAGCACGGCTTCAGAAGGATGCATAGTAAGACGACGGCCCTGGATGCCATTACAACTTGCATCCACAATGGCCTGAACCAACCTCGTCCATGTCACAGAACAATTCTGGTGGCACTTGACCTGTCGAAAGCCTTCGACACAGTCAGCCACTCAGCACTTCTGTCCGACTTATACAATGCATCTCTTCCAACGCAAACTACAAAATGGATTGCCAACTATCTCGCGAGCAGGCAATCCTACATCGAATTCAGGAGTAAGAAATGGAAGCTAAGAAAGATCGAACAAGGTGTGCCACAAGGAGGAGTTCTATCTCCCTCCTTTTTCAACCTTTACCTATCCGGAATTCCAACTCCACCTGAAGGAATCGAAATTATCTCCTATGCCGACGACTGCTCCATTCTGTCGACAGGGAACAACATCACGGAAATGTGCGAACGATTAAATTATTACCTGTAAGAACTTAACTCCTTCTTCACGGGCAAGAATTTAATCGTATCAGCGCCTAAATCCTCGGCAACCTTATTTACCACCTGGACGAAGGAAGTCAAGATGCAACTTGGGATCTCAATTGGCAATCAACTTATTCCGACCGTGTTCTCGTTTGTGTCCCGGAGTGTCGCGGAGCGAGCGAGTGGAGTCCACACAAGAGGCTTTGCACCCAGACCGAGCGAAGCCAGCGTTTATGGTTGTGTGATACTGAGAGTTGTGATCCATCCCTAAGCGCGGAGCGAGCGGAGTCCACACAAGCGACTTTGCACCCAGTGCGAGGGAGGCGAGCGTTCACGTTTGTGCGATACTGAGGATTATGATGCCTTAAGCGCGGAGCGAGCGTAGCCCACACAAGACACTGTTGATTCACACCCTACAGTATCGCACAAAGTGTGTATGGACAATTTCGGTTTGGAACGAGCCGACTATGCGACTTCAATGTGGTCACAGAATCTCTGTGACACACAATGGAATAACATTCAGGCTTGCCAAAACGTCGCTCTCCGTACTGTGACTGGCTGTCTCCTGATGTCATCCCAGGACCATCTGCATCAGGAAACAAGGATGATACCTCTAAGGGACCACAACAAGCTTCTTGCGAAACAGTACCTGGTGGGTTGTTACCGGAGGGAGCACCCCAACACCGACCTCATGGACAAGACACCGCCACCAAGACATGTCAAGCGTGATTTGAGGGACCTCGAAAGAGACGTCCAGAGGTACAAAAGGGTTCCCTTTGACAACAACGCATACCGATCAGCAATCGCAGGAATACATCAAGAAGAGGTACAAACATCAATCACAGGACTATGTCCAAATAGACACAACCACCAGCCATTTCTCCCGATGAGAGAATACTTCCGAGAGCAGCGAGAACGACACTTGCCCAACTTCGGTTGGGCTGGTGTTCGCGGCTTAACTTCTACCTATCTTGCATTGACCGGGATGTCATGAGCACATGCCCCGCCTGCAATGGTACGAGTACACCTCACGATGTGGACCACATTTTTAACTGCTCAGCACACACTTGACCCCCAGGTCGCTGTGGGAGAACCCCGTAGAGGCAGCTATCTTCCTGCCATTTAACACCGAGGAAGACGAAGAACAATGCAACATGTAACACACTCACACGACGAACTTCTGACCATTGCTACAACAACAACTTGGAGACAACCAATAAGGTTTTTGTGTGTTATTTGTAACCGGCGTCTTCATAGTGATATTGTTTGGAACGAAACTTGTTGGGCTCTTGTTGCGCAGTAGACATTGTGTAATGAACCACCTGTAATGAACCATATTATGGTCTGGTAGTGCTGCTTCCACCGGCAGATTGAAGCAGCACCTGATGAGTAGTGATCTGTTGGTGATACGAAACCAGAGGCCAAGGGTCCCATTACACCCGGACCCAGATGCGACCGCGTGGGCGTCTGATCCTTCTCGCTTAATTTTTTTTAATTTCCCATCTTTACCTACCCTGTTTGTGTTGTCTTCCCCAGGCCTATGAATTTTTGTTAATACGTAAAGGATAGGGGCAACAAGCGCCGAAAACCCCCGAACTGAGCTACAGCAAGCATAGGCCACTGATTAGCTCGTTGAGGGGCCGTTTTCTTCGCCAGATGGCACTGCCCGACCATCACGGTCACTATGCAAACCTTAGGCTCCGTCCCCATTGACTTCTTCGGATGCCCACCAAACCGTCCGTTACAGGGTCGTTCCGGTACGAAGAAGCGGCTGCCGCAGGAACGTTACGACCACCTGTAAACTCCTTGATGACACCGTATACGGCGCTTAAGTTGTTCCTCCTTGCGTCGCACACTACGCTGAACTTCTCGAGTTTTCTGACGGTAAAGGAGTTCGATGCTGCTTCGTTTGTCGTCTGATGCTGCAGCCAAACGAACCTTCAGGTCTTTTCTTTCAACAATCCGCTGCCATGAAGTGTCACACATCCAGGGCTTATTCCGGTAATCCGTGTTTATGCCAAGGATGGTATCTGTGCTATCAATGTACGTATTTTTTATGGCATCCCAGTTTTCATTTGTCACTATCTGGGTGACTAGTTATCTCAGCTGCTTTTTGCACAAGATAGTCGTTGTATTGTTGTAAGACAGCTGGACTTTTTAGTTGAGCGGTCGTTGCTAGGACGGCGCACGGCTGCAATACACAATCGAACATTAGCGATTATAAGATAATCGTCTCTTCCCATCCCAATATCGGCGCCAACTTTTGCATTCATAACCCCATAACCATTATAATGCCACCCTTAGGTGTTCCGCTCTGGACAGCGTGTAGTTGATCGTAGAAGGACAAGACATTGTCAGGTTCAGTTGGAGCAGAACATTGTATTATTGTGATGTTTCTCATATTGGTCCGGAACCTGGCGGTCATGATTCTGTCGGAGACCGGATCCCAAAGAATCAATTACGTGCGGATCTGGTTAGAGGATTCCCACGTCCGACTCATGACCACTCCCGGTAGCTCTACCGGAGTATAACATTACAGTGCTACCCGTTGTTCCACCATTTTATCTCACTAACTCCTAGGATGTTTAAATTATATCGCAGAAATTCACTCTCTAATTGAAGAAATCGTTGCGTTCTGGGCACATTCCAGAAACCAATTTTTGTCATTGTACGATAACCAAAAGACGTAACCGTTGAGTCAGTCCTTATCCGTGGCATAGTTGAGGTTTCGTTAGCATATAAATGATTTTGGATAATGCAAGTTGCTGGCATACACATCCTGTCCTTTGTTTGTCGGTTTCTAAATTCTAGAATACGATTTGGTTGGCCGGAACGCTCTCTATCGGTTCCGACAAACCAGGCAAGCTTAAAAGTTTCAGGACCGGTCCAAACAAGCACTTCATGTGCTTCCTCTAAATAAAAGAAAGTGTCTCTGGAATATTGGGATTTGGTGTGTTTGGCGGGTGCATTCAGATGGAATTCGACTTTTTTTTTAATGTAATGAAGATTTTAAGGAACGTTTCAAAATGACGTGCTGAAACCCGGAATTTACGTTTTATGGTGAAGTATATTGGAATAAAGTTGCCTTGCTTGACGGGATTTCTATCAATTTCATCTTTTTGTTCATCGACCGCCTACCTGCAATATGTGATCGCGATTCACACACCTGGTTTGAGTAATGCGTAGACTAAATTAGGAACAAACCACTTAGTGCTACCACCCCATTAAATACTTCTACTCAACTTACATTACTAAAGCTAGCACATACCAATGTAAACCATCTAAACTACTTGAATGCATTCCACAAAAGCCTGCACTCTTTTCGCAATCAATGCTACTATGTACTAACAATCTCAGTTGATCCCAACAAAAATAATACACGTACACTTTCCTTGGCATACCAAATATTTTAATTACATACTCAAAATCTCCTGAAATAACATAGTTAGTACAACACTCTCTAAATCTATGTTAATGCATGCATTGTAATTACAAGTACAACTATCCACTACTATGGCCATGCTTTAATGGATTCCGCTTTAAAAATTACTTGGTAAACAAAGGCTCTCCTCTGGCTTTTTCAACAGCCTCATACGGCAGCATTTCATTGACCCGATCAAAAAGTGCTCGGCCACCGCTAGCCTCTCGCCGAGTTCTTGACGTCTCTTGCTCCGGATCACAATTGACTGTTACTTGGGTGCCGTCTGGAAGCCACGGTCGTGACCAAATCGACACAATACAATTTTTAGTTTGCCCATCAGCAGTGCGGAATGATCCACTAATTTTTTTCATGGAACCACTTACAACTTGAGAGGTAGCGCAGTAAATTTTGTCAATGCTGAAATAGCGTAATAAAAACAACATTTAGATAGAGAAATTGAGCAACGATGAACATTCAAATTTCACATACCCAGTGACTTGATCCTGACTGCCTTTGAGTGCCGACAATGATTGGATGAATTGGTTTTCTAGTTCTCCATATTGGCTTGCGGGAATCGGCCTTGCCCCGCCTACAACAACTCGACCATCACCGTATGTAGTCAGGGCGCAGCGTGAGGTATCGGAGTCCGGAACAACCTGAAACGGTAAAATCAAATTTAAAATTTAACCAGAATAGCTACGTATGTCAGATTGAGAAGAAAGTTGTTTTAAGATAGATTGTGCGGATCTGGAAAATTAGTTAAGTCTTGAATGTGATAATTTAAAAAATAACAGAAATAAAATGCAGTCACGAAAAATGAATATCTGAGTAGACTTTGCTAGACCTCGAATGTCGTGTCTGCAGCAAGAGGGTTTGATATCAGTGAAATTGAATTTTTTTTTTACCCTGGGTTTCATTCTGCACACCAACTTAGTATGCGTCTGTAGCTTAGCTTGGCAAAGCACAGAGCATTTTTTGCTACTCGGTCGTTTGAGGTTCAAGCCCCTCTACAGGACAAATATTTTTTATTCTCAAATTCCCTCTATTTAATTTCTCCAAGCTTAATACGTTTCGTACGGATAGAAGCACTCATCAGGTCTTCCATCTTTACAGTTATCCGTGTGCAAGACAACCACGAAATGTTGTTGTAGCGATGTTTCGAATACTTATGTGTGTGTGTTATATACTTTAGGAATCAATTTCCCCGTTCTCAGTATCAAGGCCAAGGAATATGGCCACTTCGGTAGAGTCCTCCCTCCTCCCAAAGCGCTCTGGGTGTTGGCGGTGTGGGTGCAGTTGCACAGCTGAATATGTGGTGAACGTCACGAAAGGTGCCGTCCCACGCTGGACAAATATTTTGAACTGATGGGTCAATACAAGATAAGTACGAATTTAGTCGCGAGCACCATCCAGACCTGAGATGAGCGAGTGCAGATCTCGATTCACGTGGTAAATTTACATACTTCGTTCGAAGATATGGTTGGTGGTCGCGCTCAATTGACTTCTAAACTTCTTTCCTATGCGATTGCGTCGGCATACTTCCCTGGGGACTCAGCAGTTCCCTCAAATCAGATCCTGAAACTTGCCGACCACTGCAAGAAGCATAAGATGCTTCTACTAGTCGGCTGTGACGTCAACGCACACCACACAGCCTTGAGTAGCACTGATATCAATAGCAGGGGTGAGTACCTTCTTGACCTTATCGCTAGTTTAGATCTCAGCATTTACAAACAAGGGCAGCAGGCCCATATTTGTAACGAGGTTTAGACAGGAGGTACATACTTGACATTACCTTAGGCAGTCATTTGACTGAAAACTGGATTCAGAACTGGCATGTATCGGACGAACCATCCTTGTCCGACCACATGTACATTAGGTTTGATATAGACGTATCAGTATCAGAAAGGCGGACGAGACGTAAACCGCAACTAACGGACTGGACAACCTACGTGAAATCTCTTCACGAGAGGTTAGAAATGATCGATAGGACGGTCTCGAGCTGGCAACGCTTGGACAGCCTCACTAATAATGTTACCAACGCCATCACGGTCTCCTACGAAGAAAACTGCCCTCTGAAGCAAACCAAAGACAGTAGGGGAGTTACCTGGTGGAATCCTGAACTCTCTCGCCTAAGGAAAACTATCAGGAAACTCTTCAACAAAGCCAAGAGAACTGACGGGTGGGAGGATTACCGTAAAGGTCTAGACACACAGTGCCCGTACCAGGGCAGCGCCGTAGTCGCCCGTATACTGGCGATCTACGGTAAGCGAATTGTACCATATAAAACAGTCTGCTGGTCCACACTACCCACACGGGCAACAGACAGTCACCTGCACGTCACGGAGCGGAACGTGCCTGTTTAGTTTGGTTTAATTTTTCTCGCTCACTGTGCGGTACAGAAAGAAATTGGATACACACATAGCCGAACACGGTCCAGCCGCCGCCGGGTGGGTTGTTGTGTAGCCATCAAACGGCGAAGAAAATGTACAATGTTGAACAGATAGACACACGTTTGCATCGCATAGAATACATGAAACGCGCATTTCGCATGTTCAATTAAAGTCGCTAGGAAGAATCGCGGACACACGGGAAACATACGCTTGCAATGTGCGGTCATGTGCCCGATATACGGGCGACTACGGCGCTGCCCCGGTACGAGCACTGTGTGTCTAGACTGTCTAGGTCTGCCAAAAAAGTATGTGAAGCAGGTGTTGAAGTGTTGACAACACGAACAAAGCTGCCAGACTGCATCGTGTCTTGACTAGAAAGGGCACAGATCAGATAAGTATGCTTAAGAAAGCGGATGCTAAAACTACCACAGATGCCATAACAACGGGCAGACTTCTCCTATGCAGCCACTTTCCTGGTTGTAAAGTCTTTGGGGAGGACGGCCCTGTGCCACCCGCTATCGAAGGAGTACACGAAGCTTCTGGACTCCGACTAGAAAGCGGCGAGAATCATCTTCATGGAAAAAAAGATTAAGTGGGCTATTGAATGTTTTGATCCCTGATGGAATATTCCCTGCCCTTCTTCAGAATTGGGCATTGAGTGTATTTAGAGGCAGCTTCGCACTGGGATTTATTCCTCACATATGGAGATCCGCGAAGGTAGTATTCATTCCGAAAATAGGAAGTCACCCAATAAATGACCCTTAAATCATACAGACCCATCAGTCTCACGTCCTTCATGTTAAAAGCGATGGAGAAAATCTTGAATGAACATATTCGACAAACTCTCCTGAAGAAAAACCCCTGCACGAAAGACAGTTTACGTATCAAGCAGGAAAATCTACAGAGTTCGCTCTCCCCTGCCTGGTGAGGGAAATCGAGGGGACAGTGGAAGCTAAAGAAACGACTCTTTCAGCTTTCCTTGTATATCAAGGAAAGCTGAAAGAGCCGGGAGAAGGGGCTTTCAACAACACGTCATTCATAGCCATCGACAAAGCACTGAAGGAAAAGAATGCCGACACCACTACAACAAAATGGATAGGACAAATGCTTCCCTCCAGAAGGATCATCACCAATATTGTAGGCGTCACCCTCCTTGCTAATGTCAGTCGTGGCTGCCCACAGGGAGGAGTCTTGTCTCCTCTCCTATGGTGGTGGTTGATGGCCTGCTGAAGAAGCTCACGATGCAGGGCTACTCAGTCCAGGGCTACGCCGATGACTTGGTGATATTGACTAAAGGAAAGTTCGAGGAGATTCTACCAGACATCCTTGAAGCAGCTCTTTACATTATGCAATAATGGTGTGATGACAACGGACTTCGAGTCAACCCAACCAAGGCAGTTGTCATTCCATTCTCTAGAAGAAGAAATCTCAGGCACATCAGACACATCATGTGGGTCTCTTGGTGTAGGTGATTCTTAAGAAAAGACAGCAGAAGGCAACCTGTCACAGTACGAAGTACAGCATTTTGACAAGAGTGGATATTATGCCATTGTGAATCGCTCAGATTTTGAGACCATATAGGTGCTGCATAGTTTGCCACTAATCTACCGATGGCTTTATGGGTTACGAGTAGGGTCTCCTTATCCTTACCGCAGGAACTGCCAGCAAGAGCTTTAAGAACTTTGTTCCTGATTCACAGATTGTTGATGCATGGGCAAAAGAAGTGGCCATGCTATCAAGGGTGACATCGAGGATTTTTGGGTGGTTGGGATAAGTTGATCCCTTACTGAAAAGTTCAGTTGCATTCTGACTTTTTTAGTCAAGGAGGTGAAAAGCGTGGCAGATATGTGCCAGTTCTTATTAACGAAGAGCTCTTCGCACATATGTTCAATATCAATACCCGTGGCCAGAATAGAGCAGTCGTCCGCATAGCTGATAATTTAGAGTCCTTCAGGTAGTGTTGGGAGCCCAGACAGATAGAGATTAAACAGGATGGGTCATAAAACTCCTCCTTGCGGAATGCCCTGTTTTACTCTTTTGAGCTTGGACTTCTTATTTCTAAACTCTGTGAACGACTTTCCGCCAGCAAGGTAGTTTGCGATCCATTTGGTAAATTGAGCTGGAAGCGAAGCACAACAGATGTCCGATAACAGTGACGAGTGGTTGACAGTATCAAAGACAAGGGCCACTAGAATCGTTCGATGACATGGACGGGATTGGTTAAGGCCATTATAAATTTAAATTATAAACATCCAAAGCCGTAGCAGTGCTGTGCATACGCCTGAGACCGTGGTGATAGTCGACTAATTCCAAATGGGTCGTAAGCTTAGCTAGGAGTAGGCTTCAAGCGTCTTAGCAACCGGCGAAATTAAGAGGATAGGTCGCTATGATTCGCTTTGGGTTGCTTTTTTCCCGGGTTTCAGGATGGGGTAGTCCCCATCTTCCACACTTCGGCAACTACTGACGTCACGAATGCAAGATTAAGAGTGGACGTTAGATAATCCAATGCTGACATATCAAGGTTTTTGGAGCATGATCATGGATAATCGGGACTAATGCCTTAGCGTTTTTGGCCTTCCGGATGGTAACTGCTACTTCGTCAGGAGAGAATTGGTACGTATACTTACTCAATTGCCCTAACCGCTTGTGGGGCATAGCGCGTCAACTGTTCCATGTAGTCCAGTTGACGTTTTGTTGGCATAAACTGATTTTGGAGAATGCAGTTGCCAGCATGCACCTCCTGCAACATCCATAGCAACGAACGTCATCGTGGACGGGATTCGAACCCGAAACGCCCGTAGTCAAACATGCGACTGATGACTCAACACACTGCGCTACCGGTCGCCCCAATTGGTACGTATGGGCGATGGCTTCATTTCGGATTTTTCTACGAATTATAGTTCGTCGTCTTTCTCGGTGTTAAGGTACAGCAAAATGGCTGCTTCTACGGGGTTCTCCCACAGCGACCCGTGAGTTAGGTGCGTGGGTGCAGCTGGGTAATTGAAGATGTGGTCCACGTTGTGCAATGGTACACTGCAGGCGAGGCTTGCGTTCGTGACATCCCAGTCAATGGGAGATAGGTATGAGTTAAAACGCGAACACCGGCCTGACCGAAGTTGGGCAAGTGTCGTTCTCGCTGCTCTCGGAATATTTGGGCCTAGTCCTTCAATTGATGATTGTACCTCCTCATGATGTATTGCTGCGATGGCTTATCTGTATGCGGCGTTGTCAAAGGGAACCCTTTTGTACCTCTGGGCATCTCTTTCGAGGTCACGCCTTACATGTCTTGGGGCGACCATGAGGTCCGGGAACAACCCATCAGATATTGTTTGGAAAAAAACTTGTTGTGGTCTCTTAGTGTCACCATACACTGTCGACCTCGAACTCGAACCTGGTACAAATTTCCTCTGACACACACACACACACTTCACATAGGTGTGAAGAAAACCGGTCCACTTGTACTAGGTTCGTGTTCGAGTTCGACAGTGTATGGTGACACTTAGATGCATCATCTTGGTTTCCTGATGAAGATGGTCCTGGGATGACATCAGAAGACAGTCAGTTACAGTACGGAGAGCGGCATTTTGGCAAGCCTGAATATTTTCCATTGTGTGTCACAGAGATTCTGTGACCACACTGGAGCCGCATAGTTGGCTACTGACCTTCTGACTGCTTTGTATGTGACCAGTAGAGTTTCTTTATCTTTGACCCAGTTGCTACCGGCCAAGGCTTCAAGGATTTTATTCCTACCGCGCACAGTTGAAGCATGGGGGGATGACGTGAAGGCGTGATTTTTAACGCATATGACGTTGTAGAATGCAACCAGGTGTCAAAAAAATCCAATTTCACTGAAAAATAATTCGTACTTGCGTATTGCAAGAACAAATACCTCCACTTCTCACCCTCTCTCCTCCCCCTCTAGTGAGTTAATAAGGTGCTTCACACCATCTACACCTCCACGGTCGAGTTTTCAAGTAAAAATCACGCCTTCACACGTTATACTAACAGAATTCTCACACTTTTTTGGTCGTCTTGCACGGATAACTGCAAAGATTCAAGACCTGTTGAGTGCTTCTATTCGTATGAAACCACTGAGCCTGGAGAAATTAAATAGAGAGAATTTAAGGATAAAACATATTTGTCCCGTTGAGGGGCTTGAACCTCAAACGACCATGTTTCGAGTAGCAGAAAAAATGCTCGATGCGTTGCTCAGCTAAGCTACAGACGTATACTAACACCTACCTCACATTAGCAAATTTTTGTTAAAATTTTGCAGAATGAAACCAAGTATCACAAAATTCCAATTTCACTGAGAAATAATTCGTACTTGCACATTGCAAGAACATTGAATACATCTAGGGTTTGGTAGAAGATCAATGGATAGAAGGCCGACCCATCAACCGATAGACCGGCGGTTTTGATCCTGGCCCCAATGCGTTTTTACTGTTGTCACTTGCCACTCGATTCAGCGGCGAACGTGTACACTTGAGAGAAATCGTGAACTGATTTTGAACGCCTTATTTCGAGTTTGAACGGCACCGATCTCAATTAAAGATCTTGAATTACTTTTTATTTGTGACCGTTTGATTCGTAGATTTCGCAAGTAATTTTACGTGAAAAGTACTTTATTTCGCAGACCTTCCAAACCTAACCCAGAACTTGCTCCCATCATTATTCGACTGGTCCGTGAAAGAAGCACAAATTACAATGTAGTAAGCCGATGTGTAAAGTCAAAAAGAATAATGTTAGTAAAAAGGTGCTCTTAAAAGATAAAGATAGTAATAATGTTAGCCTTCCACCGCCACTTCCCAACTGACAATAGTTTTGTGCTTACATCATAAAATGTTGGGACATTGTATTGGAAATCGCTTAAGATCGGATCAAAGGCGATCTCAATTTGTACCTGAGCGTCGTCGCTTTGAATGGGTTGCGTTTGGCTATCGTCTGGAACCGGTTGCCTTTCGGATTGTACTCTGACATCAATTTCAGCATTTACTACAGGCTCTACTAATTGTTCCGTCTTTTGTACATCACTCGGTTGGTAATTTGGAACACCTGACACGGGTGAACCGCCATCCACGGACAACTCAACATTGGCATCGACGGGAATTGAACAGGGCGGTGGCGTCACGCGGACAATTTGGTGTTCGGGCTCGACAACGGGTTGCATAAATAGACTATCCAAAAGTGCGAGGCTACCATCACTCATTTCGGGCCTGCGTGGTTCCTCAGGAGGAAGATAACCAGCTGTATTCATTTGTGATACTTGTGGATCTTGTTGTTGCTGTTGTTGTTCCGGTTTTTGAGGATTGCCATCGATCTCAGTTAAAGGTGTTGGAGACGGATTATTCGCGTGTGAATCAGATTCAACATTTTCACTCAACTCAGTAGCAATTGTTGACGTTGTGCCGTCAGACGGCGGTGAATCCATTCCGAACAAACTACCCAGTAATGATAGACTACCTTCACTCAAATTTGGAACAACGGTTGTTGTCCTTTCAGGTACAATTTGAGATTCAATACCACGAATTATCCCCATAGCAATATCTGCATCGTTGTTGGTATCGGTTGTGTCTGGAGCCGGAGTAGACTTACGCTCCTTCCCGGCCATAATTTGTTTCTCTAAATCGGACAAATCGCCTTGCGTCACTTCTGTATTTGAACTATTAAAAATGGTATTGCCATCATATTTGCTCGGGTCGTACTTATCACTTTCGTCTACAGTACAATTGGTGTATGTCAACGCACGGTACTTGTCGCCAAATTCTGTTGTAATCCATGGCTTCTCGAGTATGACGAGTCGACAAATCACCTCTTCTTTATTTATATTTTTCGCGTTCACCATCAATTCGTATCGAACGCCGTCGATAATTTCACGCGTTGCCTGAATCACATACTGAAAGGTTAAACTTCGGGGCAAATGAACGATAGCCATATTGGCCAGGCCAACCAGATTGGGGCGTAGCTCTTCGGTACTTCCGGGCGGTTTGACGGTGACTGGGTCGGGAACAATCTCCTTGACGGACTCCTCACGTGGTACAGTTTCATTGTCAATGGTGGGTTGACCCTAAGAGAGAAAGGGAATTCTTTTTCGGTTTCGAAAAATATTGCTTTAATGGTCATGTAAATGTATTTTTTCGGATGCAGTTAAAATAATAGGCATTTGTTGTTATAACGAGTTAAATGCTTTCTACCTACATTTAATTATTTATTTGATTACCTACATTTGAATATTTTATTTCTGAGCGGAGACAGTTTTGACTGGAACAACGATCATGATCAATAAATTGAATAAAAAAGCGGTAGTGATAGATTCAATTCATGAGGCTTGCGAAAATAAAAATAGCTAGTAATGTATTATAAAAGTAGAAAAAGACAAAGGCAATGTAGTAATAATAATTAATCTTCATCTCCGCAACCAACATAAACAATTGTGTAGAATAGAGAAAAGTATTCGTTCAGGGGCACATAAAAGCTGTTGCTGAAGAAGACGACATCGTCTATTTTTCACTCGCAACCATTTTGAGGGATTCCAATGTGTAATGCAAAGGGCTGCATTAATATTCACAAGAGCTCAGGTAGGTAGGTAAAAAAGGCTGCCGTGGAATACACAGCACACTTAGACCATAAAATTGGTCCATTGTGATACCCTGGAGATCCAACAACCTAACCATACTAGTTCTTGAACTAGCCTGAGCTAGTAATAAAGTGAAGCAGACGGCCAATACTGGCAGTCCTCAATTCCTCAAGCTCCTGGAAAAAATAGGAGCCAAGAGAGGATCTCCTCTTGACCGCCAAGGCCGGACAAGCACAGAGAAGGTGGTAGCAGCTTTTTTCGCGTCAATATCTCCACAGCTTCTGCAGAAGTCATTGAAAGGAAGACGCAGTCTCCTGGCGTGCTCATCAATAAGGCAGTGACCGGTGATCACCCCTACGACAGAGCTGATGTGCCGCCTCCTTAGAGACAGAAGGTGGGAGTAGCGGATAGGGTCCATTTCAAGCCACAAAGACCTGGTCGCGAGGCAGGTATTACTGCTTGACCACCTGTCATTCGCCCTCCTAATGGCCTCAGATTTTAGAAAGGATTTGCATGCCCTGATGGGCATTAAAATGCAATTATGCAGTTGCGGGGCCTCGCTCAGAATCCCCTGCCTAGCAAGCTCATCAGCGTGGAAGTTACCACCAAAGCCACTATGGCCTGGAATCCAGCATAGGATAAAATTGAAGAACTCCCCCATCGTTTTGAAGGTTGAACGACAGTCTACTACAATCTTGGATGTAAGCAGGACGGATTGCAGAGATCTAATCGCAGCTTGACTATCCGAGTAAATTACAATGTTCCAACAAGCTATGGCTTGCCGCCCCAGCCAGGTAAGAGCCTGCAGAATTGCAGCAACTTCCGCCTGGAGAACACTACAATGATCCGGGAGACGGAAGGACAGGCTTAAATTTAGTATGTCAGAGTAAATGCCTACCCCCACCCCATCTTCGGTTTTGGAGGCATCCGTATAAATACCAATAGAATCAGATAGTGAGTACTCCCCCTCACTCCACTGATCCCGAGTAGGGATACAACTAACAAAGTTCTTTTCGAACTCAATTTTAGGGTAAGAGTAATCTGTGGAGGCCGGAATATTCCGGTGATTTAAAATCGATGAGTGGCCAGTGTTAGTCGAGGACCACTGACCCGATTCACGAAGACGGATGGCAGTACTGGAAGCAAGTTGCTCACCAAAAACGTCCAGAGGAAGCAGGTAAAGCAGAATGTCCAAAGCAGCAGAAGAAGTAGTTCTTAGGGCTCCACTTATTAGCAAGCTGGCTAGTCTTTGGACTTTACTCAGCAAGCAACAAAGAGCCGCCGTCTTAAGAGCATTCCACCAGACAATAATGCCATGCATAAGTATTGGCCGTACAATAGACACATAGATCCAGTGTACAACCTTAGGCTGTAGGCCCCAGCTCTTACCAATCGCCTTCCTACACGTATAAAGAGCAATAGTAGCTTTCCTCTCATGCTCCTGGATGTTAGCTTTCCAACTTAACTTTTTGTCAAAAATGACACCAAGGAACGTTGCTTTATCTGCAAGAACCAATCTGGTATCTCCCAGCATTGGGCATACGATAGGAGGAAGCTTATACTTCCTCGTAAAAAGAACGAGTTCGGTTTTACTCGGGTTGACCTTCAGACCACTGGAGCTGGCCCAGCGAGTAAGAGTAGAAAGGGCATTCTGCAACACCTCACAGAGAACATTCGGGAACTTACCCGTTATGGCAATAGCGACATCATCCGCATAAGCGGTAACACTACACCCCAGTCCTCCAGTCCTTCCAGGTCAAGAAGCAGTCTGTTGACCACAAGGTTCCAAAGAAGTGGGGATAGGACACCGCCTTGCGGAGTGCCCCTCTTGACACATCTGCTCTCCGAAGATGAGCCCAGGGAGGTGTGAATTACCCTTGATGTAAGAAGCATATTTATTAGGTTGGCAAGTGAGTCGTCCACATTCAAACTCGCCAAGGCGTCGGCAATATAATCCGGCAAAACGTAATTAAAAGCGCCCTCAATGTCCAAAAAGACGACCAGAGCAAACTCTTTGTAACTAAGAGATTTTTCAATACAGCTTACCAAGGAGTGGAGAGCTGTGTCCACCGATCTGCCCTTCCAGTAAGCATGCTGAGAAGAAGATAAAAGCCTCGGTGGAATACTGCCTCGTAGATAGACATCGATCAGCCTTTCTAACATCTTTAACAAAGTGGAAGATAGACTGATAGGTCTTAGATCATTAGGCCGCGCGTGCGAACTCCTACCAGCTTTCGGGATAAAGACCACTTCAACCTCAGTCCATATACGCGGAATATATACCAGATCGAGACAGGCTCTGAAGATGAATTCAATCCAAGGTAGTACGATATCTATGTTTGACGCCATCAGGTCCAGCGGATTTGAACGGATCGAAGCTTTCGACCGACCATAAGATCTTATCTTTTGATAAAATGGCAGCAGAGTTGCAAGAGGCAGACCCTGTTGAAGAAACGGGAGTATACACGATGTTGGTTGTACTATCCGGAAAGTGAGTGTCAAGCAAGACGCTAATAGTTTCGGAACTAGATGAAGTCCATGAGCCATCCTGTTTCATCAAGTAACTAGGCAAAGAGGGATTGGAGGCGAGAATTTTCCTTAGTCTAGAGGCTTCACTGGACCCTTCGATCCGTTCACAAAAAAGTCTCCATGAACTTCGCTTAGCCTTCCTTAATTCCTTCTTATACAAACTTAGATCCTTTTTATAGGAGACCCAATCGGAATCCAGTTTAGTATATTTAACTCTATTAAAGGACCTCCTACAGGTGTTCCTGTAGGTAGAGAGCCGAGCGTTCCACCAGGCAGGTTTACTTTTGCCCTTTAACCTACTGACAGGACATGATTGGGAAACAGCTGTGTTAATTGCCGTGGTAAAAGCGTGTACCATCATATCTAGATCCGACGAATTAACGGGCTGACCAGGAAGAGGGGGCAAAACCTCCAAGAGAGTTTCCCTATGCTTGATCCAGTCAGTTTTTTACGGTTCTGAAACACAGGTTTCTGTACACGGGAAACGACAAGACTAAACTGAAGGTAGCGATGATCAGAAAACGAGTGATCTGATAACACCCTCCAGTCTCGCACTAAGTGATGAATGTCCATCGACGCAAGAGAAATGTCCAAAACCTCCTGTCTGTTCTTGATTACAAGAGCTCAAGAATGCAAAAACATTTATGTCAGGCTGCTCTCGTAACAGAGTCTTAGGCTGAATTCACACTGCTTGCTATGTGATTTGATGCGATGAGGAATTTTTAAAATCATCCCAATGCGATGCGATTTGGAAGGTGTTCATACTTCACGTGATGCGATTAGGTCCCCGTCTATTTCACACACCAACAAATAAATCATCATGCAAATCAATCGAATTCACTCCATATCGCAAAGTAACTTGCGATTGCATCATGCTCGCCCCCATTATTGCATCATAGGTCGCAGTGTGCACGACTATCGCGCGATTTCATATTCAGTGTTGGTCTAGATATCTCCACTTCTCACCCGATCTCCACTCTACTCCAATTAAAGCTTATTTAATTATCGACCAATTCATTCTGATTAGAGATGGATTGATATTGGCATATCTCTCAATTTTTAGCAGCTAATCCCTTTTAGCATTAGCAGATTGCTGTTAACTTTAAAAAAATGATAGATACATATTAGAAGCACGCTCAACTCAGTCACCAAAAACCATCCCCTCATCCGCAAAATTCGGTAATTATTTACTTTAACCTCCACCGCTCCGATTGTCTCGATCTGCATACATGTTGGACGCGCATTTGTCTCCTTTATATTTTTGACATGTACATATATGTATGTCTATTTGGCTGGTTGTCTGAATAAATTTTCCGTAACGTAACGGTCGTTAGCCAAACCTAGTAAATATGGGTATTTTCTATATGGGGTTGATGGGACCAATAAAAATAAATAAATAACTGGCGCAACAGTCCGATTTTAACCATGATCTCCAGATGAGTTAGCATCATCTCATTTTCTAGATAGTGGCGGTATGTCTTGTGAAGAGGTGTGTGATCAGCAACACGCCCAACCGAGTTATTTACCCCATAAATGGGTACTCATTTAACAGTTGAGTGGGCTCATGGTCCGACACGTAAATCTCCTTTTTCATCGAAAACTACCGCATGCAGTAGGAATGGAACGGGGGCCCAGTGCGTAGAAGCATAGGACCAATGCACTGGAGATTTTTGAGTCCTTTGACAGGGCGTAAGGACATTCTTGGGCATGAAGCGAAATCTAGGCAATACGGGAATTTTATGAATCGGAATGATGAGGAGAATGCACAGGTGTACTGTGGAAGGCATGACGAGCCTTTTGATCAGGCCTAAAGGATATTGAAAACAGGATACGGTATGTGGGAAATGGAACGGTTCGGTTGCAATAAGGATATAGAGAAGGCAAACAAAACTGGAGTGTGGTTAGAGGCATTTTTAACCCTTTAGTGTTGACATAAGCAAATTGTTTGACATAAAGTGGAACCTAGGAAATACGGATGTTGTCTGAATCGAGATGATGGTGTACGTGCAATGGAGTGTTATTGAAGACGATTTCAACCCTAAGATGTTAATTTCAGATATTAGAGCGATATCGAGGCAAAATCAAAGCGATGTCGAGGCAATATTAAAGCGGTATCGAAACGATATGAAAGCGATAATGATGGCTGAATTATAGTATGCGCGAACAACGCGGCTTCTGCTGCCAAATAAAGTTGAACCAATGTATTTCATATGGCGATAAGTATACTGTGCGCGAACAACACGTCGCTCACGTCGCGAAAGTTGAGACGAGTTCAACTTTGTCGCAATCAACGAGCCGCGAAATATCAATTCACAATAGGCATGTGGTTTAAAACTGTGGGTGATCATTTGTTTTGTTGTAAGTTACTGTTATGCGCTTGGAAGTGCATGTTTCTATTCTTAATTCAAAAAAGTGTTTCAAGTTTGTTAGGAAGCCAGTTTTTCACAGCTCAAATGTGTCAAAAGAACGCGAACAAGAGATTTGACTATAACTGGCTGAACAGCTGATTTTCGTTGGCTGCGACTTGGGGACGTAATTCGCGCACAGTATAATTTCGAGGTGAAGCGACATACGTAACTTCGACGCAAGATTGACGCAACGTTGATGAAACACGACGCAACGCTGACGCGACACTTTTTGCAACGCTGACATAATCATAATCGCAACGTTTGAAAACCTGAACACGGCCAATATCATCTTTATGAAATAGACAGATACATGATCCAATATTTTCCCAATAAGGAAAAAGTTTCCGTGTCATTTTTGTATGTTGAAAATTGCATATTTTCTTTACAGATTTAATTGTAAAAATTTTAACACATTAATACTTAACAAGCTTTATTTACAATGGCAACGTTCGCCTCTTCCTTCGCCGTCCTCTTCATATCCCTCTTATAAATACGGAGAGTAACAAGAGTAAGCCGTAGTCTGCACTACAACACCCTTCGTTCCAGATAAAGAAGGTAAAGACTCATTAGGCTCGTTTTTTTAACAACCATGAAGAGTAGAGCAGGTCAACACCACACAATTACACTAACAATTTGATCTGAGCTGCTCTGGATAGAAGGTTAGTGCAAGAATTCTACTCTGTTAAGTAGACTGCGTTTTGATATGCAGACGGCGCAGGTGTCGAGGTTTTCGGGCAGTTGCAGTTTGAGAAACACATAAAATTCATTAAGGATTTAAGTTTCCTCTTGAAATTTGAGTTGACGTTTGAATGCTAAACTAAACCAAGACACACTCCCCCGTTTTCATCTCCTCTACTGTAATCTGCTCTATAGCGTCTTTTTTGCCGCTTGTCCTGCTCTACTCTGCTATGTACAATATAAAGAAAACCTATTGTTGATCACAATGACTGCGCAGCAAGTACCCTCATCATCGGGCTCGTCAAGTTTTGCGACACTAGTCGCTAGTAGCAAGGAGAAATAAAATCCCCTTGGTGTCATCGAGTTCGTCGTGTAGCCAGACACGGGTCCTAGGATGTGAGGGTACCTTATCTCTCTAGACAGCCTCCAATCTGACCCTACTTTCTCTAACCTACGAATGGCGATTGGTTGGTTGGCAAACAGCATCAGTTTGATGCGTCCGTGAAGCCAGGCAGCATCCTTGCAAGGTGGCAGTAAGTTTGCACGTTACCATTATCATTTTCCATTTGCCAATGGAGATGCTTCGATCAGCTTCGTTCAGATCGACTGCCCAAAGGGGAAAATTTTAGAAGACCAGCTGCTAAAGACCGATACTGCACGGTCAATACAATATCCCTTCTATCTGGCAAGTAAAGAAAATCATAATATTTTCAACACGCACAAAATAGTGCAAAAAATAATCAACGATGTATCCAATACGTAAAACGGCAACGACGACATCCTATAACCGATGACGATATCCTGTAATATATTGACGTCATTTCCATATCACTAGAAAAATCGAAGATGTTCCCCCAATACCCTGTACACATGTACAAAAATTAAACGCAATTGTTGGTCGCGAACCTCAGGCGCCGTTTAGAAGCGCGGTTTAACAAGCAGTTTGATCAGGGGCAACCGCAGCGTAAAATCGTAAAGTTATCACTATAATTTGACCTTAAGTGACAGACACGTCATATCACTTATTTGGGTGTTAATTAGTTGATTTATTCAAAAATTAATTACTCCTACAGAATTGCCAGATCCGAAGTTTTTGTATGGGGGTGCTAGCTTGGCGTCACGCTAGCACTCCCACTTCTTGAGCGGCATCTTTCAAATTCAAATAAAACGTATAATAAAAGTGTGAATTAAGTGCTAATTAATTGCTATATTCCACAATTATTTGCTTCGCCGGATCACCTAGGAATTATGTGTATAGCCAGGTCCATTCAACCTACTAGCACTAAAATAATTAAAGTGCATTAAAAAACATAGTATGTACAGTCAGGCTCAAAGAGTCGGGTGGCTGACTTCCAAACCGTACGGCCATAGCGACATTCTAAACCAGTTGTCACAAGATGTGGCCAAGGTAAAACCCAACTTTATCGTGCTCAGACTAAGGTTTGGGAGAAACTTCTCTGCCAAATTCCCCACCAGAGCTGAATGGAGAGGAGGCAAGGTGGTGAAGGATTTTGACATCACGATTTTCACCAACGGGTTCAAAATGGACTGGGGCGTCGGTGCAGGTGTCATTTTCGACGCAGTGAACATCTCCGAGTGTTACCGCCTCCCAGATCATGATAGCATTTTTCAAGCGAAAACGCTCGCAATCATGTCACACTCTCAGAGTAATACCAGATAACCACAGTATCGCCATTTTCTCAGACAGCAAGCCACTATCAAGGTACTGAACTCAACAAGTACATCCTCCAAGCTTGTCGAACGATGTGGAGAGGAGTTAGCTTGCATTGGCAGACGGCTCAATGTTACCCTGCTCTGGGTTCCTGATCAGAGAAACATAGAGGGTAATGAGAAGATCGACGACCTGGCCAGAAGGGGCGCCGCACTAGACAGCTCTCATGTTTGCATTCCCTGTGTTGACTCTTAAGGGTAATATCTCCTCCCACTACCTCAAGGTTGCGTATTCCAATGGCGGAGTCTGCCCACCTGCGTCGTATCAAGGAAGATATGGATCTCCTATGACAGAAGGAGAGCATCGAACCTTATGACCAAATCACGTGGAGATGTCGCCAGGCTCCCGGCGGTCATCACGGGACATTGGCCTATAGGGGATAACGCAGTCAGGCTGCAAATGCCCAGGTTTTGCTAGAACCAGACATCGTGCATTGGGCAAGGCCTTTCTTGACAACCTGGGGATTGTGTCGGGGGCATAGATATATATTGAACAGATAGGAAATAGGCACAGAGCGGGGGTAAAAATTTGAATATCGAGGTATGGTTGACATATTTGCGTCTGCGCAGTGAAACGCGCACAACACGTATTAACATTTGGCCAGGGGCCCGAGGAGCGAGGGGCCAAATGCTTCGTAAATGTCAAAATTGTGGCTGAGTGGCCGATGGCGTAACGACATTTACCGAACGTATAGCGACCGCCTGCAAATGGGTAGCAGTGCGCATGCGCGAGTTGGTTCGAAAATAACCTGAAGCACCTGAGTGGGGATAGTACTATTACCGATCTGTTCAATATATATCTATGGTCGGGGGTGAGAATTGGGGAGTTACTTTACTTCCTTAACACCTCCGGTTCAATCTAGGCATAACATCATACCCTGAATTTCCGACAATCATTCAATAACAAATTTTCACGAGGTTTGTGGCTTTAAAACGGCGGTATCTACGCTACGCTAAAGTCTTGCGTCAGCCACCACTTATACTAACCAAGTTACAAGTAAATATCTTGGGTCTTGCGACGGAGAATATTGTTGACGCTGATAGAATAGCATTTAATTGATTTCTGTTATCTCAATATAAATTTCATTCTACTGTCTTTCTGTATTTTTGCGACGGGGTTTCAGGGTTTTCTTTTGTTTTGTATGTTGACATTATATTGTAGATAAATGCACGTAGAGACATAAATGTAACAAGTTGTGGATTTTTAAAGGAAAACTTTATCGACATTTCACATTTATTAATGAAAATAAAATGTCGTGTATAACTCTAGCAAATATGTTTCTTTTGTCTGTCTAGTTGTCCCTGGCTTGGTGTGGCTTCGCTAAGTCAACGACTCTATCCATTTCGTATAGTTCTAATCATCTGAGGCGCGACTTTACGATAGGCTTGCAACAAGAAGGGGGTTACTGAATTTTTGGCCACTTTGAGTTGAGTGCACTTTCTATTTTAAAATAAATACATCTTTTGATTGGTGAAAAAATTAAGTTGCTCCATTAATAGTATCCTCTGTTTTATGACAAATGCAACTGCCACCATCATAGTCCGGGAGACGGCTGCGTGTTTACTAATCCCCCATCGAGTTTTCTTCCCGGGCTGTAATTAGTTTATAGAATTGATATGTGCGCAATCACGGAATAACAATCCTGCCTGAGCAGATCCTGCTTGTCTGGATGTCCTCTTTCCGAAAAACCCAATCCTGCCTCACGAAAGCTTACCGGAAGTGGGTTTACCTCTCCTGCCACCCTCTTCCAGAAAGTTTCCACAAGGCAGGATTGGTTTTTTGGAAAGAGGACATCAAAGCCTTTGATTTGACACCGTATTTACCGCAAACATCGATGAGGGTAGCTCATTGACCTGAAACCTCATCTTTGTGCGCTGCTGCTCAATTAGAAAAATTATTCTTCTGTAATCGGACCCAATCGAGCGCAAATCGAGTAACGACCGGAACTGCACCGGGACAAATCGAAAATTGAACACGGAAAGAAGGAAATTGAAAATTGTTATGTAAAATAATGTCGATATTGGCATGCACAATTAGAAGAATTATTCTTGCTCCATGCTTGAACAACGTTTGTTTCGTATCTTTTTTTTTTTTACAAAACTGACCAATTTTTTTCTCTTCATGTTTGAAATTTCCGGGCCCCTTTAAAATCAGGGGCCCGTGGCGTTTCGCTTCCTCCTCTCTCCTCTGTGACCGAACTAATTGGAGGACAATAATCCAGGAGCCTGACGTCGGGCTGTGGTGCCGCAATGATGATGATCATCATTCCTTATACCAACTGATAGTTGGACTGAAGTATTGCCAAAGATATCATCACTTGCAATAAAGTGAAATGGTCCATTGACTCTTTTGACCTGTATAAATTTGCTATCACGCCGCTCTATTACAGAAATTCCCCTGTAACAAAGCAGCGAAGATTCCAAGATATACTAATCCCCTATCATATGAATACATTTAGAGGTAGCTTTGCTCCCAGATTCCAGATAACCTTAAATTATATAGGCCAATCAGTTTGACCTCCTTCATGCTTAAGTCTATGGAGAAAATCCATGATGCGCACATCAGGTCCACACTCCTCACGAAATTCCCGCTACACTGTAAGCAGTTTGCATACCAGTCAACTAAATAGACTGGAACTATTCGCCAGTGTCTAGTAGGAGAAAATGAAACAACCCTGCCAGCAAAAGAGACGCCTGTTTGGACATTGAAGGTGCTTTTGATAATACATCATTAAAGTATATATTTACCACCAGGAATGCTACACCCTGTATACAACTCTCCAGTGTACCTGACGGATTCCGCCAAATAGCTCGGTGTTACCCTAGACAGGAAATTACTCTGGTCGGAACAATATCTGAAAAAACCCTACGGAATTACAGGCAGTTCGTATGTAAGACTGGGGAACAAGCCCTGGTATAATCCTTTGGATCTATAATGCGATTGTTAGACCAAGAATTGAATATGGAGCTGTTGTTTGGTGGAAAAAATCAGCCACCAATGATGGAAAAATAAGATTGGGTATTATCCAAAGACTAGCATGTCTCACAACAACGGGGGCTATCCGCAGCTACTCAACTGCAGCTCTTGAAACGCTATTCAACATCCCGCCGTTCCACATTCACTAAAAATAGCAAAAATACCAGTAGCAAAACTAAAAGCAGTCCATTTTCAATCGAAATTTGGAGTAGAGAGGATTGAAATTTGAAGCTCAACACCCTCCCCTCCAAAATCGTTGTGGTACACAGATGGATCTAAAACTAAAGAGAGTACACGGGCGGGCGTCGCAGGCCTGTCTCACAAGATATTCATTCCTATGGGAAAGTACGCTACGGTATTTCAGACGGAAGTTCACGCAATCAAAACCTGCGCGAACATATGCTTAGCAGCCGGATACCGAGGAAGGAATATTGTAATCTTCACAAACAGCCAGGCGGCCATCAAAGCACTAAGTAATTTCTCCGTCTTTTTGAAATTGGTGCTTAGTAATCGTGAAGCCTTGCAAAGATTAGGCTCTGCAAACAAGGTTAACATCTGTTGGGTCCCTGGACACGTCGGTATCCCAGCAAACGAGACAGCCGATGAGTTGCCCAGGAGGGCTTCCGCAACTCGTCGGCCAACAGCCATACTGTGGAATCCGTTTGGGGGGGAGGCGACCGGTAGCTCATTGCGTAGAGGCGTCAGTCTCATGTCTAACTACGGGTTTAAGTCCCGTCCACGGCATACGTGGCCATGGATGTTTGTGTTGTCTACCCCCTGTGGTGCGGGGCGTAATAATAAGCCACAACATCTCCCGACTTGTCGTAGGTAGGCGGCTAAATGGGAGCAGGAGGTGCATGCTGGCAACGTGCATCGTCCGAAACTCGTTTATGCCAACGAGAAGTCAATTAAGCTACATTGAATTGTTGACGCGCTATGCCCCACTAGAGATTGGCTACGAATGAGAATTATTTGCGGGCTCCTTAAGGAACATTTTACCTTAGGGATAATCTACACAGAATGGGAATTGTCTCTAATCCAAGCTGTCGATTCTGTGAGAGTGAGGATAAGACATCCCAACGCATTCTCTCTGACTGTGACGCACTTCATCCCCGCCGCTTGAAATGCTTCGACGACGCATTCCCTGAAGCGAAAACGATTGCCTTACTAAAACTCGAGTAGCTGAGCAGATTCGTTCTGCATAGACACCCACAATAAACCTTCGGGTTATTGTTGTTGTTGAAGCGGCGCTTAGAGCTCCAATAGCTGTATGTGTCAGAAATTCTGAATATCCATATTGTTATCCTCTAAGTCCAGGTGGAGTAAAGCAGCTGCCTCAATGGGGTTCTCCCACAGCCCAATTGAAGTTAAACGCGTGTGGGCTGCAGGACAGTTAATGTATGGAGTGAGGCCACATGCTAGGCAGAAGTTTTGGATATCATTGTCGATGCGGGACAAGTATAAGTTCAGACGCGGGCACCAACAAGAACGAAGTTGAGCCAACATAGTTCTAGTTGCTCTTAGGAGCCGGGATTCGACGGAAGGTATGGCAGGGTATTGCGCATCTAGTACCTTATTTGGTTTTAATTCCGCAATCGAAGAAAGCACTTACATACTGTGCGGCGTTGCGATGACCAACTTATAGCTGGCGTTATCAAAGCGAATTCTTTTCAACCTTTGGACTTCCCTTTCACGGTCCCTCATGTTGCATCTAACGTGACGTGGCGGTGGAGTTAGGATGGTCATTGCGATAATTAACCAGTGTCGCATAAATTATCTGACCAGATGGGAATCGCACAGATCTCCCGATTTTTTTTTTACATATATCGCGAATAGGGTCTCTTTATCTTTTCCCTAGGAGCTACCAGCTAAACCTCTGAGGACTTTGTTCCTGCTTCTCATCCTGTTACAAATGGTTGACGCATGAGCCGAGGAGGTGGCCTTGCTGTCAAGGGTGACGGGTCGCAGTGTTTGCTGGCCCTAGGGTCAACTGCCCTCCATCTAATCTAACTGATAGTTGTCTGGTAGATGCTGCAGATATTGGTCACATAGGACTACAGCACTACCCGAAAACTGCACATTGATGACGACATTCATTTACAAATTTTGAGCAGATAAATATGGCGAAAAGAAGTTTTTTTTTAACCTTGGGACCCTTTTTTCAGCTCAGTAAATGGCAGAGCTAACGTTGTATCTTATTGCAACTCACGTTGACTCTTTAGCAGCTATTCTGGCGCAACATAGGTCTCAACAACAAATAATGCAACCTCTCAGCTATCCTTGAAGTGAGGGTCTAAAATAATTTTTCTATGGTACAATATTAGACAAAAAGAATCTCTGAAATGGGTCCTCAGGGTTAACGATGATAAAGCCCCTCCCACGATAGCAGAAAGAGGTAGGTCCGAGGACAGGTCACCAGGCGTTATTAAAAATAAAAAGGACTATTACCGCCATCGGCCCACCATCTTCTTACGCGGAAGCATTGAAGAATTGGACTGAGGTGACAATCCTCAACCGGAACGATCCTGATGGCAGTATCACCATCGATAAATGGAAGGAGGTCGAATGCGAAATAGCCTCAAACTTCCGCTCAATTATGACGAATCATCCGGGACCCGCACCTATTTGTAAGGATGGCGGTTGGCATCAGGGCCGCATCAAGCTGATGGTTTTCGCCGATGAACGATCCTTTTATATTTTTAGGGTCGCTATCAAAAAGATTGGTGTACTCTGGTCAGGTGCTAAATTGGAGGTTGTCTCGAGGGACGAAATCTCAATCAGACTCAGAGCAGGCGCCTGGCTGCCAGCAAAACCGACAAGCTCAGACGAAATTCTGTTTGCTATCAGTTCCTCAAATCCCAACCCCCCCACCAGAGGATGGAGAAGCTATAGAAGCCCTAAGGAAAATCTCGATGTGCGGTCATCGTCATCAATAAGGAATCCTTAGCACCTCTAGCGCAAATGAATGGAGACATAGCTTTCAGCTTCTCCAGAGTAACTCTAAAGATAAGATATGTGAAAGACAAGAGGGCAAGGCGAAGGGAGATGGACAGACGCGTCCCTATGGAGAGGGATGAGACTAGCTTGGGGAAATGCAATAACCAAGCCACTCCTACGCCTTCTGAGCAGGATGCCGAGAATGACGCTATATCGCTGTCGACCGATCGGACATATTTGCAGGTTACGTTACGTTACGGCTCCCTCCATCTTTGAGGATTCGTTCGACTCGGACCTAGAGGAAGAAACTGACATTACGGTAGTTGAGCCGGATAACCCTCCTCAGTAATCCTCAGTATCCTCCAAATAAACCTGCATCAGCTGCCCTTTTACTTCGCCTCAACCGCAGTGCGGAGGATATCATCTTGACCCAAGAACCATGAACACTGAGACTGTACAGGGAGTTGGTGCTGGCGTCTGTGGGCCCAATACCAGAATTTCAATCGCTATGGGTGCTTGGCCCAGCGTTTTTCAAGCCGAGATCCATTCCGTAGAGGTCTGCGCCCGGAATATTCTGGAGAAAAAACTAAGAGGCGCTCACATTGATATCTGCACAGATAGTCAGGCAGCCATAAAGGCTCTCTTTTCACACAAGCTCTTTTCAAGGCTGGTGAAAGATTGTTGCAAACTTCTGCAATGTCTGACGACTGACAACCAAGTCCTTTTATATTGTGCCAGGTCATCAAGGCATTGAAGGCAATGAATCGGCGGAAGAACTTGCCATGTAAGGCTTAACGTCTAATTTTATCGGACCGGAACCATACTGTGGTCTAGGCCGGGCTTCAACCAGGACTATCATAAAGGAATGGTCTGACAGGCTACGGCAGCGCTATTGGGATGACTTTCCAAGGGTACGGCAATCGAGACAGTTAATGAGACCCTTCGACTATGGGGATACTACCCACATGAGTAGAGCTGACCTGAGGTTATTTGTTGGCTATCTATCGGACCATCACTGGGTTAGATATCATTTAAATAAGATGGGCTTATCCGGAGAGGGAGTCTCGTCTTTGTTTGGAGGACATTGAGACCACATATCACCTTTTTTTAGCGCTACTCGGGCGGATCGTCACAAACTTTGCTGATATCGAGAAATCTCCTGCAAAAGACTTAATAGGCATCGTAAGAATGGTGGAAGGTTTCTTGCTATAATATTAAGGGTTAGTGCACAATAGACCTCCTACAGTCGTAGTGCTTAGTAGCCGCACCTCTTTTTCTATTCTATTCTAATAATTTCGTACGGGGTTTGAGATCCCCTAATTATACTGTCATCTATGTCAATGGTCTTGACAAGCCAAGATCATGCGTCATGATAAGAAAAACATGCAACGCTTTCCTGATGGCCGCCTATTGTGACGACGAGGGTACAGTTCTTGTCAGTCTGAATCTGAAAGGATTCGATAATAGGCTATGAATAGCTTCAGCATATCTGCCCCACGATCAGGCAGGGGTTTTCCCGTCTGAGCGTCTACGGGTCTGAGCCATTGGAACAGCTAAGACAAAGAAAAATAGCTTCATACTGGGCTGCGACGCCAATGCCCATCACACTGTATGGGGCAGCTTCGATACGAACACTCGTGGGGAGCTGTTATTTGAATTTGTTATCGGAATAAACCTGCTTCTTTGCAATGTGGGTTGTGAACCAACGTTTATCACAAGGAATAGACAGAAAGTCTTAGACATTTCTCTGGCTTCTGACATTAAATATCGAGTACACAATTGGATGGTGTCAGCGGAACACTCGTTCTCCGACCACCGGTACATCCATTCAGTCTGGACAATCCTCGTACAGCCCATCGGGCCTTTTGAATAGACGCAGAACCAACTGATCCGAATGCGAAGAGACCTTTCAGCAAGTTCTGCCACCCATGCCGGGTCAGCCTCGCACTAAGCATGAGCTAAACAACATGGTGAGTACCTTAACAAACGGGCGACTCACGACAAGATCATGTCCCGCCAGGAGACCAAAAGGAAAAAAAACCTGCATGGTGGTTGGAGCTGTTTGCCTATAAAACATTGTCTAAACATGAATTTAGCGTAGCAAAAAGTTCCAGGACGTAGTCGGATTGGGATTCGTATGAAAGACAACTTGGCGTGTACAAGGAACTAAGGAAGGCTAAACGAAACACATGGAGGCTATTTTGCGAGCGTATCGAGGGATCAAGTGAGGCCTCGAGACTCCGCAAAAATCCTGCCAACTAACCCATCAATGCCTCATCAAAAACCAGATGGGTTATTGACCTCGTCTCACTCAGATCACTTTATTTCTAGGGAGAAGGTTCTCATGGCGATATCCAGCTTCGAGCCCTTTAAGGCTACTGGACCAGATGGGATTATTCCGGCAGATATACAACACACGGCGGATATTGTTGTCACTTGGTTAGAATGCATATTCAAGGCATGTCTGGAATTGGTCTAAATTCCTCGTATGTGGATGGACCTCAACGTCATCTTCATCCTAAAAGCGGGGAAAAGTTCGCACGCGCGCCCGAAGGATCTCAGACCTATTATTTTCTCCTCTACCCTGCGCAAGATGTTTGAGAGACTAATTCAGTTCCACTTACGTAGTACCATACCAGAACAATTGTTCTCGGCTTCACAGCATGCCTATTGTAAGGGAACATCGTTGGGTACAACTTCACACACACTTGTTAATCACATTGAGAAATCCTTGTACTATAAGGAGTACGCTATGGTCACCTTTCTGAATATTGAGGCGGCCTTCAATAATGTCAACCCTGAGGCGATCACTAGCGCACTCTCATGGGTTAACGTGGATGCGAACCTAGTTGGACTAATCAATCTGATGTTAACATCTAGGGTTATTTCCAAATTCAGCTTACCTTTGAACGCAGAAGTGTCTGTATGGGAGCTCCGAAAGGTGGTGGGCTCTCTCTCTCTCTCCTGCTATCGAAAATAGCGGTCAACAGATTGCTTTGGGACCTGGAGGGGATGGGCTGGTGGTTAACTGCTTATGGGGATGATATCTCGATCGCCGTCTTAGATAAATTCCCAAGCACCCTTAGTGAAATAACGCAGCTGCTCTCAATATCTTAGCTAACTGGGCTAAGGGCTGCGGGGTTGGTGTCAATCCAAGCAAAACTAAGCTTGTGCTATTCACGAGAAAATATCAAATTTCTCCGGGAGAACCTGTCCTAGGGGGTGTAAGACTGGCTTTTACGGGAAGAGCGAACTGTTTGGGTGTTATACCGGATAGGAAGCTCAACTGGAGGCCGAACGGTCAGGAACGGGTCAATAAAGCAACCGTGGCACTATACTGCTGCAGGAGGGCATGGGGTCTGCTTTATGTATCGATCCAACGCCCGATACTGCCGCATAGGGTAGTAGTTTGGTGGAATGACCTACGAACAGAGTCAAATTCTGAAATTTTCTCCGAGGAGCTTAACCTGAACCTGCCGCTCCGCCTCCCAAGCTACTGTAGTGTGTTTCAGGCGGAGGTCCATGCAATTAAAGAGGCGACCATTAACAACAGATATCACAATTTATACTGACAGTCAAGCTGCACTAAAATCCCTCGAATCTTATCTAGTCTCACCAAAAACCGCCACGGAATGTCGATCTTGCCTTACGTAGATAGGGAGATTCTATAACATTATAATATGCTGGTAACTGCGGGGTTGACGAGCTTGCCCGGGACAGTATAACCGACACAACTCTTCAGATATGGCGGGGTCTCGACATGCCCATTTTCAGCTGTAAAAATAGACTAACTACAACAGCAATAGACAAGACTAATTCGAGATGACTAAGTGGTAGGACCAGCCACAATGCAAAGCTATTATACTACTTTGCCTTAACCCCTAGCGGGGCATAGCGCGTCAACTACTCCTGCGCGCCATCGTACTCTGTTCTGGGCAATGGGGCGCAACTCCCCAAAAGACTTACCCAGTACCTGACACTCCTTTGCTACAGATCGACGCCATGTGATTCGAGGACCCCCTCTTGGTCGGCCTTGGTTGGAAATGGGGTTCCATTTCATGGCATGCATAGCAATGCAGTTATCACTCTTCCGCAATGTGTGACCTATCCACTGCCATTTTCGTCTGCGTATCAATTCGTCGATTGGCATCTGACCCGTACGCCGACTTAGCTCTTCATTTGATATTGTTTCGGGCCAGAAAATTCTTAAAATTCGACGAAGACATGAGTTGACGAAAACTTGCAGCTTTCTGGTAACTCCTACGGAAACTTTCCATGTACTGCTCCCATACAAAAGCACTGATAGTACCAGGGAGCGAAACAGGCCCAGCTTGGTCTTGATGCTGAGATAACTGCTCTGCCAGATTTTGGACAGCATGCCGTATGCGCGTTTAGCCTGGTTGATACGACGAGCGATGTCCTGCTCCGTACCACCATTTTCGGCAACAATGCTACCCAGGTAGACGAAGTTGTCCACCTTCTCCACAGGCTGCCCATTAATATTGATGGCAATAGGTGTTGGATTTCTTTTTCGCAACGGCGGGCTAAGAACCTTGGTCTTGTTGGTATTAATCTTTAGCCCAACCTTGCTTGCCTCCCTCTCGAGATCTAACGCCATTGAGGACAGATCCATGATTTTGTGGGAGAGTAGGCATATGTCGTCAGCGTAGTCAAGATGTTGTAGATAAGATGTCAAAGTCCATTGAATTCCTCTGTCGAGTCCGGATAGGGCTGCATGCAACACATCGCCGATCACAATGAGGAATAGGATCGGTGAGAGGATGCACCCCTGCCGAACTCCACTGCGAATCTCAAAGTCCCCCGACACCTTACCTTTATGCAGAACGCGACATTTCGCGCCGTCATAGGTTGCCTTAATAATAGCCACAAGCTTCTCAGGGATGCCTCTCCTGCGCAAGGCCGCCCATATAGAATCCCGGTTCACACTATCGAAAGCCTTTTCGAAATCGATGAAAAGCAAGTGAAGCGGAGAATCGTATTCAGCGCATTGCTCGATGATGATTCGCAAGGTGTTAATGTGATCGACACAGGAGAATCCGGATCGAAAGCCAGCCTGCTCTTCATCAATTGTGCTTTCTAAGTGGGCCTTTAGTCTTTCCAGGACGATTTTAGCTATTATCTTGGCAACGGCAGGAAGCACACAAATGCCTCTCCAATTATTACAGTCTGTGAGGCTACCCTTCTTTGGAAGTTTGATGATCAAACCTTCCTTCCACTCAGTGGGAAAGGTCTCTGTATTCCACGCTTTATCAACAAGTGGGTGCAGCAAATCGGCAGTTACGCTTGGCGCTGCTTGATAAAGCTCGGCAGGGATGCCGTCAAGTCCGGCGGCCTTTTCTCGTTTTAGTGCAATAATTGCAGTGACTATTTCCTCTTTAGTCGGGGCAGTGGACCGTATACGCACATTTTGATGGTTAGCTAAATTATCTATATGAGGGGGAACTTCACCAGAGGTTACACGGTTCAAGACCGCGGCGAAGTGTTCTTTCCACCGCCTCATTTGATCTTCTTCCAAGATAAGTAGCTTTCCATTACTATCTTTCACCGGATGTTGGCAGGAGTTACGACCACCTGTAAACTCCTTGATGACACCGTATACGGCATTTAAGTTGTTACTTCTTGCGGCTTCTTCTGCTGACGCTAAAAGAGAATTGGCATAAACTCTTTTATCGCGTCGCACACTACGCTGAACTTCTCGAGCTTTCTGACGGTAAAGGAGTTCGATGCTGCTTCGATTGTCGTCTGATGCTGCAGCCAAACGAACTTTCAGCTCCTTTCTTTCAACAATCCGCTGCCATGAAGCGTCGGACATCCAGGGCTTATTCCGGCAATCCGGGTTTGGGCCAAGGATGGTATTTGCGCTATCAATGTACGCATTTTTTATGGCATCCCAGTTTTCGTTTATGTCACTATCTGGGTGACTAGTTATCTCAGCCGCTTTTTGCGCAAGATGGTCATTATATTGTTGTAAGACAGCTGGATTTTTTAGTCGAGCGGTGTTGAATTTGCGGGACCTGGATCTTTCGTCGCTGGGGCGGCGCACGGCTGCAATACGCAATCGAACATTAGCGATCATAAGATAATGGTCTCTTCCCATCCCAATATCGGCACCCTTCTTGTTTCGCACGTCCAGGAGGCAACTCTTGAATCTTTTACTAATGGCAAAATGGTCGATCTGATTTTGTGTTCTGCGCCGATCAACAGAGGACCAACTGATTTTGTGGTGGTCCTTATGCTCAAACATAGTACCACCTATGAAGAGACTGTGAAAGTTGCAGAACTCTACAAATCTTTCACCGTTGTCATTACGATCACCAAGACCGTGTCTCCCCATCACATGTCTGAGCCCATAGTTATCAGCGCCAACTTTCGCATTCAAATCACCCATAACCATTATAATGTCACCCTTAGGTATTCTGCTCTGAACGGCGTTTAGTTCTTCGTAGAAGGAGTCTTTTGCCAAGACATTGTCGGGTTCAGTAGGGGCATAACATTGTATTATTGAGATGTTCCTCATTTTGGTCCGGAACCTGGCGGTCAAGACCCTGTCAGAGACCGGTTCCCAGGATAAGAGACAGTTTCGCGCGGCTCTGGTTAAAAGGAGCCCCACACCTGACTCACGACGACTACCGGTAGCTTTACCGGAGTACAACATTACAGTGCTGCCCGTTGGAGAGATGAATTCTCCGCTGTTCCACCATCTTATCTCACTAACTCCTAAGATACTTAATTTGTACCTCAGAAACTCACTCTCTAATTGAAGAAATCGTGCGTTCTGGGGACCTTCTGATCCATTGTCCAGGAGAGTACGCACATTCCAGAATCCAATCTTTGTCATTGTACGATAGCTAAAAGTCGTAACCGTTGAGTCAGTCCTTATCCGAGGCATAGTTGACGTTTCGTTAGCATATAAAGATTTCGGATAGTGCAAGTTACTGGCATACACATCCTGTCCTTTGATTGTCGGTTTTAACGACAGGCCCTCAAAGGGAAAGGCCGTGGTATTTTTTTCACACCCCACACCACAGGGGTACCTCAACCAAATCATCGCACCGCCTTCACTGGCGGCTTGACGTTGGTTGGCAATGGTCAGTGACCACTGCCGTTCCAGGGGGCGCCCACGCGGAGGACTATGGAAGAGGAGTTTTTGCCCCCCCATCTATCTCTAAACTGTTGTCTATGAAAAGGCACCATATTAGGCCCGTGGTAGCAGTTATTACTGGTCATTGTGTCATCGGAGAACACGCGAGGAGGCTGCGGCTTAAACACCATGACTTTTGCAGAAGCTGCGGAGACCTGGATGAAGAGAAAAGTATCTTTCATCTGCTCGGCTCCTGTCCAGCATTGGCTTTTAGAAGAAGGTCAACTCTCGGGGAATATGCCTGCCTATGCTGATCTAGGCGACTTAGCTAAGGGGGGTGTTGAATCAGCTCCTGCATCTTGCTATTAGCTCTGGATGGTTCAACTTTGGTTGTGTGTTTGTGTGCTGTATTATATACGACAGCCCTTTACTACCTACATAGTACATGGTACAATATTTTACTGTAGCGCATATAAACAAAACAAAGCACTTTCTACTTTATTACGTAGATATCAAATAGAGACCTGGCAACGTCTGACCTAAAAAGGTGTCGGGAAAGGAAATGTCAATTGCAAATTTTTTTCACGCGTCCATCCCTCGGAATTTTTTCGTTTATCAAGATTTAATTGAGGTCGAGTCAAAGTCTCAATTCCACACGTTTTAGTTCCGAGCTCTTTCTTCATTTTCTCCACTGCGAAGCCGATACTCATACATTCTAAACAATAATTGGAATTCCCAGAGAATAGAATAATGTCACGGCTTTTCAATCTCAATGTTTACCTTCCCCGCGCCATGCTAGCGCGCCTTCTTCCTCTCGCGAAACAATTCGCAACAAACACGAACAATGAAGCAGACGCATGCAATCCAACTGATAATAAGAAGCAACTTTCAGAGAAAATGAATTAAAGTGCTAATCTGCGAAATAGCAAAAATAATAAATTGCTGATAATTCACGAAAATAACGACCTATTCGACGTAAATGTTATTTCGAGGAATTAATTGCTGACCTGATAACCTTTCGACATCAGCTCGCTGACTATCATTGGCTGGCTGCCCGCTTTTTGTGTTCTGATTAAAAAAAAAAAACGTCGCACAAGCAGAGTGGAAACGACCGTCCCTTGAAGTGTCACCATACACTGCCGAACTCGAACATGGTACAAGTGGACCGGTTTTCTTCACGTTTATGAGAAGTGTGTGTGTGTGTGTCTTGAGCTATTCAGAGGACATTTGTACCTGGTTCGTGCTCGAGTTCGACAGTGTATGGTGACAGTTAGACAATTCCTTTGTTCTGCTTTGAACCTTTGCGGAGTCTAAACGCAATTCTTACCGGACTGAAGGTGAGTTTTGCTAGACACCACTCTGTGTCGATCGCAGGCGACGATAAAAAAGATACATACAAATAGTGCTCCGTGCTCTATGGCTATCACTAATCGCGAACAATATGCGACGATCGTGTGTCTAGCAAAACGCACCTTAAGAAAGAGATTGGCTGGTGATTGCCGCGGACATAAACAAAAGACCCTGGAGGGTAGCAAATATGGACAAGAAAAATACGAAAATCTCGACAGTGCGCGGATCCAATTAGTATGGGTTGTCAGTACACGTACTGTACTCGTAAGACGACGACTGAGTATGACACAGAATAAATCCAGCGTAATGCAAAAATAAAGCGATTAGTAATGAAATTTCATAAGCTGTCATGTGTTGGTTCGCGTTGGTCATATTTTATTGGTTGATGCATCACAGCCACCACACACGCGAGTGCCATTGAAGCTAAATTAGGAATGACCCAATCGCAGTCAAGCAACGAGTACTCTCGACATTCAATTTTTCGGTCATACCAGGCTTTAAGCGAGAAGAAAGTTATTACCGCATCCAGCAACGTGTGAGTAATCTGGTTAGTTGAGGGGGTGGATTAGCTACGAATGAACTGAGAGGATGGGTGAGGGCACAATTAATTTTTGATAACTATAGCTCGGGGTCAGCTCCTAAACACACTCACCTGATTGTCCTCGACGTTGGCCTGGGAATTTTGTAAAAGCAGGCAAAGGACTGCAAGCACTCCCAGCGAAAGCTGGCTTCGTCCACTAAAACCCATAATTGATGTCGTCACTGTGTTTACAAACTCGCGTAGCACTCTTATTTACTTCCGCACTAGATCAGTGTTTACTCGCCACTGGCTGATTCCCGTTTGACTGGAAACCTTGACAGCTGACAGTTTTATTTGACAACGACGGGAAAAATGTGCGATGTTTTCGCGTAGTTTCGGAAATGGAATTTCGGAGTCGCCAGTGATAGAGTTGTTGTGTGGAGTGGGTGGTGGAGTGAATTAGAAATGTAACGGAAATTGTGAAATTTTCGAAAGGAAAAATGTATCTATGTTCTGGACATTTGAGTAATCTGCCAGAGTTTAAAGCATTTTTCTTTCCTTAAGTGTGAACGTAATGATTAAAGGTGTGTTTCTTTGTGCCAGAACAGAACAACATCATATTCATTACATTGAAGTATTCCTAGGATATCCTTTATCACCCCCAATTGCCAATAGTCCGGACTGCGTAACGGTTAACACGTTCGTTTCAGTTCGAGTCCTACTGAATGCAGTAGCTTCGACGAAAAAAATGGAATTTACGTGTCATACTATGAGTACCCCTATTTGGGGTAAATAAACTCGGTTGAGCGTGGTGCTGATCACACGTCACGTCTGCACCGAACACACCGTCACGATGTAGTAAATGAGATGATGCTCGATGGTGCATCTCAAGGTCTTTACTATTGTCCTAAACTGAGCTTGTGCGTCAGGAATTTAATTATACCAAGTGAACTACTCATATATTGGTGATTTATGGCTCTCCTTCGCCCCGCTTTTATTTAGGTGTTTCAGGACTGTATGCGGACCTTCTATTTGAGTTTAAGTTTCGAGAAAAACCTTTCACGATAAAGCAGTTGTAAAGGTCGCCAGACATGATCGCGCAGAACCACGACCAAACTTCCGTCGAATCATCAAATAAATCATAGAACGGTGGAAATGAGTAGTTTTTTTTTCTATTGAGTTTGATGTGGTTCGATGCTTGCTCGCAACCAAAATGGTTGTCGAGTGTGGCGAGCTTTTCGATCGCACCGTGTTTTAATTTGGTCAGCGTTGATGTTAATCCGATTACGGTAGTGACAGTTGTAAAAGTTGGCATCTGCCGAATTTGGAACTCCTTCGCAGCGAGCTTAACATCCAGGGTGGACGTGCCGTGTATGTCGACCTTAAGGAATTTGTTACCGAATTGTCTTATAGTGGAGTGATTGTGCTGTGAATCAGCGCACATTAACGACGTCTACAACTGGATGGATGGATCAAACAGTTATTACAAACAGAATATACATATTCACTGGCAGTACAATCCCATTCAATTAGAATTAGCCAACCGACTATGTTTGGAGCCCCACTCGTGGACTTCTGACATCGAGGGCAAAGCTCTGCATAGTTACAGGAGGAAAGAAAAGAGCTTAACATCGGCGCGAGCTTGCTGCAGCTCAGGCTGGAGACGTGGGTGTTCCCGCTATGCCATATCCTTATCATATTGAAAAGGAACACGTACGAAGTAGAGTGAAAAAATTAGGAAAATAAAACAAAAAGGTTAAAATGTGATGGCACGGTATGGACTCCCCCAAGACTTCTTAAACCACTAAACAACAAGTCAAACAACGCCCTTGAGGTCCTAATGATCGAAAACAAAGGCAAATGGGGGACCTCTCCCTTAGCAAAACAAGTGAACAAAATGAGCTATTATGGTACGTGGGGCTCACTTCTTCACAGAGTCATAGTTAAAACTGAAATTTCTGAAATGATCCGTGTTTGCACTGATGCCCCTGGCATCTTCGTATGGAACCTTTTTTAAAGGACCTTGTTGCGAACCATATTCTGTTCTGGTCGTGATGCTTTCACCGACAGATCGAAGCAGCAACTGATGAGTAGTGATCTCTCGGTGGTATGAAACCAGGGGCCGAGGGTCCCATTACATATTCGGACCCCGATGCAAGCGCGAGGGCATCTGAGCCGTCCGCCAACCATTCCATAATTATCGTCCCTATTTTTTCCTCCCCTATTTGCGTTGTCTTCCCTAACCTTATGAACTTTTATTAATACTTAAAAGAGAGGGGCGACGAGTGGCGAAACACCCGCCTACGTCTCCCGAACTGACCAACTGCAAGCATAGCCCGCTGCTTAGCTAGTTGAGGAGGCTTTTTCTTCGCGGTCATTATGCTACCTTAGGCTCCGTCCCCACGGGCATCTTCGGATGCCCACCAACGTGTGTCCATTACAACCGCAACCAAAAATTGAGTGAATTAAGCGAATTTTCCGATTGGCAACGGCAGACCCTATGCCCACATTTTCGAGTCTGCGAGCTACCTCAGGCTTGTGCCGCTGCTCAGTTTGCTGAAAAGTTCCTCGGCAGCTGGCACTACCGAACCTACACGGTCACTTCAACTTTGTGCCCATATGCTCATCCTCGAGTGACCGGATTTCATACGTTGAAGTCGCCTTTGGTCGCTACACATAATCCGGCATAACCATGACCGAGCTTTCATCGAACCATAAATTTCATAGAACGTGCGGAAACAAAATTCTCCCCATTTCCACCGTTCTATGAAACTCGTGGTTAGTAATGGACGGTGTGGTGGGCACCCGAGGTTCGGTCGTGGTTGCACGCGATCGTGTGCATATGAAGATTTTACAATCCATCGGATTTCGGGCATAGGTGTGGTCCATGGTTTTCGTATTCCTAGTGTGATGTACACCTCTCCGAAAATTTAAGACTTGAAGGTAAAAGTGTTGTGTGTACGGTACCCCATATCGCTTTAAAACTGACTGACTATTTTCCCAACAGATTCATCCAGCAGTAATGCTGATTGTGACAATCCCAGGACTGGAATGTGCACAATTAATTAATGGCTACGTTCAGGATTTGAAACGTTGGTATTGTTCAGTTATACCCCACATACACGGAGCGATCCGTCGCCCGATCGATCGGCCGATGGATCGCCACAAAATATCAGCTGATCAAAATTATATGGAACTGTCAAAAAATCGCCAATGATAAGCGCATACACACGATCGATCGCTGCGTGTATCGCACGTTTTATTTAAATTAATGTTAACCGATCAATTTGTAATGAACCACCTGCAATGGACCATATCTTTGTAGTGCTGCTTCCACCGTCAGATCTATGGCAGCACTTGATGAGTAAGGTCCTAACCAAATTGAACGCAGAATGCAGCAGCAGCGGCAGAAGCAACAACAACAGGTAGATCTGTCATCGCCGCTGTGTCATCGCGACAGATCTACCTGTTGTTGTTGTTTCTGTCGCTGCTGCTGCATTCTGCGTTCAATCTGGTTAGGGCCTAAGGATATGTCGGTGGCACGAAACCAGAGGCTGAGGGTCCCATTAAGCTCGACCCTGATGCGAACGCGAGATAATCTTCGCCATCCGCCAACCATTCCATCCTTAACGATTCATTTTCTTTATCATTCCCCATTTTTATCTCTCCTGTTTGTGTTGTCTTCCCCAGGCCTATGAATCTTTATTAATACGTAAAGGACTGGGGCAACGAGCAGCGAAAACCCCGCCCACGTCTTCCGAACTGAGCTACAGCAAGCATAGGCGACTGCTTAGCTCGTTGTGGGACCTTTTTCTTCGCCAGATGACACGGCCCGACCTTCACTATGCTGCCTTACCGTCTCCGAGGGCATCTTCGGATGCCCATCAAACCGTCCGTTACAAATTTCCCTAATAACAGCTTCTGCTTAAAAAATATCATTCTACGTTTCTCTATTTTCTTTCTTTCAGAATTCCAGTTTCTGAAAGCATTTGAAGAAATTTACGGATAACTGAAAGTCACATTTAAAATTATTTTAATTTTAAGGCCCTAACCAGATTGCCGCTGCTGCTGCATTCTGCGTTCAATCTGGTTAGGGCCTTAGTTTTTGCATTTTTAAATTTCAAACTGTTTCAAACTGCAACACTAGATTCGCAAATTTCCCAACTCGCAAAAAAAAACATCCCATCACTCCAACAGCTGATCGGCTAATTCAGCACACCCAGCTGAATGCCCTCTGATTGGCTCTTTTGCCGTCAGTTGGCATTGCCCAAGTGATGACATTTCTCCATCTCCCCTGCTGCACCGATTTTCATACAATTTTCGGACTTTCGACCGTATTGTCGCTAAAATATCGAAATTGTATTTTAAACCGTGCTCACCTTCTCAGTTTCAGCGATTTTTTCCAGTTAGTTGCCAACGCTAGTGTATCGTTAGTACGGACCAGTTTTGTTTTCCGCGGAAAACGTCTTCCCCGGTGAAGACTGAGTGCATCTGTCAAATGTAAACAACGCTTGTGGCGTATGTGCCAGGCGGGTTGTGTTTAATGTCCGCAATTTCGTTGTCAAGGTGAATTTCACTATCGCGTTGCTGCCGCGCTACAATCTCGAAGTTTGCCAAATTTTCCGCGTTGTTGGTTAATATGATTGTATCGGTTGATGGTCGGCGAGTGGGGTGATTGAGTAGGTGGCGCGATTTTCAATTGATTCCGTGTGGTGTGCGAAATCGTCATTTGAACTTCCGCAGAGTTTTGTATCCTGGACAAGATTGCAAGAAGATAGAACAGCTGCACGGGAGGGGGATGTGTGACGATATGTCCGCATCGTTGCCGTCATCGTCGTCGATGTCGCAGCTGACACAACCGGCGCCGCCAAAATGCCGAATATGCAGCCAGGACACGGGACTGTTGCGCTGCGCCAAGTGCAAGACGGCGTATTACTGTTCGGCGAGCCATCAGCACGATGACTGGCCCGTGCATCGGTTGGAGTGTCGACGTCTGGCCAAGCAACGCAAGGAGGCCAATAATAAACTGAACAGCATCTGGAACATGATGTCGATGGCAACGTCCGATACGGAAGCATTCAATCCGCAGGCCGAGACGATGGTGCCGCCAAATCCCACGGTTGCAGCAAACTACGGCCTCCTGGCCGACAACAGTTCTAGTCACAACAGCCAGCATTTGCCGGAGAACCCGTTGATTCGACGCGATCCCAACCGCTTTGCTATCGACCTTGGAGCCGCCAGGTAAGTCGCTCGCCGCAGTTCTCTTATCTCATCGCACTCGTTTCTTGCATTGTTTACAGTTGTGTCGTATCGCCTCCCTTCCTCGCCAGCTTGTTGAATTGATTGTGATGTTGTGGTGATTACCCGGGCTGTCGTCTTCGTCGGTCGCTGTTGCCATCATCGGCCTGATCACGATGACCAATGTTCGTTGTGAGAGCGCGCTGAGATTAGCTGGCGCAGCTCATGGAGGACGCCCACCACTCATTCCATTGAGTGTTTGCACTGAGGCAGAAGCGTACGTGACTACGTGCGTCCATGGTGCGACGGAGTGGAGAGTGTCCGGCAGACGGCAGCCGGAAAATCATCCCCGACCGCTACTTAACGGACGCTGCAATTAATTGATCGTAAAACTTAGAATACAATGTCACAAGTAATGGCCCGAGATCACACGATTGATTGTGGCTGCCGGACCAGGCCGATCGTTTGTTTACCCACCGTCTCGTTTGCACGTTTCCCACGGCCTCGAATTCTTTCAACCGGCCCAAAACTACTGGTCAGCGTGAATCGATCACTGAGAACATTTGGCGACGTACGTTCGACGCCCGCGTTTTAATCCATCTTAATTGCCTCCAGGGTCGTTTGCTGGCCCATTGTACTATATCCAATTTAGTGAAGGTCACCGAAATTTCGCTGTAACTTATGCTTCCGTTGCTTGGGTCACTGCTTCAATTCGAATTAGCGCAGCAAGCACAATTGCGCGCCTTCTCAGCCCCAAATTTCTGGAAAATGGCTTGTGGGCTACGTGCCAAATTGGTCGTATTTGAGATATCGGCCATATCATCTGGAATCTGAGTAAAAAAATTACAAACGCGATACCGCTGCTTCTAATCGATCGCTAGACGGCACCGCACCGGCGTCGTCTGTAACTCCGCGCTCTCACTCCCGACTAGTCCGCGGTGTGCAATTATCTATCATCTTTTCGCACGAACGAATCGCGTTTTTGCATTTGTGTGTCGCTCGCTTTCTTCTCACTTATACCTGGCTCAGCTTTTCTCGGGAAGTAGCGCGATCGGGCGGACACCATCCGGGGCAAAAACCAAGTTCAAATCATCGTGTCGTGGAATCGGAATTGAAATTCTGGTAAATGACTATTTATCATTATTATTTGTAACGATGCCCTGCGTCGTAGTCGTCGCAGCTCGCGACCGAATGATTTGTTTTTAAGAAATCGCAATTTATTGCAACTGAACATTCCAAACAGATAAGTCGTGATTCGTAGAGTGCATCAGCCGGTAGAGGAATAAACACAGTAGAACAGAATGGACAGAAAACGATTGTTGATGTAAGTTGATCCAAAGAAACGCGTCCTTGGCGGCCCGGGTAACAAAGCCCTTCTCGTGTTTCTCGGGGCCGGTATTTGGGCGAATGTTTACATACAAGTGTTGTTTATGTTTACGAAATGTGAATCGGTGTGTGCAGTTGCAGGCTGTACGGAGGAAAATATTAATTGAAACCGCCCCAAACATCGCCAAATTGTTCGTATCCAGTTTCGCCCACACGCCAACATTTTTCTCAGGTGCAAACCGATCACAAAATCTGAATAAATTTCCATCGTGCGTTCATTATATGAATTGCACATTAGCATTCCAGTTTCCCTTCGATTTCATCTCGAGTCGGTTATCAGCCGGTATGTTGTCTACAACGATAATAACTTGACTCAGGCGTGTGTCTTTTGTGGTTGATGCTCGCTCGGTGTGGGGTTGTTGAAGTGATGCGCGAATCTCTGCTGTTTCGCCTTTTGGCTAGGTGCATTATTGGATATTGCTCTTTGATTTGTTCGCCGTGCGTTGCGCAGTGATTTGACATAGCTGATAATAAAAGTGACCTTGAAGGATTTTTGTCGGTAGACGGCGACGAAGTAGTGATCAGTGGAGTTTTTGTGAGAAAATAGTTGTCTTTGCTGGAGGTCACTTTTCATAAGTTAACTCATCGTTTGGCTCCGTATTCGGACAATGACTTGAATTTCATCAGATTGACTCATTGAATGACACTTTTCCACGTGGAATTTTAATGTAAATAGGGCAGTAACCTCTGGAAAGTAAAAAGCCGTGAGATGCACTTCTTTGTGTTGCTTATATTATATGTGACTAGAGAAACAACTGAAACTGCGGTAAGCCATAGCAGAAGAGCTTTTCCTGAAAGCTTTTGTTTGTCCAATCTCCGCAGGCTTAGTGCTTCTACTGTTTGTTTTTTTTTTTGCATCAACATAGTCGAAGAGGGGAGAAAAAATCGCTTGACGAGACAATAGGGAAGACGGGCTGTGTTCCAAAAATTAAACGGGATTCCGATACTTATCCATTTCCCCTTCTCTGATTCGTGGTTTGTCCGCTGAACGACATGTGTCGTCTTTTTGACAAATTGAACAGCTCACAGCTGATGTCATTCCGATTCCAACCCACAAAGCGTTCAGTTGTGTTTTTATTTAACTTTAGCCGTCGATTGGTTGTAGCTTGAGACTAATTCCACTGTCCGGTCGGATGAATTCCCCGCTCATTGGATCGGAATGCTCATCATTAAGCTGTAGAAAAGACAGGAATTGAAACTGCGGGCGTATGCGAACGTCAAGCGGAATCCAACAGCTGCCGTGTGCTTCGACCACTCGATGAGGCACGCACTGTTCGCCTAGCCAAATAAGTGGCTCAAAAGTGAATATACCGAACTAGCCGATGGTCAGTGGGTCGTTCCTACGGCAGCCGGTTCTTCGTACCGGAACGACCCGTTTTTCGACGGCCAAGAGCTGCCAAACCCCCCCGATGCAAGAAGAACTGCAGTATTTGAAGCATCGCTACCACAACAACAACAGTGGGTCAGTGGGTTGTTACCGGAGGGAGCACCCAAACTTCAATCTCATGGACAAGACGCCGCCGCCAAGACATGTTAGGCGTGACTTGAGGGACTTAGAAAAAGATGTCCAGAGGTACAAAAGGGTACCCTTTGATAGGGACGCACACAGATCAGCCATCGCAGCGATACATCAGGAGGAGATAACTCTATTTATCGCGGGTTTAGATCCGAATCCAGTTCTCTCGTCCATACCGCCAACGATATTTCGAAAAAACGAAAAGCTGCCGAGAGCAACGAGAACGACACTCGCCCAACTTCGGCCAGGCTGGTGTTCACGACTGAATTTCTATTTATGGCACATTGACCAGGACGTCTCAAACTTTTATCCTGCTTGCAATGGAGCACCTCATGATGTGGACAACATCTTTCACTGCCCAGCTGCACCCACGCACCTAACTCCCAGATCGCTGTGGGATGACCTTATAGAAGCAGCTAATTTTTTATCCATCGATACCGGAGATGACGACAAACCGCTCCCACGGCAGTCGGTTCTACGCACCGGAACGACCCGTTCATCAGCAATGGCCAAGGGCTGTCAAACCCCTTCAGCGCCAGTAGGCGTTGCTACAACAACAACAACAACGAACCGTAACCATGTAACAAACCACCACACTGAAATTCCGAGTGTTGCTGTAACAACAACAAAAACACTGATCATAGTGTAAGTGGCAAGGGTTTGTTCTAGAAAGTTTAGGGTCTGATAATTTGTTGTCTTCCAGTCGAGGCGCCATTCAACTGGGAGGCGAAGCCCAACACGTTCTTTTTCAATGTTCAGTAGGTGGGCGTGCTCAAGCCAAACAAAACAAACTTTCCAACTTGCAGAAGCAACTCAGTCACGAGCCGCCGAATGACAACGTCCTGGCTTAAAATGCACGTTCTGTTGTAAAAAATCGTACATTTTTACTCACTTTTTATACAATCAAGTCTTATTAAGTGAGTGCATGTAAAGTGTTGAATTAGTTACGTACGCTCCATTCCCTACTAGTAGTCATCCTCGTCGTCATGTTCCTCTTCATTGGCCTTTGGATCATTTCAGAGTTTTGTTGCACGGCGGCCGCTTGCATGCATATTGACCAAACGGCGCATTTGCGCCTTGTATTTCGATCTTGACCGCGTCGTTTTTTCTTCATTCCGGCGTCGATCAGCGTCTTCAAGAACGGAGCCCTTTCGTCGGCATCGCCTGGTGTGCTGAATGGCACTTCCACTGTTCGAGAGTGGAGTCTTGCTGAAAGCATAGGTCCGGTGAGGACTTTCAGCGAGACCACGACAACTGCCCGCGAATAGAGTAGTAAATTGCGGTGACAAACTCTCTGCCCTGTACGAGTTCCGCGCACAATTTCATGGCAAACTCCTCGGAATTGTTGGATTTTTCGGCCATGTCCCATCCGACCCGGTCCACCAGCGACGTATTTCCCAGGTGAATGTTCAATTTAATGACGACTCGTTGTCAGAACTCACTTCGAGTATGATGGTTCGTTGTGGAATGCTTCGATCTGTTGGCGAATGACCTGCGAAAAAGCCGGAAAAAAATGGATGGAACTCAAGTTGAGATCTTCGCACAGTACTTCGGCGAATCGTTCGGGACTGATCATGGTCTCTGTTGGCGAGGAAAATATGTAATATTATTTTGATCCAATAAGCCGGGAAGAAGCAGCTTACCGTTTTTATTCCATGTGAATGCGCCGCGGAGTTTTGTCTTTCGAGCTTCATGTCAACACCAGCACTTCGGGATAAGCGGTATTGTCCAAACTTATAGTGGGATCAGTGTCATCGAAGCACATTGGAATTGTTCGTACCTTTTCATTGTGCACGCGATTGCGATTGATGGGCATCGCTTGCGGCACGGCATCTAAATGACTTCATTATGGCATTGTGGGCACCCATGGCGTGGGCATTTTCGGTTTACTTTTGCGAGGAAGTGGCGGCTTGGAGGTGTTCGCCGAAGTAGCACGGTATCTAGAGATACAACGTCATTAGTTCGCCGTTTGACCGTCATTAGCTCGCCGTTTGACCAAAGCATTTTACTTTGCACCCCTTCTTTCGGCAATGTCGACTTCGTTTGCCTTTAGAAACGACACGGAGTTCGCTAGTATGTATTTGGTCTACAACTTAATAATGAGACTTTTTTTGGAATTTTGGGCATTTATTCACAGATTTATTCATATAACTAAATTATTCAAAATATTGGCCATCAGCAGCGATAACTTTCTCCCATCTTTCGGGAAGTCTACGAATTCCGTCGCGAAAAAAATCTTGGGGTTTCGAGGCTATCCATGAATCGAGCCAGTTCTTAGTATCCTCATATGAAGTGAAGTGCTGATCAGCCAACGCATGAGTCATCGAAGCGAACAAATAGTAATCGGATGGAGCAATGTCAGGGCTATACGGCGGGTGGGGTAGCACTTCCCATTTGGTTGTTTCCAGGTACGTTTTCACGACTTGCGCAACATGAGGGCGAGCATTGTCATGCTGAAGAATTATTTTGTCGTGCCTTTCAGCAAATTGTTGCCGTTTTTCACGCAATGCTCGACTCAAACGCATCAATTGCAGTCGATAGCGCTGCCCGTCAATGGTTTCATTCGGTTTTAGCAGCTCATAATAAAGAACACCGATCTGGTCCCACCAAATGCAGAGCATAAGCTTGGAACCATGAATATTTGGCTTCGCGGTCGATGTTGATTGGTGCCCGGGCGGTCCCCATGATTTCTTTCGCTTTGGGTTATCATAATGAATCCACTTTTCATCGCCGGTCACAATACGATGCAAAAAACCCTTCCGTCTTTGCCTTTGAAGCAGTTGTTCGCACATGCAAAAGCGCCTCTCAACATCTCTTGGCTTCAACTCGTACGGACCCAGTGGCCTTGCTTTTGGATCATTCCCAGTGATTTTAACCGCTTCGATATGGCTTGCTGAGTCACTTCCAACGAAATTGCCAACTCTTTTTGAGTTTGGCACGAATCTTCTTCGAGTAATTTCGTCAATTCTTCGTCTTCAAACTTTTTTGGCTGGCCAGGTCGCTCTTCGTCGGTAATGTCGAAATTATCATTTTTGAACCGATGAAACCACCGAAAACACTGTGCACGCGAAAAAGCATCGTCACCGTAAACTTCCACGAGCAATTTATGACTCTGAGCTGCAGTCTTCTTAGCAAAATAATGTCCAAGTAAAACTTCCCGCAAATGTTGTTTTTTTCGTGAATTTTCGAAACTTTCCATGGTCCGGTAAAATACATTGTCAACAATCAACACGAAATGTTTATACTGACATTGACAGCTTATGAATACAAACTTCAAATGGTATGTATGTCAAAGATGGACTACCATTGGTTTATCGGTGTTGCCATCTCTAAAAAAAGTCTCATTATTAAGTTGTAGGCCAAATAATTGCTCAATCTCGACTCGACCAGACGTTTTCGCTCCTCTTTTGACAGCACAATGGGTATATTTTTCGGTCACAAGGCGCACTTTACCAAGCAAAACAAGCAACAAAGAGTTGTTTACGTATGGAGTGACACAATTTGCCAAGAGGGAACTTTCAAAACCCCTAGAAATCAATGGATGCGTTCCTGCGAACCAATCAGGTTTTGACATTTCTCGAATTCTCCTCCATATGCTTTCCCCTCCGGTAAAATTTGTACGGGCAACTGTCTTGAAAATGTTCCCCTCCGGATCAGAATACTTCTCAGATCCGGAGGGGAACATTTTCATGACAGTTGTCTGTACAAATTTTACCGGAGGGGAAAGCATATGGAGGAGAATTCGAGAAATGTCAAAACCTGATTCGTTCGCGGGAACTCGAATGTTCCCCTCCGGATCTGAGAAGTATTCTGATCTGGAGGGGAACATTTTCATGACAGTTGCCCGTAAAAATTTTACCGGAGGGGAAAGCATATGGAGGAGACATACAGACAACTGTCAGTTTTCGGATCTGAAAATATTCCTCTCCAGGTCTGAAAAGTATTCTGATCCGGAGGGGAACATTTTCAGATCCAAAAAATTGACAGTTGTCTGTACAAATTTTACCGGAGGGGAAAGCATATGGAGGAGAATTCGAGAAATGTCAAAACCTGATTCGTTCGCGGGAACTCGAATGTTTCCCTCCGGATCTGAGAAGTATTCTGATCCGGAGGGGAACATTTTCATGACAGTTGTCCGTACAAATTTTACCGGAGGGGAAAGCATATGGAAGAGACATACAGACAACTGTCAGTTTTCGGATCTGAAAATATTCCCCTCCAGGTCTGAAAAGTATTCTGATCCGGAGGGGAACATTTTCAGATCCAAAAAATTGACAGTTGTCTGTACAAATTTTACCGGAGGGGAAAGCATATGGAGGAGAATTCGAGAAATGTCAAAACCTGATTCGTTCGCGGGAACTCGAATGTTTCCCTCCGGATCTGAGAAGTATTCTGATCCGGAGGGGAACATTTTCATGACAGTTGTCCGTACAAATTTTACCGGAGGGGAAAGCATATGGAAGAGACATACAGACAACTGTCAGTTTTCGGATCTGAAAATATTCCCCTCCAGGTCTGAAAAGTATTCTGATCCGGAGGGGAACATTTTCAGATCCAAAAAATTGACAGTTGTCTGTACAAATTTTACCGGAGGGGAAAGCATATGGAGGAGAATTCGAGAAATGACAAATCCTGATTCGTTCGCGGGAACTCGAATGTTTCCCTCCGGATCTGAGAAGTATTCTGATCCGGAGGGGAACATTTTCATGACAGTTGTCCGTACAAATTTTACCGGAGGGGAAAGCATATGGAGGAGACATACAGACAACTGTCAGTTTTCGGATCTGAAAATATTCCCCTCCAGGTCTGAAAAGTATTCTGATCCGGAGGGGAACATTTTCAGATCCAAAAAATTGACAGTTGTCTGTACAAATTTTACCGGAGGGGAAAGCATATGGAGGAGAATTCGAGAAATGTCAAAACCTGATTCGTTCGCGGGAACTCGAATGTTCCCCTCCGGATCTGAGAAGTATTCTGATCTGGAGGGGAACATTTTCATGACAGTTGCCCGTAAAAATTTTACCGGAGGGGAAAGCATATGGAGGAGACATACAGACAACTGTCAGTTTTCGGATCTGAAAATATTCCCCTCCAGGTCTGAAAAGTATTCTGATCCGGAGGGGAACATTTTCAGATCCAAAAAATTGACAGTTGTCTGTACAAATTTTACCGGAGGGGAAAGCATATGGAGGAGAATTCGAGAAATGACAAATCCTGATTCGTTCGCAGGAACGCAGCCATTGTACTAATATATATATTCGTAAGTTGAAGGGAGAGTGTCGCTTATCTGACAGGATCTTTAGAGGGGAAATAGATCGGGAAAAATTTGTTGGTTTGTTTCCGCAGCCCATGATTGACTAGTTTCCATCTTTTTTTGTTCCGGCTTTGCCAGGTAGGTGGAGATCGATTTTTCGGTCCTATTTCTTCACTGACTTGAAGAAGCTGAAAAGCGCGGGAGATGAAAACTCCATCGTTTCATCGTAAATTCTGGATGGTTTTAACAGTTTGCAGGGGTAGGTGAGGTCGAATCTTGGTGGCATCACAACGGATCTGCTGAGTTCTATGTGTGCTGTGGCTGTCATAGCAGCCCATTTACCTAACCCAGGCTGTGCAGAGTGGCGATATGCCTAGATAATTGTTGCAGTTCGGTTGGTCTTCGTTTTTATGTATTGGCCATCTTGAGCTTCGTATACATATGAGCATTCGCGCGCGCACGAACGTTGTGCGCGCACGAATGCTCATATGAGTACGGTAGGAGCATGCGTGCGCCCACAATTTTTTTTCGCACGAACACGATCCATCGCTAGTGGATCTCCGTGCGAGCACAACTTTGTGCGAGCAATTTGGTCTGGACGAGATTCTGTGTGCGCACAGCGTTCGTGCGTGTAAATATCACGTACATATATGAGCATTCGTGCGCGCACAAATGCTCATATGTATACGAAGCTTTACACAGCGATTCCATTCTTTCGGCATAGTTGCAAGATCAGGATCAGCATGTAAAAAGCATTTTTGAAAAGCTTCGCTAGTAGAATGTCAATACCCGGCCTTTTTTTTATCTTTACCCATCCATGGTTGCCTCGAATTCTTCGATCGTCGGGGCTGTTAGTGGGGATTCCTCCATCTGATTTTTTGTTGACCTCCTATGTGTCATCGTCTTTTTTGCGTATGATGGTCTGCGCTCTATACCGATTCTTCATTGAATTCACAATCTTGTAGGCTTGTCTGATATCGTTTTTTCGAGGTAAGCTTCGGTGTTTGTCGTTTGTACATCCATACATACACAAATGCGGGTGATTGTAATTTCTAAAGTGTCGTACGTGACATACGACAGTGATATTTATTTTTGACGAGGTACTTATCAGATTTGCGTTTTATTCTCTAAACGCGCGTATGCCAAGCATGTAGGACATGACCTCTCTGTTTGTCATTCGGGGAAGTCCAGGCTCTTTAATGGATGTGAAGGTCAGTAATGTAATATCTCCAACCGTGACAGAGTTATCGCATTTTTTGTTGTTGTCGTTACGTCGGAATCTTAACTGGTAAAGTCCCCGCAATTGTTGTTCAACCAAAACATAAGGGGGCACCCAAAAGTAATGATGTTTTTCTGTAGTCGGGAAGGTTTGTCTTCCTCCACTATAAATTGAGACTACAACGAAACTTGTATCTATTTTACTCACCGAAATAAAGCTATTTTGCTTACAACTACACTAAAAATGGGCCAATTTGAAAAATATTGGGCACGTTAGACTTGAAATCGAACTATCGTTAACTTTTTTAAAGAGTTTTCTTCAGTCGAAGCCTTCATTTCGTAGATCTGTGAGCTTGAAAATGGATAAAGTGTGATTTTGCCATTAAGTTTCAAAAATTGACGTTTTTTTACTATCAATTTTGATTATACTACTGAATTGAATTTCAACTTTGAGTAGTGCTTTGGTTGGACGCGGACTTAAACTCCCTTTAATTTACTTCTTATAAAATTTTTCGATTCGGTGCACCGTTTAGGGAGTTATAACGAAAAGCTTGAAGAAAGGGTTACGATTTCTCGGTTTTTCGCCTGCACACCCGCTTTGCTGCGGGGTCAAAAATGGCTCCATCTCTTAAATTGAAGATATTGGTCCCACCGACATTCGGTGTCTTCCTATCATATTTTGCAAGGTCGAAACGCTTAGCGTCTGTAATGGACCACCTGTAATGGACCATATGCTGGTAGTGCTGCTTCCACCGGCAGATCGAAGGCAGCTCCTGAACAGTAATGATCTGTCGGTGGTACGAAACCATTTACGCCCGGACCCCGATGCGACCGCGAGGGCATCTGCGCAGTTCGCCAACTATTCTATCCTTATCGCCCCATTTTTTTTTATTATTCCCCATTTTTGTTTGCCATGTTTGTTTTGTCTTCCCCAGGCCTATGAATTTTTATTAATACGTAAAGGAAAGGGGCAACGAGCGGCGAAAACCCCGCCCACGTCTCCCGAACTGAGCTACAGCAAGCATAGGCTGCTGCTTAGCTCGTTGAGGAGCCTTTTTCTTCGCCAGATGGCACGGTCCGACTTTCACGGTCATTAGGCTACCTTAAGCCGACCATACACCATCCGGAATTCCTGTCCGGAAAAACTTGTCAGGCCTGGCCTTCCGGTTTGCCTGAATATAGAATACACCATCCGGAATTCCTGCCGGAAAAACTGATCGGGTCCGGCCTTGAGGAATTCCGGATCGTGTATGGCTGCTTCAGGCCGCCTTGACGCGGCTGGACAGGCTTTTCAGGCGGCCGGATGCACAATTGAAAATTGATCTTATCGCCAGAGATTCGAAGTATCATTCTATCTATTGAATTGAATTTTACTTTCCATGGCCAAATTTCAGATACATTAGTCTATTGAAATAAACTCCAGTGAAAATTCATTCTGGTCACGCGGCCGGACAGGCCTTTCAGGCGGCCGGATGCATAAATGAAAATCGATCTTATCGCCACAGAATCAAAGTATCATGGCCAAGTTTCAGATACATTACTACATTGAAATATACTCCTGCAAAAATTCATTGTGGTCACACGGTCGGACAGGTGGCCTTGCCCGTCTGTCCGGCCACCGGACAAGAATGAATTTTTGCAGGAGTTTATTTCAATGTATTGTAGTAATGCATCTGAAACTTAACCATGGAAAGTAAAATTCAATTCAGTAGATAGAATGATACTTCGAATCCCTGGCGATAAGATCGATTTTCAGTTGTGAATCCGGCCGCCTCAAGGCGGCCTGAAGCAGCCATTCACGATCCGGAATTTCTCAAGGTCAGGCCTGATCAGTTTTTCTGGAGAAAAATTCCGGAACGTGTGTGGTGGAGGCCTGGCGGTCACGATTTTCCTTTCGGCCGCCTGTAATGCCAATCCGGCCTGAAGGCAGCCTGAATGGCCATACACGATCCGATATTCCTCCTGATCAGTTTTTTTCGGACCGGAATTCCGGATGGTGTATGTTCGGCTTAAGGCTACGTCCCCAGGGGCATCTTCGGATGCCCACCAAATCGTCCATTACACTTCCCAACTAGAAATAGACAATGACCCATCACTGACCACTGCCGTCGTTTATCTTGACGGATAGCGGTTAGTCGCCGTGGAGGCTGACAGAACATAGCGTTGAATGCAATTTCGAGGTATTCTCTGACAGCCACGCTATCCGTCAAAATACACGATAACAATGGCCAGTGAACGAGGCATCCCTGTCCCTTACTACTTGTACTAAATAGAAAGGGACATAAATCGCATAAGTAGGTCGGGTTCTCTTAATTCTGTCTGTGGCAGCAGGCTTTGTACAGAGATGGTTTTGTGTATAGCCCAATCTTCAACTGCGATACGGACTCACATTTTGGTTAATTAGATCATGTTGCGAGATAAGAACGCATAACAGTTAGCAGAACGGATACCTCCTCAACAGATAGCCAAACTGATGAATTGCAAAGTCAATGACACTTCTGCAATTCATTCGCCTAACTACGCACATACAACAATTCTTTATCCTGTTTATTTACGAGTAGAGCAGGGGTTGCCCCTTTTCCAAAAAATGATCCATGCATTGTTTATAAGACATTATACGTGTGTTTTTTTGTACAACGGGTTAGGGTAAGTTAATTCGTGGAGCAAAAAAAAAATGATCAAGGGCAACCATCCACGTTGTTAAATTTTCAAAATTTACCGTTGCTTTCAGAATTCGTTCGCTTCTGTTCATGTGGCAAGCAATTATCAATACGGCCGCCTAAATTACGAATAAACTGTACGAATTAATTAATGCATTATCGTCGGAGATTGGGACTAATTGTCAAATTAATGACAATCATGCCAATACGCACGTTTTTTGGTACAATTGTACAATCTATCGAGTGCGGGTCAGCCACCCGATTAACCCGTACAGATTTAAGTTGTTCTTGTTATACATGTAGATACCCTAACCTGCACTGGATAGATGTTCCGAAAAACACACCTTATGATGATCACATCTTGTGCAAATACAAATAAATGCCATGATTTTTAGATAAACAGTAAACCCTCGACATATCTATATGTGTACGAGTATGTAATGTATTCATTTCTAGATTCTTCCTTCATCGCACTATAAATAGAAATAATCAATTTTTACGGAACTTTGGACTTTTTTGTTGTCTTTCGTTTCCTCCAAATGACTTTCTGGAAGAGGGAATTTGTGTACAATAATGTCTACGTGCCAGGTGGTTCGTATGCTTGTTATTACGATGTCACATAGATTTGCAAACATAATGGATTACATGGACAGTAGACTCGCGAAACTTGAACTAATAAAAACCAGACGAGTTCAAGTTAAACGGGGGATTCACGCTCGTATTTGCACCAAATACGAGGCTATTGTGAACTAGTTTGCGATTTACGACGCTTTTACGATTTAGCGAGCGTGAATCACCCTAGAATAGTTTTTTTGTTGTTGCAAAGACCTTTTCCATAGTCCTCCACGTGGGCGCCCCCTGGTAACGGCAGTGTATCAATTCGCTGACGGCCAATGTCTTAGCGATAAGACAGTTTGGAAAAGGCAGATAGCTGTAGCCTGAATGGCTGACAAACACCTAAGCGTCTCAGGTCTAGTAGGATGGAATGACTTGCGTAGTTGGACCTGCTACATAGTTGTGTGGGCTCCAGCACGTTTATTAAACCATCTGAAGCAGCTATCTCCGAGGCCATCCCCCGAATGGGGTTAAGCGACGTGCTGACAACTCGTCCTTGTAAAAACCACTCCATGTCAAGAAACCTGGAACAAAAGCCTCGGATTGGACGGATCAACAACTACGACCACGCAAACGAATAAAGGATTATTCTTTCGGATCCTGGAATGTACGCTCCCTGAACAAACCGGGGGCCGAGAAGGCCCTCCTTCAACAGGTCGAAAAGTACAAACTGAGCATTACTGCAGTCCAGGAAACAAATTGGCTTGGCAGCGAGATTAATGACAAGAAATCGCACACAATTTTTACAAGTGGCAAACCATCGGGCCGCAAGGAGTTTGGAGTAGCATTTATAGTGGACAATCACCTCAAACCGCATATTACTGACTTCAAACCCATAAATGAACGGCTGTGTGCGATTCGCATCAAGACTCGATTCTTCAATCTCTGGCTCATCAATGTGCATGCCCCCACTGAAGTTAAAGAAGACGCAGTAAAAGACGAGTTCTACGCCCGCCTTGAAACTCTCTTCGACTCACTTCCAACAAATGACGTCAAATTGCTGCTGGGAGACTTTAACGCGAAAGTCGGGAATGAAAGTTGGCATCGGGGGACCTCTGGAGGCCACAGCCTCCATGAAGAATGTAACGATAACGGCCAGCGACTTATCGACTTCGCCTGCAGCAGGAATCTAGTCGTAAGCTCTACGTGTTTCCCGCATCGACGCATTCACAAGCAGACCTGGAAGTCTCCAGACGCACATACCGTCAACCAAATTGACCACGTCCTCATTTGCAGGAGATGGGCGTCTAGTGTCATGGATGTCCGCTCCTATCGAGGAGCAAACTGCGACTCAGATCATCACTTGGTGAAGACGACCTACAGATGTAGAATTTCCTCAGTGCACCAGTCAAGAATCAGCCCTCCCAAAATCTTTGCGGTTGATAAGCTCTTGAGTGATGCTACAGCGGTGGCGTATACTACCGCCCTTGAAGAAAAACTATCACCTATGCTACACAACATCAGCAACACAGGCGTCCATGGGTTCTGGGAAGAACTCAAGGGTACCATCAAGGATGTCGCAGAGAAGGTCGTGGGATATAAAGCCCGGCGAGCGCGAAATGACTGGTTCGACGAAGAATGCAAAAATTCACTTGACGCGAAAAACGAGGCCTACAGACAATGGATTCAACGAGGAACCAGAGCCAGAAGAGAAAAATATGACGAGCTACGGCGAATATCGAATAGAATAATTAGACGTAAGAAACGTAAATACTTTGACGAGCAGTTGCTGAACATAAACGAAAACTTAGCTAATAGGAACACCAGACAAGCGTACAAACTAGTAAATACAATTAAGAACGGCTACCAACCCAGGACTAGCCTTTGTAAGGACAAGGATGGAAACATCATCAGCGACACCGATGGTATTAACAAACGATGGGCCTCTTATTTTGAAGAGCTTCTAAACCGACCATCTAACATCCCCACACAGGAAGCTCTCGATGATATTGTTGATCTAGGCCCACCCATTCAACCCCCGACAGTAGAGGAAGTTGATCTCGCGTTGCGGTCACTAAAACGAAATAAAGCGCCGGGCGCTGACGAGATCCCAGCTGAACTGCTAAGATTCGGTGGAACGAGTCTAGTTGATGCCATACATCAATTACTCCTGCGAGTATGGGAGAACGAGGAGATCCCAGACGATTGGCGCAGAAGCATCATCTGTCCAATCCATAAAAAGGGAGATAAATTGCGATGTGAGAATTACAGGGGCATCTCACTAGTTTGTACGTCCTATAAAATTTTGACGAAAATTCTGGAAAATAGAATAAAACCGTACGCAGAACGAGTCATTGGCGAATATCAAAGCGGTTTCAGACCTGGTCGCTCCACAACCGATCAGCTCTTCTCAGTCAAACTGATACTCCAGAGGTGCTGGGAATACAACGTAAACGTATACCAAATCTTTGTCGACTTCAAGCAGGCATACGACAGTATCGATCGTGGAGTACTGTACAACATCATGCTGCAATTTGGTATACCAGCAAAATTAGTGCGACTGACAAAGATGACGATGACCAACTCCGTCTCACAAGTCAGGATCCAGAATAGACTTACTGATCTATTTGAAACACGCACTGGTTTGAAACAGGGCGATGGACTGGCACCGACGCTCTTCAACCTAGCACTGGAATACGTTATTCGGGCCATGAATATGGACAACAGCAAGACGCTGCTCATCAAGTCGACACAATTAGCAGCGTACGCCGACGACATCAACATCATGTCCCGAAGATTGGCTGACGCAGAAGAACTTCTGCATACGCTCGATACCGCTGCAAAGGAAGTTGGATTACGTATTAACGAGGGTAAAACTAAAATAATGATGCAATCGGTGACAAGGACACCTGCACAACCGAGCATCAACGTGGGGGACCTCAACATCGAGTTCGTGAACAACTTCAACTACCTGGGTTGCAACCTGTCAAGGGACGCCAACGAAACTGACGAAATCAAGCGACGGATACAGTTAGCTAATAAGACTTTTTTCTCGGTTCTCCCCATAATGAAATCGAAGCATGTGCACAGAAACACGAAGCTCCGCGTGTACAAAACCATTATACGACCAGTGCTATGCTATGGCTGCGAAGCATGGACCCTAACTCAAGCCTCCGAAAACATGCTAGACACTTTCGAACGTAAGGTTCTACGGCGAATTTTCGGGGCTGTTTGCGATCGAGATGGATGGCGCATCCGGTACAACCATGAGTTGTATGAAATGTACGATGAGCTGCAAGTCTCGAAAATCGTCAAACTACAACGACTTCAATGGGCAGGGCATGTACAAAGAATGGACGATGATCGCATGCCTAAGAGAGTAATGAATGCAGAACGAGTCGACGGAGCGAGACTGCGAGGACGACCGAGATCTCGTTGGGAGAGCTCAGTAGGTGTGGACGCCGCGCAGCTGCTGGGCTCCCAAAATTGGAGGACGCGGTCACGTGACCGAGATAATTGGAGGACAATGATCCAGGCGGCCAAGGCCCGACGTCGGGCTGTCGCGCCACGATGATGATGATAATTTTTTTTTTAATTTATGTGTTAAGTATTGTACATTGATACACATGTATACATACATTAGACGCGTTTCTTACCAGCCTTGCAGAGCAGAGCAGGTCAACACCACACAATTATACTAACAACTTGATCTGAGCTACTGTGGATAGACGGTTTTAAATTTTTAATCACACCCTGATCCAAAGGTTGACATTCACTGATTGTATTTAATTGTATTTTTTATATCCTTCACGGATGTGATAGAGTAATTTGAATATATAACTAACAAAGGAATGGGTATATGCCTGTCAAACCATACAAATTGACAGCTTGAAAATGGGACGATCTTCTTCTTGAAAAAGTCGAGAGCTGGGAGAGTAAAGTTAACGGTTTTAAGATCACGTTGTGCATATGGCTGTCAAACGCGTTGTTCTAAAAGTGGCAAAAAGGAAATACGGTTGAATTCGCGAAAGTTTGGAGCCGGTTTTTGAGTGTAAAGAGCCGCGATTATGTAGAGAAGACTCTAGTGAAATTTCCGGTAGGACAAATTAGTGCGGTAGTGAGTTATGGTAAATTGAAATGCCTCGTCGGTGACTGCAAAAATAACCAGCGTATCCCTAAGACGGGGGTGTCTGCTTATAGGTAAAACATTAAATATTTAGATGTGATGTGCGCGTTACTTGTTTTTGTGAGTTTTCTGTCAGAAAACCGATATTAAAATGTTTGTTTTGGTTTCTGACTCCCCGCTGTATATATAGCTGTCAAATTTCCGCGTCCTATTGGTGGTTGGCATTAAAAGTCCCGTTCTTTCTCTCTCCCATGAAAAATTAAACGCGCTCTTCTCTCGTCCCATAAATTGAGCCTATGGGCCACTCCAGAAGTTCCTCTGAGATAGAGTATATTAACATTGTCATGAAGTTTGCAACGCACAGAAGGAAGCATCTCCAACCATATAAACTATATCCGTATATATTCTTGGTCAGTATGATGAGACGAGTCGATTTGTCCGTCTGTCTGTCTGGTTCTATGTAAACTAGTCCCTCAGTTTTAAAGCTATCGAGCTGAAATTTTCTACAAAGCCTTCTTTCTATTGCACGCTATAAATATGTCGGAACCAACGGAATCGGACCACTACGTCATATAGCTGCCATAGGAACGACCGGTCCAAAAACTAGTCTGTGAGAAAAACTTTTTTTTATTTCTAAAGATATCGTTTTCAAATTTCACACTAATCATTAGTATCTTTAGTCAAATCACATTCTCGAATTTGGTTGAAATCGCACTACTCTAACATATAGCTGTCATAGGAACGACCGTTCCAAAAGCAAGTTTTTGTTAGAAAAACTTTTTTATTTCTGAAGATATCTTTACAAAATTGCATACTATTCAATAATATTAACTGCTAAGCCACGTTCCTAAATTTGGTTAAAATCGGCCCACTATTTCACATACCTCTCATAGGAACAGTGAAATCGGAACAAGCTTTACTACTAATTTCAAAGTAGCGAATGTACCATAAGATACAGCCGAGGGCTAGCTTGTTCTTTTTTTGTTTCGTCGACGAGAAAAAATCACAACCGTCTACTGTATTCCCCAACAATTATAACCTGCAAAAGTTTAAGCGAGTGTGCACCGGTACTTCCTAATCACTGAATCCATTCCTTACCTTAATTTCCCTTGCAAAAAAAAAACCACATTGATCGTCGAATATTTTCGGGCTTTTTAGACACTTTTTCGACAAATTTCTTCTGTTTTCAATGACGTAGGAAAAAAGCCATAAGGCAGTTTAGAAAAGCAGAAACTGTCGGCTGCCTAACATTAAAGAAACTTTGGAACACCTCTTGTGTGAATGCCCAGCACTCACAAGAACAAGACAAACATGTCTTGGTGCCTACTTCTTTCGCAACTTGAAGGCGGTCGCGGACCTCAGTATAAAGAGTCTTTTGGAATTCGCAAACGTGACGAAAACCTTCGAACTCAACAATGACCCAACGATATTAACTAATCCCAATACGTAGTTCCTTTGCCCCGTTGTCAATTCGTAGCATCGCTGTGGACCCAAGCGGTCTATGCGGGGCTGTAAGGCCTCCACCTAACCTAACCTTAGAAAAGCTTAAAGTTGACCTAAGACAGCGCTAAGGTGACAATTATATTGCCTATTTTGCTTTCATTGGGCTCATTCATAGAACACTCAGCAGCTACGTAGCGACATCTCCCCTCCATGTCACAAGGTGCGACAGCTACCTGTTACAAACTTGTTTTGTGAATACCGGCTACTTACCGAATTTGTGACATCAGCTGACACGCCAAATGTCTGACAAACGGCTGTCTGTTTAAATTGTTTGGTTTGGCCGGGTTTCAAATCACTCGCAATAAGGACTTGGTAATAAACGCTACTGGTCACATACAAAGCAGTCGGAAGACCTGTGCCCTGTGGTCAACTATGCTGCTACTGTGTGGTCTCAGAACTTATTTGACACCGAGGAGCTTGAAACGGAATTAACATGTAACACACATACACACTGCACCTCTGACCATTCGCTACAACAGCAATACACGGATGCTGCGGCAACCGGTTAAATGTCCAATTAGCCAAACATGCACAGCAATGGGAACTCATAATAGAAGTCGTGCCGGTCCCATTGCTAATAACTCAATAGGATGACGCGCATCATTAGTTGTCGCGCTATGCTCCAGGCCCCACTAGGAGCATAACCGCGCATACACAACGAAAGGGAGCGTGGAAAATTTTCGCTCAGAAGGGGAGGTAGCTGCTCAGCAACGGCTCCATGGAGCGATTGCATTCACCAGACATTGGGACAGTAGCACTCCACATCGCTCAAGAGAGGAAGGAGCGCTCAGGGAGCGATGATGATTCCTGAATGCAGGCATTGACTGGATAAAATCTTGCCGATCTCACATTAGATTAGATTGTAGGGTGGGCGTTGACCCCCAAAGGGTTCAGAGCACAGAGGCCGAGTGGCCCGCCTGGAAGACAGTGCCAAACTTGCCCATGGAAATCCGATGGTTGGGACCCACAATGCCCGTCCTGGTACCTTCATTGGCTTTCGAGCCATCCGTGAACCACATGATAGTGGGGGGGGGGGGAGATTGGCATATTTCTCCTGCCAGTGTTCTCTGTCCCATATAACGGCGGTGGACCGTTTCTTGCATGATCCTTCCCTCAAAAGATGATCAGATGGCATACTTGTGAGAATACTTTCATTAAGCCGGCTAATTTGTGCTGGATTTACATTCGCGTCGCATGCTGCTTGTCGCGCGATTGCAATTTTGGCTTGTGCTTTTATGTGGATCTGTATTGGCTGTAGGTCGAGCAGTACATCATGAGCACTAGATGGGTAAGAACGGACCTGTTCGGTCCTAAGATTTCAAGACCGGTTTTACTTTTTTTATGAAAACCGGTTTGCTAGTGGTCAACTGTATCATTAGAAAACCGGCTCATGGTTAAAAAACCGGGTTAAAAACCGCGTCATTAAAAAACCGATTCACCAAAAACATCGACCGAGTAGTCGAGTACTCAAAACCGACTTGTTAAAACCGGCTCCGACGAGTTAAAACCCGACTCATTAAAAGACTGAATCACCAAAAAACCGACAGAGTACTCAAGCACTTGAAAACCGACCAGCTCATGGTTAAAAAAGAAACCGGGTTAAAAACCGACTCATTAAAAAAAGCCGGTCGGTTTTTAACGAATTGGTTTTCGAGAACTCGAGTGCTCGTTTTGTAATGAATCGGTTTTTAATGAATCCGTTAATGAGTCGGTTTTTAACCCGGTTTTTTTAACCATGAACCGATCGGTTTTTAACAAGTCGGTTTTCGAGTACTCGGTCGGTTTTTTGGTGTTGTAAGGTACGAGTATAATCCAATCTGGCGGCGTGCACTCCCACTGGCCAATAATCCGTCGTAACGATGACCTATTCCTGTAATCAGACATAGCGCTACAGCACAATAGACCATTTGGACCCCATCCAATCTCTTAGGGTGCGTTCGGCAAACGATAAGAGCAGCACTGATAGTGATACATAGAGCTGTTTATGTTAGAACAACGCATTAGCTCTCTCTTTTTTCCGACCTATGGTAAGAACTGCTCTCAGCGACGCTCTAAACGTTTACCGCAGGTCCCGTCCAACATAAACATCATCATCATCGTGGCGCGACAGCCCGACGTCGGGCCGTGGCCGCCTGGATCATTGTCCTCCAACTATCTCGGTCACGTGACCACGTCCTCCAATTTTGAAAGCCCATTAGCTGCTCGGCGTCCGCATATACCAAGCTCTTCCAACGAGCTCTCGGTCGTCTAGGCAGTCGCGCTCCGTCGACTCGTTCTGCGCTGATTCCTCTCTTTGGCATGCGATCATCGCCCATGCGTTGTACACACCCTGTCCATTGAAGTCGTTGTAGTTTGACGATTTTCGAAACTTCCAGCTCATCGTACAGTTCATACAACTCATGGTTGTACCGGATGCGCCATCCATCTCGATCGCAAACAGCCCCGAAAATTCGCCGTAGAACCTTACGTTCGAAAGTGTCTAGCATGTTTTCGGAGGCTTGAGTTAGGGTCCATGCTTCGCAGCCATAGCATAGCACTGGTCGTATAATGGTTTTGTACACGCGGAGCTTCGTGTTTCTGTGCACATGCTTCGATTTCATTATGGGGAGAGCCGAGAAAAAAGTCTTATTAGCTAACTGTATCCGTCGCTTGATTTCGTCAGTTTCCTTGGCGTCCCTTGACAAGTTGCAACCCAGGTAAATGAAGTTGTTCACGAACTCGATGTTGAGGTCCCCCACATTGATGCTCGGTTGTGCAGGTGTCATCGATTGCATCATTATTTTAGTTTTACCCTCGTTGATACGTAGTCCAACTTCTTTTGCAGCGGTATCGAGCGTATGCAGAAGTTCTTCTGCGTCGGCCAATCTTCGGGACATGATGTTGATGCCGTCGGCGTACGCTGCTAATTATGTCGACTTGATGAGTAGCGTCTTGCTGTTGTCCATATCCATAGCCCGAATAACGTATTCCAGTGCTAGGTTGAAGAGCGTCGGTGCCAGTCCATCGCCTTGTTTCAGACCAGTGCGTATTTCAAATAGATCAGTAAGTCTATTATGGATCCTGACTTGTGAGACGGAGTTGGTCATCGTCATCTTAGTCAGTCGCACTAATTTGGCCGGTATACCAAATTGCAGCATGATGTTGTACAGTACTCCACGATCGATACTGTCGTATGCCTGCTTGAAGTCGACAACGATTTGGTATACGTTTACGTTGTATTCCCAGCACTTCTGGAGTATCAGTTTGACTGTGAAGAGCTGATCGGTTGTGGAGCGACCAGGTCGGAAACCGCTTTGATATTCACCAATGATTCGTTCTGCGTACGGTTTTATTCTATTTTCCAAAATTTTGGTCAACATTTTATAGAACGTGCAGACTAGTGATATGCCCCTATAATTCTCACACCGCAGTTTATCTCCCTTTTTGTGAAATGGACAGATGATGCTTCTGCGCCAATCGTCTGGGATCTCCTCGTCCTCCCATACTCGCAAGAATAATTGATGTATGGCATCAACTAAACTCGTTCCACCGAATTTTAGCAGTTCAGTTGGAATCTCGTCAACGCCCGGCGCTTTATTTCGTTTTAATGACAGCAACGCGAGATCAACTTCCTCTACTGTCGGGGGTTGTACGAGTATGGGTGGGCCTATCTTCCACGCAGATTTCTCATTCTCAAATGAGACAGACCTATGGTAGGAATACTCTATTTACAGTAGACCCCTTGTAAGTAGTTCAGGGCTTGGTTTTTTACCTCTCTGTGCTATAGGTCTAATCACACAGTACCCGTACCAGGGCAGCGCCGTAGTCGCCCGTATGCTGACGATCTACGGTAGGCGAATTGTACAATACAATATAAAACAGTCTGCTAGTTCACACTTACCCACCTGCACATCACAGGGCGGAACGTGCCCGTTTAGTTTCGTTTAATTTTTCTCGCTCACTGTGCGGAACGGAAAGAAATTGGAAACACACATAGCCGAACACGGACCAGCCGCCGCCGGGTGGGTCGTTGTGTAGCCATCATGCGGCGAAGAAAATGTACAATGTTGAACAGACAGTATACGGGCGGCTACGGTGCTGCCCTGGTACGGGGACTGTGTGTTTAGTCCTTATATCGTACAAAATGGTTCCATAGGTATAATCATCAATCAAGTGGTCACAGTCATAATGATCGATGTCTTGATTTGATAAAACTCTCCAAATTATAAAAGTTCGAAAGTAAATACATACGTATACATACGAGTACACACTTTATTTATCTAGTTTCACCGTTCAGCCGTATTCCAACGTCTTTGCTAATTCACTCCAACTACTCTACTTTTGTAAATAGAGCATAAGAAATTCCCGTTTGCTGAAAAGAAAACTGTCTATGGATACGAGTATGTGTCCCAATTTCCAAAGTGAGTCTGCCACAATCTTATCTTATCGTCATACTTTTTGCAATTTGTTTGATACAATGCAAATCTATGTAACAAAAGTCACGTCCAAATTGATTCTAAAAATATTTCTTAAAATAAGTGTCCAAATAGACGTGCGTACGATATCATTCGGTGATATTACTCGTAAATAAAATGCACATGCATAATGCACAATATAACACAGTGCCATAAGCAGCGAGTTCACAGTCGTTGACAAAAGTTTTCGGCTTCTTTAACATTTGTGAATGGTAATCGCATGTTGAACTTGTGGGGTTATTGGAATTCTCTATTCATTTATGGCAGAGCGTGTATTTGAATTGAATGCGTAATTAACTTTTATTTGTGGGGGGTCATTTACCGATGTAGTCACTAAAAATGTGCTTGAATTTTGACATACATACACTGGGGCTAATATTGCTGTGGCGTTATAATTTGACTATTTTTAAGGCGAGGTCTTGAATTTCCCTAAAGCGACTTTGCTATGCTTATGAAGGCTGGTGGCGACAATGGAGGTTAGAGAAACGGCTTTCAGCTTTCCTCGATATACTATAGAAGGGGCTTTCGACAACACAACATTTACTGCCATTAACAAGGCACTTTAGGGGAAGAATGCGGATACAACAACAATAGATGGGATAGGACATATGCTTTCTGGCAGAAGGGTCACCACCCACATTGAAGGCGTTACCCTCCTTGCTAATATTACCCGTGGCTGCCCACAGGGAGCAGTTTTGTCTCCTTTACTCTGGTGCATAGTGGTTGATAGCCTGCTGTGGAAACTCTCGACGGTGGGCTACTCAGCACAGGGCGATGACTTAGTTATTTTGATTAAAGGAAAGGCCGAGAGGGTTTTACCCGAGATCCTTGAAGCAGCTCTTGCCATTGTACAAGAATGGCGCAATGACAACGGACTTCGAGTCAGCCCGTCCAAGGCGGTTGTCATTCCATTCTCTAGAAAAAGAAACCTCAGTCGCATCAGACGCCATTGAATCTGCAACTCACCACTTCCCATGGAAAATCACACCAAATACCTGGGTATCATCCTTGACAGTAAACTACTCTGTCAAAAACACCTCAGGGTAGTGGCAGATAAGGCCACTAAGGCTTTGTGGATATGTAGGCAATATGTAGGTAAGACGTGGGGAATAAAACCCTCAATAGCCCTCTGGATTTACAAGGCTATCGTTAGACCCATAGAATATGGTGCAGTAGTCTGGTGGAAAAGAGCATTCACTGTTGCTGGTAAGATTACCTTAGGCAAGGTGCAGAGACTTGCATGCCTAATGGTGACGGGGACTATCCGCTCTTTCCCAGCTAGTGCTCTTACTGTACTGCTTGACCTACAGCCAATACACATCCACATAAAAGCACAAGCCAAAATGGCAACCGCGAGACTTATAGCATGCGACGCGAATGTAAAGCTAAATCCAGCACAAATTAGCTGGCTTAATGAAAGTATTCTCACAAGTATGCCATCTGATCATCTTGTGAGGGAAGGATCATGCAAGAAACGTTTCACCGCCGTTATACGGGACAGAGAACACTGGCAGAAGAAATATACCAATCTTCCCCCTCACACTATCATGTGGTTCACGGATGGCTCGAAAACCAATGAAGGTGCCGGGGTGGGCATTGTGAGTCCCTACCATCGAATTTTCATACCCGTGGGCAAGTTTGCCACTGTCTTCCAGGCGGAGGTGCACGTCATCGAGACATGTGGCGAGTTATGCCATCAAAGCGCTGTCAAAAAGTACAGTAACATCTAGGAGACACTACATAAAGTTGGTTTTCGGAACAGAGGGTTTTCGGAACAGAGTAACTCTATTTTGGGTCCCTGGCCATGCTGGCATCAGTGGCAATGAACAGGCCGATAAAATGGCCAGAACAGCTTTGACCTCCCTTCTGCGGACCGAAACCCTTTTGCTGTATTACAAGCTGTACAATCATGAGCCTCATGAGAGACTGGCAAATGAGGCTACCGCCTATTGGAATAATCCACCAGGGTTGAGGCAGGTAAAGCTTTTCAGTTCACGCTACTCGCGTAGCAGATCGAATTAATTGCTAAAGTTAAACCGGAAAAAGGTTAGAACCATTTGTGGTCTCCTGACAGGACACTCAGGCCAGAGAGACCACTTGAGAACTATGGGGATTGTTCCTGACTCGAGCTGTCGCTTTTGCGGCGACGAAGACGAGACTTCGACCCATAGTTTATGTGATTGCGACGCCTTAGCCCGGCGACGTAGAGACTGCTTCGGAGCAGCCTACCCGGGGGCTGATGATATCGCCTCGGCTTCATTATTCCTCCTGAGCAAATTTATTAGCTCGATCAAACTTGATCGACAGGTTTAGGCCTGTTACCAGACCCAGGGCTTTAGCACAATGGGCCACTTGGCCTCTGTGTCTGAACCCTTAGGGGTTCAACGCCCACCCTACAATCTAATCTAAGGCTGGTGCAAATAGAGAGGGACATTGCACATGTATAAATATTAGGCGTGTTTTTTTAACAGCCGAGCAGGGCAGAAAAATCCCACAAAATTACATAACACAACGTTCTTATGGCAGCCGCGGTTCTTCGCACTAGTGCGACCTGTATTAAAACGGCCAAGAGCTGCCAAATCCCTTCAATGCCAGAAGTAAATGTGTATGTATACGAGTACTATGTGTTTTTTTATGAGTATTGGGAGCAACACACACATCTCGGCCCAACTGCTCTCAATCTAACTACATCGCGTCGGCGTTGAACGTAACCCGGGTCCATGGATCTGCTGCGAGTACTGCACCGAAATGCTACATCTGTTAGATGCAATTGGTGCGATGAGTAGAGCCATCTAAGGAACTGCTCCAGACTTAACCATCACATGCACTGGAACTCCTCCTTCACCACTGCTAGTCAGTGTAAAAATAGTGGACAACAACGATCAGTCTCGTCTTACATATATGCCAAATGCTCCATGATCACTGAGATAGGTTTCTAGTCATCTCCTGTGACTCCAGCGAGTCATAACATAACAGCATTCCGTTGCAACATAACCTTACGCCGTAGTCCAAAAGGGACAACGGTTAGCACGTTCGCCTTCTATGCACTAGGGCCCCGGTTCGATTCCGACTGAATGCAGAAGAAGTGGTGTAAGATACTGGAGGATCATGGACTGAGGATTAGCATACCAAAGACTGAGTATCTTTGCTGTTCTTTCTCAGATCCAGATAGACCGATACCAGATATCTACATTAACGAAGAGCAGCTGAAGTGCTGTACAAGGTTCAACTACCTGGGCTCGATGGTCAACAAGGAAGATGTGATGACGACATCAAATATCGCGTCAGTGTCGATTGGATGAAGTGGCGAGAAAACTCTGGATAAGATGCCACGAAAGCTTAAGGGCAAGTTTTACAAAACGGTCGTACGTCCCGCACTCATGTATGCGTCTGAATGCTGGACTATGTACAAGATATATGAAAGTAAAATGACTGCGACCGAGATGAAAATGCTACGGATGTCAGCCGGTGTAACCAAAAAGGATCGTATCAAAACATTCGAGGCAGTTTGTTTGTTGAACAACCGATAACTGAAAAGCTCGACGATCGTCGTATGGATTGGTATTGCCATGTTCTAAGGCGTCCACCTGAGAACCCAGTCATCAAAGCACTATAAATGAATGTTTGCCGGACCCAAACCCCGAAACACACGTGGATCGATCAGATGAAGCAATAATAGCGCATTAATCTCGGCGATGATACGCTCCAAGACCGAGCTGCCTGCAGAAGGAAGCTGAGATTATACCGCCAGAATGGGCGAAATGCCAACACCACAGGCAGAGCAACGCGAAGCCGCAGAGTGGTATGAAAGGGCAAGGAAGAAGAAGCAGAATCGTCGATAAAAAAGGGGATTTACGTGTCGGGCTATGAACCCACTCAGCTGTTACCTATTTGGGGTAAATAAATCGGTTGAGCGTGTTGCTGATCACACACACCTCTGCACAAAACAAACCGAGCTAACATCATTCGTGGACAGACATCGCCTCATGGTAGGAGCCATTCAAGAGACGAAACTTCATTTTAATTCGTCGTTCATTCTCAACTACGCTGTTATTAAGAAACACCGATAGACCAACGCTAGAGGGCTTGTCTTCCTTATTCACTATTCTGTGCAATATCAGGAGATACACATTTCTATATGCATATTAATCAATTTACGTACCACCGGTATCAAGCTGTCCCTCGGGACATAACGCTAATATCAACCCCTGCCCTACTGGTCAACACTTTTGCTTGATGAACTATAAACCCTGGCACTCCAATCTCGACGACGACACCAGAAGTACCTCAATAGCAGAACAATTTGGTGCTTCTGATTTCTGCCCATTGAACGTTGGCACTGCCACTCGTATTGCCATCACCTGTTCCAGTTCACCTGATATCAGATCATCAGTGCAGATCTCATAAATGAGGCTCATTGGGAGCCAGTCCTAACATTATCATCTGACCATCTTCCAATGACTGAAACAACTTTGAATCCTACACCAATGCTAAACTTCTTGCTCTGCCAACTTCAATTGACGTACGAAATGTCGAATTCAATCTGAGGAAAGTCTTGAATAAAGCGAAACGTCGGCAGAATAAATAAAGGAATATTGTTTAATTTAAAAAAAGCTGGAACAGTGACAACACAACATCGGAATACAACTACCAGTGACAAAGATCAAATTGGAAAGTCTTGAATAAAGGGGCTGCCAAAATCATTTCGGCAGGACAAATACCTAATGTATAATAGTTTCGGGAGATGTGGGCCTGGTTTTTACCCGCTCGTTGCCCCAGCCATTCATGTCCTTTGGTGGTAGACAATCACCGAAAAGGTCGAAACTGGGTCCCACGACCCAGGAAAACTAATCAAAGAAAAATACTGGCAATGGTCGTCGACCGGCTCATGCAACACGCTCCGGGTCTTGGTGGTTTGGACCCTTGGCCTCTTAATTGCTTTCTCCGAAACTAGTTTATGCCAACGAAACATCAACTACGCCATATGGAACAGTTGACGCGCTATGCCCTACAAGAGGTTAGGGCAATTGAGTAACGACCTCTCACGTCCAATGGAGAAACCGCTTACAAAGCAATGAGATCAATGACCAAAATAATACTAGTGCCATCTTCCAGCGAACAAAATTGTGTTCCAAACCCAGAATGGCATCGTCGAAACCACCAAATAATCGACGATGCACTCTTATACCCCAAACGATAACGGCCACATTCCCAAACCCGATGAAGACATCGTGTCTCATGATTACATACGTCACCTCTGTAACACCAAAAAATCGAAATGTTGCCCGTTTACGCTGTGCATCGTCAAACTCAATTTCGTTGCATTTTTGATGATAAAAAACTGTCGATGTAAATGATATTATTATCATTACTTTTAGTAAACGTTTATCGCTGAAACGTTGCATACTTTTCCTTTTTTTTGCTGTGTTTTTTTTTCTACTGATTGAAATTACTCATGTTCAAAATATTTCTGGATAATTAGGAAAAACAATTGACAGGCATTTTAAACTTAGATTCAAAAGCTTGTTGTACGTGCGAGTACTATATCATTTCGTTTAGGTCTAGATAGTGTCCGTTAATCGAATACATGCAGTTTTAAGATTATTTGAATTAATTTATCAACAACATATTTTCCTAATCTATTTGGGTTGATTACAGACACACATAATTATGCATTATATTGAAAATTGCAGGCCAGGATGGTGATTGATAAGATAACATTTGCAAGTTTTGGTTGAATATTTGTTCCAAGGGATTATTCAGATAATTATCTTCATATCGCCGCGATTGATGATGATTTCACGTCGACTTGAATCCACAGCTGAAAACGTAGAACATTGATTGATAATTCGAAAAAAAAAATCACGTAAAGATTGTAACCAGCGTTGGTCAGGTCAGGACACTATATACGAGGTGTGTTCAAAAAGCAAGGTGACTTTTCAAATTTTTTTTTTTTCAATTTTTACATTCGATTATCGATTTTTTGTTGTTGTTGTGTTGGTACACATGTCCCGAACATATGTTGACAATTTCAAGTACGTAGCATACTTCGTTTGTTTTTGACAGATAAAAAGGTTAGACGTGTTTTATTGTGCTCGGCGATTTTCTATTATTATAAAAAATGGAGCAAAGAATTTGCATCAAATTTTGTGTGAAAAATGGAATCAAGTGCTCTAAAACACTTGAAATGTTGACAGTGGCGTACGGTGAGTCTGCTCTAAGTTAAAAAAATGTTTACAAGTGGTACAAACTCTTCCAAGATGGCCGAGAAGATGCGGACGACGAACCTCGCTCTGGACGCCCCAGCACGTCAACAACAGAAGATATCGTCGAAGCTGTGTATAAAATTGTTTTTGAAAATCGTCCAATTACCATAAGAGAAGTTGCTGAGGATGTTGGCATATCAGTCGGCTCATGTCATGCAATTTTTTCGGATGTTTTGGGCATGAGACGTGTGTCAGCCAAGTTTGTTCCGAAACTTCTGAATTTTGATCAGAAGAACCGTCACATGAGCATCGCTCAGGAGCTCTCGAATAACGTCAGTGATGATCCTGATTTGCTCAAAAGGGTCATAACTGGTGACGAATCATTTTTCCTGTTCCCAAAACTGAAAAGACCTATGAAAGGACGGAGATTTGCAACGATTGATGAAATAAAAACGGCATCGCTGGAGGAGCTCAAGGCTATACCAAAAAGTGCTTATGAGAAGTGCTTTGAGGACTGGAAAAAGCGTTGGCACAAGTGTATTGTATCTGAGGGGGATTACTTTGAAGGGGACAATATAAATATTGATGAGTAAATAAATATTTTTTCATAAAAATATAAAGTCACCTTACTTTTTGAACACACCTCGTATGTCGAAAAGCTTTTTGGGTGAGTGAAAAAAAAACTGACTCTTCCTGATGATTCGTTGAAAGAGTCGTTCATAAAGTATGACGTATATAGAAAGGACATTTCGTTGGAGGACTGAATTCAACTTTTACAAATCCATCGAGTGCATATAATTCAGCTCGCTTAACTTTTAAAGTGTCCGTATAGACATTTAATTGAATTGAATTGAATTCTCATCGCACTTTGTCGATCCCTGTCTTTAATTGGAAAAAAAATTTATCTAGTGTGGGTGGTGAATGTATAGCACAAAGTTTTCAAATATGTATTCGCCTATACACTTCCAGTGTTCCTTATGACCGCCATAGACGATCCGGAATTCCCCTCCAGACAAACTGATGAGGTCTGGCCTTGAGAAATTCCGGATCGAGTATGTCGAAATTTGGCCTGTTCAGGCGGGGTTAAGGCGGATCCACAATTGAAAATCGATCCGGAAAAACTGACCGGATTGAATTTTTCGAGGAATTTATTTCAATGTACGAGCATATACCAATCATCATGCCAGTCGGAGTATTCGCCCTGAAAAGTTGGTTTTCAAAAGCCAATCAAGTGGATGAGCGTCTACCTTCCATCAGCTTTAAGAAAATCCACGGATTAATTTATTGTTGAATATACAGATACGAGTATCTTGTCATCATCATCATCGTGGCGCGACAGCCCGACGTCGGGCCTTGGCCGCCTGGATCATTGTCCTCCAATTATCTCGGTCACGTGACCGCGTCCTCCAATTTTGGGAGCCCAGCAGCTGCGCGGCGTCCACACCTACTGAGCTCTCCCAACGAGATCTCGGTCGTTCTCGCAGTCTCGCTCCATCGACTCGTTCTGCATTCATTACTCTCTTAGGCATGCGATCATCGTCCATTCTTTGTACATGCCCTGCCCATTGAAGTCGTTGTAGTTTGACGATTTTCGAGACTTGCAGCTCATCGTACATTTCATACAACTCATGGTTGTACCGGATGCGCCATCCATCTCGATCGCAAACAGCCCCGAAAATTCGCCGTAGAACCTTACGTTCGAAAGTGTCTAGCATGTTTTCGGAGGCTTGAGTTAGGGTCCATGCTTCGCAGCCATAGCATAGCACTGGTCGTATAATGGTTTTGTACACGCGGAGCTTCGTGTTTCTGTGCACATGTTTCGATTTCATTATGGGGAGAACCGAGAAAAAAGTCTTATTAGCTAACTGTATCCGTCGCTTGATTTCGTCAGTTTCGTTGGCGTCCCTTGACAGGTTGCAACCCAGGTAGATGAAGTTGTTCACGAACTCGATGTTGAGGTCCCCCACGTTGATGCTCGGTTGTGCAGGTGTCCTTGTCACCGATTGCATCATTATTTTAGTTTTACCCTCGTTAATACGTAATCCAACTTCCTTTGCAGCGGTATCGAGCGTATGCAGAAGTTCTTCTGCGTCAGCCAATCTTCGGGACATGATGTTGATGTCGTCGGCGTACGCTGCTAATTGTGTCGACTTGATGAGTAGCGTCTTGCTGTTGTCCAAATTCATGGCCCGAATAACGTATTCCAGTGCTAGGTTGAAGAGCGTCGGAGCCAGTCCATCGCCCTGTTTCAAACCAGTGCGTGTTTCAAATAGATCAGTAAGTCTATTCTGGATCCTGACTTGTGAGACGGAGTTGGTCATCGTCATCTTTGTCAGTCGCACTAATTTTGCTGGTATACCAAATTGCAGCATGATGTTGTACAGTACTCCACGATCGATACTGTCGTATACCTGCTTGAAGTCGACAAAGATTTGGTATACGTTTACGTTGTATTCCCAGCACCTCTGGAGTATCAGTTTGACTGAGAAGAGCTGATCGGTTGTGGAGCGACCAGGTCTGAAACCGCTTTGATATTCGCCAATGACTCGTTCTGCGTACGGTTTTATTCTATTTTCCAGAATTTTCGTCAAAATTTTATAGGACGTACAAACTAGTGAGATGCCCCTGTAATTCTCACACCGCAGTTTATCTCCCTTTTTATGAATTGGACAGATGATGCTTCTGCGCCAATCGTCTGGGATCTCCTCGTTCTCCCATACTCGCAGGAGTAATTGATGTATGGCATCAACTAGACTCGTTCCACCGAATCTTAGCAGTTCAGCTGGAATCTCGTCAGCGCCCGGCGCTTTATTTCGTTTTAGTGACCGCAACGCGAGATCAACTTCCTCTACTGTCGGGGGCTGAATGGGTGGGCCTAGATCAACAATATCGTCGAGAGCTTCCTGTGTGGGGATGTTAGATGGTCGGTTTAGAAGCTCTTCAAAATAAGAGGCCCATCGTTTGTTAATACCATCGGTGTCGCTGATAATGTTTCCATCCTTGTCCTTACAAAGGCTAGTCCTGGGTTGGTAGCCGTTCTTAATTGTATTTACTAGTTTGTACGCTTGTCTGGTGTTCCTATTAGCTAAGTTTTCGTTTATGTTCAGCAACTGCTCGTCAAAGTATTTACGTTTCTTACGTCTAATTATTCTATTCGATATTCGCCGTAGCTCGTCATATTTTTCTCTTCTGGCTCTGGTTGCTCGTTGAATCCATTGTCTGTAGGCCTCGATTTTCGCGTCAAGTGAATTTTTGCATTCTTCGTCGAACCAGTCATTTCGCGCTCGCCGGGCTTTATATCCCACGACCTTCTCTGCGACATCCTTGATGGTACCCTTGAGTTCTTCCCAGAACCCATGGACGCCTGTGTTGCTGATGTTGTGTAGCATAGGTGATAGTTTTTCCTCAAGGGCGGTAGTATACGCCACCGCTGTAGCATCACTCAAGAGCTTATCAACCGCAAAGATTTTGGGAGGGCTGATTCTTGACTGGTGCACTGAGGAAATTCTACATCTGTAGGTCGTCTTCACCAAGTGATGATCTGAGTCGCAGTTTGCTCCTCGATAGGAGCGGACATCCATGACACTAGACGCCCATCTCCTGCAAATGAGGACGTGGTCAATTTGGTTGACGGTATGTGCGTCTGGAGACTTCCAGGTCTGCTTGTGAATGCGTCGATGCGGGAAACACGTAGAGCTTACGACTAGATTCCTGCTGCAGGCGAAGTCGATAAGTCGCTGGCCGTTATCGTTACATTCTTCATGGAGGCTGTGGCCTCCAGTGGTCCCCTGATGCCAGCTTTCATTCCCGACTTTCGCGTTAAAGTCTCCCAGCAGCAATTTGACGTCGTTTGTTGGAAGTGAGTCGAAGAGAGTTTCAAGGCGGGCGTAGAACTCGTCTTTTACTGCGTCTTCTTTAACTTCAGTGGGGGCATGCACATTGATGAGCCAGAGATTGAAGAATCGAGTCTTGATGCGAATCGCACACAGCCGTTCATTTATGGGTTTGAAGTCAGTAATATGCGGTTTGAGGTGATTGTTCACTATAAATGCTACTCCAAACTCCTTGCGGCCCGATGGTTTGCCACTTGTAAAAATTGTGTGCGATTTCTTGTCATTAATCTCGCTGCCAAGCCAATTTGTTTCCTGGACTGCAGTAATGCTCAGTTTGTACTTTTCGACCTGTTGAAGGAGGGCCTTCTCGGCCCCCGGTTTGTTCAGGGAGCGTACATTCCAGGATCCGAAAGAATAATCCTTTATTCGTTTACGTGGTCGTCGTTGTTGATCCGTCCAATCCGAGGCTTTTGTTCCAGGTTTCTTGACATGGAGTGGTTTTTACAAGGACGAGTTGTCAGCACGTCGCATTCAGGGGATGGCCTCGGAGATAGCTGCTTCAGATGGTTTAATAAACGTGCTGGAGCCCACACAACTATGTAGCAGGTCCAACTACGCAAGTCATTCCATCCTACTAGACCTGAGACACTTAGGTGTTCGTCAGCCATTCAGGCTACAGCTATCTGCCTTTTCCAAACTGTCTTATCGCTAAGACATTGGCCGTCAGCGAATTGATACACTGCCGTTACCAGGGGGCGCCCACGCGGAGGACTATGGAAAAGGTCTTTGCCCCCACGAGTATCTTGTACATATCTGAAATAACGTACACGTATCTTGTATCTGAAATTACGTACGTTTAGTTAATTGAGTTTTATTTTATTGTCTATCCGGCCGCCTTGACGCTTTGCAGCTATCCGCGTTGTGCCTTAACTTTTTTGCGCTATTTTGGATCATCAGTGAAAAATTTTACGTTAATGTTGTGAAATTTGTTTCGATTCCAGTTTTTTCGATATTGTTCTTAAAGTAAACATGTAAAACTTTTAATTAAATGCAAAAACACCATCATTTATTATTAAAATAGTATTAGGAATAAGTTTTTTGTTCTTACTGAGAGTTTATGCCTTAACTTTTTTACCCACTGTATATAGTTTATATGTTCGGAGATACTTTCTTCTGTGCGTTGCAAACTTCATGACAAAGTTCATATACCCTATCACATTCGTGAAGGGTATAACTACTATAAAAACAGGGAAAGCATGTACTCAAACACCGGCAAAATCCCTTCCAAGGGTTTGAAAACCCGGTACTCAAAAATCGGGTCTCAAAATAAACGGATACTAGTACCGGTACTGAAACGAATACCTGAAATGCCGGGAAAGTGCTTGAATTACCGGTACTCGAGAAACCGAAAACGGTATCGAACAATCCTAGTATTTTGTCCGCATTAAACATTATAAGGAATGATTTAGTTAATAACTAAAAAAGCTTTAATTTAAGATACTCGTATAGGTGAGATATCATTTTGTATAGTATAACAATAAAACTCATCTGTCTATTTTCAATATACTCCATCATTGCTCACTAGCAAAGTCTGTAGATTTTTTATGAAAATCGATCAAATCCAAAATCATCGTATACTCGGTATGTATTTATACGATTTCACGGTAATTCAGAAAAGATGCAAATCGAAGATAAAACAAATTAGGTATACCATTAGGATGCAAATGCTTCGAAGCGATTTATAAAAAATGGCAACGTCGTATGCTAATTAATTGTTATTTAACGCGACATTTTTAAACCGGATTTTACATACGCTCGGACATATGCGTTGATATGATGGTATGTTACTATGGTGTAACGTACGTAAAAATGAAAATATACTCTGAAAAGAATTATTTTTTTTTTCTAGATTCTTCAGTATAGCCCCCATTAGATCATTTACGTATTTTGTATTGTTCGAATAACGATTAATTTAAGTCAAATCATTTCCCATCAAAAGACTGTCACGAATGATATGTAACGGACGATTTGGTGGGCATCTTTGGCCGTGGGGGCGGAACCTAAGGTAGTATTATAATGACCGTGAAGATCGGGCCTTGTCATCTGGCGAAGAAAAAGGCCCCTCAACAACCTAAGCAGCGGCCTATGCTTGCTGTAGCTCAGTTGGGGAGACGTGGGCGGGTTTTTCGCCGTTGCTTCTGTCCTTTACGTATTAATAGAAATTCATAGGCCTGAGAAAGACAACACAAACAAGGTAGGCAAAAATGGGGAATAAAAAAATGAGGCGATAAGGATGGAATGTTTGGCGGACGGCTTAGTTGCCCTCGCGCTCGCATCGGGGTCCAGGTGTAATGGGACTCTCGACCTCTGGTCTCGTACCACCGACAGATCATTAGAGAGAGAGAGAGAGAGAATCACGAGGATAGCAGAGGCGCAACACTGCATTCCTTGCTGTTGAGCATCTCAGCAATAGAAACAAATGCAATAATATACCAGGGCTCCTCCGCGCTTTGTCCGGTCACCGAAGATGCTCCAAAAGCTGGCAATTCAATGCATTTATTGAGGCCTTAGGTACGTGGCTAAACCACAAAAGACAAACACAACACCAGGAATGCCTTGTTGAATTGAATTTAAAAGGATAAACTACTCTATAAAAAGAATGGTGGTGCTACAGAGGAAAGCACAGTTACCTGAGGGTAAAATACGTTAAGTAACGATGATCCTAAGACTTATTGTTAGACTCGCAATGACCCACTCCACTTTGTTCTTAACAGATTGGAAAGACAGTCGACCAGTATTCTCGTCATGAATGTTATGCGAAATAAGATAGGCTTTTCTCTCTTGTTCTGATTTTAGATCTTTCTAGACGAGACGTATTCAACATTCAATTCTCCGATGAGATTTACGTACAATTTTGACTTTTTATTTTAATTGCGTATTAGAAAATCAAAACTAGCCTTGAAATTTGTGCTTAATGCTTGGAGGCGAGAATGGAAAATAGCGATTCCTAAGCCCATCCTTAAATGTAACAACTTTTCGCCGTATTTCCTATCCGTTTAGATGAACGTTCCGTCTTTCTCTAATTGATTGCCGTTTTCTTAGAAATTTAGGAAAGCCCTGTACGTCCTACAACAGAAATTAAAACCGTTTTACTCTTTGCCATTTTACAGTGAAAAACGGTACGAGGATCTATGTCGAATTATTATCGACGATATGAACACATACGGTCTATCCGTGGTAGATGATTTTCTCGGTATGGATCGAGGTCTACAGATTTTGAATGAAGTTCATAGAATGTACGCATCAGGTGTCTTTAGGGTAAGTATGCGGTATTCATCAAATGAGTTTTATAACAGTTAATCATATTTTGTAGGACGGTCAGTTGGTGTCAAACAATGCGGGCGATCGTGATCAAAGAACAATACGAAGTGATAAAATTGCATGGGTCAAAGGCACCGAAGATGGTTGTTCGAACATAGGGTACTTAGTAAATCAGGTAAATATTCAGCTGACTGATCAGTTACAGTCGGTTACTAATATGCCGTTTCGATACAGATTGATGCAGTGATTGGACTAGCGAATACAATGCATAATAATGGTCAACTAGGAAATTATAAAATCCGGGAAAGAACAAAGGTAACTTTGTGGTAGCTGGTAGGATGTTTGTACAGTCAGTGTTGTTAACATGTTTTTGTTTTCTTTGCTTTCAGGCCATGGTCGCGTGCTATCCGGGCTCGGGTGCACACTACGTTATGCATGTCGATAATCCTAACAAGGATGGACGTATTATAACCGCCATATATTATTTAAATTTAAATTGGGACACAAAACGCAGTGGTGGAATTTTACGGTAAGTTAATGATTGTTAATTATTGCCCCAACCCCTTCAGGTGCATGGGCGCGTCAACATATGTAGTAGTGATGTGTAACACAGTAAGGAGTCGTACTTTTTGAACGAATCAACAGGATGAGCGAAAGCAACGCATAGAAAATCCACGCTCATTCAAATTTTCTGATTACATTTATATACATATGTATTACATTCATATTCATTCACACCCCATCCTAATATATAGCTGAAACTATACCATTACCTATCTACACCATTATCTATCTACCAAACCAATCCCATCTAAATCCATTCATAATTGAGCATACTCAAATATACACACAACAATCAATGCTGATGCTGACTGCAAGCAAATCAAAAATCATTTGCTTACGTCGCACCGCACATTCAAGTTTCCCCAAATACGAGTACATAAAACAAGCCCAACATCCTAAAACAAAAGTAATCGCCTTGTATCATCACCTCAAGTTCAACTTTAGATGAAAACGATACCAAACCACCAACCAGACAATTTCCTCTGTTCTGTATACTGTGGAACGCAATGAGTTGTTCGCAATGTGAGTTTTTAATACAAACAGCACACCACTTCTATATTTCACTCACTCTGCGCTGTGAGACATTCTGGGCTGTGGTGATAACACGTAACACAAACATTGATTATTTGTGTAATTCAGTATAGACTCAAATTCAAATGTTTCACTCACTCCAATTACTCAAATTCTCTGTCAAATGAGGAAATTCATAGCATGGAGCTTTTAGAACAGAGTGGAATGATTTGTCTGACTCTGAATATAGGGTCAAAAAAGAGATAAAAAAAAAACTGGGGTCGCCCATCCAAGACTGACAGCCCCGTTTTCATGGGTCCGATCGGGCTGGCTCGAACTAAAGGGTATTGGGGTCGCTAACTCCGAATCTGGGGTCAGAAAAGAGAAAAAAAAACTGCGGTCGCCCATACCAGACTGGCAGCCCCGTTATCATGGGAAATAGTGGTCCAATCGGGCTGGCTCGAACTAAAAGATATTGGGGGGTCGGTAACTCCGAATCAAGGGTCAGAAAAGAGAAAAAAAAAAAAGACTGGGGTCGCCCATCCCAGACTGGCAGCCCCGTTTTCATGGGAAATAGTGGTCCGATCTGGCTGGTTCGAACTAAAGGGTATTGGGGGGTCGCTAACTCCGAATCTGAGGTCAAAAAAGAGAAAAAAAAATGGGGTCGCCCATCCCAGACTGGCAGCCCCATTTTCATGAGAAATGGTGGTCCGATCGCGCTGGCTTGAATTAAAGGGCATTGGGGGGTCGCCAACTCCGAATCTGTGGTCAAAAAAGAAAAAAAAATTGGGGTCGCCCATCTACGACTTTTATTGAATATGTTATTAAACAAGTTTCAGACTCTTTGCATGACTCTTTTGAACGACTCATTGGAAAGATTCAGAGCTTATGTGCTGGCACAGTGAAAAGAGTCATTATGCCCATCACTAAATCTCTTGTTGGCATTTCGGTAGAATATAAACTTCGGGTGGTGCAGTTACTAACGTACACCTCCTATCCATATAGACGTCTTTTACTGACTAGCTTGGAACGCTGTGCTAGTACTAATAGCACCCACATATAGTTTCTCCTCTCAATTGCCCTAACCCCTTGTGGCGCATAGCGCGTCAACTGTTCCATGTGTCCCAGTTGATGTTTCAACGGCATAACCTGGTTTCGGAGAATGCAGTTGCCAGCATGCACCTCCTGCACATCCATGGCCACGAACGTCCTCGTGGGCGGGATTCGAACCCGAAACGCCGGTAGTCAGACTTGAGACTGATGCCTGAACACACTGCGCTACCGGTCGCCCCAAGTTTCTTCAGAATCATAAAATTTTCTAAACCGTCAAACCGTGTTATTTTCTTAAATTTGCTATAAAAATGGTGACTTTAACTACATATTTTATAACTACAGCACTTTTCAAACAGACCGTAACGAAGGAGAATTGAAAACACCCAGCTCTTTTTTTTAAATTCCAATTTAACCTTTACGTTTTTCCGTCCTCTTTTTACAGAATATTCCCAGAACATGGCGGATCTATAGCGGACATTGAGCCGAAATTCGATCGATTAATATTCTTTTGGTCGGATCGACGCAACCCGCATGAAGTACAACCCGCCCATCGTACCCGCTATGCAATAACCGTTTGGTATTTTGATGCAATCGAACGAGAACGGGCCTTGAATCGATGTAGGGAATATGATAATCCATCTGCAGATTGCACGTAGCATTGATGAAATCATAGTACCGTGCTTGTTTATAAAATTACCCTACATATATAATGTAACTATATTTGTTATTTTTAATATATTTATCAATTTAATTCGTATTATAATTTGAAAAGAAGTAACCAAGATAATTAGTTTGTAAGAAGAATAACGCTTTGTTTTTCATACACACTCCAAAATTTTGGCGTTGCTTTCTCACTGGATATTGAAAAACAAAAATCAGAAATTAAACTAAATTCAAGCATATTATTTTTGCTTCAGAACAATCCCGAAACGAGTACATACCACAATAATTGAATTCTTTTTTGATTTCCTTTCTAAATTTTGTTTTCTATGATAAGCGCGTAAAAAGAAAATCAGAACCCTGAAATTTGTTGTTGTGTGCTCAATCTACTATTATATTTTAAACAGCACTTTTTCTTTCTAATTTTCATAGTAGATGCAATTTCTTACCAAAGTCGATTGGATATGAATTCTTATTATCTTTTGTGTATATAGGAAGTATATAGTAAAGAAAATCCTGAATAAAAATGCAGGACAGATTATTATACATACATTATATTCAAGTTGTATATATTCTACAGACATTTTATGGAAATTAATTAATAAAAGATATGTTATTTATTTAAATAAAGAATCAATTGTTTGTTTTTGTTCACTTTGTATTTCGGCATCGATCAAAACGCAAGTCCGAAATGCCTATTATACAGTCATTTCCACAAGAGCGTATACTTTGTAACTTTTTAATGCACCATTTCTCAAAGAGTGGTGGGGGACTTTTAGTTACCTGCATTTTTCCTCTTTTTCGCATTGTATAAATTTGGTCATTCTAAGTTCAACTAGGAGAGTGATAAGACGTCAAGTGAAATGAGTGCGATTTACAAAAAACGATTCGAAGCTGTGTTTTTAGTAAGTCATCCGAAAGGACCAAAAATGACACCTGCATCGGCCGGAAAGTACCTGAAAGTTTCGACACAGTTTGTGAATAAGTGGATAAAGCGTTTTAAAGATACTGGAAATGTAGACGATCTACCTGGTAGGGGTAAAACCCGAAGCACTTCAAAAACCCAGGATAAGGCCATCATTGATATTTTTAAGAAAAATCCGTCCGTTACTACCTTAGTGCAAGCAAAGGAAATGTTATCGAAGAAGAATATTTACGTGTCCTTGAATACGATTCGGCGAAGATTACAAGAGGAAAACATCAAAACCAGGTATGCCTTGATGAAACCATTACTTACCGAAAACCAGAAGCGAAGACGTGTAGAGTGGGCTAAGGAAAACATCGATCGTGATTGGGACAACGTGATCTTTACGGATGAATCAAGTTTTGCTGTAAATACGTTCAGGAGACGAGTGTGGGCACAAAAAGGAGAAGCTGTCGTGAACCGAACCGTTAAACACCCTGTGAAGGTCCATGTTTATGGATGCTTTTCTGCACGCGGTTTCGGAAAATTAATAACGTTTACCGGAATTCTTACTGCTGAAAGGATGATCATTTTGTACAAGAAAGGATTATTGAAGTCTGCTAGGATGCTATATGGCAACGACAACACCGATTGGTTTCTACGATCCGAAACATAGAAGGCGGTTGTGTACACGCTGGAAAGAAGAAAATAACATTCAAGTACTTGATTGGCCTTCGCAATCGCCGGATGCCAATCCTATTGAAAATGTTTGGGGATTAATGAAGCAGAAGCTTCAAGGAGCTTCAAAATCAATCCAAATCAATTTGGAATAACTTATCGACAGACTACGCGGAAAAATTGGCCGAAAGTTGTCACCGAAGATGCCAGTCAATAATCAATAGTGACGGCGATTGGACCATGTATTAAATATAATTGCGAAAATGTATTTTGTATTTACTTTCAATAAAAAATAAAATTTCTTACTTGTAACACTTTGTTTTTATTTTGTGAGGTATACGGTCTTGTGGAAATGACAGTCGGCTTCGAAGTAATTTTTTCACAAAAGCACTTTTTGTCCGTTATGTCCTTTATACACATGGTACGTACTTCCATGACTTTTATGTTCGTTATGTCCTTTAGTTATATCCTTATTTCACCGGGCCCATCATGGTTCGCGACTTGGCTAATAGTGGCTTTACCGCTGTAGTATATAGAGCGACCGAAGTGATGAGCGTTCTAGGGCAGTGTACTGAGGTTTGCAACCCTTAAGCTGCGTAACGAGCATAGCCCACGCAAGGTGGGTGCGGAATTATTTCAATTTAGAACCCCCTATTGGTCAAACACCCGAACCACTATGCGTCGCCTGATCATCCGTCCTTTATGTGCTTTATTTCCGCTATCTCAGTTATTTCCTTTATGTCCGTTTATCCTTCATGTCCTTTACATCAATTCATCTGTTATGTCCTTTATGTCACATGTCCACTATTCCTTAAGGTCCACTCCAATTCAATATTTCTTTTACGCCCTCCCTACCTTTGTCCATCATTCCTCTCTCTTCTTCCCCTTTGTATTCCTTTGTTGTAGAATTGTATCACGATCTGTGAGTTTTTTTGCATTGTTTTCTTATAGGCTAAGAATAATAATAATTTCAAGGTAAGCTCGACTATTTTTTTTTTTCTAAAAAACAGATTTTTGCCTTTTATAAGTAATATTTAAAACTGTTCAAATCAAACCACTTTAATATGATATCGTTTGAAAATGATCACGTTGAGATGTTGCTGATTACCTACCTTTACACAAAACACACAGTAACGATCTAATAAATGAGATGATGCTAATTCATCTCGAGGCCTTGGTTCGAAATTAGACTGTTGCTCCAGTTATTTATTTAATTTTTAAAATATTAGGCCTGTTTTTTAACCTCCGTGCAGAGCTGAGCCAAAAACCCCACACAGTTACGCTATGATGGTTGTGTCAAAGAGGATTGATAATTCTACAAGAGTTATCACTCCATATAACTTTCCCCTCTGCCAGGAGATTTGTATGTATTGACAAGTTGTATAGACTTTACAAGAAAGCTGACTCCGCCTCCGACGTTAGATTTGTATGTATTGATTCTCTTGTGTATCTATACTGTGTAGTTTATACTATGTTTATACAATTTGTCAATACATACAAATCTCCTGGCAGAGGCGAAACTTCTATGGAGTGATAACTCTTGTGGAATCTATACTATTTGGTTGTGTGATGTTGTTCTGCTCTGCATGGCTGTGAAAAAAAAACACGCCTAAAATGATGTGTGTAATGGCATTATTCCAGTGCTTCCGCTTACCCAATATTTTTCGTTATTTCACCTGGTGCATATACATGCTCTGATGGTTTTCCAACTCGTGAACATATGCTAGATAAAATTTCAAAACGCTTAAATTCGAATGATGTGTCTGTTTGTGTCGTTTGTATGCGTGGTAGTACACGCCTTCAGCTTTAAATTGGCCATTCAAAATCTTTCATCTAGGGTTCGCTACGCTCATAATCATACACTAATTTCTGTGTTTCGGACATTTTTTACAGTCACTCACTCCGTGGGGATGGGATATGGGAGAGCCACCATTTATCTCAGCAACTTTTGTATATTAAGGAAAAGGAAGACGAATAAGTATATTCTTTACGTGGATCCTATTTGTAGCTTGTTGTTTATTTTCATAAATAGTTTCAACGGATTATACGTAAATTTCGTAAACCGGGATGATACCGACCTCTTTGGGTGAATTTGAATTGGATTTTACTGTATATAACAATATTAGGAAGTCGCAACCATCTTACTTTCATCTTCCCAAATATGTTCGTGCCAATTTTCGTTATCCCAAATGACGACGCGTCGACCTCTTTGGTTCGATTAATTGGGGTTTTAGTGTATGTATAGGTAGTATCATTTTGGGGTCGCGGATCACCTTATTTTCCTCCCGGCCTGCTTAAAGTAATTATGAAAAATTTCCTTATACAAAATGACGCCGCACTCTTGTCCGCTGTTCGCGCATGAATGCTTACATTTGTACAGTAGGAGCATGTCATGATACAAGGAAGTCTTCCTTGTATCAAGGGGCTAACCGGCGACTAAAAGATCTGGCATGTGTAATCAGACGGTGGCACTCATACGGAGATATTCCAGTCGCGGATACTCGACTACTGCGCGACCGGAGGCTAGGAGATTCGACATGCTAGTTTCCGAGCCGCGTAGTCGCCCAGTCACCTGGTTGTGGATGTCGTTTGGGTGAAGTGGTCATTGTGCATGGCTGTTGCTTGGTGACCCGCGGGAGCGACTTGCTTGCGGGGATCTTGTGTGTACATGTCGAGATGTTGATAGCGATAAAGTTTCACAAAGTCAACTTTTATCGCTATCAACATCTCGACGGTAAGAGAAATATGGTTTTCGGATTGCTTAGTGTCACCATACACTGTCGAACTCGAACACGAACCTGGTACAAATGTCCTCTGACACACACATACACTTCACATAGGTGGGAAGAAAACCGGTCCACTTGTACTAGGTTCGTGTTCGAGTTCGAGTTCGACAGTGTATGGTGACACTTATGGATGTGCGGGGACGACTTGTTTGGGGTATTACCATTGTACATGTCGCTGTCGTATATTAGTTGAGGCTATTAACGAAAAATATGAAAAATAAATAAAGAACTACCAGTTCAGCACTCACCTCACAATAAAGGAGTTCGCTTCGCAATTAATTTCGCACCCGTCTACTTTCGACTCCAAAACTATGAGTGATCAGGAGTTTAATATAAAATGAGTGGCGGAAGTAGAAAAATTTCCCGAATTATATAATTTTAAGTTAAGAGGTTAATCCAGGAAAGATACGACGGAGAAGGCCTGGAATGAAGTAGTAAAGGTAGTTCAGCTTTCAGGTGAGTAAAAAATGGCACCATCAATTGCATCAATGCACTATTTAAAAAAAGGAACATTCCTACTTGACCGGGCGAAGCATAGTGGTACATATGTACTCCTTTAGCTGGATCACGTTTATTTTCAATACGAACCAACAAGATCTACCGTACAGGTGCAAATCCATGTTTCCATGAAGCTGTTGGCGATCCGTTTCAACTCCCAAACATTTGATGAAAAAGATGAACACACACCCGGTTTCGTTCATAGCCTGGACTAATATACGACAGCGACATGTACAACGATAGTACCCCAAGCAAATCGATCCCGCACATCAATAAGCAATCCGAAAACCATATTCCCTTGCCGTCCACAACGACAACCTTTATCGCTATCTCCACACAAGATCCCCGCAAGCAAGCCGCCCCCGGGGATCCCCAAGCAACTGCTATGCACAATGACCACTTCAGCCAGCCGACATGCACAACTCGTGACTTTAGTAGCGGCTGTGTGAAGATGACAGGCGACCACAGTCTCGAGACTCCAAGTCTCCGTCTCTCAGCCGCCGAGTATTGGAGACTTGAGTATCCCCGTGTGCCTAAGTATTTAGGATCATACATAAAGTATAAGCAATTGTATAAGAACTTATGAGGGGGGGGGGGGGATTTGTTCCTTTAATAACCCCCTTATCTGCACCACTGCTAAGTAGGTAGGTTGCTCAGCTACTCATAGATCCTCATAGTTTGTGGCATGCAAGCACAAACTGGCTTAAAAGTAGGTTTATCAGATTGGGGGCTTTCGCCGCTCGTTGCCCCTGCCCTTTACGTATTATTAAAAATTAAATAAATAAAGACAACACCAACATGGGAGGCAAAAATGGGGAATAATAAAAAAATGAGGCGATAAGGATGGAATGGTTGGCGGACGGCGTAGATGCCCTCGTGCTCGCATCGGGGTCCAGGTATAATAGGATCCTTGGGCTCTGATTCCGTACCACCGACAGATCATTACTCATCAGGTGCTGCCTTCGATCTGCCGGTGAAAGCAGCACTACCACACCAAAATATGGTTCATTATCATTACAAGGTTAGGTTAGGTGCAGGGGCTGCCGTGATGTATCACAGCACACTTAGACCAGCATTGGATCCGTTGTGGCACCACCAAAAATCGCCTCCAAACGAACCTACATATCAAACCAGCCTGTGCTAGCGATGTAACTGTTGAGCCTTGTGGCTGTCATATTCCTAAGGTTATCCAGATCATAGAAGACCCAAGAGCCCAAAAATTGCGGACAGTGACAGAGAAGGTGGAGAACACTCTCCTTCTCATCTACATCTCCACAACTCCTGCAGAAGTCGTGATGAGGGATCCGAATCCCCCAAGCGAGCTCCCCGATTGGGCAGTGCCCCGTGATAACCCCTACTACCCGGCCATTGTGCTTTCTGCTCAACGAGAGCAGTGGGGCAGAGCGACTGAGATCAAATATCGGCCAAATCATACTCGTTATTTGGCAGGTGTTGCCGCTGAGCCATCTTGTATTAGCCCTGTCCACAGCAGCTGTCTTAATCGACAATTTGCACATGCTAAGTGGCATTTTAACGTCTCTGCGTCTTTCGTCAACCACCTCAGTTGTACCCTCTCGATTCAGTTCATCCGCCTTGCAGTTACGCACAAAGCCACTATGGCTCGGGATCTAACAGAGAGTGATATTGAAGAAGTGAGAGGTTAATCCCCAGTCCTTCCGAGTAAATTCCCACCCCGACCCCCTCATCGGTTCTAGAGCCATCTGTATAGATGACCATGGTGTCGGTAGTTAAGGGCACATCCCCCGTCCATAGACTTCTCGACGGGATCAGGCTGAAGATGTTTCTGCCGAAATTATATTTTGGAGAAATGTAGTCTGTCTCCCTGGGGAGATCCTGGTTGCTCAGTATAGTAGAGTGTCCCGCACTCAGCGCACGCCACTGGCCCGCCTCACGAAGGCACAAAGTCGTGTATTATCATTACAAAGGTATACTTAACTTTCGGGGGCTATCTGATAAAGATAGAGGCTTCTATATGGATGCAGTATAACTCCTTTTTAACAGGCCTCCGATCAACCGGTTCTCGGAAGCCTATTTCATGGAACAGAGTCTTTTCTCGCTTTCAGCGTATAATAGCGCGTCATTAATTGTTTGACGAACTTTTACTGGAAAATAAATCTAGGGGTTACGCGACGTTAAGGTGTACGATATGTTGTAGCTTGCAGAACGTAGGAGGGGAGGAAGTTCGCGAGGTTTCACTTTTACTTCCGAGTCTATTTTTTATGAACCAATTTCAAACGGGTTCCTCTCTTTCCTTTCTTTCCGCTTGTTGGTTTTTCGGAGCCTTTCTGTGAATTTGTGATGAAATATGTAAGTTTTTTTTTAACAAAAGCCGATTTTTCATGGGAACCTCAGACTTATCGGCCAAACGGGCAACTGGCCAGGGTCTTGGCCCCGACCAAACCTGTTAAGAGGGGTTCTACTGTAGTAGTCGCGAATAATTCTTGCAAACGAATTTTTATAATTCTGTCTTGGACTAAGAAATACCATAGGCTTATCATGTGGTTTATCGCTAAATATACTTGGACCGAAGACTAGATTTTCACTTGGGCGTTTTTAGAGCAGATATCCACACCATTCTGCACCAAGGTGATTCCAGAAAAAAAAATCTCGCCGCGCAGCGCATATACCTATATTGCTATCTACACAGATAACTAGACAATTATTAGGACACTTTCATCGTACAAACTCTCTTCAAGACTGGTGACCCACCATCAAGAGAGTCTTCTTCCTGTTAGGTGCTAGGTCTCTGTGGTCAGGGAAAGGAAACCATATGAATTCACCAACATGCTGAGTTCATCCTACAACCTTATCGATCTACAACTTTACAGCGAGCCGGGTCTGGCTTCATCATTCATTCAGGATAGTGTTTACAAAGGAAAAGTTTCAAGAGATACTAGGAAAATCTTCGATTTGCTGCGGCAATCGAAGAAGCTGATGGAGCTTTCAACTAGTCGATAAAAATTATATGGGACGATCAGCAAAATCGCCTACTATAGACACATTACATAGTGAACAATACATCGAATGATCATAATATCAGCCGACGGATCGCTCTGCATATGTGGGTTTTTACATATCAGGTGATATAAAAAAAAAACTTGATATCAAATCACAAGCACGTTGGGCGCCGCCCCGTATCAATAATATTGCAACAAAAACGTTGCCCCACTTATCAGCCAACAATGAATGAAAAAGGTGGAAACTGATCGGAATGAATAATTTATTATAATAGGCAATCTTAAACAACATTATAGTCCCAGCAATATACTATGACCAAGCATTATCCTGTGTTACTTATTCTTATTGCTTTAATGATCGTATAACGAATACTTGACACTTTTCCATTATTTTCAAGAGCGTATAAAAGTAAAAATGTTTATAAATCGCATTGATAGGCAATCATCTAAGGCAAACGTTGATTTATTCTAAGACCTAAGAGGACGAAGAAGACGATGAGCTCGTACTTGACGAGCGTGCCCGTTTCGTTTTGGTCTTTTTTGATTTTTTCTTTTCGATCACCTCCGACTCTGAGGAGGAGCCACTACTATGCGATTCTTCGGTAACCGCTTCGAAGTGCTTGTCCTTTGACGATGATTTTCTAGAATAATAAATTTTACCAAATAGTAGAGAATTGGGAAAATTAAAATCTTTGGATCTTACTTCTTATCCTTTTTCGTTTCAACTTCACTACTACTCTCCGAACTGCATTGCTTCTTGGACGATCTACTTTTACTTTTCTTGGATGATTTTTGTTTCTCATTTTTCACTTTGACGATGGCGTTTTGTGAACTGGCCGTTGAATAACCGGTATCCTTACGAGTTCTTCTATTGTTCCTTTTAGAAGGCATGTATTTAGAATTGAAAAAAAAATCATGGAAAGGAATGCTGTTACCTATTTTTCCGGCTTTTTGATTTTGCGCCAGCTTCAACATCGGCATCGTCACGTCTGAGTTAAAGAATTATTAATTCAAATTGATATTCTTATTTTCTAATTTTAACACTAAACAAACCTCTTATTTTTTCTTTTGTCATATTTTCCAGATATTATGTAAATATCATCATCATCGTCATCGCTGTCACACTTTTTCTTAACTTTTTTCATTTTTTTCGGCTTTGTCTTTTTCGTGGTTCGACCCGATTTACAGTGCTCGGTATTCACTACATAAAGCCGATACAGCTGCAGAAGGATGACGAGAGTATTTTTACCTGTAATTTAAAATTATAATTTTTAATAAGCAAAAGTCAATTAAAAACAAAGCAGAAACCATCACTTACATGTAAAAAATACATTCATATAATTGATAATTTTGTAATGAACTATGATCAGAAGGCGAAAAGCTAAGAACGGGGCATCTTGCAATATAACGTTCAAAACAATGCCCCAAACGTCGATGCCGCAACAGCAGCCGTTACAGCAATCATTTGTCCTGCGAACAAAAGAAATGTGTCATCATGACTATGAAGGTTTTTTTTTAAATATTATAAGTGCTTACTCATCCTGATTGCTGCTACCACCTCCTCGAGGCTTACGTGCTCGCGTAGCCGATAAAACTATTGTAAACTGCAGTAGACTCCAGGACCATATGCCCAGGGTGAGTAGCACCAAAAGTGGCACATTCGATATCGAATCATCCTTATACGAATCAAAGAATTCGATAATATCGGCAGCCGTGCCTGTTTTGATAAAGATAACAAAATATCGGTCTAATTGATGGCTAACTTCAATTAGCAATTATCAAGTAATGTTTATTTTAACATAAATTAAATGCAAAAACAGAAAAAACATTCATGTTTCGCGAATATTAGGAGAATTCTCTCTATTGCATTTAATTTTTAAAATTCCATAATTTCGGCATTTCTGCCCCAGGTAATCCATTTCTGCTTAAGGTGTTAAGATCCTAGAACCCACGCGGAGGCATTTGTAGGTCGTAAAGCGGAGATTTCATGAGTTTTGTGAAAATTCTCTTTTAACCAAAAGAGAGAGAGAATTCTCCTAATTTTTGCGAAACAGGAATGTTCCAAAAATACAAACTAAATTAAAATTACAAACCAATAAACCAAATATACATAAATATTAAGTTTCATTTTCATTTACCTATGTACACTAAGAGCAATTGACTCAATTGATCTCTCGTCAAATCTCCTTTGGGTAACAGCCACCGCCCAATGATGAGTATTAACATTAAAAATTGTTCAATAAGAGTTATCCACATTTTCGGATCCAATTTGATCCGGGGCACTTGGAAATTAACTACACCCAGAAATTGATTTAATTGTTTCAAATTGGCATCCATATTATTTCCTAGGGTAATGTTCATCGCGAATTTTCCAAGATTGACACGTTGTTCCATTTTGTCCAATTCGAGGAGCCATATTGCTGGAACGACGCTACTCAAATAAAGAAATACCGACGGGCAGAACCTGAAAAGATACACACACAAAAAGAATCGATGATGGTATTAATACCCAGTAAACAATTTCGTATCATTTAGAAGATAAATTGCCCGGATGATACGAAGGTGATTCTTCCATGCGATAATGCATTTCAGTCTCAGAGAAGGAGGCGATCGGTAGCGCAGTGTGTTGAGGCATCAGTCTCATGCTTGACTACCGGTGTTTCGGGTTCGAATCCCGTCCACGACGACGTTCGTGGCCATGGATGTGCAGGAGGTGTATGCTGGCAACTGCATTCTCCGAAACCAGTTTATGCCGACGAAACGTCAACTGGGCCACATGAAACAGTTGACGCGCTATGCCCCACAAGGGGTTAGGGCAATTGAAAGAGAGAGAGAAATTTGTTTGCAATTTTGATCCGGTGAGATGTCATACGTGCCCTGGATTAAAACCGGTCTGTCGTTTGTATGAAAATGATCTGAGATCTGACGAATCGAAAGCGGCTATTTTAATGTACCTCATTTTGGTCATAATTCTGTCGGAGACCGGATCCCATTAAAAGAGACAGTTTCGTGCGGCTCTGGTTAAGAGGATCCCCACACCTGACTTAGACCACTACTGGTCAATGCCCTCAGATAAAGCCCACGTCGGGAGCCACTTTGATTTATGCTTCCAATCCAATTTTTAGCCCGCCAAAAGGTTTTCTTTTCAAGGGGTATTTCTGCCGGAGTGCAACATTACAGTGCTACCCGTTGGAGAGATAAATTCTCCGCTATTCCACCATCTTATCTCACTAACACTTATGACGTTTAATTTATACCGCAGAAATTCACTCTCGAATTGCAGAAATCGTGCGTTGTAGAGACCTTCTGATCCATTGTCCGGGAGAGTATGAGCATTCCAGAATCCAATCTTTGTCATTGTACGAAAGCCAAAAGTCGTAACCGTTAAGTCAGTCAGTCGAGGCAAATTTGACGTTTCGTTAGCATATAGAATATTTCGGACAGTGCAAGTTGCTGGCATACGCATCTTGTCCTTTGTTTGTCGATTTCTACGACAGGCTGACAAAGGGAAAGGCCGTGGTATTATTCTTTTCTCTCTCTGATTCCTGTCAACCCCTTGTGGGGCATAGGGCATTAACCACGCCGACTTTCCACCTCGTTCTATTCGCCGCCATCGCCTTCAACTGACTCCACGATTTACGTAATGACTTATCCTCGGCTTCAACTGATCTTCTCCAGGTGTTTCTAGGTCGTCCAACGTGGCGGCTTGCATTGCTTCCCTGTGGATTCGAGGGCTTACTCAATTGCCCTAACCCCTTGTGGAGCATAGCGCGTCAACTGTTCCATGTGGCCCAGTTGACGTTTCGTTGGCATAATCTGGTTTCGGAGAATGCAGTTGCCAGCATACACCTCCTGCACATCCATGGCCACGAACGTCGTCGTGAACGGGATTCGAGCCCGAAGCGCCGGTAGTCAAACATGAGACTGATGCCTCAACACACTGCGCTACCGGTCGCCCCAATTTTATCCACTGCCACTTTCGCCTTTTTATGGAGGTGTCTATCCTGTCATGGCCAGTATTGAACAGGAGGTCGTCGTTAGAAATGACCTCCGGCCAGCGTATGTGTAGGATGCGCCGTAGACACTGGTTCACGAAAGCTTGCAATTTAGTTGTTATCGCCCTGGTCACCTTCCAAGTTGAACAGCCATATAAAAGCACTAATTTTAGATGCTAACTCATCTCGAGGCGATGGTTCAAAATTGGACTGTTGCGCCAGTTATTTATTTATTTTAAGATGTATGTGACACTCCCAAGAACCCACCTCCCTTCCGCCACCCCCGCAATTGAATGACAGTGAATGATCAAAATGACCGAGAATATGTAGTATTACCATTGTTTTTTGGGGTCGCTCAGATGAATGGTGCCCCCCCCCCCCTTTCCGTCTACTCCTACTCCCTCCTTCCCCCGGAAAAGAGTGAAAGGGGAAAAAATTTCAAAATTACAAAGATTAGTGTCGATGTGAAAGTTTTCGAGGTCGAAAAGATAAACGGTGATACTTCACAAAACACAAAAAAGGTTAAAAATGATGGTACGATCACAGGAACGAAGTAGCACCTATGCACGAAAGATGAGGGCAGCCAGACGGGCAGAATCAGCAGAAGAAAATCAGTGGCGTGTTTGAAGTGTTCGCTGCAGAGTTGCTGAAACACCGCATCTATGCGAGGGCCGCAACCAAGAGTCAAAAATAAGATTGACTGCTGTGATAAACGCTGAATCAATTCCGAGACAAAATCAACGGAGAAATTTGGTTACGGCTGCATTCCAATATGCAAAAATTTTGATTACACCGTCTATTCAAGCGTTTCAATTATGGAGCCACCAGGAGCGTTTTCAAAACATTTTAAACGAGATCTCTTACCAAAATTGTTCGTCCAAATTTCAGGAAGTACAAAGCTTGCCTCCAAATGATATCGTTCGGAGCAAAAAGAGTTGTTAACGAGGGTAGATTTATGCCAACGTTTCAAGTACAAGTGGGCTCACTTCTTCCACTCCCCGACCATGACTACAAATTTTTGCAAACTTATTTAAGAGGGGAAACCACATTAGGAGGTTGATTTTTATTGATTTTTTAGGATTTTTTTTGGGTGGAAAGAATTAATTAGAATTCAATTAAATCTTGGCATCATTTTATTCATATTTCCAATAACTTATGTAAATTTTTTTGACTAATTTAAGGCAAAAATAACAAAGCTACGCACTGATGTCCGCTGAAGGCAGTAACTAGAGTTCTCCAGTTGCGGGACGTGTAGCGATTGCATTTTTTATCCGAAATCAAAAAGGTTTTAATTTTAAATTATGAACTCATTTTCTAAGAATATGAACCTCTGTGCAGGTGAAAATAATGGAAATTACAAATTTTGCAGGTGTTGGAAAACAAAATTTCAATTTTCACCATTTTTTCCACTATTTATGCAAAAAACACACCCTTAAAAATATGATATCATCCCAAATGATGATTCATATTCTTCGTAATTTTATAAAGAATCATACTTTCAATTTTCATAATGTTCGGCTCATTAGTTTTTGAGTTAGACTTCCCGCAAATGTGAAAAAAGACATTTTGAGAAAAACGCGTTTAAAAAACAGAATGTAACCAAAATAATCCCTTTTGTTGATGCTTCTATAGGTATTATAGTACCTTCTATACCGTTATTTGAAAACAACGATGCAAAAGTGGGGTTCCGCTACAAGCTACGTAAGTACATAAAGCGACTTCCTGAGGTAGTGCTCCGCCCTACCCGCTAGAGTGCGCTCGAGCCTGTAGACTATACCCGAATGTGAATTTCGCTTTGATATTTTGGCACCGTATTCTTGGATTGTTAAGCTAACAATTTGGGGCGACCGGTATCGCAGTGTGTTGAGGCATCAGTCACATGTTTGACTACCGGCGTTTCGGGTTCGAATCCCGTCCACGACGACGTTCATGGCCATGGATGTGCAGAAGGTGCATGCTGGCAACTGCATTCTCCGAAACCAGTTTATGCCGACGAAACGTCAACTGGGCCACATGGAACAGTTGACGCGCTATGCCCCACAAGGGGTTAGGGCAATTGAGAGGAGCTAACAATTTATGCAATAAAAAAAATGGATTTTAAAAACCTTTTAATGCGGTTTCCCCCCTTAATGGGCAACGAAGAACACAGCAAATGGATCAGCGTTTGCAAAACATTCCCGGTGCAAATCATAATTTGTGAATGATCTCCAAAGACATTTACAAGCGGAAGCATTGATATGCCTATTCTGGGCCGCATTAAATTGAGTGGCAATGGGGGACATGCAAATTCCAATAAGAGCCGATATGATACGAAATAAACCCGGAGGTGAACGATAATGCAAACAAAATGTCGAACATGACGGAGATTAGTGTCAAACCAATGGTTTTCGAGGTCGCTGGGACGAATGGTGGCGCTACCAAAGCCCCCCTCCCCCGTGGGTGAATGACCGTGAACAAATGTCTAAAACGACCAAAATTAGTGTGAATGTTGTGAGGCTAGCGAAAAGAATAATTTTGATTTCATAAATACCATTTTGTAGTTAATATATGAACTGTGTTATAAGAATTCTTTTTTTAATTTTTTGATTTTCCGGTCCCTCTAAAAAACACGAGCCCGGTACGAGTTCCACCCATATCTTAATTTTGGCAACCTTTTAGTTTCCGGGCCCGGGCTGGTTCACTCGAATTTTCGTCACTTTTCACTCGCGTCACTTTAAAGGCTTGAATTTGCGGAGAAAACAAAATTTAATTTCTTTTTTTAATTTTTGTTTTAAAATTTTTTTTATTTTCTTTTTTTTTCAGATTTATATTGAATGTTTGGTATATTGGAGGCGTGGGCTCCGCTTGCTACGCTCGCTCCGCGCTTAAGGGATCACAACCCTAGTATCGCACAAACATGAACGCTCGCTTCGCTCACTCTGTGTGCAACAGCGTTTTGATCAGTTTTAAACATACCAAACATTCAGTATAATTCATTAAAACAAAAAATATGGAAAAAATTAAAATTAAAGTTTAAAAAAAATTAAAAAATTTTGCCAATTTAAGAAGCTTAGGGTGACGCGAGCGATAAGTGACAAAAATCCAAGTGAAAAGTGATTGGTTCTCCCCGGGCCCCGGAAACTAAAAATATCCCAACAGATAATTTCCTACTTAAAAGCGAGATGGAAAATAATATTAAAACAGTTGTATTGGGCTTTCCATAAGGCACGCCTCCGAGTGTTCTCCCAGTACGCTGTTTCTCCACACCCAATCCACTGCATTAAAAAGAGTTATATTAAGAAAAATCCGGTTCTAACCAGACCTGAACCTAAGACAAACGTTTATCCATACACGAATATTTATATGTATAGGTAAATCCAAACGTATATGTAGAAGAGTAGCGCATTCATAAGATTACCATCTCCACTCCTGATTCTTCTTTATAGCTAGCGTGAAAATTCCTTCGAAGAATAGTAGAGCGATCGGTCCACAAAGTACCCAATAAATATGACTTTTGTAATTTTGAGTCACCTGCCAAATGGCAATCATACTATGGGCACTAAAAATAATTCTAGTCACGACAGCCTTAAATGTGGTAATCACTTTCATGGCGCCACTGATTGAATTTGATTAATTTCACAAAACAACGATTAATTTTGAATCGCACTGCATCTCCACCAAATTTCACTAAATTATCAATTTGAAGCATTTTCATCCATGTACATATATTTTATTTCTTTAATTTACTCCGTTTCGAGTCATTGTCGCGATTCGCCAAACACTAGATACTTCGCGAACGGTTGAGCACGAACTAAACTAAATGCGGTTTATTTGAACGACAGGAAATCTTTAATGGACGTTACGGACCTACCCTAAAATTGGCCAAGTGATACCTATCCAAGCAATCTAATAACGATATCCTTTTGCTTAGTTTAGCTGTTTAGCTATTGTGCTTTTTTGCTTCATCGCGGATTGTGTAGGAGAAATGGGTGTGAAGAAAGGATACTTTGTGATGATGGTCGTCTGATTTGATCCTTTGTACGAGTATGTGAAAATAATGAAGAACATACTATAATGTGGCTTTGGACTGTTGGTCCTTAAAGCCCTCTCAAACTAGCATGGGATAATCAACCAGGGTTGAGGCAGGCAAAGCTTTTCATCTCGGGCTACTCGCGTAGTAGATCGACTGAATTGCTAAAGTTAAACCGGAAAAAGGTTAGAACCATCTGTGGTCTCCTGACTGGACACTCAAGCCTGAGAGACCACTTGCGAACTATGGGGATTGTTCTTGACTCGAGCTGTCGCTTTTGCGGTGAAGACGACGAAACTTCGACCCATATTTTATGCGATTGCGACGCCTTAGCCCGGCGACTTAGAGACTGCTTCGGATTAGCCTACCCGGAGGCTGATGATATCGCCTCGGCAACTATAATTCTCCTGAGCAAAATTTATTAGCTCGATCAAACTTGATCGACAGGTCTAGGCCTGTTACCAGACCCAGGGTTTTAGCACAATGGGCCACTCGGCCAATCAATCTAAACTAGCAAAAAGTTGTTCAAATTTTTATTCGAAAGTGTACAGTTGTTTGGAAATTTGCTTGACCGTAAACCACTCAAAACTCCGCACAGGCAGAATGAATGAGTGCGATTGCCCTCATACGGAACTTAATTCACAAAAATGTGAAATAGTCGGCAAAAATTTGAAGTATCCGAAAAAAGGTTCAAAGCTGTTTGGAAATTTTTGCGGCTGCAAAATTAGCGGTTTAGATATTTTCTCCGCAAATTTTTGTGTAATATAGGCCTCTCAAGAGACGTACACATTGCCGGCAGAAGCATAGCACCGACAGCAACAGCAGCATCGTCTGTGTCTTGGATAATGAGCTTTCCTACACCTACCCCACATAAGCAAAGGTTTTATTCAAAAATTTCTAGAAAACTTTGCTCATGTGGGTTAGATGAGAGAAAGCTCATCATGCCGGCAATGAAATTTCCACATCAGACAAGCCAACATTTGCTAAAATGTTTGTACAAAAATTACAGTGGTCCATAACTTTGCCAGTGGTTTAGAAAATTTGCTTGGTCGTGAACTCCTCAAAACAGTGCACAGATAGAATGGATGAGTGCAATTGCCCTCATACGGAAATTCGTTCGCAAAATTGTGAAATAGTCGTCAGTTGAAGTGTCCGCAAAAATTTTCGACGTCATTTGGAAATGTTTGTGGTTGCAAAGTTAGCTGCTTAGATATTTGTTTCCGCAAATTTTTGTATAAGTGTAAAGCTCTTATATTATTTTACAAACATTTGTGTATCGTATGGAGCCTATATGTATTAATTTTTCAGCAAAAAGTTAAAGCTCTGCTGTTTAACCGCAAACATATCTATTTTGATCCAGTGTTTTCGCACAAACCACAAACATCAGAGCTTTAAGTTTTTGTTCAAAAATGTGTACGGAAATTTGGTAATGTGAGATAGGTGAGAGTAAAGCTCTTATACCTTTGAACAAAAATTTGTGAAGTGTGAGGGTCCTATTATAGGCAAAAAGTTGCTCAAATTTTTGTATAAAAATGACAGTGATTCAGAACTTTTTTTACTTGACCGTGAAACTCTCAAAAGACTAATTTGAAATTTTTCGAATAATACGCATTAAAGGAAAAGAACATAGCGTATAGAAACCGACCCGAAATATTAAAGAAAAACTTTTAAAAAGGACTTACGACCCCTTTTCCCCTAGACTTCCGGGCTCCGTTTGTCGTTGCTAGCATGTACAATAGTACCTGTTAAGTGAAGGTTGAAGTAAATTTGTTTAATCTACACGTCATGTTTTTTTTTATTTAATGCGTATTGTTCGAAAATTTTCAAATCCAAACGTATTAAAGAAATATACCGTTGGGAAGCCAACACATTGCGGCAACTTTTGTCAAATTTGCAGATTAGTCAATTCAAAGTACCGTTGTAAAATTATCATTTGAATTTTCGATGAAAAATCGATTTTGATAGTTTGAACAGCTGTATCTTTGTAGTAACGGTGGATTTCGAAATCGAGAAATATTATATGTTTTATATGAAATTTTATGTAGTTCCAGGAAGTGAAGTCAAATCTTGGATTAAATGATTGGGAGAGTGGCGAATTCTGATTTTGTTCGGAAAGTCAACATTTTGACACAATTTACAAAAAATGCTTTAACTCTGTAACGGTTAGAGTGTCCACTTTGATGTCAATTTTCCACAAATAATACTGTTGCGTGTACGGGGTGGGTATCTTTTACGACCCACACTGTACTAATCTCGAATGATCAATGACCAGTACAAATCGAATGGACACTAGGCTATTCTCGAGCCATCTATAGTCTAGAAACAGAAACATTGAAGCGGATTCTCGAACCTTCGTTGAGTAAGCACCCGAGACTGGAACATCTCGAAAAATCTGGAGTCTTCGCTAAATTGACGAATGCATGGATCTCCACCTATAAAAGGCAGATGTCACCGAACGAAGAGGCAGTCGTGAAGAAGTAGTAGTTCTCAGCGAAAGTTCATTGGTGTCAGACATCCGCCGGAAGCGAATAGTTATCCGTAAATTGTCGGTTACGCATGTATATAGTTAGTTCGTTTATTAAATAAAGTGTATGTTTTTCAATCGAAGTGTTTTCATTATTCAGCACAAGAATATCTAACGAACCTGTTTTGGTTTCGTGGTTTCGCTCAGCAGAGGAAACATTACAATACTATCTACCATTAAAGTACTTACTATCTGAAGCGGACACTCTGTATATGTTTTTTACTTTTATTGTATTTAAGTGGTTCATTTTGACTGTGAGGTTTATTTTTAAACTTTTGAAGTTTATTTCATTTTTGTGTACCAGGAAGGAAAGACAATTATAAAACATACTGAAATAAGAGACTTACATATTGAGACAATACGTTTACATAAAAAAAAATTGGAATCGGAATGGTTTTTCAGTCATTTTTCAAGTAATTCTTTCTCTAACCTAAGGTGGTTCATTTTGACTGTGACTCACTGTATTTATATTTTTCTACGAACTTAAAAAGTTTGCCGTCTGTGGGGGCTCCTAATTGAATAAGTGGAAATTGAGTTCGTCGTCGAATTTGACATTTAAAATGACGCCTGGCTTGCCATGGCTCGGCTCCGCGGTGTATGACCTTAAAATTTAGATTGGGATCATTCAGATTGGACCCATTTTAATCCGCGTCCAAATGGGGGCATGTGTGTGTCCACCTTAATACATATTTTAAAATATATAAATATACATATATATATCTGTGTCTTAGTGCAAGAACAACCAATGTCAATAAGCACGATTTTGAGAAAATGGGTTTGAAATGGTTGAGTGATTATGTTAGACTACCTTTTTTGGTATGTTCATATGGAGAATCTAGTTAAACTGTAGATTCCTTGTATTTTGAAACCGTTACATAATATCCCATTAAAAATTTTATTTAGCTAAGTCACCCCCAACTGTGGTATTTATTGAATAAAAATTGGATGATATTTTCATGCAAAAAAGTAACGACTGATATCCAACGGTTTTATCTATTTCGTTGGCCCTACAAATGAAAATATGGACCTTTTAAAGGTTATTAATGTGGATATCTCAAAAATGATAAACTGACATTGGTTGTTCTTGCACTAAGCCACAGATATATATATATATATATATATATATATATATGCAATATATATTTTAATATGTTTCGCATAATTACGCCCACATTGGACGCTACTTTGAGTGTATGGTGTTTTCAAAATAATTCTATGTTTGCTTTTATTTAATATTAAGAGGTTGCTGTGCTAAATACTGTGGGTAAAACTTGTTATTAAAAAAAACTCTATGACAGTTTGAATAAATTCTGAAAGAAGTTTGAGGAATACAAAAATTATGAAAATAAAATAAAAATGGGACAGAAAATACAGAACCTATTTCTCCCGTATTCTTCCAAACCGCCAAATATCCAATGTAAATTGATAACGATGACATCGTGATTTTTATAGACTAATGCTGCTTTTAACGGGCAAGCTCATCGCTTCGCAATTTTGGATGAAATTTCCTACAAATACTGACAAATACTTCATTTTTGGAGACAATTCTTCCCACCTGTGCCAAAAGACATCAAACGACTCAGCACGATTCAACCCCAAACACAACGCAGCAACAACAAAATTAACTTTCCCCTGACTCGATTATAGTAAGAGCAGTGATTCCTTTAAAAAGGGAAATTGATGGCTGAATTTGTATGGTCGGTCAAATGATGTGGGTGGGTCACCACATTCATACATTGCGAATGGCTTTTCCTTGTCATTGGGACACCACACAGTTTTCCCGTCTTATCACTTTTCATTGCTTTAATCGATTTTAGTGAATCAGGTTTAAGGACACAGCATTATATAGGTATAGTTGCTTGTTGTGACTTCGTTGTGTCGGGTTTTTCGACCAGACACTGAGTGGGTAATTTTCAGCTCTGATGTCAACGACAATAATTGCATTGGGTTTAAAGTCAGATGGCTTTCATACTCTAGTTTTGTTAAAATAAAATTAGGACATGAAGAGACTTACTAAATACTATTGATTTCGAAATCATGCAAATTAAAGAATTTTCAGATCTGTACGGTCGAAACTATGAACTCATCCTATACGAGTAGGAGAAACATTTCTACATTCGTAATAATATTCGGATGATAGGATTTCTAAAAGCATAGACCCCGCAAAATGAGTTGGTCCGATTAACCAGAGATAAATAACTGCTTTAAAAAAGTCAAGCAGTATATTCGAAGTAAAGACCTAGTCCTTAACTCACTCTTCTCCCAAAGACAAAATCTCAACTGAGCCCGAAACGATAACGTTGAAGACGAGCCTCATCCTATACAGGGTTTTGTGGAAATTTGTGATTCGTGGAAAATTGACACCAAAATGAGCACTCTGTCTTTAACCGTTTGTAACACACATACAGACATCCTTCTTGCATTGAAGTTGCTTGAATGAATGAACCTGACCACAGGTATAAGCAAACTATGATCGACAGACCGTGCCCTCTCTAAACCACCGAAACAGAAGGGGAATGTCGCCATACAGTTCGGAGAAAATTCAATCTCCAACCCTGCGCACTGTGCAAGTCGCTTCAATAGGCAGTTCATTGAACATCCTCCACTAGGCAGACAAAAGCGCATAATCCGCAGGAGGATCCATAGCCGAAATGCAGACAACATACCTGACTTCAACACGGACGAAGTGGCTGCAGCAATCAGGAAAGCGAACAACTCGAAAGCCTTGGGAACTGATGGAATCTCAATGGAAATGCTTAAACACCTCGACGCACCTGCTATCGAATCCCTCACGGCTACACTCAATCTATCCATCACATCACTGCTCGTTCCGGAACTCTGGAAGAAAGGGAGAATAATCCCAATCCTGAAACCTGGGGAAAAAAGCGACAATCGGCGAGTCCTATTGTCCCATCACACTTCTATCACCAGTTGCCAAAACGCCGTGGATGACATTGCCTGCGTTCACGTTTTTGAGCGTTTCGGTTATTCAGCAATTGAAATGCATGTAAACGGAAAAATCAGTGATTTTTTCCGTGTACATGCATTTCAATTGCTGAATAACCGAAGCGCTCCAAAATGTGAACGCAGGCATTATAATTCGCATCCACAATGGCCTTAACCAACATCGTCCATGTCCAGTGGCGTATCTAGGGGAGGTCTATCGGCGGACTAACTTTTTTCTTCCCTCTGTTTGAATGTTAAAAAGATTTTTTTTAGACAGCAGGATGAATCCACAGAGTTACACTCACAACTTGAGTGGGTGTGCTAAGTGCTTCCTTAAGCATCTTTTGGAAACTTTTCTGCACTAAAGGACATCACTTGACATCATTTTCACTTTTCAGTAAGAAAAGTAGTATCTAATAGATTAGTAGTATTATTTACGTTGATTTTTCACTATATATTCACCAAACAGTTTGCGTTAAAAAAAATTGTGGACCAGAAGAGGGGGGGGGGGGGGAGGGTCATACTGAAGTTTTGCCCCCGGCGCTAAATACTCTAGCTACGCCACCGTCCATGTCACAGAACAATTCTGGTGGCAGTTAACCTATCGAAAGCCATCGACACAGTCAGCCACTCAGCACCTCTGTCCGACTTATACATACAATGCATCTCTTCCAACGCAAACTACGAAATGGATTGCCAACTATCTCGCGGGCAGGCAGTCCTACACCGAATTTAGGAGGAAGAAAATTCAAAAATCCAATCGTTGTTCCATTTATCGTATATTGAATTTGATTTTGATATGTATGCGTAAAGTTTTCTTGCCCTCTCCTTTTTCCCTCCAAGGAAATAATATTGTAATAACAGCTTTGGATTTCGCTGACATTATGAAGGAAGCGCTAGCCAAACGATCCCTTCATCCCTGTGAAGAAAAAACCTAGTCATTTAGATTTATTACATATTTCTTATTTTTTTATTTGATCTAGTTGACCGGAAACAGCGTGTATACCGGACATTGTCAATATGAATGAGCATATATCCTTTACATTTAAATTACTTTTGACAGTTTCGCGCCGAATCGATTCCCCATTCACTACAGAATCCACCCGAGACAACCCGAAATCGAACAACTTCGCACCTGTTTATATTCCCTTCTTATTCATTCCCACATTTGTTTATATTCCTCTTTCGCTCAATCAGCTGTTTGTTACCATAGCAACCTTATCGAAATGTCAGTTTTTGACATTGTCAACATGACATTTGGCACTGAAAAAATTATATTCGTGACAAAACGCACCGAAAACTGAGTGAAAAGTGAAAAATCTACAAAATAACGATGAAATTTCGAGCCAAATTCGTATAAGACAAGCTTCCAAGTGACCGGAGATTGCGACGCACATAAACAACGTAACGAAAGGGTCAAACAGGCCGCAGGAAGTGCGAAAACATGACGAAAATTTAATAGGCCTCTCCCACTAATTGGACCACTTTCTCTATTTCAAGGGTCACGATGATTTCCAAACACTACAGCTGGCTGTTTGCAATTCTCGCATTCCTCATCCATGTCCTTGGTGTCGTTAAGTTTTTCGCCTTGTTTCTGGGATTGGTTTTCTTTGTTTTCGGGTAATTGCGAATTGCATTCTCTTACATGGTATGATGACGTTGAAACAATTTGTTTACTTTCAATATTTGCATTTATTTTTAGAGTGTTTTGCGTAATTTATGTGCAACACGGCGATTTGGATCTGTTTCTGGAACACTCGAATCCGCAAAATCCTTTGGAGCCACCACGCCCACTTGGCTTGAATTTAGGTAACATTTACAGGTGGTCGGTCGCGCGCCGGTATCGGTGTGTCGTAAGTTGGATCAGGCGAATGGTATGGAAGGATGTCCAATGAATGTTTTTTTTACGGAGGAATTCATTTCATAGTGAAATATTCTACCATGGTATTATCGAATATTGTCGGATCAGATCAGCACAGTTATATGTAGATTGAGTTATGTATTGCGAAAAATCACGTGGTAAAGACCCTGTCCGGCAATTTTCAACACGCTTTAACCTTTGGCATTTTTTACTTCGGTGCTCTATAATCCCAGTATTCATCACAGCGTCCCCGAAAATTATAGACGAGTATGAGGCACTTATCTCTGTCTTTTCGGAAACACATGTTTTCATGCCTACTGGCCTATTCCGATGGGGCTGAACTTAAATGTAATCGGGAAAGCCATAAGTCACCTCGGCGAATCTCCATGCCGTTGCAAACTGAACTTGCACTTAAAGCTCTGATCTAAGCGCCCCCTTCTAAAATTACCAATTTTATACTAATCTCGATAATTTTGGTCGTTATTTTCCTCACGTCTTGACATGGAGTAGATGTGGTGGAGGCGCAGCGCGATAGATTTATTTGATTCAAATAAATCTTTTAAACACAACTGACCCTAATAAAGGCAAACTTTGAAAAATTTAGCGAAATCGATTAAGTAGTTATTTGAATATACATAGGAGACATACATACGAACATTGTCTTTTATTAACATAGACATTTGTGCTCGAATATCACCAGTTCAACAGACATATCCCTGAAAGTTAGCTGCAGTCGTTGTTGTTGTTGTAGCAATGGTCAGAAGTTCGATGTGGGAGTGCGTTACATGCTGTTATTGTTCTTCGTCTTCCTCGGTGTTAAGGGACAGGAAAGTAGCTGCCTCTACGGGGTTCTCCCACAGCGACCTGGGGGTCAGGTGTGTGGGTGCAGCTGGGCAAGTGAAAATCTAGTCCACATCGTGACGTGTACCATTGCAGGCGCGGCATGTGTTTGTGACATCCCGGTCAATGCGAGATAGGTAGGAGCTAAGAAGCGAACACCAGCCCAACCGAAGTTGGGCAAGTATCGCTCTAGCTGCTCTCGGAAGTATTCTCTCTTCGGGAAAAATGGCTGGTGGTTATGCCGAGAGAACTACGTTTGGACCTAGTCCTGCAATTGATGTTTGTACCTCACGATGTATTGCTGCGATGGCTGATTTGTATGCATTGTTGTTAAAGGTAACCCTTTTGTACCTTTGGACGTCTCTCTTGAGGTCCTTCAAATCACGCCTGACATGTCTTGGTGGCGGTATCTTGTCCATGCGGTCGGTGTTCCCTCCGGTAACAACCCACCAGGTATTGTTTCGCAAGAAGCTTGTCGTGGTCCCTTAGAGGCATCATCCTAGTTTCCTGATGCAGATGGTCCTGGGATGACATCAGAAGACAGTCAGTGGCAGTACGGAGAGCGGAATTTTGGAAGCCTTGGAGTTTATTCCACTGTGTATCACAGAGATTCTGTGACCACACAGGAGCAACATAATTGGCCACTGATCTTCCAGCTGCTTTATATGTGACCAGAAGTGTTTCCTTGTCTTTGTCCCAGGTGCTACCGGCCAAGGATTTAAGGATTTTGTTCCTACCGCGCATCCTGTCGCATACAGTTGAAGCATGGGGGGATGACGTGGCCATGCTATCCAGGCTTACTCCTAGAATTTTAAGATGGTTCACGGTCAGAATAGGCTGATTGCCAATTGAGATCCCAAGTTGCATCTTGACTTCCTTCGTCCAGGTGGTAAATATGGTTGCCGAGGATTTAGACGCTGATACGGTTAAATTCCTGTGAGGAAAGCGTTAAGTTCTTCCAGGTAATCGTTTATTCGTTCGCACATTTCCGTGATGTTGTTTCCTGTTGCTAGAATGGAGCAGTCATCGGCATAGGAGATAATTTCGACTCCTTCAGGTGGAGTTGGAATTCCAAATAAGTAAAGGTTGAACAAGGAGGGAGACAGAACTCCTCCTTTTGACACACCTTGTTTCATCTTCCTTAGCTTTGATTTCTTCCTCCTAAATTCGGTGTAAGACTGCCTACCCGCAAGATAATTGGCAATTCATTTTGTTGTTTACGTTGGAAGAGATGCATAATATAAGTCAGACAGAAGTGCTGACTGGCTGTGTCGAAGGCTTTGGACAGGTCAAGTGCCACCAGATTTCTTGTGACATGGACGAGGTTGATTGAGGCCATTGTGGATACGAGTTGTAATGGCATCCAGGGTCGTCGTACTATGCATCCCTCTGAAGCCGTGCTGGTGGTTTGCGAGCTGGATGTGGGCCGCAAGAACAGGGTGGAATAGTGCTTCGAGCGTTTTGGTAATTAGTGACAGAAGTGTGATGGGACAATAAGACTCGCCGAGTGTCGCTTTTTTCCCAGGTTCCAAGATTGGGATTATTCTCCCTTTCTTCCAGAGTTCCGGAACGATCAGTGATGTGATGGATAGGTTGAATATAGCCGTGAGATATTCGATAGCTGGTGAATCGAGGTGTTAAAGCATTGCTATTGAGATTCCATCAGATCCCAAGGCTTTCGAGTTGTTCGCTTTCCTGATTGCTGCTGCAACTTCGTCCGCGGTGAAGACAGGTATGTTGTCTGCAGTTCGGTTATGAATCCTCCTGCGGATTATGCGCTTTTGTCTATCTGGTGGAGGATGTTTAATCAATTGCTTATTGAAGTGGCTTACGTAGTGGGCAGGGTCGCTGATTGAATTGTCTCCGAACTGGATGGCGACATTCCCTTTCTGTTTCGGTGGATTAGGCCCAACTTTCCTACCTCAGCCACCAGACTGGCAGACGAGAGAGACAACATCAGGAGCACAAACCCAGACGATCCCAGAATTCACGAAATGAACTGAGAAATTCAAAGACTAGTAGCCGACCACAAGAGGTTAAAATGGAGTACGCATTTGAATGAATGCAACCTGACCGCAGGTATAAACAAACTATGGTCCACAGTCCGTGCCCTTTCAAACCCATCAAAACAGAAAGGGAATATCGATATCCAGTTCGATATCAACTGAATTTCCAAAACTCTGTTCTTTGTGACCAGTTTAATTGTCTCATTTGAATGTACAAACAGCTGTCAAAATCTCAGCAGCCCGTATCAGCTGTTTTGAATTATCGTCTTAAAAAATTTTAATTGGAGGATGGGTGGCATTTAGCGTTTATCTATTGGTTAAACTTTAACCAGGCATTGAGAAAACTGCCCTTAAGCGCAAAATCCGTAGGAAGATCCACAACCCAACCGCAGATAACATACCTGTTTTCACTACGGACGAAGAAGCTGCAGTTATTAAAAAAGCAAAGAACTCGAAAGTCTTGGGACCTGATGGAATCTCAATGGTAATGCTCAAATACCTTGATATACCAGCAATCAGTTATCTTATGGCCACATTCAATCTGCCCATCACGTCGCTCATCATTCCTGACCTTTGGTTGAAAAGGAGAGTGATCCCGATTTTAAAACCTGGGATAAAAGCGACACTCGTCGAATCCTATTGTCCCGTCACACTTCTATCACCAGTTGCCAAAAAGCTTGAAGAACTAATCCACCTTGCCCAGTTAGCGGATCACCAGCACGGCAGCCAGTTCTTCGTACCGAAACGATCCGTTTTTCAACGGCCAAGAGCTGCCAAACCCTCTCGATGCAAGAAGAACGGCAGTAGTTGAAGCATCGCTACCACAACAACAACAAGGATGCCAGTGAGACGACAGTCATGGTCAAATGACACATGCAGGGGGTAAAGTTGGATGTTTTTAGGAAGGTCTTTAAATATGTTCTTTTTTGTAATATGGCTTTATTTGGTGAAAGCATGTTGAACATACGGCTATCAAAGGTTGTTTTTTTACCGGAAGCTGCACGCCTTCACAAAGCTCTATCCAAGGACTCTGCTAACGGGGTCGGACATCTACAGAAAACTGATGGCACCTTTACTGAGAGCTCTGAAGAAACTCTTAAGCTTGTGCTAGTAACCCACTTTCTGGAGTCCATTTTGGCAGGATACACCCCTGCGCAAACTCCTGGTAACCACTGGCCCTTTGGGGGCCGAGTTAACCATTTATCAGAGGTAATATTTTCAAAGGACTAGGTTAAATGAACTGTTGAGTCATTTGCGCCCTTTAAGGCTTCTGGAGCGGATGGCATATTCCCCGCCCTTCTGCAGAATAGTTTGAAGTACATCATCTCTCCGCTAATTGCACTATTCAGGGCAAGTTACACGCTGGGCTATGTACCACAACTATGGAGGAAAGTGAACGTGGTGTTCATACCCAAAGGTAGTAACAAGCCTGAGAAATTGCCTAAATCCTTTAGACCGATTGTAGTCCGGATGGCGCAACGGTTAGCACGTTCGCCTTCAACGCACTGGGCCCCGGTTCGATTCCGGGGAATTTACGTGTCGGACTATGAGCCCACTCAGCTGTAAAATGAGTACCCATTATGGGGTAAATAACTCGGTTGAGCGTGTTGCTGATCACATACCTCTGCACAAAAAACCGTCACGATCTAGAAAATGAGATGATGCTAACTCATCTCGAGGCCGTGGTTCAAATTGGACTGTTGTGCCAGTTATTTATTTTATTTAGACCGATTAGCTTGACTTCCTTCCTACTTAAGACTATGGAAAGGCTGCTTGATGTGCATATCAGGCATTTGATAGAATTCTCGAATCCTCTACATCGAACGCAGTAGGTAACCGCCCTACATAACCTCGTAGGGACTCTCGAAAAATTCCTCAACGAAAAGGAAATTGCGTTCTGTGCTTTCCTTGACATTGAAGGAGCATTCGATAACACCTGTTATGACTGTATATCCAGAGCTCTGGAACTTAGGGGCATACCGGCTGCTACCATTGCCTGGATTGACGCCATGCTTCGTGGGCGAGAGATACATTCTACACTTGGCCGCACTTCGATATGCATTAGTGATGTAAGGGGATGCCCTAAGGGAGGCGTTCTGTCGCCACTCTAATGGTCCTTAGTCGTCGACGAGTTGTTATCAGGCTTGATGAGAACGATTATCAGGCAATCGGATATGTGGGCAACTTCACCATTACAATCAAGGGTAAGTTCGAATCTACCGTTGCGGACGTGATGGAAGCGGCCCTTAATATTGTTCTGCACTGGTGTGCTGTAGTGGTGTCATTTACGCGGAAACGGAACCTGGCCTTGGGGCCGGTTTCACTAGGCGAAACGGCAGTTGAGTAGTCCACGGAAGTTAAATGTCTAGTTATTACGCTGGACTCGGAACTTAGCTAGAACACTCATATTGATAATGTATTAGGCAAGGCCACTCGCTCAATGTGGGCCTGTAGAAAGGACCTGAGAACTCACTCTAAAGATGATCGAATGGCTGTACTGTCTACTGGTGTGCCCTATGGTGACATATGCTGCGCTTGTATGGTGGCCTAAGACCCGACAGTCTTCAACCATACTAAAGTGCAATAAACTACAAAGTCTTTCTTGTCTACGCATCACTGGGGCTTTGCGTACAAGCCCAACGTGTGCTCTAGAGGCCATCATTGAATTAACTCCGCTTCACATCTTTATCCAAGAATCTGCAGCTATCAATGCTCTGAGAATACATCTCACTTCTGACGTACACATCAATCACGCCGATCATATGAGCATTCTAAAACAAATTCCTGGAATGCATATCTGCTTAAGATCAGATAACTTCACCACGGAGGTTTGCTTCGGCAGGAAATTCTCAGCCTTCATCCCGGACCGCTCAGAATGGGAAAATGGCAACCCCTGCCCTGATCCTAGGTATATTATGGTTTACTGATGGGTCTAAAACTGAACAGGGAGTTGGTGCTGGGGTCTTTGGACTGAACACCAGTATTTCAATCGCAATGGGATCCCATCCCCTCAGCCAAGATAGTTATTAGAGAATGGTCTCAAGAATTAAGGCAGCTATACTGGCATAATCTTGCTGCATCAATCGAAGGAACTTATAACGCCCTTCAAGTACAATAATGCTACTCGGATGAGTAGAGCCGATCTAAGGGTTCTTATGGGATACTTATCGGGCCATCACTGGGAGAGATACCACCTAAATAAAATGGGCCTATCTGACGAAACTGAATGTTGCCTGTGTATGGTGGAAGATGAAACCACTACGCATATCTTGTGCGAATGCCCGGCAATCGCGCGGGCTAGGTTTAAGTTTATGGGACAGGCCACGATGAGCCCTGCAGTTATCGGGAAAGCTCCCGCAAAAGACATTATGCCATTCGTAAAAATGATGGAGAGTATTTTGCAATAATATGGGCTATGGCACAATAGACCTCTCCATGGTCGCAGTGCCCACCGGATGGGTAAAAAGGCCCCAACTTGTAATAATAATAATCAGAGGTTGCTTGGGTCCTTTAATGAATATCGGGGGGTGGTTAAAATGGGACTTTGAGCATTGTTACATTCGTGTAGACTGTACACTCTGTTGCTGAAGTCTTGCATAATATTTTTATTCACCACAGCTCACGATGGCATACCGCCCTGTTATTTTTTAGGATCGTATGCGGTAGGCGGTAGTTTAGTGCGTTGAGGCGTCAGTCTGATGTCTCATGCTACCGGTTAGCCACGGATTCGAATCCCGTCGTGGCTATGTATGTTTGTGTTGCCTTCTCCATGTGATGTGGGGTGTAACAATCACTACGTTTAGACCGCGGGACTATCTTCGAGATCTAACTAAATCGATCTAACTCTCGACGATATAAACGTATCGATTTAGTTAGTTTTGGACTTGGCTTATCTCTACTTGCGATTCGGAACTGGACTAAAAAAATTGGGACTATGTCGCTGTCATCGCTAATGTTGATTCGGTGGTTGACGTTTCCTTTGTTGTCGTTTTTTTTATTCGGCGTTTGCTTTGTTTGCAATTTCAGGAAAGCAGTGCGTGATCACGGGCAAGAAAAAGTCTTTTTCTGTCGTAAAATTTATATTTGTAAAATTTATCTGTGCTGTCAACGGAGAATGAAGAAGAAGAAGTACCTCTCCGTATGGTCGGTATAAACACTCCACCAACAAGTACTAACACTAAAATGATTTAGTTAAATCGACTTTTAGTTTCACGGTCTAAACGTGGCCAATAAGCCACAACCCTTGACGCGCTGTGCCCCACTAGTGGTTAGGGCAAATGGTATGCAATTTTATGAATTAGCAAAATAAATTTAATAATGGCGGCTGGAAACTGAACCCACAACTTTCGTGTTACACAACGATAATCATACCCCTGCTCCGCAGTCGCGAGGAGTGCATGGCTTACATATTGAAAATTGGTCATTCTATCATCAGTTCGCCTGATATATTTATTATAATTTCCTTAAGTGCACCCACCCCTTCAACACATTATTTTGCATGTCAATATGTATTATTAAATGTACCAAAATGTTGTTCTTCTTTTGTATTATTTCCACATTTCCACTATGTGTATGCATGCTGCTGCTGTACAATTTCGGTGTTGTTGGTTTGTAATTGCAAGTAAAAGTGTAAACCGGAACGTTGTTGCTAGAAACAGCGATCTTTCGTCTGCACGAACCAAAGGGATCAAGCTTTTTTGTGTGTACTCAACTCTCGTACAAAAAAAAATCTAATTTGTTTTCTAATTTCTCCTCTCTACTCTTTTGCACACCCCCGCCATTTTTTCGTCCTCCTTCAATAATCATAAAACACATTCCATACTCTCCCCGTAACGATCTTGTAGTGTGTGAACAGAAACCAATTGTTTTATATTCGCCAAATATAAAAGTACAAAATGAATCGAAAAAACGACATGGTCATGGTCACACACAACAATCATCGCACCAACTATCTCCGCAACGTCAGCAGCAGCAACAACAACAACATCATCAATCGTTTGAATCCCGTAAAAGAGGTTTCATTGATTCAGGAATCGAATTGCTGTTCAAGAAACACGGTAGAAATGTGCGCGACGGGCAGCTTAAAACTGGCGATGTTTTGTTGGAGAGTAAAGATGCAGCCGGCGGGAGTGGAAAACACGGAGCGGCGAGCAAAGGGGATGAGAAAAAGTGGAAACCGTTTGATAATATTAAAATCTATTCGGATAAGAAGAGGAGCATTACAAGTGTGGGATATGATAAGGTGGATGCAGGTGAGTTTTTTTTTGTAATGGACATGCTTACTATATGTCTACTAAATTTGAGTAACGACTATTGAGCACAAATATTTAAATCGAATGTTTCCAATCTCACAAATTTTTGAAAATAGCTCAATAATGTGTCTCAGTAACAATGAGTCATTGTCGCTGTGGTTTCTTCTTCGTGGCCGATAAATAAGTTTTTCCTTATAATTACAATGTTTCCATCTCCCATAACTCTTCCAGAAACGGTCAGTTTCGGCGAAGACTGTTCGTCTAGCTCGTCAACGCAACGCCGATACAGTCCAGCTTTTACGCACGATGCACATTTGCTCGACGATCACGGATCGCCAAGGCGAAAACAGAGAGCCGTTCTCAGTGGCAACAAACAAATCGATCAGCGACTTCACACAATCACCGACTACATAATCCGTGATTTCATCGATTCGTGGTTCAATTCGTTGAGCGATAATAAGGAGTTTAGCGAATATCGCGTACGAAACTGTATTGAAGAGTGTGTCGCCAATATATGTACACGTGCCAAAAATGTTCAATGGATTCCCCTGATGACGACCAAACTTGTCGAGAACGTGGCGAGTCACACGCGATTCTATAGGCTGGCCAATCAGGCAATTAATGCGCAAAATAGTGAGCGACAATCCAAGCATCAGGACAAAATATCGCCACAACGAAAAAGTAAGAAGAATCAGCATAAGAGAAATAAGAGTGATACGGATTTGGAGTGGTATTTCGGTGAGTGATGGGAATCAAGCGTCTTTTTTCTAGATGTAATTTCTATCGTTCCTTTAGGGTCAAGTGCTGCCCAAAAAAGTGTAGCGAATTCCAAATTTTACACAGAAACAGTTGACGAGAAAGTGCTTACTGATCCCGAGGCGAATCTTGTCACGGCATTCTTTCATCAATGCGATTCATTTAAAAGGGAGTGTATGGATGAGCGAGCACTAGAAAGTATGTGTATGCTTCGGTTATTAAATGTATTCGTTGTACGTTAATTTGTCTTTCCAGCATATTTAACTCAAATCATGGAGACGGTTCTTTATTTCACACTTCCCGAAGAAGACTTTGCTTGTATACCTCTACGTAGTTTCCTCAGTACACTCTTAGCTAATGTTCTACTCAAACCAATTCTGGAGATGCTTTCGGATCCAGACTTTATAAATTTACAAGTTGCAAGACTGGTAAGTTGGAAATTCGACGGATTTATTTTTTTGGAAGACATGGATGATGTTACTTATATAATATCCTTTCAGTTTTCAAAAGAGCCTCCGCCGGTAGAGTATTTTATCAAGGCATTGCGGCAAAGTACAGATCTCTCAGAACTGCGAGCATGCAGGCAGCTCATTACGAAACACATGAATATGGTACTCCACCTATCTTTGAACTCCTTTATCGGTAACTCACCATCCTTTCTCTCCCGTTTACAGAAGTACAAAGACCATTCAGCCAGTGCTGAAGTTGCTAGCTTAAAATATACACAAAAATTGATCGATTTACGTATCAATTACCTGCAGAGCAATAAGGACATACAAAACGTTGATATGCATCGATTAGGTACAAAATTACCGCTTTTATCGCTAGATGAGCTACTTTTCAAAGAATTGGCTCAATATTACTTTTTGGACTATTTAAGTGCATTAAATTTACAAAAATATGTGATTTTTTATGTGAAAGCGAATGGTTAGTATTTTGCGTGACGAGCAATTCGTAAAGGATTTATTATGATTGCTCAACTTGTGTGGTTGTGTTCTTGCAGATTGGAAATGTATGACAAATCAACAACTTGCCGAAGTTCAAGCGAATAAATTTCGAGGATCGCGTGAGGAGCTTTACAAAAATTTCAGAGAGAAAGCGTATGAAATTTATAAGGAGGTAAGTTTATGTAGAAAATTCTTTTTCGTTCCATTAACAACAACTTCGAGCTGAGATTTTCGATTAAATTCTTCGGATGAAGCGACTCGGCGGAACCTTTGAGATTTTTTTGACATGGATGTGTCTTATTGCTGAGGGTCATTCTGAAAATTTGTCCGTCACGTAGTATGTCACGATTTTGTTAAAGGAAGTGTAACTCCGTTAGTTTTCATCCCACAAAAATCGTTCACCACTTGTTGGAAAGCTCTCAATCAAGTCAAAATCCACTCTCCTCGACCTCATACGCCATCAAATTAAATTGAATTTTTTGTATAATCACAAAACCAGTGCCATTCTGCCCAATTCCTATAACATTCACATTATATACCACCGGCGTCGTACGTCCAGTTCCTCATAACTTAAATGTTATGAAGAACAGGTGCCGTTCGATCCGTTTCTCAAAATTTTACACCCCGAAAACCACTCTGCCAACAAGGGGAGACTGGGAGAGCAGCGGAGCCACCACCACGGACACTGGAGTGGGCTCAAGCGTCCACACGGCATATGTGGGCCTAAGCCAGACTGTCAATTCAAGCGGTATTTAGTATTAAATACGGAATAACATGCTATACGCATGGCGACATAGTCCATTCAAGGGACTCCAACGAGGATGATGACGATTTGCGTCGAAAGTAGAGTGGCCATTCTGGCTGTGTTAGTATCTTGCCCTAAATTCGAAACGCCTCAATATCTTAGCTGTTCATTGCTTTAGCAGAGTTTAGAGTTAGTTGTTGTTGTTGTAGCGATGGTCAGGAGTTTGTTGTGTGAGTGTGTTACATGTTCTTATTGTTCCTCGTTTTCCTCGGTGTTAAGCGACAGGAAAATAGCTGCTTCTACAGAGTTCTCCCACAGCGACCTGGGGGTCAGGTGCGTCGGTGCAGCTGGGCAGTTGAAAATGTGGTCCACATCGTGAGGTGTACCATTGCAGGCGGGGCGTGTGTTCGTGACATCCCGGTCAATGCGAGATAGGTAGGAGTTAAGACGCGAACACCAGCCCGACCGAAGTTGGGCAGGTGTCGTTCTCGCTGCTCTCGGAAGTATTCTCTCATCGGGAGAAATGGCTGGTGGTTGTGTCGAGAGAACTCTATTTGGACCTAGTCCTGCGATTGATGTTTGTACCTCTTCGTGATGTATTGCTGCGATGGCTGATCGGTATGCGTTGTTTTCAAAGGGAACCCTTTTGTACCTCTGGACGTCTCTTTCGAGGTCCCTCAAATCACGCCTGACATGTCTTGATCGCGGCGTCTTGTCCATGAGGTCGGTGTTGGGGTGCTCCCTCCGGTAACAGCCCACCAGCCAGATACTGTTTCACAAGAAGCTTGTTGTAGTCCCTTAGAGGCATCATCCTTGTTTCCTGATGCAGATGGTCCTGGGATGACATCAGGAGACAACCAGTCACAGTACGGAGAGCGGCGTTTTGGCAAGCCTGAATGTTATTCCATTGTATGTCGCAGAGATTCTGTGACCATACTGGAGCCGCATAGTTAGCTACTGACCTTCCAACTGCTTTGTATGTGACCATTAGGGTCTCTTTATCTTTGCCCCAGGTGCTACTGGCCAAGGCTTTAAGGATTTTATTCCTTCCGCGCATCTTGTTACATACGGTTGAAGCATGGGGGGATGACGTGGCCATGCTGTCCAGGGTTACTCCTAGAATTTTAGGATGGTTCAAGGTCGGAATAACTTGATTGCCAATTGAGATCCCAAGTTGCATCTTGACTTCGTTCGTCCAGGTGGTAAATAAGGTTGCCGAGGATTCAGGCGCTGATACGATTAAATTCTTGCCCGCGAAGAAGGAGTTAAGTTCTTCCAGGTAATCACATTCGCACATTTCCGTGATGTTGTTCCCTGTTGCCAGAATGGAGCAGTCGTCGGTATAGGAGATAATTTCAATTCCTTCCGGTGGAGTTGGAATTCTGGATAGGTAAAGGTTGAACAAGGAGGGAGACAGAACTCCTCCTTGTGGCACACCTTGTTTGATCTTCCTTAGCTTAGACTTCTTGCTCCTGAATTCGGTGTAGGACTGCCTGCCCGCGAGATAGTTGGCACTTGGCAATCCATTTTGTAGCGTGCGTTGGAAGAGATGCATTGTATAGGTCGGACAGAGGTACTGAGTGGCTGACTGTGTCGAAGGCTTTCGACGGGTCAAGTGCCACCAGAATTGTTCTGTGACATGGACGAGGTTGGTTAAGGCCATTGTGGATGCGAGTTATAATGGCATCCACGGCGTTTTGGCAACTGGTGATAGAAGTGTGATGGGACAATAGGACTCGCCGATTGTCGCTTTTTTCCCCAATTTTCTGTATTGGGATTATTCTCCCTTTCTTCCAGAGTTCCGGAACGATCAGTGATGTGATGGATAGATTGAATGTGGTCGTGAGGTATTCAATAGCTGGTGAATCGAGGTGTTTAAGCATTGCCATTGAGATTCCATCAGGTTCCAAGGCTTTCGAGTTGTTCACTTTCCTGATTGCTGCAGCCACTTCGTCCGTGGTGAAGACACGTATTCAGTTCGGTTATGAATCCTCCTGCGGATTATGCGCTTTTGTCTGTCTGGTGGAGGATGTTCAATAAACTGCCTATTGAAGCGACTTGCACAGTGGGCAGGGTTGGAGATTGAATTTTCTCCGAACTGTATGGCGACATTCCCTTTCTGTTTCGGTGGATTAGAGACGGCACGGACTGTCGACCATAGTTTGCTTATACCTGTGGTTAGGTTGCATTTATTCAGTTGCGTACTCCATTTTGACCTCTTATGTTCGGCCACTAGTCTATGAATTTCACAGTTCAATTCGTGAATTCTGGGATCGTCTGGGTTAGTGCTCCTAATGTTGTCTCTCTCGTCTGCCAATCTGGCGGCTGAGGTAGGAAAGTTAGGCCGAATTTTCGGAATGCGTCCTGCAGTAATAAATTTTGCAGGACTTTCCTGATGTTGGATTTGGCCTTACGTCAGAAGGAGTTGTCAGGCCGAGGATTGGGTGAAGCCATTCCAGTCAGCCTTATTGCGATTGACAAAAGTGCGATGTCGACAGATACATCTGTCTGTTTGTCAAACCTTATCACGATTGGTAAATGGTCCGAAAATAGTGTAAAGACCTGCTCCCATTGGGTTTCATTTATGAGGCTAGCACTGGCCATCGTGATGTCTGGAGAGCTAGAGCAGGTACCGGCAATACGGGTGGGTGTGTCGTCATCCAGTGTACAGAAGTCTGAAGCATCAGGTTGTTCTGCGATTGAGATACCTCTGGCGTCGTTGTTAGTGCCTTTTCTCACGAAGAGCCGCACGGCTCTCGCTCGCGAGTGAGAGCTTTTTCCGCTCCTACCTTTCATTCTTTCACACGAAGAGCCGCACGGCTCTCGCTCGCGAGTTCTTGATAAAGTGTGCCAAACACTCCTGCTTCATTCCGCTTTTTGTTAATATAATGGACCCAATACGCCCTGGAACGGTGACGTTTTTGTCGTGGAAGACATTGACGACCGTAAAAAAGAGAAGTGACAGCAGAACGTGTATAACCCATTGCATGCAACGCGTACTTTGCGACTGAATGCAGAACGAGAGCCATTGTCGCGTTTCCCGTGTGAATGCCGGTACTACTCGCTTTACATTTATATCAAGAGCCGTGACGCACGGCTCGATATGCACGAGCTGTACTGGCTCTCACTCGCGCGACGTAAAGGCTCTCACTCGTACGACGTAAAGGCTCGTACTCCCCGTGTGAAAGCTGAAGTGTACTCTTTGCATTTCAGTCTTACCCGCCTCGCTATCACTCGCGAGCGAGAGTCGTGCGGCTCTTCGTGTGAAAGTGCACTTAAAGTCACCAAGCAAGAGACGGTGCTGACCAGTGAGGAAAGTGTTGATATTTACATGGTAACCCGAGGGACAACTGGATACCTGTGGAATATACATATATTGTAAATTTCAATGTCAACATTGCCTGATTTTACGGCGATGGCCTGCACCTCCATGGTGATGTCGTTGTTGGTGACATCTATTTCCCGGTATTGTACGGAATTGCGAATGATGAAGGCAAGTTCTCCTCCAGCGTTGGTCAACCTGTCTTTCCTTATGATGATGTAATTTCTATGAGCTTTGAGGGACGAATTGGGATGTAGTTTCGTCTCCTGGATGGCTCCAACTTGAATGCGATGTCTGTCCATGAATGAAGCTAGTTTTTGTTCTGCAGCCCGTTGCAGTTTAGTTGGACAAGTGAGAGCGAAAATGGCGATCGGTGGTGCAGGCGTAAGGTTGCTTTGTTGGGGAATCCTACTGGGTCTATTCGCAGGAGTCGTTGGGGTTGACTGAGAGCTCGTGTGGGTGCTCACTCGTGTAGGAAGGTGAGGCGTGTTTGACGAGCTCGCTGCTTGTGGACCTCGATTTCTGCACTGACTGGCGGTAAATGATAGATTCCCGTGCCTGTGATGGTTTAAACTGGAGCAGTTACTCAGGTGGCACCACTCGTCGCAGCAGTTGCATCTCACTGACGTCGCATTGGGATGTAGCTCTCTATTGCATACGCAACAGATCCAAGGACCTGGGTTTGTTTCAATGCCGGCGCGGAGAAGTAGTATTGAGAGTAGTTACGCCGAGATGTGTTGCTCCCAATAGACACAAAAAAACAAATGCAGCATGTAACACACATACACACATCCTTCTTGCATTGAAGGGGTTTGGCAGCTCTTGGCCGTTGTAAAAACGGGTCGCTCCGGTGCGTAGACCCGGCTGCCGCAGGAACCTTAGAGCCAGTGGCGTTTCGTTGGCTTAGTTGATTAATTTAGGGGAGTGGTCACTTGGAACCTCTATCTAACCAGCGGAGGGTGCCAAATGGACTTAATCGGAGGCCAAATGCAGGCTGCTCTACCGGCAACCATCCCACCTAACCTAACCGACATTTTTGTATTGGTGTTAGGCAACTGTGTTCGCAATTCATGTTAACCGAATAATTCGTATAAATCCGCCCACAGACTGTCGAACACGAACTTCAACTTCAACACGAACCTGGTACAAATTTATGGTATACGCCTACCACTGCCACACGAGGGGTGGGTGTCGTTGATCAAATTATAGAAAATAAAATCAGAAGTTTGGCCAAATATAGAAAATTATGCTGGCTCATCTTGAGCGCTATATTTGCTACTCTTAATGAGTGCTATAAGACAATTATTGTATTTCGTATTTTCCAGCACCTGCAACGAAATTCTGAAAATTGCCTGGACATTGATGCCGGCTTAATAGAAGCTTTATCCATTAAATTAAAGGATCACATTCTACCGCCGGATGGTAGCTGGTTTGATTCCATTTGTAAGTTTGTCTATGAAAAGTTGAAGGTAAATCCACAAAATCTACCTAAAAATTCATGCGCAAATCAGTTTATCGAAAAATCCGCCTTCTTCCAGAACGAAGACATCTTCCTCAATAAATTTTACCAAAGCTCCGCCTACCGACGTCTGCTACTAGAATTGGAATTCGTCGGTCACAGTGGTGAATCGGATGTCGACAATCCGCTACAAACATACTCAGAAACCGGAAGTGATTCAAATTCGGGTGATCTGAATTTCGATGATCTGATTGGTGTCGACATAATTACCAGTAAAGCGGATCTTACACTTCCGAAGCCCGATCTACTAGAAATCTCCAGTTTTAAACATTCCCGCTCGCATAGTGACTGTACCGGAATCGTACCAAGCTATTCGGATCTGAATTTAAAAACCGCATGTGAAAAAATCGATATCGATCAAATCGATGGAAATAGGTTGACGGTTGCGAAAGAACCACAACCAGAACGTGCCAAAAGCGCTCCGTCACGACCACCCCGTGTACCTGAAATACTAATCGAGAATAAACAAAAGCTGATAGCGAAAATAATTAACACGGCAATCCTTTGTGAGGGTCAGTATGCCGTGTATGCTATACAAGTTGTTGTTGTCGAGGATAATCAACAGAAAAGTTGGCACATCTATCGACGTTATTCCAAATTTCTGGAATTGAAAAAGATCTTGACGAAAAAATATGCGATCGTGTCGAAAATTCCATTTCCGGCTAAGAAAACATTCCATAATACGCAACGGGCTGTGCTGGAACATCGTATGGTGTTGTTGAATGATTTTCTTTCGGTCATATGCCAATGGGCCGAGGACAATTCAGATATGATGAAAACGGTTCGGGAATTTCTGGAACCCGACACGGATGACAGGAAAATTCATGGGGGAGTGGTTATTAGAACGGTGAGTTGAACTTGTGTAACTCTCCTTAAACTATTTTTAAATGTATTTTATCATTAGATTGAAACCATTGTAAACCCTTTGAAAACGGGCATGCGAACTATCCGCAATATGCCAGATACTCTGGTGGGAGGCTTTTCAAAACTACTCTTAGGCAAGGGACCACTCAAAGAGCCCTCATTTTTAGAAGTTAATTATTTGGAGGTAAGGATATTTTTTTCATATCCAATGTACATATTATATTAGATATTTTCAGCAATCATCCGAATACCCTGCTTTGGCAGCTGCTCTGCATTTATTAGACGAAGTTTTTGACTTGCAAGCTCGTTCGCAATGGTTGCGTAGAGGTATTATTAATCGTGTTCTTGGTGCACCGTGGGTAAGCCAAACAGCCAATAAGAAAATTCTCCAAGCAGCGAAATCGTTAATAGAAGTTGATAAGCTCGAACTATTGCTGTCGTCAGTTCTGTAAGTAATGATTAATGTTGGAGGCAAATTAAACTTGCTAATCATTTGTATTCTCTCGGAATGTATCTAGGAATAGTCTATGGCCCGATGGGAAGAAAATGAAACGTGCCACACCACGTGAGGACAATACCAAATTAAGGACACGAGTGGCAGCTAGAATGGCACTGTTTGCACTTCTCTCGGACGACTTGAAACATGTCGTTGGCTCGGAAACCACCCGGGCCGGATTATTGAATTTTTTCACAATGTGGCAACAGAAGAAATTGAATTTACAATTAGCTTTGATTTTACTTAATGATATTCTAACGAGTTTATATGGCGTTGATTGTATGACGAAACACGTTAAGGAATGATTGGCTAAGAGTAAAATGAGAATTATACAATAATAATAAGCATAAAGTGATTTTTATATATATTATATAATATGTATTGTATAAATATTTATAAATTCATTTGAGAAGAGATTAAGCAAATTTAGGCATTTTTTTCTTTGCTTTGTTATTTATTTTATGATTAATGTTAGTTAAAATATTTTGATCAGGATACTCCAATTTAATCTAAAATAGAAATACACTGTTAAATTATTGAAATGCAGCAGAAGAGTTTTATTGTTTTATAATACGGCAAATGATTTCTAGTTCTATCTAGAAAGGATTCCTTCAATGTGTGTCTGCATTTATACATACACTAGCTAAAAGAACTACGCTCAGCGCCACGATTCGTCCCAACGACCCCGAAAACTATTGGTTTAACACTAATATCCGTCATTTCCGAAATTTTTTTTTGCACTCTCATTCACCTCCGGGTTTATTTAGTATCATATCAGCCTTTTTCGAATATGCATGGTTCAGAATAGGCGTATTAATGCATTTTCCGCTTTGTAATGTCTTTGGGGATCAGTCAGAATTTATGATTTGCACCGGGAATGTTTTGCAAACGCTGATCCACTTGCTGTGTTCTTCGTGGCCCATGAAATATAAATAAATGCTAATGTGCTTTCTATTCAATGACAGCAATGAAGGAGAAGGCTAGCATCGAATTTCTGCAAAATCATTCTCGTCGTTTGGCAAGTACTACTGTTGAGCCATCTGGTATTGGCCCTATCCACTGCCACGAACTTAATTGCCACTTTGCACGATGCAATTGGCATTCTAATGTCAATACGGTCCCCATCGACGACACCAGTTGTCCCCTCATGAGCAAAATCGTCCGCCCTGCAATTGCCCGCAAAGCCTCTGTGACTCGGTATCCAGCAGAGGGTAATGTTGAAGAAGTAACTCATCTCCATGAGAGCCGAGCGGCACTTCTGAATAGTTTTCAATGTGGTGAGAACAGAGTCAAGCGAGTGAATCGCAGCCTGAGTGTCCGCATAGATAGTGATGTCTCTTGCAATCACGACATGATTCCTTAACCAGGTCAGAGCTTCCGAGATCGTCGAAACCTCAGCCTGCAGGACACTACAAAAGTCGGGAAGACGGTAGGATAAGTTGATTCCCAGTCCCTCCGAGTATATACCAACCCCAACTCTGTCATCGGTCTAAGGCCCATCCGTGTAGATAGCCAAGGAGTTTGAGGTAGAGGGTACATTATCAACCCATAGGCTTCTCGACGGAATCAGGCTGGTGTAATTTCTACCAAAAACGTGTTTTGGAGACGTGTAATCAGTCTCCAGAGGGAGATCCAGGTTGTTCCGGATAGCCGAGTGGCCAGTACTCGACGCAATCCATTGGCCGGTTTCGCGAAGACGCAGGGCCGTGTTCTTCGCCAGTTGTTCGCCAAATATGTCAAGCGGGAGCAAGTTTAGCAGCGTGTCCAAGCTGGCTGACGGAGTTGTTCTAAAGGCCCCCGTCGTGGCAATCGCTCCTAGCCTTTGCACTTTGCTTAACAGGTGACAATAGCACGCCACTCTTAGTGTTGCGGAAAATGGTGGGACGGAGCAGGGCATCGCTCGTCGTATCAATCAGGCTAAATCCACATATGGCATGCCGATATTTACATCCCAAAAAAGTGCTAGTTACAAACCCCTCAAATTGCAGGCGCAGCCGTCTACATTCCGGTTTCATTTAATATAAATACATAATTTTACGAATTTTATTAGGGACGGTAAAATTAAACATCTCCTAACGGACACCTTTCCTTACGAATAATATTGAAATGTTCCAGCTGCTACAAGCTTTTGAATTTTTGAAAGACGCCGACCTCACTTTTCTAAAAACATTACCCTAAATTACGAAAATTCGCAATTGTTCTTAAAACATTGCTCTGTAAAGTGAAAAACTATTACCTGCTAATTTTATTTTTTGTAAATTAAATCTTTGTTTTGCTATGATCGGGCTAACATCATTTTATCTAAATTTTTTTAATATTGTACAGCTAGAGACCTCTAATTACAAACTTTGATAAAAGCATCAAATCCGCCTACCAATTAAACCAAATTTACTGTATGTATTCAAGGTCCTTGTAATGTGCAAGTGCGAATTATTTCCAGTGAAAATTGGAATTGGTAACTTGGTTGAATTCTGCATAGCTTAGCTTGGCAACGCACCATGCATTTTTGTTACCTGTTGTTAAGTTGGAGAAATTAAAGAGGGAATTTGAGAATAAATAATATTTGTCCTGTGAGGGGTACGCACCTCAAGCTAAAATGTTTTGACTAGCAACAAACAGGCATGGTTCGTTGCCAAGCCAAAGCTACAAAAGCATCTTAAGTTGGTATACAGAATGAAACCGAGTCACCTATGCCAAACCAAATTGAAAAATCCATTCAGGTGGTCGACGTAAGGAATTATTTATAATTTGAGTTGAATGTATAATAATTATTGGCCATGTTATGAGATGTTGGTTTGAATCGGTTACAATTTTTTTGACTTGCATTGTTCAAATTCGCCATTCAACGTTCAACTTGTAAAAACGATGAAAGAATGGATAAAATCGACGTCTCTTTTTTAGCAAATAGGATTGATAGTCTAAAAGAGCGATCACTCCATAGAACTTTCTCCTCTGCCAAAAGACTTGTGTGCATTGACAAATTGTATAGATTACACAAAGAAAGCTCACTCCATACAACTTTAGCCTCCGCCGGTAGATTTGTATGTAATGATTCTCTTGTGTATCTATACTGTAATGTTATATATTCTTGTGCTGAATAATGAAAACACTTCGATTGAAAAAAAAAACACACACACTTTATTTACTAAACGAACTACACACGACCAACGTCAAACTAGCTCGAACTATTTGTTAACGGCGGATAATGATTTATCCTCCTTTCCGCTTCCGAGTGGATACTGTCACGGATGAACTCTCGATTACGACTACTTGTTGCTCCCGGTGACATCTGCCTTTTATAGCTGGAACTGTTTTGAGAAGGTTCTAGACTCCAGTTGACTCGAGAATCAGTTGGTACTTTTCATGGATAGTTCGAGGCTATGATGGAGCGTAGTACAGTGTGTGTCGTAAGTGAGATGTACTTCGTACATATAACAATACTGTGTAGTTCATACTATTTGTCAATACATACAAATCTACGGGCAGAGAGGAAAGTTCTATGGAGTGATCGCTCTTCTAGAATATCAATCCTCTTTGCTTTTAGTATGACATCCCAGATGAGCTTGGGCTGCTAAATATTAGAATATCTGCTTTGTGTAGCAGCTAACTTTTGCTGCTGACAATAACAAATAACATATACAGATTAGCACTTGAGACAATACACTCAACGGTGTCATGAGTTGGAGGTTAAAAGCTTTCAAGCTATAGCTTTTCACAATAACAGCTGCCCCAATTAACTCCTCTCTTAACTAAATTAGGTCTTAGCCAAATGAGTCACTAACTGTGCCATTAAGAAGAAAGTGAAGTCCGGATGGGGCAACGGTTAGGATTTTCGTCTTCTATGCACTGGGCCCCGATTCGATTCCTACTAACTACTACTGCATTCAGTAGGAATCGAACCGATAGAAAAAGGGGGATTTAGGTGTCGGACTATGAGCCCACGTAGCTTACCCCATTTGAGGTAAACAAGAAGCAAAATGACTGCGACTGAGATGAAAATACTACGGATGTCAGTGACCAAAAAGGATCGTATCAAAAGTACCCACATCCGAGGCAGCTGAGATTATCCCGCCAGAATGGGCGAAGTGTCAACACCACAGGCAGAGCAACGCGAAGCCGCAGAGTGGTATGAAAGGCTAAGATGAAGACAAAGTCGGTTGATCGTGTTGCAAACCACACACATCAGTACAAAACACACCGTCACGATCTAGTAAAGGAGATGATGCTAACTCATCTCGAGGCCTTGGTCCAAATTAGGCTGTTGCGCCAGTTATTTATTTATTTTAGTAAGAATAAAGGATAATATTTGTACTAATTTTATCCCCATAGTGGACTTAATAGGGAATAAATTAGAATACAAACAATTCCACATATTTCAGAATATTCACGGAGTAAGCACCTGTGTACCATTGGTAATCAAACCGAACAAGATTGGTTTGCCGCAATACAATATTTTAAAGAAAATTAGAGGCCCCAAGTGTGAAAGACGAGTCCTGAACCTGCAACATGTTGTAGCTTAGTGTCACCATACACTGTCAAACTCGAACTCGATCTCGAACATGGTACAAGTGGACCGGTTTTCTTTACGTTTATGTGAAGTGTGTGTGTGTATCTTGAGCTATTCAGAAGACACTTGTACCAGGTTCGTGTTCGAGTTTGACCGTGTATGGTGACACTTAGGGTTCCATGTCACTTACGTTGCCGCTTCAATGCAAAAAAAGTAAAGCACAATTTATCATGTGCAAAGGCCCTGAAAACTTGTGTTTTAAAAATCCGGACGGCTCTGAAAGGCCGGCCCCGGGGGGAATCACCTCGTTTCCCCCACCCTCTCATCAGGCCAGGGTCTTAGTAGAGTTTGCTAGTCCTCTAGCACCTGGCTCATACAAATACAAGTATCCATCTTACAAACAAAAATATTTGTAGTCCAGTTGTCGTATCGATAGATTTCTTATGAAGCAACGAATAAATGATGGCGCTTCAAAATTGTCTTCCTGGTAAAATAACAACATACTGTGTTTTTTCTCGATTGATGTTTTTTTTTAATACGTTCAAATTCTATCGAATTCACATTTTTTTCTATTTAGCTATTCCTCGATTTCTGACCCTTTCTGTGTATTTGCTTTATATTTACTTTTCCGATCAGTTTTCAGTGGAATAGAAACGAATATTTTTAACTCAACAAATATTGATTTGATTGATTGCATTGTAAACATTTGGATTGCAGATATTTTCAATTCATGAATGTCCAAACGTGTAATATATTATCGAATTAAACCTTAATTCGCGAGATTTCATGATAAAAGACAGCTCAGAAGAAGTTTTATTATGAACAGGGCTGCCAGATATACGAATTTTTCTGTATTCATGCGGATTTTTCGTCCTGTCTTGAAAATATACGAAAATTTAGCCGGAATTTACGGGGTCATACGGAATTATACGGATTTTATACGAAATTGTTCGGATTTAAAAAAAAAACGCTCGAACTACAAGATCAAGAACAAGATTCTCTCTCAGCAACTGCACCATCCAGGGCCGTCGAGAGAAAATCCGGGCCCGGGGCTGAACAGCTATTGACCTATATACTGAATGTCCCATATTTGGCGACGATTACAAATACAATACTTTTAAGAGTCCGCGCACACGGCAAACTTTTGAGTTCGCTGAAAAACTAAATACAGTCACTTCTACACTGACGTAAGTATTTCGTTCCAAGGGAATTTACGTAAGCCGAAATTTTACACATGTCGAGGTTCCTTCTAAACTACATGGCAATATTGTTTTAAATACCAGCAAAATCCATAAACTCGTATTTAAATAGGACTTATTAACGAAAGCAGCTTCGTCGGCTTCTAAATAGTCAACGAGGGAGCTTACAGTTCACAAGGTGTTATGTAGGATAAAAATGTAAGGTAGCCAAAACCTCCAGAATGGAGTCGGATTGGCGCTCGTATAAAAAAAAACATCTTGTTGAGTACAAGAAAAAGTTGAGGAAAACCAATTTGTGCGGATGGTTGTCTCGACAAATTTACGCAGATGGAAGGCTGTTCGAAAACAGGGAAGGACTAATATCGGCAACCGAACCGGCTTTTCAACAAGTTCCATTAGATTACATAAAAAGTTTATTGAATTCCTTAACAGAGAGACTTTTTGAAGTTGTACGCGATGATGGAGGACATACACATTATAAATAATAATAAAAAAAAAGTAAAAAAAATAAAAGCATTGGTTTTATTACCTATTTTTGTAGGTGCGTCTATCCTATTGTCACACATTTAAGTTGCAAAATGCTAAACTTGAATTTATCGTTTTCATCTGTTACATTTTCCGTTTATTGTTGCTAGCTAACATGCAGCATCACAAAAGATTATTAAATATTAAATTTAATCGAAATACACCCAACATGCGAAAAATTATGTCGCAATTGTAAGTGCGACTATCCTTTTGTCGAGGAGTGTATGTTGTAAATTTTAGTATCAACATTGCCCGATTTTATGGCGATGGCTTGCACTTCCATGGTGGTATCGTTGTTGGTGACATTTCCCGGTATTGTACGGAGTGGTGAATGATGAAGGCAAGCCCTCCTCCAGCGTTGGTCAACCTGTCTTTCCTGATTAGATTAGATTAGATGATGGGCAGCTGGCCCAGAGGGCCAACAAGCACTGCAACCCGGAGGTCTATTGTGCTACATCCTGCAGTCTATGCAAATTAGAGATTAATTATCTGACTAATTCTCGAGACCAGTCATCCCAACAAATCTGCTCAGCTGTTCGAGTGTTAGTGAGGCAATCGTTTCCGCTTCAGGGAATGCATCGCCGAAGCATTTCAAGCGGCGGGGATGAAGTGCGGCACAGTCATAGAGAATGTGCTGGGACGTCTCATCCTCCCTCTCACAGAAGCGATTGCTTGGGTCAGAGACAATTCCCATTCTGTGTACATGACCCCTCAAGGTAAAGTGACCCGTGAGGAGCCCGCAAATAATTCGCACCCGGTTTCTGCGTAGTCTTAGCAGCTCAAGGTTACGATTGCGTGAGTGGCTAGCTATAAACAGCTTAGCCTGTCTAAGACCAGGGATATTGCCCTAGTGCGAGATGGTTACTGAGTGCTCCCATTCCCTGTATGGCTCTGGACCGACGAGTTGGGTTGCAGAAGCTCCCCTGGCCAATTCGTCAGCTGTTTCAATTCCCGGGGTACCGGCGTGTTCGGGGACCCAGTAAATAGTAACGTTATTTACGGAGCCTGCAAGGCTTCACGATCACTAAGCACCAATTTCGACGAGACAGAGAAGTTACTTAGTGCTTTGATGGCCGCCTGGTTTTTTTGTGAAGATTGTAATATTCCTGTTTCGGTATCCAGCTGCTAACCATGTGTTCGCGCAAGTCTCGATTGCATGAACTTCCGCCTGAAATCCCGTAGCGTACTTTCCCATTGGAATGGATATCTTGTGAGACGGACCTATGACGCCCGCCCCTATAACCTCTTCGGTTTTAGGTCCATCTGTGTACTACTTGACAATGTTGAAGGGGAGGGTGTCTAGCTTCAGATTCCAATCCTCTCTACTCCAAATTTCGGTGGAGAATGGAAGTTTGAAGCAAAGCTCCCTGGGTAAATGGTCTGATGGCATACAAGATACGTTGTCCTCATTTACCCAGTTGGTTTACTATGGGTTTAGTTTGAGGAAATTCTGGCAAGCTTTTAGTCTTGCTACTGCTATTTTTGCCTCCGTCTTTATGTGAATGTGGAGCGGAGGGAGGTTGAGTAGCGCTTCAAAAATTGCAGTCGGGTAGCTGCGGATAGCCCCCGTTGCTGTGAGACATGAATCTCACCCAGTTTGATTTTACCATCATTGTTGGTTGAATTTTTCCACCAAAAAACAGCTCCATATTCAATAATTGGTCTGACAATCGCCTTACAGATCCATAGGATTATGCGAGGGCTTGTTCCCTAAGCCTTACCCACAAACTGCCTGCAAACCCAAAGGGCGTTAATGGCTTTGTCCGATATTGTCTGTAGGTGTTCCGACCAGAGCAATTTCCTGTCTAGAGTAACACCGAGGTATTTGGCGGAATCCGCCAGTAGCACTGGAGAGTTGTACATTGTAGGACATCTCACTTGTCATTCGTCAACCAGAATTTCCGGATCATTCCGGCGACGACATAGAGCGCTTCGTGCGAAGTGGTTCAGTATGCACAACATACTCTCAATGCGCACTTTCGGTAAGCCTAGTTAACTTGCCTGGTATTCCAAGCGTATTGCAGAGCACTGCCCCAAATCGGTGAGGCATACAGCAGGATAGGGGCTATCACTCTAGATAATAGAAGCTCAGCCTCGCGTCGATCATAGCACCTAAGTGAAGTGCCTAATGGCTTAGAGGTTATGATATTGCTTCCGTCTTTGATCTTCAGAGAGGTCTGCGCTGATACACTGATAAAAATACCTTCCGTTTTTTGATCGGTGATCTCCAATCCAAATGTTTCCAACCACAACTTAATAGTTCGACATACGACCTCTTTAGGCATCGTGCGTTTCAAGATGACATTATACGAGGATAAGGTGAAAAGTTCTCGGCCTGGCACAGAAATACCGTTACAATCTGCAAATATTTATATTTCCTGCCTGGGTGCACGTGTCATTAGTTCGTATGACAAGTTTCAAGTTCTCTCAAGTAGTTTGTTTACACGAATTTTTGCAGTAGACGTCTTACGTGTTTTTCGTTAAAATGGGGAAACTTGAATATCGTGCCGTCATAAAATTCTTCGTTTTGAATGGATTAATGGAAATTCATCCGAAGTTAAAATAACAAAAGCTTACGGGGACTATGCTCCTTCGATGTCAACCGTTCAAAAATGGGCAGCTGAATTTAAACGTGGTCGCACGTCCCTCGAAGACGACCCACGTCAAGGACGGCCAAAAACCGCAACCACACCGGAAGGCCGGTTTCACATGGAACGCACGATACACGAGATTCTAGTAGAAAGCTCCAGTGGCGAGCGAGCTTTCATACGAGTGCAATTTAAAATTAATGTGTGCGTTCAGAAGGAACTGAGCAACTTCCGCTCAGCGAACATGTTCAGAACGAGCGGATTCAGAAGTGGCCGAGCAACTTCTGCTCGGGTGAGCATGATCAAATTTCACCGAGCAAGAAATATTTCTGCTCACTGATCAGTGCTCAGGTTCTTCTTCTTCTTTTCAACCTGACGCTCATGTTGCGAGTTTCGAGTTTTGACAGTTATCAAATTGGTTGTTGTGTTTTCGCCGTTTTCGGCTTCTAGTTCTTTGGTTTTCGGGTGCTTTTGAATTTGTTTTCTCGTTGTTCGTGATTTTTGTAATGGACAGCGTGGGATTCATGTATTTTCCACTTTTCGGCACTTGACGTCTAAAATTGTCATCGTCAGCTTTCAGCTGGTCGATTTGTCAGCTGGTGAAGTAGCGTTCAGCAGGTGCAGACTCCAAACCGAGCAGCTCCGGAGCTGCTCGCGAGCAGTTGCGGATCAGCTCGCGAGCGGTTTCTGCTCTTTTGCCACCTTCTGAACGCACTCAATCATCGCACATACAAAGCTCGCTCGCCACTGGTGTTTTCTGCTAGAATCTCGTGTATCGTGCGTTCCGTGTGAAACCGGCCGAAACCATCGAAAAAGTGCATGATGTCGTGTTGGACGGTAGGCGAATTAAAGTGAGTGATATTGCTGTGGCTGTGGGGATATGGGAAGAAAGGGTGCGAAACATCTTGCACAAAGAATTGGAGATGCGAAAGCTCTGCGCAAGATGGGTGTGCCGCTTTTGTTGAGTGCCGATCAAAAGCAAATGTGCAAACGATTTTCGCAGCAATCTTTGCACCGATTCAATCAGGATCCGTCCGATTTTGTGCAGCGATTTGTCACCATAGATGAGACTTGGGTCCACCACTACACGCCAGAAACGAAATAGCAGCCGAAGCAGTGCGTGGAAGTCGGTGGTTTATCGCCAAAGAAAGCAAAGTCGATCGCAACTGCCGAAAAGGTCATGGCCGGCGTGTTTTGTGGTGCGAAAGGGATAATGTTAATTGATTACCTTGAAAAAGGCAGAACAATAACAGGCGAATATTACTCCAAACTTCTTGACCAGCTGGATGCCAAAATTCGCGAGAAGAGGCCTGGCTTGAAGAAGAAAAAAATCTTCTTTCACCAGGACATCGCACCTGTACATAAGCGTGCGTTGGCGATGCGGGATTTGGGGTACGATTTGCTCGATAGTCCCCCTATTCTCCTGATTTGGCACCCTCAGACTTCCATCCCAGACTTGAAGAAATTTGTTTCTGGGAAGCGCTTCGCATCCAATGATGAGAGGGCCGTAGATGCATATTTTCACAGCCTTCCAGACTCTCACTTGCGGGAAGGAATACTGATGTTGTAGGAACGCTGGACCAAGTGTGTTGAAGTCAAGGGAGATTATGTAAAAAAAAAATAAAACCAATTTTTAGCTGAAAATCGCAGTTCATTGTCAGGCCGAGGCACTCGTACATGATAATCCACAGCAGACGACCAAGAACGGATCCCTATGGAACGCCAGCTGTTACCGTGTACTGCATGTTCGTGTGATTTGATTGACCTTAGAAATATGACTGCCACAATGCTCAATAGTTACATCGCCAGCACAGGCTGATACGTAGGTCCCAACGGGCCCAGTAGTGGTCTAAGTGTGCAGTGGCGTATCATGGCAGCCCCTACACTTAGCCTAACCTAATAGAAGCCAGAACTTACATCACATACTACATCACCGACAGTACCAGTCAAACCGACGCATGTACTATAAAATGATCTAGCACAGAAATCGGCACATACAAAGAAAGGTGACCTCATCTAAGCAAGTAGATGCTGGAGCACTCCACACCATGTTAGCCATTTTGTGAAATGTCACTTTATTGTGAGTGAACCAATTCAAAGGCGCTAAAGATCTTTGATATATTAGAAGCGATTGATACAGTACCGTCCATCAGGCATGTCTCAAGGCTTGCAAGGTATTTATTTCACGTTGAGAATATTAGTTCCACGGTCACACGAAATTGCCTGAAATCGATCAAGAACTAAATACGACATTCAACCACACTAAAACTTAAACGACTGTCACTTTTTCTTGACCATGAATCCGAGGAAAGACTTCACTCCAATTTTAACACAAAATCGAAATCCGACCCGGAGATAAGAGATCGCAAGCATAATTATTCTAAATCGTTTTCTTATGGTCCACGGCAAGGACAATCCATGCAATTTAATGGCTCATTATATCCAATTAGTAGCGCAAGACACACAATCAAAAACAACGCAACATTGTTATTGTTTCCATGTCAAATTAGATCATTACAACATCCGACTTCGCTGAAATTCGATTCGTTCAAGCCTTCAGGCATACTATCAATTCGAAACCACTCGATAAGTCCAATCAAAATACGCAAATATCAATGAAATTTACTGTTTTTATCATTTTTTTATTATTTGTTGGCATAAATGTATCTCTTACAAACGAATGTACAAAAAATTAAATCATCTACGAGTAGTCGCAACAAAAAGAAAGAATTTTTTTTTATAGATTTACAAATCTGATTTGCAAGCATGGCACTTGTATCCATTCTCCGTTCTTTTTGTTGTATGGAAAAGACAGAAATAAAAACGTAAAAGTTTAAATGAAAATTATCGGGGAGACGGAACAAATTGAAAAACCAACAGAAACTTAAAACAAAATAAATGGTAACCTTAAATTCACTGCCTTTGCTTTTATTTTTCTCATGTTTTTTTTTGTTTTCATTCTTTCTCTTCATTGTGTCTGATTTATAAATTATTTAGTATCAAAAACTCAAAATGTACACGTGCACGTATTCAATAAATGCAGCTGCAAGAGCCTTCCTAATACTATCTATCATTTTGCTTTTATACATGGTTTTTTGTATCCTTTAAATGCAACTGATGTTTTAAACCGATACTAGTCCACTACAAACTAACGCTACAAATAGCTTACAAAAAATTAATATTATGGTAATTTTATAACATCTTCATTTTCTTATTTAATCTGATTTTCTTTATTCATATAGAAACTGTACAAAAAGGTTTGTTGTTGTTTTACACTTTACGTACTATCGCTAAACTTATTTAAAAAGAATCTTAGAATGATCTTAAATAGCTATATCTATCACTCGGCGCGTTTTTATCATCAGGAAATTTATATAGAAAAATATACATATAAAAAACGAGTTTGTTGAAAATTTTCTAAGTATGCTTAACTATTTCTTACTTTTTCTTTATTTGTATTTTTAATCATTTTTCTATGTTTAAATAACATATTATATTTTCAACAGTTGATGTACATTGATGTAAAGATACTTTTGTTTAATGTATTTATTGGTCAATACTATAATCACCCGTATTGCTTGTTTTTTTTTTAAATTTATTGGTATTCTCTTTTGTTATAGTTCACCAATCACCAACACCAACGATTCGCACTGGTGTTGGTGAAGCCGAAAGAAAGCCATTCACCAACGCTGGCCGACAATTCCGAGTTGATTTTTCATCATCAAATCTAAATCTCGCCGCGAAAATGTCCTTCTCGGGGAAGCTGAATGCGACCACGCGTTGGTGAAGCGGGAGCCCAATAAATATTGGAAAATATCACATTTGAGAAGACGACATTCTGAATTCGACCAATACAGGGCGGTGACTGCCCGCTAGGTCGTCAACAATGCCTGCATTGGTGACACCTGTCTCTTCTTCTACTTCTTCTTGTCTCTCAATCGATTCGTTGGTGAAGTCCCGCAGTTTTGTTATGTTAGCTATTAAATTACATGTTGGTATGATTTTTTATTGTATCCCTGATATTTGTTATTTGCCTTCGGTCATTCCGTTTGATTGGACCCATACTTTTGTCGCAAAATGAACAATCATGAGATCATTGGTGAGTGCTTTGCTTCAAAGCATTTTGTTGTTGTTGTCGTTTTGTTTTCCTTAGAGGGGCGCTTTAATATTTATGGCGTTTTTAAGACGAAATTCTTGACCTACTATCTCTGTTAAACCTTTAGCCGTAACGCTTTTTTCCACATCAACTATTGGGCTTTCTCCTTGCCGGCCCCCACACCAATTCCCAATAAATGTTCGCCCGTCATCAATCCTGTGGCGCTGGGCTGATGGGCATAGTTGCGAATTTGATGCAATGAGATCAGCTGATTGGGAAACGCATTGGCCGTGTTCTGGTTGACGTTCTTCGTCTGGAAATTGATAGCATCGTAGAAGTAGGATCGCTGAGGAACGGCATGATGACCCAAGGTGTTGATATGCGGTGGCATCGTGTTGATTGGAGTGAATGCCGAGTTACTGGTGGTTTTCGTTATACTGGCAGCATCATAGCCCCCGTTCGAAACGGACGTGACGACAGCATGGTTCACTGGCGATGATTGTTGATTGGAGAGATGTTGAGCGAGGGCGTTGTTATTCTGTTGTCGCGAAACCACCAAATCCTCGCCCTCTTCGTTGGAATTCTGCGAGTTGGTGCCGTTCGTGCTGCCATTCAACGCTCGATGATGTTCCAGCAAGGTGCGATGATGCGATTGAAGTTCACTTTGTTGTTGAGCCAAGGCAAAGTCGTAGCTGTTTTGCTGTTGTTGTTGCATCGCTTCGGCCAGAGAAGCGGCAGCCGAGTCAGGACTCACTTTTGGCCAATAGGGATGCTCACCGTTAACACCAGCCGCCGCCGCGACATTTATTCCAATGTTACGATTGAGGTTCAGACCTAATCCGGCCAAGGCGACACTGGGTGGTGTTGTGGCCGAGACGGCTGACGAAACGGCTACATTAGCGGCTGAGTTCGCTGCCGCTCGGGCCTGTTTCTCCGCCTTTTCGGCATGTTTTTGCATATGCTTTTGCAAATAGGTCTCCTGAGTATAGCTCTTTCCGCAGAAATTGCAGATATGCGTCTTCAAATGTTTCGATTCCTTGTGCTTGGGTATGTGCTCGAGCAGGGCCGTCTCATCGCTGAAACACTTGTAGCATGAGTTGCATTTGTACGGTTTATCGGTCTGGTGACAGCGGGAATGCGACTGAAGATTGGAGAGTTGAGAAAAGGCTTTTTGGCAGCCGGGGTGTCGACATTTGTACGGCTTATCGCCCGTGTGTGTGCGAATGTGTTGTTGTAGGTGCGACAGCTGGGTGAATTTTCGTTGACAAATTTCACAGCGATACGGCTTGATGCCGAGATGAATGCGAGCATGTTGCGACAGATAGCTGGAGTTGGCGAACGCCTTGGTACATTGCGCGCATTTGTAGGGTTTGGCTTCGCGCATATGGAGTTGATTGTGCAATTGCATTTCGGATTTGGGTGTGAAGAGCTGAAAATGAAAAGAGAAAAGAGACGATGGTTAATTATACTGAAAAATATGAATGACTAATGGAAAATGAATTATTAAAAGGGGTCCGGAATTCGTTGTGCTATAATAGTTAGAAAAGGGGTGCGAATGGATGAATAATGCATACCCGTAAAGGTACAAAGCTAGAAGATCTCCAGGAAGACACTAAGATTAGCGGGGTTGACTCATTCAATGAAGGCGAATCCCAGATTCCCAAAAAGGTTCAAAGCTGGAAGTAACAGATCTGTAATAATACTATCCCCACTCTGTACTTCAGGTTATTTTTGAACCAACTCGCGCCTGCGCTGCGCACTGCTACCCATTTGCTTGCGGTCGCTATACGTTCGGTAAATGTCGTGACGCCATCGGTCACTCAGCCACAATTTTAACATTTACGAAGCATTTGGCCCCTCGCTCTTCGGGCCCCTGGGCCAAATGTTAATACGTGTTGTGCGTGTTTCAGTGCGCAGACGCGAATATGTCAACCATAACTCGATATTCAAATTTTTACCCTCACTCGGTGTCTGTTGTTGTTGTAGCAATGCAGAAATATAGTTTCAGTGTGTGTGTCATAAAATCAGCGTGTCCGACTCAGTTTCCGTAGGAAGTTGCAGAAACGCAGCCACTTCGATGGGGTTCTCCCAGAGCGTTATAGGTGTTAGGTGCGTTAGTGCTGCAGGGCAGTCGAAGGAGTGTTTCGGATGCTGTGGTTGGTTGCTGAAAATGTGACACACACATATACTTCCTTCTGCATTGAAGGGGTTTGGCACCTCTTGGCCGTTGTAAAAACGGGTCGCTCCGGTGCGTAGAACCGGCTGCCTATTTCCTATCTGTTCAATATATATCTATGCTCCTGGTAGACCGAGAATGAGCTGGGTGGACTCAATCGGCGAAGGTAAATCCCAATATTCAAAAAGGGCCAAAGGTGTAGTGGGTAGTCTTGGTCGATGAAGGCAATTTCGAATGCCAAAAAGGTACAAAACTGAAAAAGCTCCTGGTGGACCGAGAAAGAGCTGCGTGAGCTCGGTCGGAAGACTACAGACGCAGACTCTCAAAGGTCATATCCCGCAGAAAACACAAATACTAATAATTAATTGAGAATTAAAGAAATTCTCATACTAAAACGCCTCGGGGCTATTATAATTTTCCGCAACTTCCAAAAACCAACGAGCACCGCTTCGCCATCCTACGTCATCCAACACAAAAGTGCCATTCATCATTGCCGTCGCGAAACAAGCTTAGTCGCTTTATCAGTTTCGCCCGAAAAAAGAAGCAGGTCTTTGGCATCAAATGCTTGTACGAGTACAAAATTGGCAAAAATGGAAATTATGGGCATTGTGAAATTTGCATTTGACTAGAAAAATACCGCGCGGCTTCATCATTTATGTGGTGAATTTCGCTCGATCAGAATCATCGTGAGAGACTTGCTATTCAGGTCTTTTCAATATTTCTAAACGGATTCTTGATTCGTCTTTTTATTTGCTTCTTCTTTGCATGTTTATTAGCTTCGCGAATTGAATGAACAAGGATGCCCTCCCATTTTTCCGGCCTGGTTCTCAATAGAGCCCGCTAGGAGTTTGAATGAAACGAGCCACGCCAACCGAATGGCTTATATGTTACGTAATCAGTAAAGTGGTAATTTTTTCTGGTGAATGAGCCTGCGACCAAATTAATTCGATTTTATTTTATTTTACGTTTTTGTTTTGTGTCTTTTTTTTTACGCGAGAATTGATTGTGCAGAACAAACATCTTAGAGAATCATTGATATGGACTTTGGTAGATATAGAATGGATACACAGCGAGTGCGCACGATTGGGGATTTGAATATCAAATAGGATTTGATGACACTGGAGGGTCACACAGATTTTATATGCCAGGGCTATGTATAATTGGAACCAATCGACCCTGAAATATTGATTTTTTGAAGAATGACTAAGGTGGGCACTTGATTTTCAATGTTCGATTTAAATTTGAATAATTTTAGCATGCAAATTGCAGGGAAAGGAAACAATTATAACTTTCGTGCTGTTTCCTGTACCAATTTCACGATTTTTTTTAAGGAATTGTTGTTGAAATTTTTAGAATTAAAAAACTAAACTTTTAACATGAAAACATGGTTGCAGGAATTTTTAGAAAATATCCTGATGTTTCCTGCGCTCTATTTACATAATTTTCGTGCAGTTTTTATGCACCATTCTTCGCATTATATCGTTTTTTTTTGTCTAAATCTCAGAATAAAGGGAGAATGTAAATGATGATGCAATGATAAACTGCAAGCAGGAAACAAATAATAGAAGGGCATTTTTATGTCCTTCGTGCAGTTTCTCGCAGTTTTATAGTTTTCTGGAAGTCAAAAAGTGGATACATCTCAAACTTGGAGTCGTTTATATAGTCTTCCGTATTCTCAGCAAGTATTACAACTCGCAAACACTACGCGAAAACTACTCGAAAACGGCAAACCCTCATGATTCGATCATCACGATCCGATGATCTCGGTTTAATTCAATTTCGATTTTACCACGTCATTATTTATGACCCTGAAACTATTATTTCTCACCTTAAACGATAATAGTCATATCAAAAGCAGCTAGACACAAGAACAACGAGACGAAAAAAAAGCGTGTGGCTGTTCCAAAAACAAAAACCTTTTCGTCTTTTGTTTCGTACATACACAATTATTATTATTATTGTCCATTTACCTTATTACTGGGGTGCATGTAATTCGTTGAATTGTACGATTAGATCGGAGGAAGTGGATAATCTTGAAAACTATGGCAACAGATGAGAGAATAATACCAAGCGTATGTTCCGTCGCACAAGAATTGAATTCCACGATCCACGAAAATCGTGAAAAATATTAAATAGGAAAAAAAAAATACTTAAAAAAAAAACCTCGACGACCAACTGACTTAGATAATGGAAGTGTAAGTGAAAATTATGCTCCCCACGAATAAAAAAAAAAGAAGCGTATTGTTGGTTTCTGGTGTCGACGCCGAAGATAATCATCTCAAGGTCAGACCTTCTTTGTTTTGCCGCCACGGAGTCCGGAAAAGAGGCAAAATTGCCCAGAAAAAAGCACTGGAGGTAAGATCGAGGCAAATTATTATTGCACATTAGATTTAAAAATGAGTGGCATGAAAGGTAAATCAGAAGACAAAAATCAGAGACAGAGGGTGTGCGATCGTTATAGGTGACTCTGGGTATAGTAAGTAGTTGTAGTATAAAAATTAAAACTGCATAGATTGCTGCGGGTCTTAGGTACCGAAATAGGTCTTTCGCAAGTAGCCCTCACAATAAACAGTCCAGGAATGGAATTAAATTTGGAAGAGTTTTACTAAGTTCTGATCCTGGGCCTTACATGCTTAGAACTTAGGCTATTTCGTCATTGGCGTTCTTGGTCTCCTAAATACGCTAAACTTGCCCTACACGGCTCGGACCAGAAATCGAGTGACTAGCATTGGTTCAATCAGTGTTCTCCGCAGTTGAGTTGGGTCCGGGTCCGTAGAGAAAAGTTCTTCAGAAAAGAACACACCTTTAAGGCTGTCCGTCATCTGATTATTCTCTATTAACGAATTCAGCCTCAAATTGCGGAGTTCGGATAAGTCCAAGTAAGACGTCTTATTCACTAGGAAACATAGGATTCCACCGTTTGAACCTCCCACTTTAGAGGGGCCGAGACTGACGCTTACTGATTCTATTCTAGACGGGAAATTAAGTTGGAGGCTAAATATTCACGAACGCGTAAAAAAAGCTAATATCGCACTTCACTGTTGTAGGAAAACCATCGGTAAAAGGTGGGCCTGCAGCCAAAAGTGTTATACTGGCTCTATGTAGCGGTTATACGATCTATTCTTTTGTACCAGTTGTCTGGTGGAATTCACTTAGTAGAGCGACTAACCGCCACTTGTTGGGAAAAGTGCAAAGGACAGCTAGTGTGGCAATCTGCGGGGCTCTCAGAACGATTCCCTCTGATGACATGAGCTCAATGCTCAACTTCTCTCTCTCTCTCAATTGCCCTAATCCCTTGTGGGGCATAGCGCGTCAACTGTTCCATGTGACCCAGGTGACGTTTCGACGGCATAAACTGGTTCCGGAGAATGCAGTTGCCAGCATGCACCTCCTGCACATCCATGGCCACGAACGTCGTCGTGGACGGAATTCGAACCCGAAACGCCGGTAGTCAAACATGAGATTGATGCCTCAACACACTGCGCTACCGGTCGCCCCAATGCTCAACTTGCTCCCCCTAAATGCTTTTGGCGAACAGATGGCTGTACGTACAGTCGCCCGTATTCGCGAAACAGGTCCGTGGTTGACTCTAAACTGTGGACACTCGACAATCTTAAGCAATCGAGATATCCCCGCAAATACAGACTATGTTTCACCAAAACTTATGTTTCCAAAGTGCTTGAAAAGTCTCATCCCATCACGAACAGAATGGAATGAAGACTTTCTCCCGACAACAGATACGATACACATCTACACAGATGGGTCTAAGACCGACCGTGGTGTAGGAGCTGACGTTCATTCTGACAGTTTAAGTCTAAACTTGTCGGTACGACTACTTGGTTACTGTAGCGTTCTACAAGTGAAATTGGTAGCTATTTGAGAAGTGCTGGTCTGGCCGGAACGTCATCGTTATATCGTATCTGTTAGGAACATTATTATTTTAATAGACAGTCAAGCTGCGATGAAAGCCCTGGAATCCGTACTTATCACCTCAAGGTAGGTGCTGGAGTACCGTGAATCTCTTATGCAGATGGGTGATTTCTTTGATATTGTTTTGTGCTGGATTCCAGGTTGTACTCTCTGCAAAGTTAAAATACCTACTCAATTGCCCTAACTCCTTGTGGGGCATAGCACGTCAACTGTTCCATGTGACCCCGTTGACGTTTCGTTGGCATAAACTGGTTTGGGAAAATGCAGTTGCTAGCATGCACCTCCTGCACCTCCATGGCCACGAACGCCGTCGTGGACGGGATTCGAACCCGAAACGCCGGTAGTCAAACATGAGACTGATGCCTCAACACACTGCGCTACCGGTCGCCCCAAATATATAAAATAAATACCTAGTGATGCATGTAAGCATGCCATAATGCAGGCTGCGATTAGTACGACTAACACAAGATGGCTTAGCGGCAACACTTGTTATAGAACAAAGCTGATATGGCCAAGGCTGGACATGAGCAGTTCTGTCAAACTATTGTTGCTGAAAAGGTATCATATTGGTGCGGTTGTGGGCGTCATTACTGGGCACTGTCCAATTGGGGAGCACGCCAGGAGGCTTCGGCTTCCGTATAAAGACTACTGTAGAAGCAGCAGGGATGAAGAAGAGAAGGAGAGTACATTTCACTTTCTCTGTGAATGCCCGGGCCTACAAAATATGAGGAGGTCAATTATTGGAGCTTACTACTTTCCGAGCTAGGGATCTCGCAGGACACTGATGTTTGCCAGCTCCGACGTTTTGTTGTGAGGTCAGGCTGGTTCAAGGCTTAAAGTGGGTAGAAACAACACACCCCGTTGGGTATCACAACGGACCCAGAAGCGGTCTATGTGTACTGCGGTTATTCATGGCAGCCCTTTAACCTAACCTAGATACTAGTCGTTGTTCCTTTTATTTTACCTATATTTGTACTGTTTATTTAGCTGAACTCGGTTTAGCAAATTGCTAGTCCCGAACCTCCTCATATCTATCATGGCATGCACTCGCAGAGTCCAGAAACACCTTCGTTTCAGACGATAGCGTCAGACTGCAGTGAGACTCTGAAAAATTTTCATCGTCGACTTGGACAAAAACTTCACCACTGGACTGTGGTCAACAATAATTAAGGACAAGATCAAAAAATACCTAGGGTCACGAGGGTCTTATGACCAACACGCCTTCATCCACCTCACTCCTTAACCCCAAGAAACAAATCGATTATCCCCCTAAGCACCTATCACACTAAATCCATTTAATAAATTACAGAAAATCTAAACGTATAATGTCTATTGAAAATTGAAAATCTGGCAACTACATTGACTCAACTTCAACTAAAGCCAAGCACCTCCCCATCAATCTCTATAATTGCCAATCATTAACAAAATATACGAAGAGAGTTAATTATAATTATTATGCATGTGATCAAAAGCAATCAAAATTATTGTAGGCCCAATATAAAATAGCAAAGCAAATATTTTCATTTCCGAGCGCAATAAAAAGGCTCATCTAAATGTTTTATTTTCGCCAGTGAACCGTGGTGTGTGTGTTGCGCCCACCAATCGATTCGCCAACAAAGCTGGTCCAAAATTAAAATACACAAATTGTAATAGGCCCCCTCCAGGCGAAATTTTGTAAAATTTATCTCCGCAAAAAAAAGTAAGTTGTACACAGTTTGATAGTGTTGTTAAAATAATTTGTATTTGGCAATTTTTCAACAGGTCGGAATGTTGTCATACAAGGAACAGATATTATATCTCCAGCCAGTATCTGAATAATGTCATGCAATATAGTCGTCATTGTCGCAGTCATTATTGTTAAGGAATATTGAATTGAATCCTAGAATCGATAGAAAGATGTGACCAAGCCAGAGTGTTCGATTGTTGTGTCTCTGATCTGAATGTGTCGCGTTGTATCTGAAAATGTATCTGACTACATGATTCTTGCATTAGATAGGTTATTGTGACAAGATTTTGATGCAAAACAGATAGGCATTGTCTTGGATGTCATTTGTTTCGATCACAAGCGACGAGTTGTTGGTGAGGACAGGTGAGTATGTATAGTGTGTCAGATGGTCACGAGATTGTATTCATGTTTTGCGATTTGAGTAGTAGATTAATTTTTTCTTTACACTCAAGACGTGTTTAACTTTCTGGACTTATGATTCGCTAATTTAGCCTCGGTGCTAGTGGGTGTTTTGGCGCCCGCAGACCCCTGTCTCAATCTAATATACAGCCAATCTTTATTTTAGAAAAGCATTTTGTATTGTTTACACTCTTTGGGTTTCTTTGGGTGTCCCAATAGCAACATCCCCATGTGAAATGTGAATAAAACCGTTTTAAAGGAATTTGAATATATTTTTATTCTGTAGTCTGATTTATAACTATTATGTGTGAAACAAAATATCTCCGAAATGTTCACCGCGGCTATTGCGGCAGACCTCTACTATTCGATTGTCTATATTTTGGATGACATTCACGCATAATTTTGAATCAATTTCGTTAATGTGACGCATTATCTCGACCTTCAGCTCTGGAATCGTTGATGGTTTGTTGGCGTACACTTTCGTTTTCAAATTTCCTCACAGAAAAAAGTCGAATGTCCCTTGCACACTACAGGAGATTTGGATAAATCTCGAGATTTAAGTACCCCCAAATCTCCAAGATTCACCATACATTTATTAATCTAGATTTAAACCGAGATTTAAATCAAATTTTGCTGAAATCTTATTGAAATGTTATTTTTTCGCCTGAATATATGCTTTCCACAGTTCACCACATTTTACGCGGTATGTTCTAGTGATAAAAATGTACATGTACAGCACTTGGTGGCGGAAGAAGAACGGATGGTGTGCATAGTAGTGATGGGCATAATGAATCTTTTCACTGTGCCAGTATATAAGCTCTGACCCTTCTCAATGAGTCGTTCAAAAAGAGTCATGTAAATAGTCTGAATCTTGGTTAATAACATATTCAACAAAATCGTAGTTTTTGAAAATTCAGATTTTTCCTTTTTTTACCCCCGATTCGATGACCCCCAATGCCGTTTAGTTCGAGCCAGCCAGATCGGACCACTATTTCCCATGACAACGGGGTTGCCAATCTGGGATGGATGACCCCAATTTTTTGTTCTCTTTTTTGACCCTATGTTCGGAGTCAGTCAAATCATTCCACTCTGTTTTAAAAGCTCCATCCCATGTATTCCTCATTTGGCAGAGAATTTGAGTAATTGGAGTATGCGCTTCGTGAGTGAAACATCAGCAGCAGCATGGGTTGTTATGTGTATATTTAGAAGTACCTATATACACAATGCATACAGATGATTATGAATGGACTTAGATGGGATTGGTTTGGTAGATAGATAATGTTGGTTTTAGTTTCAGATAGATATAAGGATGGGATGTGAATGCATGTAATACATATATGTAATCAGAAATTTTAAATGAACGTGGATTTTCTACGCGTTGCGTAGTATTTAAGCGGGGTTTAATTTGAGTATTCATTTTAGTGTGTAATTCTTAAATTGAACGACTCGGAGGCTATGTCGCTGTGCCGAATCTTTCGCTCATTCTGTTGAGTCGTTCAAAAAGAACGACTCGTTACTGTGTTACACATCACTAGCGCATGGGTTTCGGGATTTGGAAATCTATCAAAATTTAGGTGTCTGGTGTGCATATACTTTAAGGGTGTCAAACCACAAGATCTGCGCGGCCAATTGATGTCATGTCACCGTTTCGGGAGATAATCCGACCCTCGAGCTTTTGCCGTAGCAGAGTGATTGTTTCGCCAGCTGTGTGGTAACTGGCACCATCCTGTTGAAACCACGTATCATCCACGTCCATAGCTTCCAATTGGGGCCATAAAAAATCAGTTAGCATAGCAGGATGGTGCATACATTCACAGCAACAGCTTGACAAGCTTCGTTTTCGAAGAAGCACGATCCTATGACTCCATCGCTCCAAAAACCGCACCAAACAGTAACTTTTCGTGAATGCACAGGCTTCTTAATAATATCCTTTGGGTTCTCATCCGCCCAGACACGACAATTCTATTTATTTACAATTCCATTCAGGTGAAAATGCGCCTCGTCGTTAAAGAAGTTGTCGTCTACTAATGTTTGCTCATGCAATCCATCTGGCGTATTGGCGACGCTTGAAATGGTCTGTGGGTTTGGGCTCCTGAATCAGCTGAGCCTTGAGGGCGTGCAAATTCAAGTCCTTTGTCAAAATTCAATGCAAAGATCCAAAGAGGTCCAGCTCCTGAGCGCGATGACGAATAGAGGTCGACGGAGTATTTGCCACACTTTTGCGTACAGGTGAAATGGTTTCGGTGGAACAAGCTGTATGAAGGTGCTGTCACATCCGCTACCGACCCGGTTGTCTCGATTTTGGGAGATTATGCGCTCGTTTAAACGATTATACGGACCGTAAAATTACGTAGCGCACGATGAGCATTTTTTTTAACATCCATTTACATAATAGGCTTCGACAACTTTTACGCGTTGTTCGACTGTATACTGGTACATGGTTCAAATTAGTTCAAGATAAGAAATGTCAAGAAAGAGAAAAAAACTAGGCGTGTTTGACAATTTTAATGGGGAAATCCCTATTGGGACACCTTAAGAAAGCACATTATGCATGCAGTTGCAGAGTACTGGTTGTACGTAAATAATCTGGATCCCATTTTTTTTTTTTTAAATTTTGACTTTGTATCTTATATCGACCGAAAAATCCCTACTTCAAGCAAGATTGGTTGTGTTTATGAAAAAAATTGTTGCCGTTCTGGATGCCCCATTTTGTTTTTTGCAATTTTGACTTCAGATTCGTAATCAGCGACCCAAAGAAACCTCTGCTGGTTTTTTCCCCAGCAACATTGGATGTGTTTAAAAAAAAAAGTGTTGCCGTTCAGAATCTCCATTTTACTTTGGCAATTTTGACTTCAGATTCGTGATCAGCAACCTAAAAACCCTTTAACAGCTTTTTTCCAGCAAGATTGCCCGTGCTTTTGAAAAAAAAATAATTGCCGTTCAGGATCCCCTTTTCGTTTTCGATTTTTGCCAATTTTGACTTTAGATTCGCAATCAGCGACCTGAACGACCACCTACCAGTTCTTCTCTAGCAAGATTGACCGTGTTTATAAAGAGAGTGTTGCCATTCTGGATCCTCCACTGTGTTTTTGCAATTTTGACTTCAGATGCGTGATCATAAACCCCCTAACAGTTTTTTTCCTGCAAAATTCAACGTAAATTAAAAAAAAAAATCATTCAATAGTTTCTTGACGCATAAAATCAAAGAAAGGCACATCTAATTTACCCATACCCAGACCTACTCATGTTGTTCTGTTCTTTCAAAACCTGTGTGCACTCCATTGATCTATCCACAACTGGATACATTCATACCATCAGTGATGCGGATCTACCCAGACCTATATACCTAGCCCGACCTACTCAGACCTGGATACATACCTATCTAGCACTGATATTCTGTCCTTCCAAAACCTGCGTATCAGCCCAGCCTTGTATACCTATATAATCTGTATCGTCCGATGTTTGCAGTTGTGATTTAGATAAGTGAAAAAACGTAGCTTTTCCCCAAACTACAAGATTTATTTTTTGTATTATATATACATGTATTTCGGGAGCAACTTACTCCCTTCCTCAGTATACCTACAAGCTACTCTAGTAGCTACTCTAGTAGCTTGTATACTAGTAGCTTGTATACTGTAGCTTGTATACTAGTAGCTTGTATACTGTAGCTTGTATACTGAGGAAGGGAGTAAGTTGCTCCCGAAATACATGTATATATAATACAAAAAATAAATCTTGTAGTTTGGGGAAAAGCTACGTTTTTTCACTTATCTTGTATACCTACCCAGACCTGTAGACCTATCCAGACCTACCTAAACCTGGTAGCCTAAATATTTTTCAAATCGTACCTACCAGACCTAGAGCGAAAGAGTAGGTGGTGTGCTTGGATGAACCATTCTCCAGAACATTTGTACAATCCAAAAATCTTTTCCGGAAATACTGTATTACAGTCCAAAAGTCCTCTTAGTTAGACTGTAGTATTTCGTACAGTGTAACTAAACAGTCCCAAAATTTATCTCAGGATAGAACGCATAGCCAAAAAATGCACGGCTCAGTACTAGACTGAGATTTAAGCCAAACTGAACTGTTGACCCCACATACGATCCGAAATACTGTACAGTCCAACTGACTAACAGTCATCAAAGATACCATACACAGTCCAACTGTACAGTCAACCGATTCCTTCCGAAAATACTGGACCGACTAAAAATCCGTCAGGAAATACTGTACAGTTTTTTCCGCATCGATTCGATTGAGATCTGGCCGACTAAACAAGATGATCACTAATGAGAAAGTCACTGTTGCTAATGGGGAAATAGATCTTCTCTCTCAATTGCCCTAACCCCTTGTGGGGCATAGCGCGTCAACTGTTCCATGTGGCCCAGTTGACGTTTCGTCGGAATCAACTGGTTTCGGAGAATGCAGTTGCCAGCATGCATTTCCTGCACAACCATGGCCACGAACGTTGTCGTGGACGGGATTCGAACCCGAAACGCCGGTAGTCAAACATGAAATATATATCTTCGGAGATGTTTGCATAACATATCCGCTATAAACGATGCTTCACAAAGCTCTGAAATGTTCGCCTCATGAAACAATGCTATTTGGCGCAACGTCCCTCTCGTCTACACCCACAAGGAGCTTTAAAAAAAAAGAATATTTAGTGAGCGATCAAAAGAACATGAAATTGAAAACAATTGAAATCATGTACGTTTGCCCCTAGTCATAATCCCCAAATGCAATTACGTCCTTCCGTCGCGTACATCCTTCTGCATGTTTACGTAATTTGGCCTTTAGAGTGCGATCTAACATCTACGTTGGACGACAAGTCGGATACTCGATATCGGATATTATCCGATCAGTGGATCAGGTAATTTCTGTTCATGCTAGAGGCTTCTCCTTAGGAAAAAAAACTTCAACATTTTATTGCTATTCAAACACTGACTATACCATGGCCGTGAAGTTCAAAAGTTCATATGCATATTAGATAAAAAAAGGAAAACTATTAAAACTATAAAAATCATATCTTCTATAATTATCCCCCTAAGCAACAAAGATACACGCACTAAATTTCTGATGACTACTACGATAATATACATACACGTTGCGTCGTCTTCTAAGCGGCATCGTAAAAATCCGCATCTACATTAGAAAAACGGCGACGCTTAAACAAAAAAATGCTAATTAAGTGAAACCAGTTAATGTCGCTTTACTGACTTTGAAATTTTCGACCGGTGAACTTTTTTTTTTCTTGGGCTTGTGACATCTCTATCTACTGGATTTGTGTGCTCTTGAAACAAGCGCATAGAATCATAAAAGTAATTAAATGAAATTAATTCGACTACTGTGTACTCGTACAGAATGGTTGTCACACCGAACCCAGGAAATGTCGCCAAGACAAGGCTCTTCTCTGTTATTGGCTTGCATTTATGAACTCATATTTAAATTAGAAATTTTTATGACGGCCGGTCTGTAACGCTCCGGTCAATGGTTAGGTTAACTGCTGATTTCGGGAAATACATATTTAGTGGAATTATTTTTAGCATTTGTGGAGATATTTTCTTTTTGTTGGTTTTGGGTTAGAAAACGTTGGCGAATTAAATTTTGTAACACTTAAGAATCAAGTGGAATCCGTTTTATTTGTGTTTTTTTTTTCATCTTTTCAAAAAATAAATTTATAATTTGGATCCACCCGTTAGACCACCTATTAGACCAGTCATTAAACCACACATTCGAGTGCCTATTAGACCATCTATCAGACCATGTATCAGAGCAGCTTAATAGGTGATCTAATGGCTGGTGTGATAGATGGTCTAATGAGTGGTCTAAAACGGCGTGTAAACAGTTCTTACAGATTATTTCCGATGCGCTCTTTTCTTACTTCAGTGTGCAGCCCAATACATTAAGCATCATAATTTTTTTTAAAAGAAGAACTTTACGGTTAAACTGACTCGCAAGAGGTCCACTCAAGTGAAATGTTGGAAAACTTTTCAGTTGGCGAACTCACGGCCGATAAATCGTATTTTTTCGATTAATGGGCTCCACAGAATAAAGCGCAATGCTGTCCCCTTGCCTTCGTCGATGGTATACTAATAGTGAATAAAACTTCATATTCGCGCGAGCGGCGAGTGAGTATTACTCAGGATGTATGAGTGCGAATGTGTAGTGGTTAATTGCGTTGACGAGCATGATATGCTTGACTTGTGATACGCACTTTTACGCGAGTGGCACTAGAGGTCATGCTCGCATATGTATGGCTTCACTATAAAATTTCTCATAAAACAAAATATGTACATATACATATCTAAATCTGAACTTGAAACAAAACATTTTATAACAAGTCCAAGAGAATGACGGACAACGTTGTGCCGCCTTTGAGCCTTTGAAAGCAAATTCCACTCCGCTCCTTTTTTTTACGTATTTTTGACATTTAGCCCCTGTTTTTCTCTAAAACTCCAAAAATTCCGAAGATATGTGATGCTTCGTTCTCGACTAATATTCCAGAGGCCACTCTTCTGAAGCTACCGTTTCATCACGAAATAGCATACATCGGAATATTAAAAAATGTTGGCATCTCCCTGTTACTTTTGTCTACCCATTGTCTCCAATGTAAATTTTGATCTTGATTCGCATCAAAATAAACATGCCATGGCACCCATTACAAGCACGAGATCCACACACAATAGATGTGGAGTGTGAACGAATTTCATAGAACAAACATTTCTTTTTTTTTTACTTTAGAAAAAGACCGATTATATCGATTAGAATAAAAAAAAAACAGCCAGCCAGCAACAATCGTCGATAATTATTCCATCAAAACACGTTTATTGGATATCAGTTTCATGCCAATTTAAAGCCACTTTCTACTTCCTCTCTATCAATTTTTACGATGACTACTAAATTTGTGCAAAGAACACAAAAGTATCTGAAGGTTTAATCTAAAAATTCGTCAAAATATTATTGAAAGATGGTTTTGAATAATTCTAGACATATTTTCTTGTTGACTATCGTCAGAGATGTTAAGGTTTTAAGCGCCTTTTTTTACACGGTCCATCTCAAGTTTCATGAATAAATAATATCTATCTTTATTTTGTTGACTAAACTGATACAAAAAAAAACTGCTCGCCAAAATCCGTCAAAAACAGCCAAAGCTCCTATTCTGATCAATTGATTTTTTTCTCTTTATTTATTTTTACTAAAATAATATTGATTGGAATTAGAATAAAAATGTTGTATTTTTCTTATTTGAATCATCAAAAGATATCAATCTTAAAAGATATTGTAAATGTAACGACTGACTCCATCGGATTAGAAATCGTTGAATATGTAGTTGCTTTATTATACATCAAATGGTCAAAGTGGTCCGCTTTTAGTAATATTTTATTTTCATTTAAATCAATATTTAGACGAATTTCAAATCTTATTGAATGTACTATGTACACATGATGCGAAAAGGAGAAGCTGTAATTTTGAAGAATTCACGGAACACAACAGAGCGCGACAAAACTGTCAAAATTTGGAAGCCAATTTAACAGAATCTTCGGAAAGCCGCTTTTGATTCCCCCTTCCCACTTTTAGAGATAGTGTTAGATTGTTGTAGAAATAAAAAAATCAATCAATTTGAGTGTTTTATAAGTGGCCCAGAAATGCTCTAAAAAATTTAAATTAAATTGTTTCAACCAATCAGTGCCGGAGCAATATTTTTGACTTATTTGACGCACTATTAGGTTTACCATAAACCACTTAAAATTACGGTTTTCTTCTTTTCTTTTTATAGTGCTAATAACAATAAATGCAAAAATTTCACAGTTTAATCGAATTTTTATCGCTGATTGGGGATTAGTTTCAAAATTTAACATCATCATATTCACCAACTAGACTGAAAACAGCAAAAAAGTCGATTGTGGGAAAAAGACATTTGCTACGAGCGACTTCAACGATCTTCATTCAGTTCACAAAAAATAGCAGCTACCCAATTATATCTGTTCCGTCTCTATTGATGATTTTGATTTGACTTGTCTCGGAGTCGTCGTTTTATGCAAATTTCCAAATTGTAAAATCATGTATAAATTTTGAATCAATCACACGCAATTGACTGACTGAGACTGGCCAGGAAGTCGTCCAAAAATTTCACGTGAGAAAATCGCATTTGATATTGCACATTTTAATAGGATGTACCTGTATTTCCTGTCGCGGTCTGATCTCATCTAATAGGGGGGAAGTGATTATGGTTTATGGTAAAAAAAATGGTCTGTGAAATCGATGAGCAAAAGTTCGACGACTACAATTTTCGGACAACCAAAAAAAAAGAAAGCAGCCGTTTAGGCAATAGAGATATCAAATGAATCGGGGTGATGAGCCGAATGCTCTGGAGTGCGTATCCGGGCAAGTTTCTTCGGCCCCTTCCTCTTACCTTAATTCCCTCACCTACCAAAGCTATGCTATTGCATTAAAGGGTATTCCCTAAGCTTTGGTGTTAACAAAGAAAAAAAAATGTTCTTCTTTTTCGTCAATCTAATACTGTCCTCATCGGTGACTTTTGTGGTTGATGCCTCCATTAATCTCGTTTGGTTTAAGGTTTGTTTTGCTAGACGCGGCTGAGCGACTGTGAAAAATTACACAGAAACTTTTCACTTATTGGAAAAAATATTGGGTCATGTATACATTTGTCTGTTTCACAAAGACGATATTGGCTGCGTTCTGGGAAACTTATAGGATCAAGCAATTTGACAGTGAGTAACAGAGATGTGAAGTATTGTATATCCGTAAGTCGAAAAGAGAGTGTCGCTTATCTGACAGAATCTTTAGAGGGGAAATTTACCGGAAAAATTTGTTGGTTCATTTCCCCAGCCCATGATTTCTAAACAAATACATCTACCGGACTCTCTGTCTCTTTCGCTCTAGTGCAATTATTAAGAAACAGGCTTAACGAAAATTGGTTGGTTACTCTCGGGATTCGTATGTAGATGCTTTGGCATGAGTCGTGTGCGTCGAATGTGTGAATGTATCAGTTCAATGCGTCTCTCTTTCACTTACGGATACACAATGCCTTGCCATCTCTGTTGCTCACTGTCATTTCCTTAACCGGTCAGGCTTCCAGGACCGCGACCATTGGCTGCGTTCAGTATTTCAAACGTTGCGATTATGATTGTGTAGTTAAAAATTCAAACTGGAAAAATTTGTGATTTATTTCCCTACTTAGGGTCGTGGTTTTCTGACAAAGCATCATTTCTCTAAACGTTACGTCTTCGTCACGTCTTCGTTGCGTCAATCTTGCGTCGAAATTATGATATAAATATCACCTTGATATCGCTTCGATTTCGCTTTGATATCATTTTGACATCGCTTGGATATTGCCTTGATATTGTCTCGATATCGCTCTGGTATCAACAAAAAAGGGTTAAAACCGCCTTCAACAACACTCTAGTGTATTAGCCTCATCACCCCGATTCAGACCACACTCGTATTTAATTCCTTTTCAACAAGACTATAAGTCCCAATTACTACAACAGAACAGTAAGTAAAGGTGAATGATAGTAAAGCTCAGTTCTTGCAAAAGGAATTGCAAATTAAGACGAAGATCGGCTTTCTCTACTGGAAACTCTGATAGAGATCTCATCCGACAAATTAATCGAGACAAGATCTCGACAAAGATTAAAGAAGAAGCACTCATCCAAGAACACCCTGTTCATTTCAAGAGAGGGGATATTAAGTTGAACTAGGCTCTCATTGTAAGGACAGCAGGGAATTTGGAGGTTGTATAAGAGTATTCGATTGAATTTACGTTGAACGGATTCGAGGAGGAATACAAGGTAATCGTACTGGAGTGACCAGACAGAAGAATAACATTCAAGGACGCTACAGACTAAGGCGTTAAAAAGATTCAGACATTAAAGACTCTGCAGCAACGGAAAACAAACCCCGCAGTACGCGGCGCTTTCGTGCAGATTTAAAAAAAATTGTAGATCAAATTTTAGTTTCGAGTCCAATACGATACTCAGATTGAAATGAACCACCAGTAATGGACCATATTTCGGTAGTATATCTTCCACTGGTAGATCGAAGGCAGCACCTGATGAGTAGTGATCTGCTGGTCGTAGAAAACCAGAGGCCGAGGGTCCCATTACACCCGGACCTTGATGTGACCGCGAGGGCATCTGCGCCGTCCGCCAACCATTCCATCCTTATCGCCCCATTTTTGCCTCCCATGTGTTGTCTTCCTCAGGGCGACGAATTTTTTTTAGGGGTAAAGGACACGGGCAACGAGCGGCGGAATCCCCGCCCACGTCTCCCGAACTGAGCTGCAGTAAGCATAGGGCGCTACTTAACTCGTTGAGAGGCCTTTTTCTTCGCCGGGTGGCACGCGGCTCGAACTTCACGGTCAGCATGCTACCTTAGGCGCCATCTTCGGATGCCTCCAACCCGTCCGTTACATATTTGGCGCCCAACATGGGGCACGAACCCACGCCCTGAAATAAAGAGTCTCATGCTCTACCGACTGAGCTAGCCGAGCTTAACTCGTTGAGGGGCCTTTTTCTTCGCCAGATGGCACGGCCCGACCTTCACGGTCATTATGCTTCCTTAGGCTGCGACCCAACGGGCATCTTCGGATGCCACCAACCCGTCCGTTACAAGTTCATTGAAACGATCAACTTTTTGTAAGGTAGGGTCGTTCATTGCATACTAGAAGAATTGAGTCAGGCTTCAGGTAAAAGGGCATGGCAAATCACTTGCTCTGCTTACATTAAGCTACAGATGATTTAACTGGCACCAATTGTCCAGAACCAACGAGTTTAGATTGAAAGTATAAGCAGTCTTCAATCGATCTGACTACTCTAAACAATTTGAGACCATCCGTATATAGTTAATAGGCAAAGTGAGGAGAATGTTGACGAAGGTCCCTTATGAAAATGTTGAAAAGGAGGGACCGAGAATTGATCCTTGGTAGGATTGAAAGGAGACGATAAACAATTGTTGTAGAAACACAAATTCACGATGTGACGTATATGAAGCAAACTAGGAAGAATTTGTGCCAAAATACCAGAACCCTGGAGCTTAATAAGCAGCAAGTTGTGGTCAATGGAGTCAAAAGGCTTGGAAAAATCAGTGTATGTACATGGCATCAACTTGGCCATGGTTATGCAATGCCTTTACAACCGTGTAAGTAAAGGAAATAAGGTTTGTGTTTGCCGAGCGACCCTCAACAATACCGTGCTGTTGTTCAGCAAAAAAAAAAAAAAAACAGAGACACCGGTGGGTGCAAACAATTATGAACTCGTTATAAAAGAGGTAAAAACCGTTGCCATTGGACAAACGTTTAAACAACGCTATTATGACGTTTTATATTTTGTGCGTGGGGGCGTTACGTAACGCATTATATTATGTAACGCAAAATTTATTCAGACCCCCAGCCATAAGTCATATACATGTCAAAAAAGCGACCATAACGGAACACTATTCGCGTGTATTTTACGTAGAGGTATAGCCGGCATCAGACGATCCACCAAACCTTCAAATACACGCGAAAAGTACTCCATTATGATCGTTTCTTTTTCTCGCAGTCGCCAACGATAGTTGCTCAGTCACGTCTAAGGGTCTGTGTTCCTCGGGGCGATCCATGCGACGACAGGGCAGCGATCGGCACTGAGGACTATTCGTGTGTATTGTCTATGGAGCAGTGTTCCTACAAACAACTGTGACTACGGTCGCCAACGAGCATCGCATGGCTCAGTTAGTCGCATCGCAGGAGGTCGGATATCGTCGCCACCTTATTTGGGCGTTACAGTCGCTGTTGTGCATGTCGGCTGTCAGAGGTGGACGTTGTGCATGCCAAAAGAAATGTGTGGTTTGCCGATTGCTTGTGCATGGGCGGGGTCAGCTTCTTGGGGGGGGGGGGGGGGGGGGGCACTTGCGTTGTACATGGCAGGCAAGTAGCTGTCGTATATTTCGTCCATGTGATGATGTTATTATTGCTTGTACTTGATCCTCACTTCGAGGAACACACCCCGTGCACGATCGTCGATGAACTTTCGACGCAGGGCCCCGAGAAACATAGACCTTAAAGGTGTGAGTACCAAGGCCGCGACTGAGCCACTTGCGACACTATTCGTATGTATTTTATGTAGAAGTAGTCCACAGCTTTTTTCAGTTTGACTCCTTTCCGGCAAAGCAACATCTACAGACGCACCAAACTTAGGATCTTCGAAACTAATGTAAAATCTGCGCTTCTATATGGCTGTTCAACTTGGAAGGTGACCAAGGCGATAACAACTAGACTGAAAAATTTCGTGAACCAATATCTACGGCGCATCCTACACATACGCTGGCCGGAGGTCATTTCTAACGACGACCTCCTGTTCATTACTGGCCAGGACAGGATAGACACTACCATAAAATGGCGAAAGTGGCAATGGATAGCACTTCGAAAAGAGCCGGAAAACATAGCTAAACAGGCCCTCGATTGGAATCCACAGGGAACCGATGCAAGTCGCCGCGTTGGACGACCTAGAAACACCTGGATCAGTTGAGGTCGAGGGTAATTCAATAGGCAAATCGAGAAGTCAGTTGAAGGCGATGGCTGCAAACAGGACGAAGTGGAAAGTCGGCGTGGTTAATGCCCTATGCCGCACAAGGGGTTAACAGGAACCAGAGTGCTCCGATGTGATATTTTTTAACACTCGCAAACGCAAGTCGTTCAATCGCGGCCTTGGAACTCATACCTTAATGAAACAAACCTTTAACCTGCCAGTTTTCTGAATGCATACTTTTAGCCAGTGAAGAAAAAGTGCACTTGGTCTAACGTAGCGTAAAAGGCTGCGTTGTCTGGTCGTATGAAGCATAAGCCCCGCCTAACAAAGTTATCTATTTTGTATCATCCGATCAAAATATTTCCATCTTTTCCTGTCAACTTGGTTTAAAGCTCACCGGTCGCTGTGTTTTAACATAAGTTACCGATAATTTACACAACTGGAACTAATATCGTAAATTGCCCGATTGACGTGTGTTGTCTTAAGAGCCATCTTTTTGCCTAATTTACTCATCTATAAGCATTTTAAAAATTGACTAAAGGTAAATTTCACAAAATGAATCCGATATCTAGTCGACTTTTCGCACAAAATTTTACAAATACGAGTCTATTTGTATATTTTGGGACCGGATAAATTTTGTTGGTATTTCAGGTAGACCAGGCTGAAAGTAGCTCTTCTTTTCGGAGTGATGCTTAGGTTCGGGAGGCGAAACATATACGATTATGATTTTTGAAAAGTATCAATAAATATTGCATTTGACGGTTTTAACGTTTGGAGTGTGTTTTGCATTAGGAGGAGATGTACAACTGGAAGTCGCATGCGTTAGGAGGCTATCGAATTAAAAAAAAAGAAAGAAAACCGACGGCGATTATGATCGAGAAAGAGCTTCGGTTTCCCTTCTCTTATCGAAATGATGGATCATTAATTGACCGATGTCGTTTCCGTTAATTCGCATCCATTAAATAGTGTATACTGGTATCTATTGCCGGTTGTAACTCTTTTATTTCTTAAATGACTGTCGTCCAATTAAAGTGACCGAAATCGGAAATGGTAAGCAATCAAACATTTAATTTTATGAGAAGTCGTCGAAACGATGGGATAAGAGAGTTCTAGTTTTTTTTACAAAAATGAAGATCGATCCTTTCAATTAAAGATACATGTCTGCAATCTACATAATTATTAAATATTAACATATGTATAATGGGTCTAAAATAAAATCAGATATTTGTTTTATTGAGAATCGATTTGCTGATCCAAACTTATCGCTATGAATAACCAACGAACTTTTTTGGCATAAATGCCATCGCACCCTTGATCCCCTGGTTTCATCCACACTATGAATCACACTCATCTCATCAGGTGCTGCCTTGATCCATCGCGTAAAACAGTACGACCAAGTGCGCTAGCATCCTGATCCCTTAAACTGGAATAGGTCCATGGGTAGAATCTAGAATGTTTCGCTTTTTATAGATCGTATTCTACGTCAAGGGTGCGAATTATATTCCAATAAAAAACTCTCAAGACTCAAACATGGATACAAGTAATGTTTCGTTGAAATAATATTTTTTTTGTCATTAACGATAAAAATAGTGGACGTGGCGAGACAACAAAGTAGAACAGAATCGTGAGCTTATCAGAAATTTAGAGTCAATCTAGCGCTAAGAATTGCAACGATTTATTGCCAAAATTTGGACACACTATTTGGTGTCTTTGAGGCGATATCAGTTTGGAAGAGGTGCTCGTAAGGAGTTCAGAGTCGAATCTGGTTCGGAGCCTTAGCTGAAATAGTCTTTCCTCTTAGGAGCTTTCTTTGGGATCGTTGTATTTTTTTTAGAAGGTTTTTTTTTAGACGTAGTGCCAATCCAACTGGCAAGTTAATCCTGCCGTCAGAGCTGATATCAAACCGGCCGTTAAGGAGACCCTAGACCATCAAGCCGCTTGATCGAACGGTTGCAGTCCCGTCAATCACGGATGCTCAATCAACCTTCTACAGTCAACTCTTCAATCAGTCTTGCTATTAAAGCTGCCGTCAGGCCTGCTATCAAACCACCTCTCCGTTTTCTGATAACAGACATTACGGCAGGTTTCATAGTAGGCCTGATGGCAGGTTTGATTGAAGTGACAGGAATCGTACTGAAATTATCTTAACTCAAATCGTTGTATGACCGATTGCCCTTGTCAGTTGTGGGATTTTTGCAGTCTTCTATTGGGATGGTATTTGGCTGTGCATAATTATGCGTTTTGATTCAAATAAATTCCACTGCTGCAACTAGCAGAATCAGTTGTAAATCAAATCAGACAAGAGTGCAGGATAGTGCGGCAATTTATAAGTGTAATTTGCTTTACTAAATGTACACTGTACTCTATACGACCATGTCAAAATCCACCTCATCTGGCAGGTTTAGATACAGAAAAAATCTAAACAACTCTACGTGTAAACCACCTCTAAGCCCATCTAAACCGCGCCGAATATCGACAACAAATTGACAGCTATACACGGCGTCTTATCATAGAATCGTATCTCCTGCAACGTTTTGTGGACATGTTTCATGATTTATGATTATAAAACCATCACCGATCTAACTACATATGACCCCACGATATTACCTTATCACGTACACATTGAGCATGTATGGATCGTATCTATAGACGTTTAGATACATGTAGCTAAAGTCTTGAGGAGTGTTTTTTTTATTCCAGCATGTATGATGTAAATCATCAATTTTTCTTTTTATTTTAATACAAAGATGTTGATGTTTGTATCTGAAGAAAATTGAATTTGCCAATTTTTTTTTATATCAACGGAATGATAGGGCACCAAAATCTTAATGTAGAGTCAAAGTCAAATGACGTGGAGGTCCGCGGTGAGATATGAAGAGGGCATCAGGCGACTGGATGATTAGGATGACAACCGATGCTGTTGATGATGATCATCATCATCATCATGATGTTCATCAGCATCAGGTTAAAGATAATCATGATTGGTTCGTTGTAGTGACGAAGGCGGTGATGATCATGAAATCATGATCAATTGAATTATTTTGCTTTCTTTGCTTTATGCTAGTATGTACATGAAATGGGGACACTTTGAAGAAGATACGAGTGTTTCTTGAAGAGATAAATGCAATCATGTATTTCGATTCGGTAGGCGCCAAATCAGAGCCTTGTGGAGTTCTACGAGTATAGTAGTCATGTTCCTAAAATTAGACATGAGGAAATTCACCGAAGGCATGTTCCTAAAATCAGCGCACAGGATCATACTATTCTATTTGCTCTAACCCTTAATACTACTACTCAAGTGCCCTAACCCCTTGTGGGCATAGCGCGTCAACTGTTCCATGTGGCCCAGTTGACGTTTCGATGGCATAAACTGGTTTCGGAGAATGCAGTTGCCAGCATACAACTCCTCCACATCCATGGCCACGAATATCGTCGTGGACGGGATTCGAACCCGAAACGCCGGTAGTCAAACATGAGACTGATGCCTCAACACACTGCGCTACCGGCCGCCCCAAATGTCAAGTTAGAAAGCATGCATTTCCATTAAGCGACCTAGATTGAACGCAGCGGCAGCGATAGCAGATCTGCCTGTTATTGTTGTTGTTACTTCCGCTGCTGATGCTTTCTGCGTTCAGTCTGGTTCGAGGGTCAGTCACGAAAAAAAATGGCGTTAGTCACTTCAGTTGACTAATTGACTAACCGAAGTGACTAACGCACTTTTTTCATGACTATTATCTACAGTGATTAATTGACTAACTGGAGATAGTCACGCTAAGAACTCTCGTAATTAATTGACCAACTCAAGTGACTAACGCCCCTTTTTTCGTGACTAACGCATACATTGCAGTGATTAATTGAATAGACGAAATTAGTCATCGAAAGTATCTTTCAGTAGCGATACTAACGTTTTTTTTTAATCACAAATCGGGTTCCGCTTTCGATTTCACTACTGGTACACCACTTGCTGTACCGGAATCTATACAAAAAAAACGTAAAATCGATACTGGAATCAAGCCTTCCACGTGTCGATAAATAAAAAAACCCCACTCCGTTTACTTTGCCTGTCAGCCTGCTCTACCAAATTTAAATTCCGATTGGTCCTATAGAGTAATACTCGTTCATTCGTAAAACGATTTATTCCAGTAGGAACGTAATAGGCACTACATCAGAGCCTTGTGGAAGGGTAAATTTGTGAAGCACTCTACTACGTGCTACATTGAGAATGCTTTCTCATATAAGGAGTCTTCAATGGTCGTCTTCCTGGACATCTAGGACACCTTTACCAATGTCAAAAAGGACTCAATTATCGAATCATTATTTTAACTGACGGTGGATGACCTGTAGGCTATTTTACCTGATGGTTACATCAATGATTATTTATACCGAGCTAGGCACCTCGTCTGTGCGGAGAGGTGTGAGTCCTTTCCCCACTTCTTTGGATCGTTAGTATAAATCGTCTGCTTTTAACCCTGGAGCAGTTAGGCTCCAAGGGATTGATATGCGGATAACATTGCCATCTCGCGGAAATTTGCGATTACGCTGAGTGAGGTTTTACAGAATGCCTTCTTCCTGCTTACCAACTGGCTCGCAAATTGTAGGTTTGGTGTTAGTCGAGACTTGTTATTTTTTCGAAGAAGCATGCGATATCACCAGTAGAGCCTTCTAGGCTGGAGGGTGTTAGACTGATCCTTATTGACAAGGTAAAATTCCTAGGTGTAATCTTCCCTTAGTTGAGAGGCTAAAATCCAGTATTGCTGCAGAAAGGTCATTGATAGAAATTGGTTTCTGCACCCGAATGTAGCTCTATGTGTATGTCGTGCGTCCCATGGTAGGTTGCACTTAATAAAGCGGTAAATTGTAGTCTGCTGGGAAAGGTACAAAGATCAGCCGGCGTCGCTATTAGTGGGGCTCATAGAACGACTCCTAGCGACGCTCTTGATGTGTTGCTACACCTGTTCCCTCTTGATATCCTAGCCGTACAACTGGCTGCCGGGACAGCCGTTCGTCTTAGCGAAACGGGTCACTGGACAACACTTGATGCTGGGCATTCCACAATTCTGATCAACCGAGACATCTCCGCTACGGTGGGCTATATTACACCACAGCCACACTAAGCCTTTGATAGGAGTTTCATTAGTCGGATTCCACTACGGACCGACCTTTGATGTCTGACTCGTTATGTATTACACGTATGGATCTAAGAATGAGGCGGGCGTTGGAGCCGAGGTCTACTCCAATCGATTGTATATATACTTATCTATCCGTTTCCCAGACCACTGCTGCGTTTTCCAGGCGAAGGTTTCTGCGATTAAGGAAGCTATAGTTTGGGTGGGACGTAACCTTATTAAAGTTACGTAAGTCATCATTTATACGGATCACCAGGCTTTGGTAAGAGCCCTAGAGTCTATTTTCATAACATCAAGGATGGTGGCGGATTTCTCCGCCTCTCTCTCTCTCTCTCAGAAATGGGTAACTTCTTTAATATCAAGTTATGCTGTTGTTTTCCCCGTAGTATCAGGGCTGATTAGCACGCTCGACGGGGGACAATGGAGGAGCATTCTCAAAATGGGCGGAATATTGGAATATCCCCCTTGATTCTTGCAAGCAGGCTAACAGCCTATCCGCGATTAGCAAGGCTAACTCTAGATCGTCAATTAACAGCACGTCTTGGATAACGAAGATGGTGTGGCCTATGCTTGGGGGCAGCCGGTAGCGCAGGGCGTTGAGGCATCAGTTTGAGTCTCAGCATACCGGTTAGTCATGGATTCGAGTCGTGTCTACGTCGTGGCCATGGATTTTTGTATTGTCTTCCCCTATAGTGTGGGGCGTAACAATAAGCCACAACCTTTCCCGAATTGTCGCAGGTGTGCGGCTAAATGGGCAGGAGGTACATGCTAGCAACATGCATGAACGGACGACGAGTCAACGGAGCGAGACTGCGAGGAAGATCGAGAGCTCGTTGGGAGGGCTGACGCCGGGCAACTACTGGGCTTCCAAGATTGCACGACGCACTCACATGCCCGAGATAATTGGAGGACAACGATGCAGGCTGCCAAAGCTCGATGTTGGGCTGCTGCGCCACAATGATGATGATGACACGTGGCACACTTCTATACCGAGTTCAGGGACCTGGCGACGATGGATGTTGGTCAGCTCAATCGATTTATTGTTGGCTTTGGCTGATGTAATGGTTAGGCCGGACAGGAGTCTTTCACTCCTGTGGGGTATCACAACGGACCCACTCTTGGTCTATGTGTGTGTATCGTGGGCTATCATGACAACCCGTAAACCCTACCAAATCTTAACTATACCAAGAAGCACGATTATGCAATATGTATTCCGGACAATGAATGAAAACAGTTATCTGATTAAACATCTCTTTATAAAACTTCATTAACGTATCAAGAAATCAAAATAAGACATCAAGGCAAATATAAACAATGAATGACAACAATGTCAATCACACACCTTGTGATCACATTTCATTCAGATATTGATGAATCAAGTCGAAACATTTCGATTGCTCGCCTTTTTTTTCTACAGTTATCAAATAAAGGGAATCTGAAAGAGCTTCCTATCAAACATGGAAAAAAAAACAGATAATTGGATACACAGATAGCAGATACAATCGATGAAACAATAAAATGCCAGGGGAACAGATATGTAGATGGAGGGCGAGGGAGTGAATGGATGCCTGACTCTAATGATGCGTCCATTCAGTTAATACTTTAACAGATAAAGCGTAACAAACAGAAAAGTAAAATACTAAATCAAAGGCAATGTCTAACGACTTAAAGATACTCGGACAACAAAAAAAGTGGTCAAATTAGCATATATTTCATATATTTTAATTTAAGTGCACAAGTTTGACTATAGTCGTACATTTTTTTAAGCGTTTCCATTTGTTGTATCTTTTCAAATATTTTCTAGATTAAAAGGTAAAAGATGGTTCGCTTGATTCGATCTTTTACTGGTGATTGGTTTGTTTGCTTTGGAATTAGGAAACAATAGTGTCATCCCTCCCTTATACCAATGATCAGCTGAATGGGTGATGCTGTATAAATATTTACATACTAAGGAAAATTGCAGTGTTAAAATGGACTAAGTAAGTGGCAGGAATACCCAAGGAGACAGCTTCCGGATCCCCTATTGAGATGGCTTTTCTGTCCCTTTACGGAGCCTGAACCCTGAAAACTATGACAGGTTTTCGTGGATTCTGATAAAATTCACCACAACCAGTCCAATTATTTTAGATTTCAATCAACGTCAGACCTAATTCTATGCATTATGTTGTCGCAATAAGGAAGTAATCAGCTCTACACACAACTGTATCTAATATACAATCACCTGAAAATTGTTCAATTACCACTTTGAAACGAACCCGTCAGAGCAATACATATTTCATTTTCACATTCAAATTTCAATACGCACTGGTGTAACCGCTTTCAAGATCACGACAAGTTCAAGGCATTTGTTGTATTGTATCTTATTTTTTCCGGGCCTCCTTTTCCGGCCTTGTCTTTTTTGAAAATTTTCACGCGCAAAATTCAATATCGCAACACGATTAATTATAATTTCGGAATATTTCTATCCATTTAAGTTAAGTATGTACATTCTTTCCGTCTACATATTTGCAAATTGCGGAAATACGATTATGCTTTTCCGACTACAGAGACAAAGACGTTAATCTTTTGTGTGCTGGTGGAGCTATTGAAGAACTTAGGTTCAACAAAGCTTTGCCAAAATTTTGAGTCTAATTTTGGCTGATGAATGAATGAAATTAAATAACGCGAGCGTTACTTCTGGGGACTAATAGAACAAGATTGTTAGATAAATTACAATAAAGATAGCTGTCAATAATTTTTGAATTATCAACGGAAGATTGATAGGCAGGCTCTCTCTCTGTTGATTGACTTTTAGAATTTTTGAATGTCCAGCGTTGGATTGATTATGTGTGAGTTTAACATATTGTACATACAAGGTCAGCAGCAGCAAATTGGTAATTCAATAGGTAATATCAAAAGATTAGGGAACGTGTAGATTTAGTAGCGTTCTGGTCCGTTTATGGGCTTATGATGCCTCGACAGAATGACTAACAAAGAGTTACAAAAGAATGCCTTGATAGTTCCATCAGAGTGCTACAAGGGGGGCTATGGGGGATAGTGTCACTTAGAGCACTACATTTTGAATTCTTCTGGCTAATTTCCCAGTATATCCATTCAGTCGTATAGTCATGGTATGATCCGCTAATTCTGCGGATCGGATCCGACCTGATCCGGTACGGCACATGACCCCATTATGTTTGTGAAATGGAATGGGTTAATCCGATTCACATTTGCATTTGCAATGCGCCCAATCTTTATTTTAGAAAAGGATTTTGCATTGTTTACACTCGTTTGGGTTTCTTCTTTTACCCTAAATAAAATAAAGATTGATGTATAATCACGATAGAAGTTGAAAGCTCATTGACTGCGTTCCTAAAACGACAACGCTGAGTCAGCGCCTACAAGCGATTAGTGCTGCATGGTGATTTGTCGTAAAAACCCTTGCGCTGAGGCTAAGCGCTTTCACTTTTGATCAGCATAAAATTTTCTCACTTTTTTGGCTCAGCGCAATATTTGACATTTGCGATAATTGTCAAACTTCAATTCGAATCTCGGTTGTGTTGTGTATGGTTGATAATCGTGTTTTTAACGTAATTGTTTAACCTTATTGTGGGAATGAAAGTTGTTACCGCATCTTGTGTGTCACCTGGGACTTATCAAAGCAAGAAATTTGGAGTTTTCTGTCAAATGCCAAACTGAACATGGCATTTGCCCAATAAGACAGCCGGCATGCCGTTTCTAAAACACGAAAATAGTCACAATGTGCTGGTCAGCAATTGTGAAGTGCTGACTAAGCGCCTAAGGGCGACCGGTAGCGCAGTGTGTTGAGGCATCAATCTCATGTTTGACTACCGGCGTTTCGGGTTCGAATCCCGTCCACGACGACGTTCGTGACCAAGGATGTGCAAGAGGTGCATGCTGGCAACTGCATTCTCCGAAACCAGTTTATGCCGTCGAAACGTAAACTGGGCCACATGGAACAGTTAACGCGCTATGCCCCACAAGGGGTTAGGGTAATTGAGAGAGAGAGAGACTAAGCGCCGACTCAGCGATTTTTTTAGGAACGCAGCCATTATGTATGCAGTTGCAGAGTGCTGTCTGAAATTTTCTGGAATGATCATTTTTCTTCAGTGATGTACGTAAGTAATCCGGATCCCTTATTTTGTGAAATTTTGAGTATGGGAGAACGAAAAAAAATGGGTTGGGTACGAAACGTCGGCTCTTAAAATCTTGATTTCTAAATAATGACTAGAAATATCGCGACTATATCATAATCTCGACAAGTGAAAATCTCGACAAATTAAAATCTGGATTTTTAAAATATCGACAATGCGTCAAAAAATCATTTATTCAAAGTCCGCCGCCGAATTTGAAACTATAATTTTTTGATTCATTGTACATACAGTAACATTTTGATTTGGCGTTGTTCACACTTTTCTCTTGAATCTTCCAACCACAGACTCTTGTGAATCAACAGTCTCTTGTGGGGGCTCCGATCGCCATGTTCGCTCAGCGCTTAAGGGAACGCAATCCTCAGTATCGCACAAACATGAACGCTCGCTTCGCTCGCTCTGATTTCGATAGTCTCTAGTGTGGGCTAGGCTCTTAAGGGATCCCGACCCTCAGGAAATAGACTAGAACGCTTGTTTTCCAGTAAACATTTCGAATCAGACCATGTTACCAAAGCAGAAACTTACGTTAATTGAACCGCACTACTGAAGCGGGGAAAAGCGACATAATGTCACTTAACCTTATTTCTTTTTCAAAAGGGGAATAAAGTCAATTGATATCGTCACTTTTGACATGGATTATTACACCTCACCATTGAATTCATTTTAAATTAGTCGAGATTACGGAGATTTTTTTTTGTCGATATTTTCATCAGTCGAGATATTTTGTAGTCGAGATTTTCTCAAGTCGAGATTTTGAAATATTTTTCCATAAAAAAAATCTCGAACTTGGCAATCGAGATTTTAAAAGTCGACGTTTCACCGTTTCTCCCGAAAAAAAATCCCTACTTTTAGTAAAATTGGTCGTGTTTACGAAAAGAAGTGTTGCCGTTCTGGATTCGCCATTTTGTTCTTTTTTTTCAAGAAATTTTGACTTCAGATTCGCACTTAGCGGTCCAAAAAAAAACCGCTAATTTTTTCCAGCAAGATTGGCGTGTTTATAAAGAACGTGTTGCCATATTATTCCCCACTTTGTTTTTTTTTTGCAATTTTAGCTTCAGATTAGTGATCGGCGACCAAAAAAAAACCCTGACAGCTTTTTTACACAAGATCGGCCGTATTTTCGAAGCAGAGGGTTACCGTTCAGGATCTCTTTTTGTTTTTGATTTTTGCTAATTTTGACTTCAGATTAGCAACCAGCGACCATTGGTCCTTTAGGTCGCTGATTGCGAATCTGAAGTCAAAATTATCAGAAATCAAACCAGTTTTTCCAGCAAAACTGCATGTTAATTTTCGAAAAAAAAAAAAAAAAACACACACACACAGTCTATAATTTCTTGACATATTAAATCCAAGAAAAATATATCTGATCTACCCATAATACCTAAACCTACTCCTGATGTTTTGTTCTGTCAAAACTTGTGTGTGTATCTAACTAAACCTACTCAATTAAGGAAGAAGTAGATACTCCAATAAGGTAGGAGTAGGTCTGCCTATCTACGCAGTACTGATCTTCTGTTCTTTCAAAACCTGTACCCAGACCTATCCAGACCTGGATACACACCTACCCAACACTTCAGCAGTCTTCTGTTCGTTCAAAACCTGCGTATCTACGCGGACTTGTATACCTACCCAGACCTGTAGACCTACCTACACCTAGACCTGGTGACCTAGATTTCAAACGCACCTACCAGACCTAAGTCTGGGTGCGGGACCTAGGTCGAAAATTGCAACCATGACGACGAGTCCTATAATAACCAAGCAATGTCCTTCATCATCATCATCGTGGCGCGACAGCCCGACGTCGGGCCTTGGCCGCCTGTGTCCTTGAGTTGTGTAAAAATCCAAGAAATCCTGCATTATCATCGATCCGATCTGTAGCGTCTTTCATCACTCTCCTAAAAAACCAATCCGCAAATTGCGACACGTGTTTTTTTTGCGAACGAAAATTATAGGAAAAGGTTTTCAAAAAAAATTAAAGTCAAATAAAAAGATATTTGCTTATTATGATGCACTCTGATAGATTCATAGTCATCAGACGGACAGTCAGACAAACGCACTCAAGTCGGCAAAAAAGATGATTAGTTGTTAGCGCGGACACAATAACCGATTAGCTACAGACGTCAGTAAACGTATTGTATCTTTCTCATAAGCAGCTTTTGCGTCGTCGTGGTCTCATCATCAAAATCATGCATAGTACGCGTAGATTACAAAATTTCAAGTTAATTTTCGATTAAGCAGCATTATCAATTTATTATTATGTAAAAGTATTTGCCAAAAATCGAAATGATGACGACGATGATGCAGCAGTTGTTGGCTGCTGGATGCTAATCTGTGATGGTTACGACGAGGCAGCCATAGACGGGGAACGGAACAGTGAAGTAGTTAAATCATGCTGCGAAATTGTTGAACAATTTCATGTACTTCTTATGACCTTGTGTAATTTAGAACCGAAAAGATACACATTATTCAAACGCGCGCACTCGAGAGCCTCAAAACTATTTCACCCCCTCCTAACACTTTTTAATCTGATTTCATAGCTTGACCTTCAGTCGAACTAAAACAATCTTTTCTTGACTACTCTCTGTGTGTGCTTTTATTTCTGGTGTTTCTGGTCGATTTCGGCGATAAATTGGTTTTGATAGCGCGTGCAGTTCTTTCGAAAGAGTCTCTCGTGATAGTGTCTTGTAGCTGGGTTTTTTTTTGGTTCAGAAGAAAAAGAGTATCTCTAAGTTGTAAATGATTGAAAGAGACCTTGAACAGGTGTGGCGTGAGCTCAGCAACAAGAACAAAGCCGAGCGGCAGAGTATGTGCAATTAATACACGAAAAGCTGGTTTTAAGACGTAGCTTTTTGATTGATTGCCGACTAAAAGCGTTTAAGATTGACGAGTTTTATGGTTTCAAATCTGGCTGGCTTTAAGCGCGATTCATACGCTACGATTTATTCATCATTTGCGTGCAACGAAATCGGAATGCGGTCCACATGCTAGGATTTATCATTTTGTAGCAACGACATCGTTGTCAATATCGTCGCCGATATTGCTATCACTCACACAGAAGCGGGTGGAGGGAAATCGGACGTTTTCCAGAAACTAAGATTTCATTTAAAAAATAAAACAACGTTGACCATTATGGGTACTTGCAAAGATACCAAAAGTAGAAAACGTGGGAAACAAAACGACAAACCGCAGCTTACATGCTCTCATATAGGGCTGTTTTCACAATGTCTAGTTAAAGTTTATCCCTTAGATAAACGCTAAACGGCACTCATCCTCCAGTTAAAAATTTATCGGACGATGATTCCAAACAGCTGATACGGGCTGCTGGGATTTTGACAGCTACAACTGTTTACGTTTGCACATTCAAATGAGACAATTAAACTCGCAAAGAATAAAGTTCTGGAAATTCATTCGATTGAAGAGGATTTGAAATCAACTCACCCCAAAGTAATACTGAGAGACGGTACAGACGTAAAATAGCACAGAATAGGCGGCAGAATTCCGCCAAGAAAATCAGCTGATTTTCTACTACATTAGCTGAGCTTTCTATTGCATTATCATATTTTCAGTGTCACATACGCTAAGGTTTTAAGTTATTGCCCCAGGTAGCTAACTGGCAGTTTAACCAGACATTGAGAAAACGGGTCCTAGAAATTTAAATCTCACAAGTAGGTACAGTGTCGACGGATCCATAAATAAACGATATCGTTGCGATCTTATCGAAGCGTGTAGACGCAAAACGCTTCAATGTGATCGACAACGATATTAACATTAGCCACGCTCTTTTCCCTGGATCAGAGGGTCATTCCCATAAAAAACGACTGACTGTCGAAGATACAGATCTCATATGGGATCACATCTGGTTTGGATCAGAGTTGAAAATGAATTGGTTCAACGTTAACCTGGCTCTCGGCAATTCTCTCTCTAGGTTTGTATAGAAGTCCGCAATTCGCTCCCACGCGGCGAATCATCCGTATGTTGTTTAAATTCACCCGTCACTTGCTCCCGACCGTTCTTTTCAGAGTTCAACTCTGCCCGGTTGTCTCGAATGCGGCTAATGATATCGTTGCATGCAAAATAATGGCTAAAGTCGTAGCGTGTGGATCGCGCTTTATACCGTTTTGTAACACATTAGGATCATTTGTTGCACAAATTTGGCTACGTGACCAAGTTAAAGTTACTGTGACTGGTGGACAGGTTTTATTTTCTAATTAAAAAGTATTTCGAGCCTGAACTTGATTTTCGTTGATTTTATGGTCCTTGCAGTTGAATCGGCATATCGTTAACACATTTTGCTGGTTTTTATATATCAGCAAGAAATTGTAAACAAATTAACTTTCGAATACAGCTGGTAGATATAAATGTGAGGAATAGTTTCATACAGAATTTCAATAAAGTATGTCAGTTCAGTGGCGTGGATAGCTTTTATCGGAGGAAGGGGATATGTTGTCGACACTTATTTTCACCTTGTGAGTGAAAATCGACGGAAAAATCTACCACAACTGTACTTTTGGATGAAAATTGAGTAAATTTCAAACCACCCACAAATGAGTTAGCCAATGACTGTGCATTTAAAGAGAGTGGTATCCTAATCATCCATCTTCTCTCTAATTGAAAAATATGCCACAATCACTTCGATTTCATGACCACATAAAATCACACCGACCCCACGTTGGGCGCTGAACATATTCAAGCATTTTCGTCCAATTTTCGATTATTTGAACCTGCAATTGCAAATTTTTATTCACCTACGATGAAAAAACGTTCAGGTAACTTTAAGGTAGCGTATGGTAACGTTAAGGTAGCCTGATGTTAAGGTCCGAAAAGGTTTCGGTTTTTCTGTGGGGAATTTTTTTTCGACTCATGCAAATTCGCTATTATGCAGGCTGCGGTCAGCATGACTAACTCGAGATGGCTGAGCAGCGGCACATGTAATTTAACTAAACAGATGTGGCCCAGGTTGGACTTGGGTCGCTTGAGGAGACAACATATCGGTGCTGTCTTTGGTGTCATCACTGAACATTGTCCAATCGGAGAGCACGCCAGGAGGCTTAGGCTGCCGTAAACGACATTTGTAGAAGTTGTAGTGATGAGGAGGAAGAGGAGAGTACCTTCCATCTTGTTTGTGGATGCTCAGGCTTGGCGAGTGTGAGGAGGTTAATTTTTGGCTCTTACTATTTTAACGAGTTGGCGGACTCGGTAAACGTTGATGTTGGTCAGTTACAATGTTTTATTGTGTGCTCAGGTTGGTTCGAGGTATAGGATGGTCGGGGATTTCTGTATCCCGTGTGGTAAACACAACGGACCCAGATGTGGTCTATGTGTGCTGTGGATAATCATGGCAGCCCTTTAACCTACCTACCTCGTGTGGGGATTGATCCCCTTAATTCCCCATTATCTACGCCACTGCGTCAGTTAGGGGTTTCTAAAATATAGAATTTTAAGTACATTTGGCTCATCAGGCACACTTTCATCAGTTGTCTATACTTCATCTACAGGTACATGAACAGTGCATCTATGGTAGAAAAACATGAAGAATGTGCATCAGCTGTGAGCGATCGATAGGGACGCGCGATAACGCTACGATATATGGAAATATCGATATTCCCTTTCGATATATCGCTATGGCGATTAACCGCCATTCGATATATTTGACTCATATATTGGTGAAATGGGGTCACCAGTCCAGAACTGGGGACGACCGGTTGCGCAGTCTGTTGAGGCATCAGTTTCATGTTTGACTATCGGCGTTTCGGTTTCGAATCCCGTCCACGACGACGTTCGCGGCCATGTACACATGTGCAGGAGGTGCATGCAGGCAACTGCATTCTTCGAAACCAGTTTATGCCGTCGAAACGTCAACTGGGCCACATGGAACAGTTGACGCGCTATGCCCCACAAGGGGTTAGGACGATTGAGTCCAGCACTGCCAACTGCTGCATGGATTGCTTTATTACATTTTTCTTTCTCTCATTAGTACAAAAGGGGGGCAAAGACCTTTTCCATAGTCCTCCGCGTGGGCGCCCCCTGGTAACGGCAGTGTATCAATTCGCTGACGGCCAATGTCTTAGCGATAAGACAGTTTGGAAAAGGCAGATAGCTGTAGCCTGAATGGCTGACAAACACCTAAGCGTCTCAGGTCTAGTAGGATGGAATGACTTGCGTAGTTGGACCTGCTACATAGTTGTGTGGGCTCCAGCACGTTTATTAAACCATCTGAAGCAGCTATCTCCGAGGCCATTCCCCTGAATGGGGTTAAGCGACGTGCTGACAACTCGTCCTTGTAAAAACCACTCCATGTCAAGAAACCTGGAACAAAAGCCTCGGATTGGACGGATCAACAACGACGACCACGCAAACGAATAAAGGATTATTCTTTCGGATCCTGGAATGTACGCTCCCTGAACAAACCGGGGGCCGAGAAGGCCCTCCTTCAACAGGTCGAAAAGTACAAACTGAGCATTACTGCAGTCCAGGAAACAAATTCGCTTGGCAGCAAGATTAGTGACAAGAAATCGCACACAATTTTTACAAGTGGCATACCATCGGGCCGCAAGGAGTTTGGAGTAGCATTTATAGTGGACAATCACCTCAAACCGCATATTACTGACTTCAAACCCATAAATGAACGGCTGTGTGCGATTCGCATCAAGACTCGATTCTTCAATCTCTGGCTCATCAATGTGCATGCCCCCACTGAAGTTAAAGAAGACGCAGTAAAAGACGAGTTCTACGCCCGCCTTGAAACTCTCTTCGACTCACTTCCAACAAACGACGTCAAATTGCTGCTGGGAGACTTTAACGCGAAAGTCGGGAATGAAAGTTGGCATCGGGGGACCTCTGGAGGCCACAGCCTCCATGAAGAATGTAACGATAACGGCCAGCGACTTATCGACTTCGCCTGCAGCAGGAATCTAGTCGTGGGCTCTACGTGTTTCCCGCATCGACGCATTCACAAGCAGACCTGGAAGTCTCCAGACGCACATACCGTCAACCAAATTGACCACGTCCTCATTTGCAGGAGATGGGCGTCTAGTGTCATGGATGTCCGCTCCTATCGAGGAGCAAACTGCGACTCAGATCATCACTTGGTGAAGACGACCTACAGATGTAGAATCTCCTCAGTGCACCAGTCAAGAATCAGCCCTCCCAAAATCTTTGCGGTTGATAAGCTCTTGAGTGATGCTACAGTGGTGGCGTATACTACCGCCCTTGAGGAAAAACTATCACATATGCTACACAACATCAGCAACACAGGCGTCCATGGGTTCTGGGAAGAACTCAAGGGTACCATCAAGGATGTCGCAGAGAAGGTCGTGGGATATAAAGCCCGGCGAGCGCGAAATGACTGGTTCGACGAAGAATGCAAAAATTCACTTGACGCGAAAAACGAGGCCTACAGACAATGGATTCAACGAGGAACCAGAGCCAGAAGAGAAAAATATGACGAGCTACGGCGAATGTCGAATAGAATAATTAGACGTAAGAAACGTAAATACTTTGACGAGCAGTTGCTGAACATAAACGAAAACTTAGCTAATAGGAACACCAGACAAGCGTACAAACTAGTAAATACAATTAAGAACGGCTACCAACCCAGGACTAGCCTTTGTAAGGACAAGGATGGAAACATCATCAGCGACACCGATGGTATTAACAAACGATGGGCCTCTTATTTTGAAGAGCTTCTAAACCGACCATCTAACATCCCCACACAGGAAGCTCTCGACGATATTGTTGATCTAGGCCCACCCATTCAACCCCCGACAGTAGAGGAAGTTGATCTCGCGTTGCGGTCACTAAAACGAAATAAAGCGTCGGGCGCTGACGAGATCCCAGCTGAACTGCTAAGATTCGGTGGAACGAGTCTAGTTGATGCCATACATCAATTACTCCTGCGAGTATGGGAGAACGAGGAGATCCCAGACGATTGGCGCAGAAGCATCATCTGTCCAATTCATAAAAAGGGAGATAAACTGCGGCGTGAGAATTACAGGGGCATCTCACTAGTTTGTACGTCTTATAAAATTTTGACGAAAATTCTGGAAAATAGAATAAAACCGTACGTAGAACGAGTCATTGGCGAATATCAAAGCGGTTTCAGACCTGGTCGCTCCACAACCGATCAGCTCTTCTCAGTCAAACTGATACTCCAGAGGTGCTGGGAATACAACGTAAACGTATACCAAATCTTTGTCGACTTCAAGCAGGCATACGACAGTATCGATCGTGGAGTACTGTACAACATCATGCTGCAATTTGGTATACCAGCAAAATTAGTGCGACTGACAAAGATGACGATGACCAACTCCGTCTCACAAGTCAGGATCCAGAATAGACTTACTGATCTATTTGAAACACGCACTGGTTTGAAACAGAGCGATGGACTGGCACCGACGCTCTTCAACCTAGCACTGGAATACGTTATTCGGGCCATGAATATGGACAACAGCAAGACGCTACTCATCAAGTCGACACAATTAGCAGCGTACGCCGACGACATCAACATCATGTCCCGAAGATTGGCTGACGCAGAAGAACTTCTGCATACGCTCGATACCGCTGCAAAGGAAGTTGGATTACGTATTAACGAGGTTAAAACTAAAATAATGATGCAATCGGTGACAAGGACACCTGCACAACCGAGCATCAACGTGGGGGACCTCAACATCGAGTTCGTGAACAACTTCATCTACCTGGGTTGCAACCTGTCAAGGGACGCCAACGAAACTGACGAAATCAAGCGACGGATACAGTTAGCTAATAAGACTTTTTCTCGGTTCTCCCCATAATGAAATCGAAACATGTGCACAGAAACACGAAGCTCCGCGTGTACAAAACCATTATACGACCAGTGCTATGCTATGGCTGCGAAGCATGGACCCTAACTCAAGCCTCCGAAAACATGCTAGACACTTTCGAACGTAAGGTTCTACGGCGAATTTTCGGGGCTGTTTGCGATCGAGATGGATGGCGCATCCGGTACAACCATGAGTTGTATGAAATGTACGATGAGCTGCAAGTCTCGAAAATCGTCAAACTACAACGACTTCAATGGGCAGGGCATGTACAAAGAATGGACGATGATCGCATGCCTAAGAGAGTAATGAATGCAGAACGAGTCGACGGAGCGAGACTGCGAGGACGACCGAGATCTCGTTGGGAGAGCTCAGTAGGTGTGGACGCCGCGCAGCTGCTGGGCTCCCAAAATTGGAGGACGCGGTCACGTGACCGAGATAATTGGAGGACAATGATCCAGGCGGCCAAGGCCCGACGTCGGGCTGTCGCGCCACGATGATGATGATTAGTTCAAAAGTCACGTCGAATAATGACTGAAAATATTGTCTTCGAAAAATTTACGCCCAAGGCTTTTTCTCTCCAAGGTTAGTGATAAGATGTGGTTTGCTTAACACAATTGACAAATCTGCCTACTTGTTTGTGATTTTAATTCTAATGCACTGCAAAATTTGTTGTTACAAACTTTAGTTTTTCCTTTATTTACAATTCTGTTTAATATTATATGAAACGATATATGGGAATATCGCTATATTATATCGATATACCGATAAAGCAATATCGATATAAAAATATCGACATTTTCCTTTCGATACGTATCGCTAGCGATCGAATAACTTAAAAATTAGCCCAATTCAGATTTTAAAAAATCCCACGAATCCCAAGTGGTCGTTGAAGGTACTTTGGTTTAAACTGACAAACTGAATTAAGGTGTTCTGGAAAATAGTTTGGGTAGAAAGTCGGTTTCAACATTCTTCCCTAAGAAACCTTCATATTGATAAATCCAGCTGCAGAGGCTTGAGTCACCGACTTAAGCTACCAATCGGGTATTTATCCAATTGGAAGAGTTGAGTCTTTGCTGAGATAAACCAAAGACACAATCCGTGGACAGAAAACGCGTGAACGCAATCCAATATACGGGTAGCCTTAATTACAAATTTTTTAGCTAAAAATAGGTTTAACGTGGGACCGAGTCCGAAGCGTGTATACGCTAGATCTGTGCAGATCTAGTGGTGACACCAAAACTACAATTGGCATATGTAAAAGTGGTAAGGGTCGCCCGTGGGGTGACGGGTTTAGAATATGCACCCCTAGGTGAATCCTACCTTGATCGCACGAGGCGACTAATAGCACCGATCACGTGCAGTCAACGACAAAACCTCTAGATGAGCCTGCGGCACTGCTCAACATCTTTAAGACCTCCCACAGGTCAGTGTGTGTGAGTGGGTTGCCAGGTCTCGAGAACACCGCCGGATGTTATTTTCCACACACTAGTGCCATCCAACCCTACCTTTCTTCAGATTGGTGTAAAAGAAAGTGCCAACACCACAGGCAAAGCAACGCGAAGTCGCAGAGTGGTATGAAAGGACAAGGAAGGAGAAGAAAAGGGGAAAGGGTTTCTTAAATAGCGACATGAAAATTTTGTATTGTAATACAAACGCACCCTTGAACTTTTTTTTATGATCTGTCAATGTCAAAACGTCAGTGAAGGTAACATTTTTATCATGGTGAAGTTCACGAACGAGTAACGTTAAGAGCGCTTACTCCAATTTTTGGTGATAATAATCGTCCCACCAGACAGGCTGTGCCTGTTATGGTGGATAAATTAGAGTCAACATATTCGCTATTGAATGTTCCTGTGCCAGTGAGACTAGATTAAATTGAGAGAGGGGCTGCACCGAGGCCAAACGGTCTATTGTACTATAGCTCCAGGTCTGGCAACAGACCGAGGCCTGTCGATCAACTCACGCTAATAAATTTGCTTCAAAGGATGAGCGGAATCGAAGCAATTTTATCTGCTTCAGGGAAGGCGATGCCAAGGTGTACTTGGCGACGTTGAATCAATACCTCACCTCAGCCGCTAATAACGTGCAGTGTCGTTTCATCATCGGCCTCGTAGAAACGACAGCTAGCGTCCGATACTATACCCATGATTTATAGTCACAAATGCTTCTTACCCTGTTATGGATCATTGTTAAAAGTTCATATGTCTTGTTGGGCGAGTAACCAGATATGAACATCTTGGCTTGCCTCAGGCCTGTGAGATAGTCCCATTGGACGTTCGCCTCAGTACACTCAGTCTTTGATGCATTTACTGACGGAACTTAACGGAATCCCGCAAGAGGGTTCAGGTTCACAAAAGGGCGTATCCGAGGCCATCCTGGCCAGCTCAACAGTCAACTCATTCCCAGAAGTGCCAACGTGGCCAGGAATCCAGTATAACGTTTTCATGTTTGAGGAGCCAACTTTTTTCTGGCAGCGAGAGAACGCTCCGGTCAAAGTATCAAAACTATCGCAGCCGCAAGTGCTTCACTTCAAAATGAGCCACAACATCCGATTCCACGATCCACGCCGTTCACAAGAATTGGGAATCTCTCAGTCCCCATTGTGACGAATTTTGCGTAAAGATGTTGGTCTACGCCCTTACAAGATAAACTTAACTCAACAACTGAAGCCTCTTGATCATTTGAAGCGCCAAAACTTCTCCGATTGGGCTCTGCAAAAGTTAGACGCAAATCCTGAATTTCATCGAAAAATCATCTTCAGCGATGAAGCCCATTGTTGGCTTAATGGCTTTGTCAATAAGCAAAATATGCGTTATTGGACAGCACAGCCACTTCGCTCACGCGGTTTAACGCCGGCGTTGGATTCCTTTCTATGTGGTTACGTGAAGTCGTTGGTTTATGCCAACAAGCCAAGAAATTGGAGGAGCTCAGGAACAATATCGAAGGCGAAATTTCCAACGTTCTGGCCGATATGTGTAGAACAGTGGTAGAAAATAGGCTTCAAAGAATCCAACGCTGCAAATGTGCTCGCGGTGGTCATACTCGTATGAACGAGATCGAATTCCATACTTAAATGTAATATGTGTACTACACCTGGAATAATTTCAGCCCGATTTCTCAATTATTCCGTATTTTATTTAAATACAAAATTGTCATGTCTTTATTGAAAAATCTTATATTTGGTCAGTTTGAACAGGATGAATGAACATGATGGAACCTTTGTAGCGGAGGTAGGCGTCATAATTGATTCGAACGTCAAAATCAACTAACTCGAACTACAAACATTTAACAAAAATGTCAAGTTGCTAGCTCGATTCAATGGAAAGTTATCGTATATTTAAAATAATATTTGTAGGGGAGGTAGGGGTTCCTTTGGTCCGATCACGACCATTTTCAATACCAAATCACTAGATCCTAAAAACATTTGATCAAAGTCTCAATTCGCTACCTTCGTTCTATCGAAAGTTATCGCCAATTTGAGGTATCATTTGTATTGCCCATTTGCAATTCCAAATTATACTTAAAATATTTGATCAAAATTTCAAGTCTCTAGCTGTATTCTGTCGAAAGTTATCACCTGCTTGAAGTATCATTTGTAGGGGAGGTAGGGCTTCCTTTTGTCGGATCTTGCCCATTTTCAGTTCCAATCAACTAGAACCAGTTGATGCTTATGCCAACGAAACGTCACCTGGGCCACATGGAATAGTTGACGCGCTTTGCCCCACAATAGACCCCTTGGGTTTAAAAAAAACTAGGACTCGGAGTTTAAAACAAAGAAGAAGGTTTAAACTTCTTTTTGACATAAACCACCACCAAAACGGAAATTATGCTCGATTTTCATTGGACCAGCTTTGAATACTTACGTCCTGAAAAAATGTCTACTCTACACAAATCCATCATCATCACATCAAAAAATTTGAATCAAAAATCCTGACCAACAAAAAAGGTTAGATAAACTCACGATCCTGTCACGGTAAAATGATTCAAAGCAGACCTCATTTCCTTTGACCGGTCTAGTCATTTTGAAGTTCGTGTCATATTTTCTACCATTTTTTTTTTTAATTTTTCATCGTTAGTCTCTAATGACTATGATCACTCGGACCACTTTTACCACGTTCCCATTCAATCGTTGCTCTCGGGATTTCGGTTTTTCTTTCCAATAAATCTTATAGCCCTTTTCATGTGAGGGTGTACTGCATTCGTAGACGCGGCCACGTTGCAACATCTACGAACGAGTAATTATTGTAACCTATGATTTTGACCCTTGCTCAGACGTATGAGTACGTTCTATTTCATTTTTTTGAAAATGAAAAATGGTCGAAAATTTGAACCATAACCAATTTCTTAATTAAGTCGAGGGCATGATGACATGGTTGGCAATCAGAGAAATATTTCAACAATCACGACATCGACGTACTAAAGATCTTTTTCTTTGTGCAGCAAAGGAACGTATTATGCGCTATGTGGTGCATTGCAAGGTTCGCTGTTGGACCCTACACTGTTCCGAACCGTTAGTTTCAACAGAAACACGACAGACAGATTTGATTTTAATTAGAAGATTTTAAAATTAAAATGATTGATATGTAGTGCACCTGTAATAGAGGTTGGAGGACGAAAGGTGAAGAAAACACTTGTGCTGCAGTACCTTCTCTAGACCTCCGATATACATCACATTAATGGCGCTCAATGTGGGGCCAATACATGGTCTATTTTGATTGATTTGGGGTGTCCGGTAGCTCAGTGCGTAGAGGTGTCAGTTTCATGTCAGACTACTTTCGTTACGGGTTCAAGTCCCGTCCACGGCCTTCGTGGCTAAGAATGTTTGTGCTGTCTTCCCCCTATGGTGCGTGGCGTAATAATAAGTCACAACATCTCCCGACTTGTCGCAGGGAGGGGGCAAAATGGGAGCAGGGTGTGCATGCATCGTCCGAAACTGATTTATGCCAACGAAACGTCAGCTAAGCCACATGGAATAGTTGACGCCCTATGTCCCATCAGGAGTTAGGGCAAATGAGTGTGAGTATATGCCACAGCAGTTTTTTTTTGGAGAGGATGCTCTATGGCTGCATCACTCCTCTCTGGTCTTCAAAGCCACTTTTCAAATCTCGTTCTCTATGAAACACAAGTTTCACATTTGGGTCCTATTCTCTTTTGAATCGATAGTGTGAAGATTTGACTGAAATTTTTAACTTGCATCAAAAGATCTCGAAATTAAAATGATGCACAAGTTATGAATACATACATACAACAAGGTTTAAAATCGGGCTCTATATTGTTCCCAGCAGAGATCGGTGTGAAAAATTGAATTCAAATTAAAAAACAAAAATCATATTAAACTATTCGGATGCAACACAAATATCCGGTTGGCTACTGAACCTTGTCCAATTCTCTTCATATGGACCACTTGTCTTTCTTGAATGTGTCTGTAAAAACAGGGAAGGAATATTGTGTTTGTGTTTTTTTTTTGCTTTTCTTCTCCCTGTTTACATGCCTTGACTCAAGACAAAATCGCGACCTTCTTCCAGTCGATTCAATATGAAAAAAAAAAACTTTCTCGTGTATCTATCATCTTAACCTGTCCGTCGATGTCCAGTGCTACTTCCATAATCTCCGAAAAAAAAAAGAAACAGTCATTGGGAGTTCGGTCCATACGAGTACAGTCAAACGTATGAAAAAAAAATCCTAAGTATCTTAAAATATTTTCTCCTGAACATAGTCCGGTGACTGTGCCTACTGATGATACGGTGGTGGCCGTAGTGGTGGTGGTGCAATTTAGTGGGCCAAAAGAACACGTTAAACCGGTTCGTCTATTTTCATGAGATTCAAGATATGTGAATAGTGTTCTTCTTCCCAGGTAGATATTTGCCTGGATGTCGTGGTCCGTCGGTGTCAGGATTATGCCCTCCCGAGCAGCACAAGAGAAACAACAATGAAATCTTGGACCTGTAACCTAGTAAGAAGAAATCTATAAAGACAACGTGGTTCAGATGGACGTTTGAGAACTTCATTCATTCCGCGATTTACAAACTGATCGTGACCAATCTACATGGCAGAGACTCTCACTCTTTCCCCCACGTAGTGGTCCTGCAACTTGCTGTTCATGCATGAGCCTTCAATGATTTCACCTGGTCGCTTGAAAAATCTAAGCATCCTCTACGTCATACCGTCATTCGGACGATAATAATGGGGGGTTAACGTTTAATGACGATAATAATAGTGTTTGATTCCGCACAGGATTAAAAAAAACAGCCGGGTAAGGTTCTACTCTCATTTCACGACGTCATCGTAATTTCGAATGAGGTGAAATTGGAGTACTGAGCTGAGCTGGGTAGTGTGATTTTGAAAATACTGTGCGGGGTGCAGCACTATCATTATCGTCAGTAGTATGGTTGTTGGAAAGAACGAGACATCATATTGCAACATTTTTAATTTTGCTATCATTATATTCTAGAGCCAGGGGTCGGCAAACATTTTCTGAGAAGGGCCAGATCGTGGAAAATTCGTGCTCAGCGAGCCGGATAGAAGACCCAAAGTGTAACTGTTCACCGGTGTGGTCAACCCACTGCTAATTGAAGATTTGACGGAAGCACCACAATTATGCAGTCAAATAGACTTTACTAAGTTGCCTTAACGCCTAGTTTGTCAAAGCGCGCCAACTACTCCTACGCGCCATACTGTTAGATTTCGGGCTACAATTGCCCTATAGTTCAGTGTAAGAACGCAATAGGCAGAAGCTCGGGGCCTGCAAACAAAAGTCCTTTACTGGCTTCACGTATCTTTTGTGCGACCAATACTCTAGGAATTATTTGTCTGGTGGAAGGTTGTTAGGGTAGGTCGCTACTAGTCATGATATGACCTGCTCATCTTGCGGATCAAGTCGACCTATTCCGAGTCCGGCAACGGTTTCTTGAAGTTAGTTTCTAGTTTCTTTTTAGCGTTCACACTGGTATAGCCCCTTAACTCCCAATCCCATATCCTATCATCTTGTATCATTTGCATCGTAACGCAACGCAACACCTATTTTATGTTAGACAAATAATACATATAAGTAAGTATAAGTACGAATGTGCATGCACCCAATGCAGTACCATATTCTTATCCACCATACCGATCGGCCACGGTCACTCACAACACAACAAAAGACGAAAAGCTTCACTCTACCTAACATAAATAAAATCCAATTGAACATTTATTCCGCTCCAACTCCATTCTACACTACAATATAGCGTAGCAATAGCGACATCAATCGTATATATGTCACACCATCTGTTCTTCATCTACTTTTCTATTCCCCATATTTAAACGATCTGATCTGATCATACTCCGATTCCGACAGACGGATCTATTATCAAACCTATTCACTGTTCATTTTTAAACTGCTCCGATTCCGACCTGAACTTAAAAGAATCAAATGATCAAACTGCTCCGATTCCGACCTGAACTTAAAAGTATCAAATGATCTAGGTTCGTTTTCTTGCTCCGAAACTGATCATGTTTCGATTGCGGAGCTAGGTCGACCTAGTTCGGTATACGGAGTAGGTTAAAAAGAGTAGGTTCGCGAATTGGCAACCATGACTAGTCGCTACCTCGAGGACCTGTGGTTTGGAAAGTCTAAATACGAGCCAGTGTGTTCATTACTGGAGCTCTGAGAACCACTCCATATGTTGCCTTGGATATGTTGCTCGCTGTATTTTTGGAGAGCAGATTGCTGCAGACACGGCCACTCGTCTTCGAGAATCAAGTCACTGGTTCTCGTCAGCCACTGGCCACTCTGCAATGCTATATCGGGTGGTTCCAAGACGGACGGGGGATAGAAGCGGTGGTTTACTCTGATTAACTTGGCATACGCCTGTGAACTATTTTCCAAGCCAAAGTTACTGCGATTTTGGAAGCTTTAAGCTGGGTTGAGCGGCACGCCATAGTCAATAGAGATATACAATATACAGGGATAGTCAAGCGCCGATAAGGTTCTTTGAATCTGCCCTAATAACATCCAAGACAGAAACAAACTGTCGCTCGACCCTCATCGTGCTGGGAAATTATTTCAACGTCTCCTTGTGATGGATTCCAGGTCACCGTGGGTTTGGCGGTAACTGCCAGGTAGATGAACTTGCTAGACAGGAAACCATGTGCGAAGTATCGCAGCAACACGTAAACTGACTCTTTCTGAAACTGAAACTTTCACCAAAATCAGGAACATGGTCCAGTTCCGATCCAGACCCAGGTCTGTGGATCAAAAGTTGTCTTAGAAACGGCTATGATCCATCAGCTGTCAGACATTCGAATTGAAATTGTTTCTGCGAATACTGCAAGTTCCACAAATTCATAAAAAAAAGTCTACCTCACAATTTACACGGAAAAGCGATTGAAAACTGGCGACCGCATCACTAAAGACCTCCACAACAATTGAAAAACACGTCCGCATGTTTCAGCTGTGAGCTGTCAGAAGTTTGGGTTAAATGGATCGGTAATAGACCGGGAAAAAATTATGATCCGAACAATGACGTTACCTGGAACATGTTGCATTGTACCGGAACCGCACCGGACAGCGTTTCTTAGAAAATAAAAAAAAAAGATCCAAGAAGCAGAAAACTGATCCGTTTTAGAAACTCGCCCATTAGCAACGCAAGAGAGATGGATTAATGGAACGAGTAATACATGTCATCCAACTAGCCTTTGTGAGCTAGGCGTGATTTTATGCGTTGGCCTTATGTTACATCCCTGAAAAGACAGAACCTTAGTTCGGTTGTGGGTGTTTTCACTGGACACTGTCTTATTGGAGATCATGCCAGGAGATTTTGTCTTCCACGCAATGATTTCTGTAAAAACAGTGGAGACGTGGAAGAGAAGGAAATTTGCTTCCATCTTCTGTGCGCTTGTCCGGTTTTGGCAAGAAGGAGGATGCCAATTATTATATACTACGTCTCTCCGAGTTGGAGGATCTGGAAAGTGCGAATCTTGGTGTACTCCACCGCTAGTGATAGCTCGGGTGAAGGTGATGTATCTAAAAACAGCTCATGGTTTATGCGTGCTGTAGTAGTCATGGCAGCCAAGTTACTTAACCTAACCTGGGTTTCGAACGCTTTGATCGGCTTTCGGTGTAATATTTAATTAAGATCACCACCGGGATAGGCTTGTAACTTACGGTTAAAGTTGCATATTTGGCCGTTATTTTTGGACATCAAGAGCGTATAACTCCTAAGCAGTAGCGAATTTTTTTTTTCAGATTCGATCAATTTAGGTCAGTGTAAACGTAGATACGGATATTAAAAACCGGGGTGCCGGAAACTAAAAATACCCCCAATTGCCCAGTAGTTTGGTTGGGTCCACCATTCGGCGAGCATTTGGTCAGCACTCGCGGGTATTGTGGTAACCCCGTTACAGATGCGGCTCAAATCTTGCACGCAATGAAATAACGTTTTGACGAAAAACTTCGTTTTAAACTACATATTTATGTAGATTATTTTTTATATAGTTAATTGTTCTATGTCAAAAACAATATTACAATACTATAACTCGCGGGCCGGATGGAAACCAGAGGCGGACCGGATTAAGCCCGCGGGCCGGACTTTGCCGGCCCCTGTTCTAGACTGTTGAACAATGTATATTTTTGGTAACCAATCAAACTAATGAAGAGCACCCGATACCATCAACATCCAATTAATATGGAAATTTTAAACAAATACAATGTTGTTGAAGCAATTTGCATAATCAATATCAAACAGAACTGCGGTCATCATTATCAGTTCTTGTATCAACAACGAACAGCGGAGCTACTACTAAAGAGAAAAAAACCCTCAACAAAGCTGTGATCTGTTACGACATTTCGATATCATTTCATATTGCATTTCATTTTTAAATTCGCGACTATCAACAATCATTATCAATTTATTGAAAATTTCCGAAAATTTGATGGAGCACCACAAGGTTCGCATCTAGGTCCCCTGCTGTTCTCTTGCATCACAGAGTACGATATACAGATCAGACAAAGCAAACGCGGCTAATGTGATGCAGGCGCATTTGTTTTACACTGAAATCGGGATCAATCAGCAACACCACAAATGTATTGGAATTGCCATCAAGTAGATCGGCTGCAAAGCTTTTGTATCTGTAGCTAGTGACTAGTGTACTAGCTATTTTTTTGTTGTCCGGTTGTGCAGCGATATAAACGCCCAACTGTCAGAGAGTATACATACATACGTCGAAGAGGAAGAAGAAGAAAAAACCCCAATTGCCAACAAAATAATTGCCCACCATTTCAAGTACATAATAACAAATGATGTAAGCAAAATGTATTTATCTTTAATGGTTCAAAGATCTATAGCATCAATTAGGCAAATTGATACTTACTGAAATTGCAAATTTCAAAGTTCAGACTGTGGTGTGGTCTTGGTCACCCCGCTGATCTCCCTGATTGTCAAATAGTATAGGATTTCAGCAATGTTCAACTCCAAGAATATTTCTTTCCTGGCGCGGCCCACCGCAAAAATATAAAAAAATAAAGATACTCGAAAAAAAGATGATCGATTAAAGATGAAAGCTTACAACCCAAGTGCATAAAGTGGCAGTGAAAGAAGCCCGAGAAAAAAAAAAGATATTTATCTTTGCTCGCCTCGACTGAGTGCTCCGGAGCTTGAACCATCCATCTATGATAAATCTTATTGTATCTTTCTTTTTTTCTGGCATGTATCGAACCTACTCCATTATACTTTACGTGAAGATGGAGAAGCTGTTAATTATTATTTTAACATGGTGGTAATTTTAATCATGTATACTTCTAATTTTATGCCGCTCTTTTTCGTTGGAATCGGGACTGCAATTTTCTAGTTTTCTCTTCATGGATCAACGTATCTATTTTGCCCGAAAAAATAAAACGATACACTTCTTCATATCCTATATGCATATTTATGTAAAATTAATCTTGTACATTATTTTAAATCTTTGATGGTGTATAATTGTCTCAGATACTTCTTTTGCTTTAATTCGGTCAGTATGTATTTAAATATCTATTTTTAATTTTAATGGTATAAGATACCCCGATGCGTAGATGAATTTAGATTAGTTTTTATTAACGGCAAAAAAAGAGTCTCATTAAATCGTTTCAAATATTTATTGCTTTCAATTTTGCCATTTTAATTTTCTGCCATCGTTTCAATTTTTTTTTCTAATTATGAATTATATTTTTTCTCCGGCGGGATTTCTTCTATACAAGAAATGACGGCGATTTATTCAAAAACGCACTATGTAGAAGAATCCAAAGATCCAGCCATTTTTCAATAATTCACAACTATGGCCTGTGAATATCTAGCAGAATAGATTTTTCATAAATTTCGTATATTACAAACGGATATGAATTTTTGCATTTAGAGGAAAAAAACGAAATAAAGAAAGTGTGTGTATGAGGCGTCCTAGATACTCGTACTTTTCGGAACATACCATATTGTTCAATTTCGACATTTTCTTTCCGCGAATACGTTGAATTAAAAAAGATGCAGATATTTGAAAGAGATGGTCGTTTGTAAGGCTCTTTTTGTTAGTGTTAGATTGCATAAATTTATTTAATGCAAATTGTTGCAGAAATTTATTAGCTTTTACTTTGCATTGTGTGTACATGAAAGCACACGCGCCAGGTTTCAATTTGTTTTAATTATTTTAATTCATGTGTTCGGGTCGATTAACTGAAAGTAGTTCTAGTTATCTTGTTGTTTTTTTTTTGTGTGTGTTAAAATTAGATGCAATTTCGTTTTTGCGGAGCATGCGGGCTTTGATCGGAATAGCAAAGCATAAGGGAAACTTTTGGAGTAACTGTGTTTTCAAGTTTCCAAAAATGTTGGTGCATCTCACATCCTTGTGACCGGTTGAGTAACCGAAATTTTAGATTTTGATAAACATCAATGTTCCAAGAAAATTAACAAATCGCGGAACATTCCTATTTGACCCAACTCGATTCCAGCATGGACAAAAAACCTGTATTACCGAAATCATGTTTACATCGTTAATCAAAAAAATCCTTGCCCGGTAGCACCTTGGACAAGGACAAAGAAACTCACCTCCTTCTCACCTGATGTCACCCCAGGACCATTTACATCAGGAAGCCAAGATGATGCCTTTAAGGGACCACAACAAGCATCTTGTCAAACAGTATCTGTTGCGCGACGCCGCCTAAACATGATAGGCGTGACTTGGGGGACCTAGAAAGAGATGTCCAGAGGTACAAAAAGGTACCCTTTGATAGCGACGCACACAGATCGGCCATCGCAGCGGTACATCAGGAGGAGGTACTTTTATCGCAGGTTTAGGTACTCTTGACCATACCACCAACAATATCTCCCGAAGAGGAAAGAATTCCGAGAGCAACGAGAACGACACTCACCCAACTTCGGTCAGGCTGCTGTTCACAACTGAATTCTTATTTATTCCGTATTGACCAGGACGTCTGAAACTTCTGTCCTGCTTGCAATGGAGCACATCTGTAGGCCACATCTTCCTCGCACCTGACTCCCAGATCGCTGTGGGAGAACCCTATTGAAGCAGCTATTTTTTTTATCTCTGAACACCGGAAGTGACGACGAACCGTGAGTATGTAACACATCGGAATTCCGACCATTGCTAAAACAATTAGGGAGCTATACTTAAAACTCCCATTCTCAACCAAAATTTTTAGTAAAGAGGATTCGAATTTTAAGCTCATCACCCTCCCCTTCAACATTGTTAAGTAGTAGGCCCTAACCATATTGAACGCAGAAAGCAGCAGAAAAGCAGCATCAGCGGCGCGGCGATCAAATGTCAAGTTAGAAAGCATGCGTTTCCCTTAAGCCACCTAGATTGAACGCAGCTGCAGCGACAGCGGCGAAAGCAGGTCCTGCTTTTGTTGATGTTGCTGCTGCCGCTGCTGCTGCATTCTGCGTTCAATCTGGTTTGGGCCGTATACTCGTACAGGTGGATCTAAAACTGAAAAGAGTACAGGGGCGTCGCAGGCCCGTTTCACAAGATATTCATTCCTCTGGGAAAGTACGCTACTGTATTTCGGGAGTTGCGTGAACATATGCTTAGCAGCCGAATACTGAGACAGAAATACTGCAATCTTCGCAGACAGCCAGGCGGCAAACAAGGTTATTGGGTCCCCAGGCACGTCGGTATCCCGGGAAACGGGACAATCGACGAGAAGAGCCAGAGTTTCTGCAACCCCACTCGTCGGTCCAGAACCTTACTGTGGAATCACTTTGTGTAGTGTAACAAGGCACATCAGGGAATGGAAGCACTCAGTAACCCGGTTTCAGACAGGTCAAACTATTGATAGCTGACCACTCGCACAATCATGGCCTTGAGCTACTAAGATCATGCAGAAACCGGGCTCCTTACGGGTCATTTTACCTCGAGGATTCATTTTCATAGAATGGGAATTGTCTCTGACCAAAGCTGCCACTGTTGTGAAAGTGAGAATGAGACACCCTTTGGTGAGACATTCTTTGTGACTGTGACGCACTTCATCTGTGCCGCTTGAAATGCTTCGACGACGCCTTCCATGAAGCGGAAACGATTGCCTCACTAAAAATCTAGCGGCTGAACAGATTCAACAAATAATCACTAATCTGCATAGACACCAGGGTGTAGCACAATAGATTTTCGGGTCGCAGTGCTTGGTGGCCCTTCGGACCAACTGCCCTCCATCTAATCTAATCTACATCGGCAATACGGGGTTTGCGTCTATGCTGAAATCGAGTTTTACTTCGGTAGAAGTGACCTTCAAAAGGAGGGTCCTTCGGATCAAATCAATGGATCTAGATCGAATCATGATGGCGACCAATGGCAACGAAGGTACAACAGTTAGTAGTATGAAATCTACGACGAACCAGAAGTCTCCAAGAATACGAAAGTTACCATGGATTGGAAACGTGGTACGAATTGACGAACACCGAATATTCAAAAAGGCGTTCAGGGGAGTAGGCAAAGATAGAAGACCATCCGGTAGACCGAAGAAGCGATGGACAGACTTCGTTGACAACGACAGCAACAAGCAGATTCAGGATCTGCAGGATGCGGTGTTTGAACCGAGATGATTGGCGGCGACGACTGGTGGAAGCTATATCCCGCGGAGGACACACAGAGGCTGATAAGTAAGTTAGTAATTCTTTATAACGTCGACGATTTTTCCTTACAAGAGCTGTTTTACCTACAAATGTTTGCTTTTATATAACTATATCTTTTCAACTGTTTGATGGGTTTTAGTGAAATGAATACAAAAATTCTAACTAATGTCCTCCAACGGCGTAAATTTCGGCCCTCTAGCTTTTCCGCTCAAGAGGTTCTTTAGCTACCAAGTGTTTGTCGTTATATAACGGTATTCTTTTAACCGTTAGATGATTTTTGCAGAAATTCAGTAGAAACCTTTGATGTCCTCTGTTAGCTTTTTCCAGTTCAGTCCAGAGAGTTTTTTGCTTACAATTTTTACCGTTATATAACTGAATTTTTTTTTTTAATAATTCGATGGATTTTGCTGAAATTTAATTGGGATCTATTCTATATTAATGTTCACCAACTATGTAAGTTTCGCTTAGCTAACTTTACCGTTATAAACTCATTTTGCTTAAAAACTTTTTACCGTAATATAGCTGTACCTTTTGGCCTTCTGACGACGCTGAAGACAAAAGCAAGAGTCACCTGTCGAATCATTGGATCAATGGCGAAGAAGGTACAATAACGAACTGTACGAAATATATGACAAGCCAAAGTCCCCAATTCCCATACAGTGAAACTTGGCTATAACGAACATTCAGTTATAGTGAACACTCGACTATAACGTATCAATTCCAAGGCTTTAAGGCTTTCTCGAGTTCGACTATAACGAACTATCGATACGGTCTTAGTTGAACTTAGTGGAATTTGTAACTACTATTATGACCGAATAGACAGGGATCTTGAAACGGCGCGGCGAAGTGAGACTCATATCACGCAGTTCATAATTTCTTCATCGGACTCGGAAAGTGGCGAATGAGGATGACAATGTTTTTTCCTCAATAAACGAGCGCTATCTGTCTTTAAGACGATACACGCAGTTTTACTATCCAGAAAAGGAACATTTATTGATTGCAGTTGATCAACTGGAAGATTTAATAAGCGATGAAGTGATAATAGTCCAAGAGACCGACGCATTTTTATAGTAGTATCCCGATTTCGTTTTCTTTAAGAACTGTAATTGCGTTATAGAATTGATATGAGTATGTGAAACCCCGGAATACCAATCTTACTTGAGCAGATCCTGCCGGAAACGCCTTTTGACAAATTACAAAAAAAAGTTAAAAATGGGTCGCACTACCCTATCATGTCGGTTTGTAATCAAAAATGCATAAAAGTGTAGAGGACTGGGCAGGCCGTCCAAATGTACGTCCTGGTAAGAGTCCGCAAAGGTAATGTTTGCGATCGACAAACTACTCCCATTGCGTTTTCCGCTAAATAAGGTGTCAAATCAAAGATCTTGACGTCCTCTTTTCGAAAAACTAATCTTGCATCGTCCAAACTTGCCGAAAGAAGATGACAGGAGCGTGGAAAGGTGACATTTTCAGGTCGACGAACTACCATCATGCCGGTTTACGCTTAAAAAAAAAGGTGTCAAAGCAAAGGTCTTCATGTCCTCTTTCCGAAAAACCAGTACTGCCTCGCGGTTGTTTGGTCGTACATCCCCATTACCTCTCCGAACACAGAAGACTTGCGTGTTTCCTGATTCCTGCGAACGAATCAGAATTTGACATTTCTCGAATTCTCCTCCATATTCTTTCCCCTCCAGTAAAATCTGTACAGGCAACTGTCAATTTTCGGATCTGAAAATGTTCCCCTCCTCCGGATCCGAAAATTGATTCTTTCGCAGGAGGGTGCGTTCCTGACAGTTGACAGTTGTCTGTACAAATTTTACCGGAGGGGAAAGAATATGGAAAGAAATAGAGAAACGTCAAATCCTGATTCGTTCGCAGGAAAGCAGCCATTGTAAGCGTGCCTTTTTGTTGTTGAGGCGGATACACCCTATGTGATATCATATCTATCTCGTGCCGGTCGATGAAAGCTAGGAAACGATTTTTCATTTACATTTTGGATCCTTTGGAGCATTTAACTATACGGACGCACAGCACATTCCACCGACCAAAAATTCAACGGCGATTATTTGAAGCAGTCAAAACACCGATTTTCAAAAAGAAATCGAAATCAATGAGTATCTTCTGTAGCTCCATCGACAATTACATACATTTAAAAAAAAAATACAATAAAATTACCTTCCCATCAGCCGACAAGCAGCGCTTTAGAATATTACTAAAATCATACTAAAATGTCACGTCACCTCATAAATAGAAGAAACACGTATCTTCCGACTGATATTCGTTAAAATATCATTTGAAATTCTCCGTGTAAATTCAAATTCAAAAAATCTATTCAAATTCATAGAAAATTGATGCTCCCTGAATAGATACCGCCACGGCTAGATTTTAATATCTGTCCAAATTTCCATAAATAGTAAAATGATAAAGACTATTATTGTCAATTAAATAATAACGTTTGTTCCGTCTAACGAATCGGTTTCGAATTTTCTGAGAGATCTTTAAAGATATTTATCTTTTTTTAGGTTCGATCTTATTGCAGTGGTGCGACAAAGAGACGTAAACGTATGGGTGCAGATGGTTATAAAAATGCGTACGTTTATTTATTGGACGGAAGGAAAATGATTTACTTTCTCGGATGAGGAGAAAAGACACTTAAAATCATTTCGAATATTTGTATGAAAATGTTGATTTGAAAGTCACGCGATTTTGACGTGGTTCGAGCAGATCATTATGAATAATTAGTTTGCATTTATTTTTATTTTTTGCTTGAAGTACACTATAAATATTTATAAATGTGTTTATAGGTTTTTCTCTTATTTATTTCTTAATTTCTACTGGAATTTTGCACTGATAAACGATGTGGTGATAGTAACGGTTGAATTGTAAGTACAATAATGATTAAAAAACGTATGGGCCAGATTAAGGGAGGGGGTATGGATGGTTAACGATTTTTTACTTCCGTTTGGACTTTGATTAATGTTGTCGGAAACTTATTAACTTAACAAGTAAAAAAAAATTAAGTTCCACAAGGGTCTCATTTCAGGGCTGTGTTAATCTACAAACTCGAAGCATTTAGCTTCATCATTTCATCAAGTCTATTTGTTCGTGAGAGAGTGATAAAACCCAGTTTAAAACATAGAATCGAAAAGGAGGTCGTTGAAAGTTCAAATCGTCTAATTAAATTTGATTTGTTAAAATAAAATTAAATAAAAAAAATTGACAGCAAACGCCTTTGCTTAAACAATCGAGAAAATTGCATTCAGATCAAAATAATACATAATTTTCGATTTATGAATATTTATCCTTAACAACAGTTCTAATTCTTCAAATTCACTCTTGACGATCACCAAAAATTTTTCCCGATAAAAACTCCACTGCCGGGAATTACGTGACACAGATGTTTCAATCCGGAACCAGATGCCCAAGCTCCATAATTAACTATGCATTGTGTGAATTTAATTAATTATTTTCAGCCGTCAACCGAAATTTTAATTAAACAGACGAATTTATTTTTAAATTTCAAATATTTGCATCCCTGAATTTGTTTAAGTGCAGTGACAAAAAGCAATCAAGAACACTCGAGAACACACGCAATTATTGAATTTGCTCGTGGTTAGGTGGTTAGTAAACATGCCAAGTCAAATTCTGCGAAAAAAAAGAGGAACAGACATGTGTGAAAAAATACAAACAAACACCATATTCTACAAACAAAAAATTATTTTAGATAATAATTTATCTCAATTAATCTAAAACAATATTGCATCAGTACGCTTGCGTTCATGGAGTGACGTGTTTTATTTTAGCGGAGGACCAAAATTATATTTAATTGTACATATTGTCGGAAACAGTTTTATTTTGGGTGCTATTTTTTCGCGTTTGTGTTTATTTATGTCGATAAATTTAGGATACATGTTTTTTTTAACAACTGACTGAGCAAAAGACCTTTTCCATATTCCTCCTCGTGGGCGCCTCCCTGGTAACGGCAGTGTGCCAAACCGCTGACGGTCAAATCTTAGCTAAAAGACATTTTGGAAAAAGGCAGATAGGTGTAGCCTGACTGGCTGGCGTCCCAGGTTTAGTAGGATGGAATGATTTGTGTAGTTGGACCTGCAACATAGTTGTGTGAACTCGAGCACGTTTATTAAACCATCTGAAGTAGCTATCTCCGAGGCCATCCCCTGAATGGGGTTAAGCGATATACTGACAACTCGTCCTTGTAAAAACCACTCCACGTCAAGAAACCTGTAACAAAACTTTCGATCCAGGCGGCCAAGGCCCAACGTCGGGCTGTCGCGCCACGAGGATGATAATGATTGATCCTATTTATTCTGAGTTCCGCTGGCATCCCTTAAGGCTCGAAATTCGGTCTTATATTGATTCACGTTTGCGTTTTTTGGCAGAGAGCGTCACTGTCTCAACAGAAATTCTAGAAAATAATTAAACGCTCAAGGTGTCATTTCAGAGGATCCTGAATCTAGAAGCAGACAGTTTCAGATCAAACACCAGAATTTATGTCATGCCAACTGCATTATGCTTTATGACTTTCTGTAGGGTTGAACTCATCAAACAGCGGTTTGCCATCCAAAATTTTTGTTTTATAGATCCTGGCAATTTCTGGGGTCCGTGGAAATGTCAGCCAGTGTCTTAAAGGTTTTGGGTCCTTTTCATTTTTATCATTCGAGTTTGGTCCTATAATGTTTTTTCTGTCATTTTTGAATTCCCAATAGATGACAGTCACTGTCTTAAACGTTGCCATCTGTGCAAACAATTGAAGATTCCTGGTGAGATAAAACGTACAGTACAGTTTGAAAACTGCTTGTACATGTAACTGAATCGTCCAAAAATTTCCTTCAAGGTAAATACAGTGCAGTTCAAAAATGAGAAAAAATAATTTGAACTGCAAATTCAAGAATTGCCTGGGGGATAAAAGCTGTATCCAAAAATTCCTTGAGAGAAGAAAACTGTACAATTCAAAAATTCGTTCAGGAAAAATACTGCACTTGAAGGTCCAAAAATTCCTTGAAGAATAAAAACTATACAGTTCAAAAAACCGTCCTTTTCCGTCCTATTTTTTTTGTTTTGTAGATCCTTACAATTTCTAAGATCCCTGGGAATGTCAGTCAGTGTCTTAAAGGTAAGGCTGAATCTTCTGAAATTGCGTCTCACAAGGATCTGTTCTGGGTCCTCTTTTTCTCATTGAGCATGATCCTATGATTTTTTTAAATTTTTTATTACTTATTTTATTATTTTCTACCATTTACGAAATTCCCATAAATGACAGTCACTGTCTTAAACGCTACGAACTGTGCTTCCATGAATGATAAAAACCGTACAGTTTAAAAACTCATTGAGGAAATTAAACTGTGCCGTCCAAAAATTTTTTGAAGGTAAATGCGGTGCAGTTAAAAAATGAGGAAAAATAATTTGCAGTTCAAGAATTTCTCGGAGGATAAAAGCTGTATAATTCAAAAATTCCTGTAAAACTGTATAGTCCAAAAATTCCTTGAGGAAAAATACTGTACAGTCCAAAAATTCCTTGATGAATAAAAACTGTACAGTTCAAAAATTCATTGACTTAAAACATGACTTATTTGCCCTAACCCCTAATGGGGTATAGGGCGTCAACTATTCCATGTGGCTTAGCTGACATTCCTGTAAAACTGTACAGTCCAAAAATGTTCTTCAAGGTAAATACTGTACAGTCCAAAAATAAAGAAAAATGATTTACAGTCCAAAAATTACTGCGGGATGAAAATTGTGCAACCAAAAAAATTCTCGAGAGAAGAAAAATGTACAGTTAAAAAATTCTTTGAGGAAAAATGTTGCAGTCTAAAAATGTATTCAGTAGAAAAACTGTACAGTACACAAATACCTCGAGAAAAACCCCTATTCAGTCCAAAAATTCTGCAATGGATAAAAGCTGTACCGTCTAAAAATTCCTTGGGAAAAAACACTGTACAGTTAAAATATTCGTTGAGGAAAAATACTGTACAGTCCAAAAATTCCTTGATGAATAAAAACTGTACAGTTTAAAAATTCGTTGAGTAAAAACATTACTCATTTGCCCTTACTCCTAAAGGAGCATAGCGCGTTAACTATTCCATGTGTCTTAGCTGACATTTCGTTGGCATAAACTCCTGGAGCGAAAAAACGGTACAGTTCAAAAATTTCAAGAGGCAAAATACTGTGCAGTTCAAAAATTTCCATATTCACTGTCTTAAATGTTGCCAACTGTGTACACAATTGAAGGTTCCTTGTGGGATAAAGACCTTTCAGTTTAAAAACTCCTTGAGGCAATAAAACTGTACAGTCCAAGAATTTTCTTCAAGGTTAATACTGTGCAGTCCAAAAATAAGGAACAATAATTTACAGCTCAAAAATTACTGGGGGATGGAAACTGCACAACCAAAAAAATAATTGATTGAAGAAAAATGTACAGATCAAAAATGCCTCGAGGAAAAATATTGCAGTCTAAAAATTCATTCAGTAGAAAAACTGTACAGTCCACAAATACCTCGATAAAAAAAAAAACTTGTGCAGTTCAAAAATTGCTCGATGGATAAAAACTGTACAATCCAAAAATTCTTTGAAAAAACAAAAAAAAAAAACACTGCACAGTTCAAATATTCGTTGAGGAAAAATACTGTACAGTCCAAAAATTCCTTGCGGGTAAAAAGGGTAAAATTCCTCGAGAAAAAATATTACAGAGTCCAAAAATTTCTTGAGTACAGTCCACAAATACCTCGAGAAAAAACTCTGTTCAGTCCAAAAATTGTTCGATGGATAAAAACTATACAGTCCAAAAATTCTTTGAGAAAGAACACTGTACAGTCTGAAAGTCTCTTGACGAACAATACTTTACAGTCCCAAAATTCCGATAGGGATAAAAACTGAACAATTCAAAAATTCCTTGAGAAAACAAAAATTATAAAACTTCCTTGAGGAGGTAACTGTACATTTCGAAAATACCGCGGAGGGAAAAAAAAGCTCTACACTCCGAAAATTTCTTGAAAAAAAAATATAGTCCCATAATTTCTTGGAGAAAAATACTTATCTTGTGAACTAATCCTGCGTATCAGTTCGCCATTATTGAAATTTGATCAGGTCCTACGTTGGGCGCCAATTTTATAACGGTAAATTAAGTCGAAATGTTCCTGAGCATCTGTTCACCATTTTTGAAATTTGATTGCGAAATGTCAGACCTCACGTTGGACGCCAATTTTATAACGGAAAATTAAGTCGAACTGTACCTGGGCACCCGTTTACCATTTCTGAAATTTGATTGCGAAATGTCGAACCTTACATTGGGCGCCAATTTTATAACGATAAATGAAGTCGGAACTATTGCAGAGAAAGAAACTGTACCTTGCAAAAATACTGAGGGACAAAACTATACAGTCCAAAAATTTTTCGAGGGGGGAAAAAAACTCTACAGTCCAAAAATTGCTTGAGTATAAATACTGTACAGTTCAAAAAATTTGGAGTAGAAATACTGTATAGTACAGTTCAAAAATAACTTGAGGCATTTTCAGGAACGATTTTCGGACAGGATTCAACTGTACAGTCCGCTTTCTGCAACACAGGATCCGGAAATGACTAAGGCCAGGACTGTACAGTTTTTCCAGATTATTTATGGCAAGCAGAGGCTAAGGGACGACATATCATGTTATACATTTTTACCTGACAGATAATAACACATCCTGCAAAAGGTTCTCTACATTTCCTGATTCAAAGGCAGTAGGCTCATGTCTCACGATCTCAACAAGGCCAGCCATGGTCTGCACTCAAACCAAACTCATATTTCACTGATACAATACGATCCAAAAAACAAAAGTTTGATAATCGTATAAATCGGCACAGTATCGTAACAACTTCTCAACTGATAGCAACCATAGTATGTACTCGTAAAAATACAAAAATACATACAATTTATAGAAAATCAAAACATACACAAACCCCCTCTGATCGGGGGGTTACAAAAATATTTGAATAGAAAAATTCGCCAGTTCAAAAATTACACAACATATTCATGAAGATCACGATTTTTGATTGTAATCATCGCGTGAAGCTTGAAGCATGTATTAGAAAGAAACCCTGGCAACAAGCAAAAATGAATGTTAGTCTTGCTGATATGTGCTATTTGCCATCGTGTCAAGTATTACGAGCTGCCTAAATGTATCTAACAGATTTCGGCAAGTATGTATCTCATGTTAGTAATACCAAGAAATTGCTTGTCCAGTTCGGCAGTTCCCCTGACGATGCGCCCGAATGGACAGCAAATAGAAAGGTCATTTTCATATTTGTATGTACATACATAGTATCACATTTATTACGTGCGTCAAATATTCTAGCGATCTTTTCAAGTGTGACAAGAAGATTGAGAGAGACTGCCGAAAAATAAAATATAAAGAGATACAATTCCAGTAGAGTGAAGAAGTTCTTAAGTGAATTGAACTCTTTTTGAAAGAGCTGGTGCCTAGTGTGATCTTCGGCGCGAAAAACTGAGGTTCATCTTTACAAACCTGGATTGGCATCAGGAGCTCTTTAGCAGCTAGCTTATCCTAACTTTGAGCCTATTGGGCTTGGGGCTTTTAAGAAATTTGCTGCCAAAATTTTTGGAAAAAAGATAACTTGAAGCTCACAAAAAAAACCATGATTGCATCTACGAAACACACACTTGATTCAACACGAACCAAACTTCCATGAAACATGCTAATTAAATCTACAAAACCGAAAGAATGAACGTCAATTTAATTCTAAAGACAAAGTTTTTCAGTTTATAGTCTCTAGTGCTTCTAAGTGCAATCCAAAATCTCCACGCAGCACTTGGACAGATATGGGGCTAGGCTAGATCGACCGTGCTGTGGTCATTTTGTATATGTAAACTGTCAGGTACACACCGGCCAGAAACAACAATAAAAATTTTCTCACTCATAAATTACACGGCACAGAACACACTGTTGAATAATGTTTAGAGCAGGCTCCCCTTGACAACACATTACAAAAAAAAAAGAACGTTCTAGAGACACCTAATAATTATGGGCTAACTACAGCTAGCATCAATCTAGAGATACTGAATAAGTATATGAATAAATGGAGGTATACGTAGATACATATGTATGTAAGAAAAGTAACCATATAGCTAGTAGATACTTGTATGCCTCGTATGGGAGTTCGTGATAGATGGTGTGAGCTTCTAGATTTTCGGGTTATAGGCAACCACTACAGAATTTATGTTGGATATGTGGAAATGGTTCCAATAGTGAAACACACTTTATAATAGACCATTTTGTGCGAACGCGCCGTCAATATTTAATTTTTGAGAATTAAAGGGGGCTCTCGATCCGTTGGTGCAATAATCTCAGGGGGTTGAGGATTTTGCACTTAAGGCGAACCGAAAGTTAGCTTAAACTTTTAATTTTAATTCTTACCAATGCTTACTTGGAAGATACGATTCGATATCTTTATACTTTTTCTTAACGATACATCCATCACAGTCACGCATTTCAAATTATGGTTTCGTCCATCGGCACGTGGCATGACTCATTAGGCGCCTCCACCTTATGGCTCGCACCAGTGAGAGAAGCTCGATCAAGTATACCGGCTGGATTTTACCCTTAACAATCGCTGTGTTCATTTCACTCGAACAAAAGCTCATTCCCATACAAAACGACTGACCGATCTATGATCCAGGTCTCGTATTGGATCACATCTGGATTAGAGTGGAAAGTGAATTGGTTGAACGTCAACTTCTTTCTCGGCAATTCGCTGATACTGAGTCCGCAATTATCCCCACCCGGTGAATTATCTGTATGGTGGCTGTTTGAGTTTGCTCGTCACTGATCCAAGCCGTTCGATTCACGGATGTATATGATTACAACTACTTTCCAGGCGGCCAAGGCCCGACGTCGGGCTGTCGCGCCACTATGATGATGATATGCTTACAACAAGCATCATCCGAAACCGGTTTTATGATAACAAAATGCTATATCCAAGTGGTTAAGGCAACAGTAGTGGGTACATAGTTACCTACCTATGGGTGCGAATCATATATCATTGAAAACTCGCATAATATGTGTCTCTGGCTTGTCACTTGTCGTTTATTAAACCGCAGTTGAATATTTGGTCGGGGGCCTTTAGTCTAGTTGGCCCTTTAAGACCAAATTACATGCAGACGAATGGATCAACTTTTGAGTGTCAAACTGACTCCTATGGCGACACGACATAGGTGCGAATCATATATCATTGAAAACTCGCATGATATGTGTTTCTGGCTTGTCACTTGTTGTTTATTCAAACACTGTTGACTATTTGGACGGAGGCCTTTGACCTACTTGGCCCTTTAAGACCAAATTACATGCTGACGGATGTATCAACTTTTGAGTGTCAATCTGACTCCTATGGCGACACGACATGGGTGCGCATCATATATCATTGAAAACTCGCATGATATGTGTTTTTGGCTTGTCACTTGTTGTTTATTCAAACACTGTTGACTATTTGATATATTTGGCCCTTTAAGGTTAAATTACATGTAGACGGATGCATCAACTTTTGATTGTCAATCGGCCTCATTGAATATATCAAGATCAAAATATGGTCTCTGCACGATCCCACTGCGCGCTCCGCCTTACCCGATGAATATCCTGGACACGTACAAAATGATCCACAATAGTTTGTTTCTAACGATCCCAATTTCTTTATTTTTTCATTTCGCGCACCATCGTAGTCCATTCTAATTTTTCTTTTGCATATGTTCGCGGTTCAAAGATAGTGACGAAATTCTTTATGAGCAATTTTGTGTGTGGCATTTTAATCAAAACATATGTTCTACACTGTTTCCTAACGATCGGATCGATAGAACAGCGCAGCGCGTCGTAGCTCAAGCAGCAAAAAAAAAACGGAGGAAGAGTCAACAATGCTAAAGTCCGCAACGAAGCGGGGGTTCATTATTAAATAGACATCTGGAGAATACAAAATACAAAAGAACACACAGTCAAAATTGTTAAGAAGTTTATATTCCATCAAAAGAAAGACAGACCCATAGAACCATGGAACCAAAGCTGCTGGAGACAAGACAAGAAAAAAAAATTATTCGGCGAAACACTATCCTATTAGATTTGCGGGAACAAAATTAGATGATAGATTTCCGAGAAATCGTTGCATTATTCACGGGAGACCGAATAAAAGATAAACGGATTGAAGATAATCTTTTTTGGATAGAACATCAGCATTTTTGGGGAATATCATCAATTTTCCAGTATTTTAATTTCATAATTTTGAAAAGACGCATATAGAGAAAAGAATACAAATTATCGGAGTCGGGAAAACAAAACACCCCCCAAGCATGCGATGGGTAGGGTTTATTGTTGCAAAGACAGCCTAACAAATGATCTGATCATAATTAGAAACAAACGAAGATATACGACTGCAAAATGTGTTTTTGACCAGATAGAAACATAGATTATGTGTTGGCATTTGGGGATAGACTCCGTGGGTCTGCCTCAAGGAATCGATCATTAGCACTAGCAGACGACCCAATGAATAGTTTTCAATTTTCGTCCTTGCTCTTATCCAAGCGCTCCGAGACGGCATTTACTTGTTGAGCCTCAACAGATTCCACAAAAATTCAAGAAACCCTTGGAAATATGCCAGCAGGAGCAGGCTCCTCTCACAATGAGCACTAGCATACTGCTCGTGATCAAAGGTTGGGGTGTGGAGAAATTCTTCCAATAATCGAAATATTATGGGCAAAATGGGAAATAGAAATTCGCCAGGACCTGATGAAATGATTGACGAGATATGCACATTTCTGTTTGCCATTATTTAAATTGGATTGCGAAATGTCGAACCCTACACGTTAGGCGCTATTTTCATTACGGTAAATTAAGTCGGAACTATTCTTGGTTATGTGTGCCATTATTGAAATTTGACTGGGAAATGTCGGACCCTACGTTGGGCACAAATTTTATAACGGTAAATTGAGTCGAAACTATTCCTCAGCATCTGTTTACCATTTCTGAAATTTAATTGCAAAATGTCGGGCCTCACGTTGGGCGCCAATTTTATAACGGTAAATTAAGTCTAAACCATTCCTGGGTATTTGTTTGCCATTTTTCAAAATTTGATGTGTTCAGCGCGAATTTTTTAACGGTAATATTCCTATGAAGGGACAATTAATAAGTGCAATGAATTTGAATATCACAACTGTACCGAAAACCACAAATGATCAGATCAGCCCACTGAGCAATACAACTGAGGGGTATACTAAAATACACAGTTGATGAGTGTATACATTGACACAGAGGTCAGTTTACTGAAGAACACAGCTGATTAGTGTAATGACAATTACAACTGATTTTCTAGGCACCACTTTGCATTGATCGCAGGCGACGATCGAAAACAGACGCAAAGAGTGCTCCGTGCACTATGAGTTGATCGCTAATCGCGAATAATGTGCGACAATCGTGTGCCTAGCAAAACGTACCTTAAGCCAGGTCAGTGTACTAAGCGGTGCAGAAGGTCGGTAACTAATGGGTACAGTTGAGCAATGCACTGAAGATCATAACTGAGTAGTATTGAGTACTGATAGGTACGCAAGGTCAGCACATTGATGAGCACAGTAGGTCACTGTACTGAAGAGTAGAATTGATCAGTGTACTGATGAGCATAGCTGACTAGGATACTGAAAAGCACAACTGAGCAGTGTATTATAGAGGACGAATCCTCAGTTCACTGAAATGCACAACAGGGCAGTAAACTGAAGGGCACAACAGATCGGTGGTGTACTGACGACCATAACAGATCAGCACACTGAAGGACACAACTGAAAAGCTCAGTGAAGGACAGAGTTGATCAGTGTACTAAAGAGTACAACCGACATCATCATCTTGCAATTAAAAGTTACAATTGGAGTCCACGCGCATTTAAAACAACGGAAACAATCATTTTTCACTGACCATTGGGTCGCAATACTAGTGCGCTTGTCCACGACCCATGTCTTAATCTAAATTTAAATAAATACACATTTTATGATAAGCTTATGATACAAACAGATAGTTTCTTAGCAATTTATAGTAGTTTTTGAAATATGTTAATCTCTACAAAAAGAAAAAAATATTCCGTATCTTTTTGGTGTATAATCCTACTAAGATGAATTGCCAATCTAAGCAAATTCCTTCTTTACTTTGTGATCTATGCAAAAGATTTGGAGGAATTTCGACAAGAAAATAATTAAGCGCTATTGGCATTTTTTGGTGGGATTTGGATTCGAATTTTTTAGTATGTATCTGATGACGTTCTCACGTGATCGAAAGAAAATTAAGTAGTCGACGACTTCTAAACGCGAAGGAAATAAAAAGAAATCCAATTTGTATTTTAGATAATTTGAATCATTAATAATTGTGCTTTTGTGATTCTGAATGAATTGGCATTCGTCATATGGCTATTTTAAGATTTTCGAGATTTCTGATTTTTAGCGGATCTCTCTCTCTCTCCCGAATTTCTATTCGTCTGAGGCGTTGTTTTAGATGAACTCTAGCAGTTCTCTCGATTTTCCAGCGTATATCAATTGACGTCAATTGGAATTGGTCACCAACCATCTCCATTCAATCAGGGACATCGACATTAACCACTATCACCACTCATGCGTCTTTATCAGTCGCTGGGAACAGAGAATCGTCAGAAAAAAATGTACACTAGTTGAAAATGAAAGGCCAACCGGTTCTTACCGATGTTAATTTATCTTTTGTTTTAAGATAAATTTTTAATCTGTTAATTTATATATATTCGAAATATAAGGTAAAGTTTCACGTCGATTCTTTCGTAATAGCCGACTTATATTATTATATTTTAGAGCGGAGATTGGGTCATTCAATCAAGCCGGATGATGTTAATTAATATACAAGTAATAATGACTATTAATTGAAATTTTGCAAAGTTCGAGAAGTTCGAGTTTCAAATCAATGTGATCGGGGATTTGCGTAGTTATGACACTGACTATTATTTACGGGCATCTAATTTGGATTTTGAAACATGGAAGATGTGTCGCTGTTTCGGGACAATGATCGCATCGATCGCGAGAACATGGAGATTTTGGCACGATCGGAAGATGAAAAAAAAATCTGGACGAGCGCGTGTGCATGCAAAGCCTTGAGCAGTTGAGCATGGATAGAAAAATATCGATGTTCGACATGGAAAAAAAAATAGAATCAAACTTTGATGTTTTCTACCATCGATATATTTTCGATTTTTTCTACCATCGATGTCCTATCTTCGATGTTTTAGGTTAGGTTACGTTCAGGGGCTGTCACGATGCATCACAGCTCACCTAAACTTTGAGTCCGTTGTGGTAGCACCAAAAATCACCTCCATTGGAACTTACATATCAAACCAGGCTGGCGATGTAACGACTGAGCCTTGTGGCGGTCATATTCCTAAGGTCGTCCAGATCATGCAAGACCCGAGAACACAGAAATTGTCTCCTCCGGTCAGCAAAGGCCAGACAATATTAGAGAATTGACTCGATCGACGACTTATCGACTTTGTGGAAATTCATTTTAATCCCAAAAGAATGATGATGATGCTCGAAAGAGCGAAACGCGTTAGGAATAATAAAATAAAAGTAGAAAAGACAAAGTACGATATTTCTTCTTTTGGGAATATTAGAGAAGGTTGAGAACACTCTCCTCCTCATCCACATCTCTACAACTCCTGTAGAAGTCATGATGATGCGGAGCCTTTAGGCGAGCTTCCTCAATTGGGCAGTGCTACGTGATAGCCCCTCCTGCTACCCCGTCAAAGTGCTTCCTGTTCAGCGACAACAGTGTGACAGAGCGGCCCAAATGTCGGACAAATCATCCTCGTTGATTGGCATTTGCTGCCGCTGAGCCATCTTATATTAGTCTTGTTCACAGTCGCGGTCTTAATAAATAAGTAAGTAACTGGCATTTTAATGTCCTTGCGTCTTCCGTTAACCGCCCCAGTTGAGCCCTTCGGAGCCAGCTCACCCGCCCTGCAGTTACCCGTAAAACCATTATGGCTTGGGATCAAACAGAGGGTGATACTGAAGAAACCGTCATCTCTGTGAGGTTTGGACGGCAGTTCTCAATGGTTTCAGAGGTCGTTGAGACGGATTCGAGATCGAGTGAGCGAATTACCACCTGACTGTCCGTGTAAATAGTGATGTTCCTCACAGTAATGACATGACTGCCCAGCCAAGACATGACTTCCGAGATCGCGCGAAACCTCCGCCTGTATAACACTGGAAAAGTCGGGAAGATGGAATGAGAGGTTAATCCCCAGTCCTTCCGCGTAAATGTCTACCCCGATCCCTTCGTCTGTCCTAGAGCCATCTGTGTAGATGATGGCCATGGATTCGGTGGTCAAGGGCATCCATAGACTTCTCGACGAAATCAGACTAGTGAAGTTTCTGCCAAAATGATATTTTGGAGGAATGTAGCCCGTCTCCCTGGGGAGATTCAGGCTGTTCAGTATAGCAAAACGTAACGTCTCGTAAAAGCGCAAAGCTGTGTTTGCTGTCAGTTGTTCATCAAGAATATCCAACGGGAGCAAACCGACTATCATATCTAATCCGGCTGACGAATGGTTCCAAAAGCCTCCGTTGCGACCGACACAGCTAGCCTTTGTACTTTCCCTAACAGACTATAGTAGACCGCTACTCTGAGTGCTAACTGACACACACTGACAAGATAAAACAGGACGCACAACAGCAGTGTTTATCCAATAAACTGCTTTCAGCTTAAAGCCCCATTTTTTACCTATGGACTTCCTACACGAGAAGAGTGCCTTTAGTAGCCTTTCTTACCCGTTCTTCAATATTAAACTTTCACTTTAGCTTCAATTTAAATTGGAATTGTTTGTGACACTTGGTTTCATTCTGCACACCAACTTAGTATGCGTCTGTAGCTTAGCTCGGTAACGCACCGGGCATTTTTTGCTACTCGAAACACGGTCTCTGCGGTTCGCGCCCCGCAACGGGACCAACTATTTTTTTATTCTCAAATTCCCTCTAAATTAATTTCTCCGAGCTTAGTGGTTTCGTATGGATAGTAGCACTCATCAGGTCTTGCATCTTTGCAGCTATCCATGTGCAAGACGACCACGAAAGTGTGAGAATTCTGTTTGTATAAGCCGTGAAGGCGTGATTTTTACTTGAAAACTCGACCGTGGAGGTCTAAATGGTGTGAAGCACTTATATTAACTCACTAGAGGGGTAGAGAGAGGGTGAGAAGTGGAGATATACAAACAATTTAAATTGAAAATGATTCGCACTTGTACATTTGCAAGAACTTTAATACATAAAGTAAAATTGCCAGGGAACAAATATCTCCACTTCTCACCCTCTCTCCACCCCTCTAGTGAGTTAATATAAGTGCTTCACACCATCTAGACCTCCACGGTCGAGTTTTTAAGTAAAAATCACGCCTTCACGGCTTATACAAACAGAATTCTCACACTTTCGTGGTCGTCTTGCACATGGATAGCTGCAAAGATGCAAGACCTGATGAGTGCTACTATCCATACGAAACCACTAAGCTCGGAGAAATTAATTTAGAGGGAATTTGAGAATAAAAAAATAGTTGGTCCCGTTGCGGGGCGCGAACCGCAGAGACCGTGTTTCGAGTAGCAAAAAATGCCCGGTGCGTTACCGAGCTAAGCTACAGACGCATACTAAGTTGGTGTGCAGAATGAAACCAAGTGTCACAAACAATTCTAATTTAAATTGAAAATGATTCGCACTTGTACATTTGCAAGAACTTTAATACATAAAGTTCCACTTTAGCTTCCTGTCAAAGATAAGACAGAGAAATTTAGCTTTATCAGTGAAAACCACTTGAGTGCCCTCCAGGGTAGGAGGTTCGATTGGTGGGATCGTGTGCCTTCTAGTGAAAAGCACAGGATCCGTCTTATCCAGCCAAAAAGCCGCACTGATTTGCCGACTCCGCTAGAATGGAAAGGGCATTCTGCAGCATGTCGCTGAGGGTATCAGAAACCTGCCCAGGACGGCGATGTCGTCTGCGTAAGATTTTCAATGTTTTAACATCGATGTTTTTCCCCATCGCTGGTAGTATCCGTATATCGACGATAGAACATCGATGATAGAAAACATCGATGGTAGAAAACATAGAAGTTTCAAAAACATCGATAATCGATGCTAATTTCTACTTTGATGCAATGGTCGGAAATTGGCGTTGATCAGTTCGATCGTGTATTTTTGCCCATTTTAAACGATCACTCTTCAATGAAACGATCGGAAGACAACAAATGCTGAACTATCCTGTATATCCAGAGCCTTGAAACGATCGTGCGAAATGAGTATTACGGCGCGGCATTATTTTCAAAATTGGGGGATCAGTCCGCAGTCACCAGTAGTGAAGATGGATTATGACATCATCCACTGATCATTAATGTTCACAGCTGCGGGGCTGATGACAAAAGTTTGGAAGTTTTAATTATAAATTCTTGTTCTTCATTCCCCCCTCCCCTTGTCCCTCCTATCTATTCGAGAAAATAATTGACTATACGAATACGCCAACTAAGAGGGCACAGACTTCACAAAAATATTCAAAATCTCCTAAATTAAACCCCATGTCTACGATTTTATTGACAATGATCGTACGATCGTACCTACACAATGAACACGAGTGGAAAAAAAACGATGAACCCTACAGATAATGATGATGATGATGGTTTTGGTGATGATGTTGATGATAATGACAATAATTGTAATTTTATAATGATGTTGTTGATGATTGTGTGTATGATTCCAGCTTGAAAAATTCCTCGTTCTTTTCATGGCTCTAGAGACTTGAGTAGTTTTACGGGGACAGGACTTGTGCGTCTAGTGCCCCAAAGATACTTTGAAAGAATGTATCTTTTGAAATCTATATGTGCACACCTTAGATGTACGTTAAAGATATTCGTTGATTTGCGCCCCGGAACTTTTGAGCTTAAATGTGAGGCAGTCTTTTGACTCACCTTTGGACTTTGAATGAATCATAGAGGAGGTGGTGCCGGTGAGGCTTGACTAAAATAAGTTAGGTATGTAAAGAATGAAGATCGGCGAAGATTCGGAGTTTCAGTCAATTTGCAATCGTATATAAAATAATACCTCACATACACGAAGCGATCCGTCGCCCGATCGACAGCCGATGGATCGCCACTAAATATCACCTGATCAAAATTAAATCTGATCCATGTGGCCCAGTTGACGTTTCGTCGGCATAAACTGGTTTCGGGGAATGTAGTTGGCAGCATGCACATCCATGGCTACGAACGTCGTCGTGGACGGGATTAGAACCCGAAACACCGGTAGTCAAACATGAGACTGATGTCTCAACACACTGCGCTACAGGTCGCCCCAGCTGATAGGGAATGGTAGAAGATGAAAACAAAATCATAAAACTGCGATTAAAACACGTATAGATTGTATTCATTTCTCTAATCTTAGAGCTCTGCAAATAAATAGTGGACTTGCGTCAACCTATCCTGCATTGACGCATTACCAGCTCGCCAACATTCACCATATTTGAAATTCAATATTAACTAAATTAGTGTTGTTTGCCCATCAATAATTAACATATTATCCATAAGCCGCAAGTTCTTGCAATTTGAGAATTGACTGACTTAAAAAGTAAACACAGAGGAAAGCATTCTTGCATATTTGAAAGTAAATTGATCATCTACGGACGCTGATATTTATTTCCGAGATTTTTGCCATTCAAGGTGTACAACTAATTAGGAGGCTATTGTTTCGCGGTGTGGCATTCAACCAAGACTAAAATAATTCGAAAATGAAAACTGCGAAATTCCGCTAGGAGAGTTTCAAATTTCATAGAGTCATCTTATTTTATTTTCTTCCTATTTTCTTGGCTAATAAAATTTTTTTATTAAATTGCAAATTGTTGTGGCGTTCTTTTGTTTAGATCAGTATTGGACTTATGGACTTGTGAAAAACGTGCAAAATTTAACACTGCAATGTGTCGAGATAGAATAAGATTTTAAGTGTTATTTTTTATTGTTATGTTAGTCGTCTGATATGTTTCTTGGAGAGTTGGGTTTTGTTCGAGGAAACATATAAAAATGTTTTAAAAAACTTACTTGTAATGTGAGGAGAATAAATCGTCAAAAATTGAACAACTCTTACCTGAAACGAGAAAAAAAGGAATAAATTAATAAATATGAAAAATTATAGTGAAGTAAAGTCAGCACATTCCAATTAGGAATATGAGGTATGAAGTGTAGTATACATTTTCAAGATCTCTTTTTTTTTTTACGGTGTGCAATGAAATGAATTGACCATATCATTTCATTAGATGCCGTGAAAAAATGTAGCTTCGGTTACATTTCCTTAGATTTTTATCAAACTGATGTACTCATTCGCGGATAAGGCACTGAAATACACGGAGCTAAATCCATGCCGCCGAATAATGTTTAAAAAAACAACAACGGTCTACAGAAAAAAAAATGGTTCTGCCGCTTGCTGTCTTTCTACTCTAAAGACGGGAACCGTATCAACCGATGGCAATTCAAAAGGAGAAAGTTCGGAGAGGAAGGGGGGGGGGGGGGGGGGGCATCACCAGACATCCATAAAGCAGTATTATACAAGACTGGTGTGAAGACAACAGACTTCGAATCAATACATCTAAGGCAGTTGTCATTCCATTCTCTAGAAGAGGAAACCCCAGCCGCATCAGACCCCCCCAAATGTACGATTCACCTCTACCTATGGGAAATCACACCAAATACTTGGACGTCATCCTTGACAGTAAACTGCTATGGTTGGCTCTGGCAAGAAAATCTCAAGGTAGTGGTGAACAGGGGCACTAAGTACTACCAAAGAGGATTGATAATTCTACAAGAGTTATCACTCCATATAACTTTCCCCTCTGCCAGGAGATTTGTATGTATTGACAAATTGTATAGACTTCACAAGAAAGCTGACTCCGCCTCCGGCGGTAGATTTGTATGTTTTGATTCTCTTGTGTATCTATACTGTGTAGTTTATACTACAATATGTTTATACAATTTGTCAATACATACAAATCTCCTGGCAGAGGCGAAACTTCTATGGAGTGATAACTCTTGTGGAATCTATACTATTTGGTACTACCCATTTGCTCTAACACCTAGTGGGGCATAGCGTGTCAACTATCTTATATATCTTTATAAATATCTATAGCTTAGCTAACGTTTCGTTTCGTACGATGCACGTTGCTAGCATGCACCTCCTGCTCTCATTTAGCCGCGACAGGTCGCTAGATTTTATGGCTTATTTATTACGCCCCGCACCACAGTAAGAAAAGAACACAAACATTAATGGCTACGAACGCCGTGGATGGGATTTGAACCCTTAACGACCGTAGTCAGACATGAGACTGATGCCTCGACGTATTGAGCTACCGGTCGCCCCCCCCCCCCTCTCTTTTATAGGTAAAACGTGGGGAATCAATAGAATACATTGCAGTAGTCTGGTGGTAAAGAGAATTTACTACTGCTGGAAAGACCATCTTAGGCAAGGCCCAGAGACTTGCATGCCTAACGGTGACAGGGACTTTTCGCTATACGGTGCTTTCATATGTATCTATGGGCAAGTTCGCCACTGTCTTTCAGGCGGAAGTGCTTGCCATCGAGGCGTGTGCCGAGTTATGCCTGAAGATGGGCTACCACTATGAAAAACTTGTCAATTTTCACTGATAGCCAGGCGGCCATCAAAGCTCACTCGCCACTGGTCCTTTTTGGAGAAAACTTGTGTATCGTATTTTACGTTCCGTGTGAAACTGGCCTTAAGGTAAGGTCTTTCTGTCTCATGACTAATGGCACCACGCACCTATTTGATGATCCTTTTCGGATTCGGTAGGTCAGTGAAAATTTCCGCTAGAAAATAATACAATTAAAAAAAAAATATTCAATGTGAGTGAACTATGTAAAACCACACCGACCCCACATTGGACGCCATTTTTTTTTACTTTTTGGCCATATTTTCATTTTCTACTGGAAATTTTTACTGACGTAGGATAAACAAATATTGAGCTATCTTAAGAAAGTTGGATTAGGGTAGCCTTAAGGTAAGGTCTACAAAGATTTCGGTTTTTGTGCTTCGTGACTAACGGTACCATGCGCCTATTCGATCGCCCATTTCAATTTCATTTACTCGATAAAATCACACTGCCCGACCCACATTGGGCGTCGAACATTTTCAGGCTTTTTCGATAATTTGTCGACTATTTTCACTGACGTAAGACGGAAAAGAAAGCTTGAGGTAACCCTCAAGTAGCTTAAGGGGCACATTATGATAGCCACCATAATCTGCCGGGTAAGGCAAGGTAAGACGGTAAGGTCTAAAAACGTTACGATTTTTTGTTTTGTGACTAACGATACCACCCGCCTATTCGATTGCTCATTTTCGTTTCAATGACTAAATAAAATTCCTCCGAACTTACTTTAATGTGACAAATATTTTCAGGCTTTTTCGATCAATACTGTTATGTGTTGGGTTCGGTCCGTTTGCGTCGACTACATTAATATCCCTAATTAAGAAACTTAAGTTTCCTTTAAGTCAACGATTATTCTTTATTTTTCCTTGCTTTATTTGCCTTCTTCTGCGGAGTTAGACTCCGCAGAAGAAGGCAGCAAGTAGCTGCCGAAATACGTATACGGAAAAATAAAGACTAATCGTTGACTTAAAGGAAATTTAACTATTTTATTTATGGATATTTTTCGATCATTTTTCGAGAACATATTTAATGTAAATTAATTGCAAAAAAAAACCTTAATAGCCATTCAACATCGATGAATGGCTGCACACACGCCACGGAGAAATTTTCATGAAATTAAGTAGCTTTCATATCTCAGACTGGACGACCGATGACTGATTTGAGTTTATTTCCAGTTAAGTCTTAGTTTTATATGAGTTTGAGTTTAAAGTTCATATTTAGGATGATAGATAGAAAGCGATTATATAAGAACTCTTGAAGAGGAGAAGGGGGGGGGGGGGGTAAGTAGCCCCCTTAAGCACCCCCTTATCTACGCCACTGATGTACCTGCTGAAGACAATGTTGGGATCGGTAATGTTGCTGTAAGTGAGACCTGATATACATAGGTTATATTGGTAATAACGAATATGACGACGCTAATGTTGAGGTCGCGTGGAGGTTAGCCGCTTCCAAGGATGTTTAGGCACCCGATCGGCAACCAATCTTGAACGCGAACGAATTACAACACCGTTAGATGAAAGGTTCTGACTAGACGACAATAACGAAGCAACAAAAGTTGTGGTTATAGTTGACTATGTCCAGAGATGAGGCTGACGTCGTGGCAAAGAATTTTTTTCGACACATGTTGAAGTAGTTGGCTATTAGTCAGACCAGGGACAGCTGGAACTAGCAGCCGTGTAAATTCAGCTGGGGCCGAGTGAAGTTTGATCTGAACGGCAGTCAGTTCAGATGAAAGCGGTTTGACCACCTGGTAAGCATTCATTGGCTTGTTTAAAAAGAGATAGCCAAAGAAAGTAATGATTTAGGGACACCTGGCAACCTCTGAGTAAGCAATGCCTTATCGTAAGCAAAGTCCTGTTCCGCTAAATTTTTCTTTAATGCGAAAGACTATATTTTTCCGCTTAATCTAGTCATCACGAAAAAGTGATAGTGGAAATTTCCACACAGCACATATCCGCGGCGCTCTACGCGACACTTGAATTTCTCCTTCTCATTCAAAAGAGCGCGATCACCACTTTTGACCGGTTTCCACACGAAATAAAATGCAAAGTACTTGTTTTCGCGTGAAAATTGCCCACAACGTTGTGGAGACTTTTGCCTGTGTATGGGATTTTCGTGCGAAGAGCTGAGTACAGAGAAAAGTGAAAATTTTCGTGCGAAACGGATTTTTTACAGTTTTTGAATGAGATTTTGCATGATAAACGGAGGTTAGTACCTTCCTTAAGGTGGTAATCTTCGCGATACCATGAATTGATTAACCATAATGCTCAGCTGATCGAGAGAGTTCATTTTAAACAAATCAATGCTCCACCACCACCGACCCAGACATCCACCAAATAGGTCTGCAAAGAAAGGTCAGACATTACGATATCAAATCACCCACAAAATATCTGAGGCCACAAAACATCATATCAATTTCACATTCGATATTATTAACATTTTCTCTGAAATTTATTGATATTTGCTAAAAGCACATTATCGTTTTCTAGTCCACTCAAAATCTAGATTGCGCTGCATGCAGCATGTAGCGGAAACAATCGATCAAACTACATTTATGCATGATTGGAAGATTGGAATCTATTTGAAACGCCAGATTTCATTGATTTTGACATATATCAGTCAATGCGAAATCGAGGGATTAAATTTATTACAAATAATTCAAGCCACCCCCACATTTTCCGAAAAAAAAAGAGATATAAAATAAAAAGGTGATCATCGCTCGCGACGTGTGACATTTGAACGAAAGAGGTTTTATATAACCTTCTGAAAACCACACAATAATTTAGAATACGAATTTATGACCCTGCCCGGTCGTTGTTATCGCAATTGAATTGAAATGGATATTAAATAAGGGAGAAATGAAATTAATGAAAATATCAAGTTTCTAAAAAACATCGTAACTATCAAACTTATCTGCTTTTCCTTCTAACGGATGTTGTCAACATTTTTGGTGATTTCTAGCTAAATCTAAAATACTTATAATTGGACAAGGTGCTGCTTCAGATGGAGGTCGATTTGTATAATATGTGACGATAAGAAGTGGATAAAAAAATTTCAAGCAAGAAATATGCAGTTTTTATTTTTTTTTAGTTACTAAGTGGTGATTAGTGCGATATGCAAAATATGATAACTCCCAAAATTCAAGACAAACACTGGCTTAAACTGCGATTTCTTGGAATCATTTCGTGACGATAATGATAAATTCACAGCTGTGACGATAAGCTTTAGTTAGACGAAACGTCGTCTGGAGCAATTTTTCTCGGTAATTATTGGCATTTTGATGGAGTTCCACAGGGAACCATGTTGGGACCCCTGCCGTTTATTAGATAATGGAATTTTATAAGTTGGCTGGGAATTTTATGAATTTTCATGGGTTTATTGGCTGAGAGTGATATCGGGCGAATTGATAAGGATCGAAATGGTCAAATAATACAGACGTTCAACCACTCGTCAACGTCTGTAGCGCTAGCGACCTTAAGGTATTCGCGAAGCATATTAGAGAAATGATTATCTTTCTTTTGCTAGCCGGTATTTTTTTTTTCTAAATATATTATAAAAACGAATTTCATGAAAATTTGTAAAATAAACAGAAAGACGACTAAAAAACAAAAAATCTCAAACGTGCTGATATGATTTGCTTAAGGCTGATAAAGTAGCACATGCGGCTTCAACTTGTATATACAAAATTTTGCCAAAAAAAGAGAAGAAATTTCAACGAAACAAAATACATAAACGTAGAAAAATAAATAAATTATATAAAAAAATATTTTACTAGAAGTCTTCTTCTCTCTCTGTCCGGTGACTTAGTTCGAGCTTCTTGAATTTTGTTTATTTTCTTCTATTTCTTTGCGATTTTTTTTTCATCTTATTCTGAGGCTGATTTGATGGGTGTGTGCACAGAGAAGAAGAAAAAAAATTGAGTCTCCGTCATATAGCCATGGCATTAGCATTAACCCCGAAGTAATGATAAAAAAAAATAAACAACAAAAATTCTCGAGAGTTGTGCGAGTACTCGTATGTAAACTAGCCCGGCGAATTTTATTTTTTTCTTCTGTTGGCATAATATAATTTTACGACACACATGATGACGAGCAGCTACAGCTATTATACTATCAGCAATGATTTGGCTTAAGCGTATGGGCGAATCTTATATGTACGGGAGAAAAAGTCGGACATTTGCAAGTTCTTGTGATTCAGGGAAAAGTGAACGTTTTACCAAATTTACTTTTCATTGACCGGCTCTTATCTCCAGAGGGGTGTTTTTGAGGAATTAGCCATTTTGGTTAGAAATGTCTGATTTGAAGCGATCCGGATGATCGCGGCCAAGAAATCACCTAAAGAAAGGAAAGGTAATAGAGTCTACGATAATTCTTGAAATATTTGGTTGATCATCGATGAGAAAAATCACTCGATGTGATGATCATTATGTGGGTCCACAGTTTACACTTCATCGTTTTTACTATTATTAGGCGTGTTTTTATACCCTAGACTTTTAGTATAGGGTATATTGTTTTTGTCACGACGGAAATATGTAACACCTTAATGGAGGCTCCGGAGGTATAGCAATGTATATATATAAATGATCAGGGTCACCTCCTGATTCGATTTAGCCATGTCTGTCTGTCTGTCCGTCTGTCTGTCTGTCCGTCTGTCTGTCCGTTCGCACGATAACTTTCGATAGAATGAAGCTAGGGCCATGCAATTTTGGTCAAATGTTGGTAGTATGATCTAGTTGGATGGTATTGAAATTGGGCATAATCTGGCCAAGAGAACGCCTACCTCCCCTACATATGTAAAATATTTAAATGTATCTATAACTCCCGACTAAAAAATCATGAAAAGCTCTAGCTTTGGTATATTACTAGTGAGGGTATTCTTATACTCTCCTGGGAAAATAAAATCGATCAGTTGAAAACTAACGGTAATTTTCTTACAAAGAGCCCCGTACTTCCCTACTTTTCTGGTTTTTTGTCTATAACTCTTGAACCAATTGACGTAGATACCTGATTTTTGGCATGTAACCCTGAGGAAAGAAGCTGCTTGAGTTTTAGTAAGTTGGGCATAATCAGATCAAAAGAACGCCTACCTCCCCTACAAAATTCCAAAAATTATTTTAAATATTATTTTAATTACGATAACTTTCGATAGAATGACACTAGCGAGTTGAAAATTTGGCAGAATGTTGGTAGTAAGATCTAGTTAGTTGTTATTGAAAATGTGTAAGATCCGACCAAAGGAACCCCTACCTCCCCTAGAAATGAAACTTAAAATAAGCGATAACTAACGACAAAATAAAGCTAGCGACTTGAAATTTTGGCCAAATGTTTGCAGCGAGATCCAGTTGGCTGATATTGAAAATACGTAAAATTCGACTAACGAAACCCCTACTTCCCCTATAAATGAACTTCAAATAAGCGATAACTTTCGATAGGGTGAAGCTAGAGACTTGAATTTTTTTTTAAATGTTTGTAGGGTGATCTAATTAGTGATGTGTGATAATGATGGGCAAGATCCGACCCAAGGAACCCCTACCTCCCCTACAAGTGAAACTTCAAATAAGCAATAACTTTCTATAGAATAAATAAATTAATAAGTTGATTGATGATCACTGGTATATATACAATTAATAAAGAATTATATTCACTATCCAGCTATATTTAATTATTTATTTTACGATGAAGACAACGTTTCGCATTATTTATGCATTTTCAAGTCTAAATAAATTCAAGATTATAATCAATAAATTATTAATATAATTTTATAACATAGAAAGAAATTACCTATACATTTATCGAGAAAATATATAATAAAGAACTGTCCATACAAATTAAAATAATTATTATAATGGTAATAGTTGAAATTATATAGACAAAAATTGATATATATTATATATTAAATATTTAGTTGTCAAAATGTTTTAATCAGGTAACTTTAATTAAAATTATTAAATATTACATTATATTTTTTAGTTGATTCATCTAACTCGGATCTTGAATTTAGTGAATTATTAAAATTTTGGTTAATATAAATTGCTTCTTTTATACGGATTTTATTCTTGTTACGATCTTTATCTATAATTACAGTGTTATCAAAATCCATGGTGTGTTTATCAATCATTTGATGTTTTATTAAAATAGAATTAGGATTATTATTAATCCTATAAGTACTCCGGTGTTCTTTAAGTCTTGTATTTAATTGCCTAATAGTGGATCCATTATAAGCAGTATTTAAATTATTGTCAGCACAAGTTTTACAAGGGATTTTATATATAATGTTATTATTTTTACCAGTATCTAATTTTTGTTTTGTATCAGTGTGAAGAATATTTTTTAATTTATTTATAGGTTTATAAGTAGTTTTTATATTAAGAGGAATACCATTATGTGTATTAGTTGTTTTTGGTATTTTAATATATTAGAAATACGTTGTGATAAATATGGTATATATGTTAAGCTATTATAAATATTATTATGTCTATTATTATTATGTGTATTAGAACCAGTACTGTTATTAATATTACTATGATTATTTAAATTAACATGTTTTATTTTATGTATGTTTTTACGGATATATTTATTAATAATTTTATAAGGATAATTATGTTTAATAAGTATTGTTTTTATTTCATTTATTTGTTGTTGCCAATCTTGTAGTTCAGTTAATTTGAGTCTACGATATATATAATTATCAATATTATTTTTCATAAAAGAAGGGTGTTGAGAGAAATTATTTAAAATATTAGTGGATGATGTAGGTTTCTTAAACCATTTAGTCTTGATTGTATTATTATATCGAGTAATAGATAAATCTACTATTAAATTCATTTTCTTCTTCAATAGTAAATTTTATGTCATTATGCATGTTATTAAGGTCAAAAAGGATATTATTAATTTCGTCTTTTTTTACAATAGCTATAATATCATCAATATATATTTTAAGGTAAAGAATATTATTAGAATATTTTTCTTTAACAATGTTTAAAATATGTTGTAGATATATATCAGCAGCTATAACGCTTAAATTACCACCCATGGTCAAACCTCTGTTTTTATAAATGATATTATTATAATTAAAATATGCATTATTAAGGCATAAATTAAGCATATCTTTTAATATATTAAGTGGTATATTAGTGTTTAGATTAATATAATTTTGTTCTATAATTTGTAATACTAGATCTATAGGTATATTAGTAAACATATCTACAATATCAAAAGATACTATTTTGTATGTATTATTAATATCCAGTATTTTTAGATCTTCAATTAATTTATAGGAGTTTTTAATGTTAAAATTAAATTTATTTTTAATAGTATTAAGGATAGGTAATAAAAATTTAGAAATATTAGTCATAGGTGAATTTATACAATTAACAACTGGTCTCATTGGTATATTGGGTTTATGTACTTTAGGTCTACCGATTATTCTAGGTGCTATAGCAGCATAATTAATAATTTTATTCTTTGTATTAAGGTCAATAATTTTAAGATAGTATAATTTCTTAATAAGTTCATTAGCTTTATTCTGAATTTTAGTTGTAGGATCTTTATTAAGTGTAATAAGGTTAGTATTAGTGATTAATTCTAACAAAGCTAGCGACTTGAAAAATTCGACAAATATTTGTAGAATGTGTTAGTTCATTGAGTTTGAGAATGGTCAAGGTCCTCCTGAATGGGTGTCAACCTCCCCTATAAACTGGCCGTATAGGAAACTCACTTTTAATGCAAATGGTCGTTGCCAATTGGTACTTTCGGTATCACCACTAGGTCTGTACAAGTCTAGGGTATATACGCTTCGGACTCCGGGCCGAAGCTTCGCTTCGGCCTGGTTTGTACTGCGGTGTAGGTTAATTGGGGGTTATCCGGGTTAACTTACACACGTTACACAAACAACATACCCTTGTACGCCTATTGTTGGAGAAATTACTTCATCCTACGATCCTCACGCTATAGTTCTTATTTTCTTGAAATAATTTTGCAGATATTCGCGGGGAATAACAACACGGCTAGGTGATCTCTATGTTAAAGTATTCATCTTTCCGTTCTGAATCGGAACATGGGGTATGTAGTGTAGAAGAGCCCTTCTTTTCCAGTACCGTTTTTTTTACGGGAAAATGGTAATTGGAAAGTGACATTGTCAGTATCAGCACACTCCGTAATCAATATACTCAGTTGGGTCGACTGGAAGCCCGCTTGAAAATAAACTGTTTGAATATCTGTGACAGGAATCCAACCTTCAACCTTTCGATTAGTAGATCGACACTCTAGCTATCGAACTACGGCGACCGATCCTAATAGGCACCTCTAGATTAGAAATTTTAGGATTCCGTGTTTGTGCTCTCTGTTCAGGTGGAGTGGTTATCAAATGCCAGAATGGTGTGGAGCGCCTTTGGTTATTTTATTTAATATTTTATATGCCTTTTTTAATTAAGACGTCCGCTTCATATTTATCATTTGGTAGTTTTCATACAAGGGTGTTCTTAGTTGATTAAATGGGGATAACTTTCAAAACGCGGTGTCATTTGTGACTGTTTTTTATCAGACACATACAAATGTCAGCTTTCTGATAAGAAAATCTGCTAGATCAAGTGATTTCGCCGGAAATGCATTGGCGTAGCTAAAGTATTTAGCGCCCGGCGCAAAACTTCAGTATGACGCCCCCTCCACAATTTTATTTTGACGTATTCTATTCGGTAAATATATAGTGTACAAACAACATAAATAATACTATTGTACTAATGTATTATTGTAGATACTACTTTTCTTACGGAAAAGTGAAAATGCTGTTCAATGATGTCCTTTAGTATAGAATAGTTTCCAAATCCTGCTCCGTAAAAAAAATAAATCTTTTTCATATTCAAACCGAGGGAAGAAAAAAGTTAGCCCCCCCCCCCCCCTCTTAGCTACGCCACTGCGGAAATGTGAACCTAATGTTGAATCGTGTTGAAAGCATACTGTCATGTTGTTCTTCATAATAAAAAAAAAAGATTTTTGATACAAATTTGATTTCTGCCGATATTATTTAAAAGAAAAAGTTCAATCGCTTTTCAAAACAAACAAAATATAGCATCGCGCGAGTTACAAGCCCACTAAACTCTTTTTTTTATATGTATATCCACTAAGTTATGTTGGGTTCGAACTGGAGCCAGATTAGTTGATCTGAGCCAGCTAATTTTATCTGAAATTGTCAAATACATACAATATTAAACTCATCACACCTAGATCCAGTGACTTGCCCGCTGTCTGAACATGAACTTAGATTAAACCTGGCTTTTTTGATTTTGTTCCATAATCTATAAATTGAACGATATTGGCTGCGTTCCTGCGAACGAATCAGGTTTTGACATTTCTCAAATTCTCCTCCATATGCTTTCCCCTCCGGTAAAATTTGTACGGACAACTGTCATGATAATGTTCCCCTCCGAATCAGAATACTTCTGCGTTCCTGCATACGAATCTGTCATAAAAAAATTTCCCGAATTCTCATTCATTACCTCCAGTAAAATTTGTAAGGACAACTGTCATGAAAATCTTCCCCTCCAGATTTCAGAAGTATTCTGATCCGAAGGGGAACATTTTCATGACAGTTGTCCGTACAAATTTTACCGGAGGGGAAAGCATATGGGGGGAGAATTCGAGAAATGTCAAAACCTGATTCGTTCGCAGGAACGCACCCATTGTGGTTCATACATTTTCATTCACATAAAAAGAGCCATGTTCATCGGTCCCTCCCATGCAAATACATTTGTCGTTTTGATCCATTTGCGGTCAAGTTGTCTTTGATTTGCTTTGAAAAATTTTGTCCCCGAAGAATTCATTCTATAGGTGTACATCCTTGTGTAAACGCGTGTTTGACATGGCTTTAAGTTATGACATTATGTCTTTCGGTCCTTTATGTCGAGATAAATCTTATAAGTCTCTTATATTGGGTTCACACTTGGCGTGAGATCATTTCGATGATGGAAATTAAGGAGTGGTGAGTTGAACTTTGTATGTATCTGACAGATTCAGATCGAGCTCAGATCAAGTGATCTAGTCCCAGTGGGAATCCAATTTTACATCCAGGGGATTGGTATCATTACCTCGAATAATAAATTAGCGATATTAGCCTAATGACCCTCAATTATATGACACCCATCTGCCTAGAATCGCTTCATTGCCAAAAATGTCCTTGCCTGACAAAAGAACTAAAAATGTCTTCAACGGTACTCGAGTGCATCATCCTGAATCAGCACTTACCTTGTAATGAACCAAATTCTGGTCTGGTTGTGCTGCTTTCACCGGCAGATCAATGAGTAATGATCTGTCGGTGGTACCAAACCAGAGGCCGACACCTGGACCCCGATGCGAGTGCGAAGGCAACTAAGCCGTCCGCCAACCATACCATCCTCATCGCCTCATTTTTTTTTATTCCCCATTTTTGCCTTTACTGTTGATGTTATCTTCCCCAGGCCTATGAATTTTTATTAATACGTAAAGGACAGGGGCAACGAGCCGCAAAAACCCAGCCTACGTCTGCCAAACTGAGCTACAGCAAGCATAGGCCGCTGCCTAGCTCGTTGAGGAGCCTTTTTCTTCGCCAGATGGAACGGCCTGACCTTCAAGGTCATTATGCTACCTTAGGCTCCGTCCCCACGGGCATTGGCTAGTTTTCATACCATGGTCGTTTTGTCCTGACCGAAGGACTCATAATGCCTTCAACAGTACTCCAGTGCATTGGCCTTACCGTCCCGATTCAGGAGATGGTAGGTAGGTAGGGTCAGGGGTTGCCGTAAATTACCCACAGCACAGATAGACCACTCATGGTCCGTTGTGGTGCCACCAAGACTTTGTACCTATACTCTTAATCCGTAGTACTCAGCCAACCGGTGCTGGCAATAAAGCGATTGATTTGAATTGCATTAATATCCACGATACCCTCTAGGTCCTGGAAAAAAGAGAGTCCCAAAAAACCTCCTGTTACCAGCCGGGTTCTGACAACTTCTGCAGTAGTCGTTAGGAGAAGGGCGAAGTCTCCTCGCATGCTCGCCAATAGGACAGGTCCCTGTGGTGAGCCCCACTACCCTGCCAATATGCTTCTTGTTCAATGAGAACAACGAGGCAGAGCGATTATAATCTATCCTGGGCCATATCCTTGTTTCAGGAGATACACACATATCTACCAGGTTTAGTTTCAGTTTCATTTCATATCAAAAGAGTCCTTTTGTCCTGACGCACACCTGCAGCAGGGTCAAAATATATATGAAATAATATATATAGACTTATAATAACCCAAGAAAGCTACGTACCAAATTTGGTTGAAATCGGAATAAATGCTTGGAAGAGCGATCTTTAAAAAGACTTAGGCGAGCAACTCTGGTTTGAAAACAATAGGATATACCGTTAGTCCAGATGATAATCAAAAATGCGGTCCCCGGTTCATGCTCAGGTTCACTCAAGGAACCTACACACCAAGTAAGGTTAAGATCAGAATACGGGAAGTTCCCGGACAAACGAACAAACGTTCAGCACACATCGGACTGTATGCACGTCCATTATGTGAACATGTATATGAGACGGACCAAAAAATTATAGGCGCGTTTCTTAACAGTTCAGATCAGAGCAGAAAAAAAATTGCATGCATTACACTAACAAAATTGTTCTATACAGAGCAGGTTGTTAGTGTGGCGCGTACGATTGTTGTTTTGCTCTTGATCTGGACTGTTGAAAAAAGTGCGCCTAATAATGCTAAAAAATATCGTAACGATTGTCTTATTTTTATATAGGGACGAAGCCAACATTTTTGAGTTTTCGAGTCGAAGCAATACCCTGCTTCGGTTAACATGTTCGTACAAAAGCCGATCTTAAAATTTCGGTAGGTGATAGGTGTTAGATTACTCTGGACAAAATTGCGTAACCTGATGGTTCCGGCTTTCTTAAAAACGTCTGTCAATCGAAAACAAGTACATTAGTTTAATGAAAGCTCAGATGAGTCCAGTTGAGGAGGAGGCCTCATCACGGTCCAGAAACTTGCTCGGATTGAGCCACTCTCCATCAGCGACCAACACACCGAAAATCCCCGGATCTGGTTTCGTCCACTGGCAGATCACTGTCGATCGTCGCGAGAAAACAGATCAATTCGACGATCATCATGTGGGTACTGACATTCTCCAAAAAGCTGGAAAAACGTCTCAATTCGATTATCCTTACGTTGGTACAGACATTTTGCAACAATCCTGCCGGTCATGGCTTGAACAAAAAAAAAACGAACCAATCCTAAATAGGTTGAGTTCAAGCTCTCGAAGGTTTTCCATCATGAGCTAGTGTTTTAAAAAGTTACACCTATAGACCCTCCCCAAAGCCCAAACTATAGAGCCCTTATCCTATTGTCCAACCATCTATCAACCCATCCATTGAATCCCATCGCGGCTGGTGGTCCCTCGTTATCAAAACAACTCAAGCGTCTCTTGAAAACAAGAAAACCTGCAAATCTATTTCATGTTTAGTCAATTACACTTGTTGCGGTCGCGTCATTCAGACAAGCCAATTGAAAATTGTATCGAATTAGACAAAAATAGCTTCGATATGAGTACGCATGGTAAAGTGCAAACTCTTGAAAGAGACAGCAAAATGTTCAATGGTTATCTGTCTATTTTTTTTTGTAGTCAACTGAATATACTCGTAGCAATATGGATGTTCATACTCGTATTACACAAAGTCGGCGAATTGTAATAATTATGCACAATTTTTTCACGAAGTTTGAACTGATAGCTTCCATATTTTTGTGTATACTCGTGTATTACAATATGTATACGTGAATGTGGTAGCTCAGGTCTTAAGGTGTGTTTTGCTAGGCACACGATTGTCGCACATTGTTTGCGATTAACGATCATTCCATAGAGCACGGAGCACTATTTGTATGGATCTTTCTCATTGTCGCCTGCGATCGAAGCAGAGTGGTGCCTAGCAAAACGCACCTTTACATGGTGTTATCGATGCGATGCCGCGCCGCAACGGTTCGATTCGAGTTTCAGTGGTAATTACGATTTTATGTGAGTGCGGATGCATTTTCAGTGGGAAAATTGATAGGGTTGAGCAAAAATTACATGATGTTTATGTCGAGCAGATTGTATTTTTGCAACAAGAAAGCTGGTCTCTTCAGCTAAACGCATCGCGTGAACCTGTCGCATCCATGAATGCATCCACAGCATGGCAACCAATCACATCCATTGCATCGCATCGCGTGCAGTGTGAACAGCCTCCACATCGCATCGAAACTTTTCTTTTAACCTTAAACATAGCATGACAAAGCAGGCAATGTGAACATCGCCTTATGGTCTACAGACAAAATCAAAGTCGCAGCATTTTTTGAAGAGAGGCTTCAAATAAAATGAAACACCAACCATACCTTTACTGTACTTAAAACGCACGTGAATAATACACGAGTGAGCCGTGGATAATTTTTGCTGTTTTAAACATTGAGTGCTATTGGCATAAATGTATGTACATTCTGTCGATTGTCATTTCGGTGTCGTCACGCGTACTTTGTATCTTTTGTAAGTCTGGGTAGCTCTTTTCGATAGTGCTCAGCAAATTTAAAAGTATTTTTATGATGATGGGTCTGGTCGTATTAGTCAATCAGGGTAGTAGAGGGTCATTATAGACCCTACCTGGCCTGGCATGACATTTAGAGGCCGGGTTTAAAAATGTGTACCTCAATTGACCTCTGAGTCTGAGTCTTGATGGCCCAACCCAAATCTTTGATGAAGTGTGACAAGGGCAATCTTTCTCGTTTAACATGTTTAAACAATGATGTTCGCCGATTGTCGAACTGACAAATTAGTTCTGTACTTTACTTAGGAACCGATTTGTAAAGAACCTGTATGAACCTCGGGACTGGCCTCTTGAAAAACTGGAGAGCCTACTTCTAGAACTGGCACAGCTCATCGCTCATGGCGCCCCTCTTCCTGTATTAGAAAACAAAACAAAACCAACATCCCATTCCTTAACCCCATTTCACCTAACTCTTATCAACATGAACCATATTATCACGGAGTCGACCAAAATCAGTTCTGGTCATCTGGCCAACAATCCAATTGCTTACGCGCCACAATAATTAACTTCTGGACCTCGATCCATGAATCCAAAACTTAGTCAATCTGAGATGCATTTAATCGCCCATAATTTCTTTCGCTAATCGCACCCCAGATCATCAAGATCAAACTTCGCTCTATTACGTGGAAAAGCTGAACCCAAATAGAATCAAAATTGATGCATATCATTGAGCACCTGCTTAGGACTTTGACCATATCTTCCCACCCCATAAAAGTGGACGCTTTATCAATGAAAAGTGTCAAGTGGTGCGTTCTAAATTTAGTGCATTTACGCGTGCGAAACTGGATGAAAGCAATTTTTGATATCGATCGCCAAACATTTTTCGCCAAAATAAGATCTGATAACATATAAATGTTACCTATAAATCAAAAAGAATTATTTCTGATTATGGGCTAGCGTGTTTTATGTGAATCACCTAATCAGCCGTGGTGTGGCCCCATGGTATTTTTTGTTTGTTCGGCAATCGCCTGATGCAAAACAAATTAGAAAAATAATAAACAATTGAATCGAGAGAGACTGGGGTAATCAACTGCCGAAAGACCCCTGAATGGACTATGAGATTAAGAAAAAAAGGAAACTATCAGTCAAAAATTTGTTGTACAGATAGCGTCCAGACAATCAGCCGTTTATCAAAAATTTTGATGTGGATCAGACGTTACGTGTGGCTGTTAAAAATAGAGTTTTATATTGGAGCACACTAATGTCACGCCTTACACGGCGTTTATACGCTCAAATTTGTATTGAAATTGTTCAGTTTCAGTTTTCTTTCGAGCGGTCGGAAGAGGCTATGAGACAGTCCCCTTAACCACTCCGTCAGTCGGAGTGGATATGCAATGCAGTTCAACTTGCTCCAGCTGGATAAAAACTGGTGAAAAACTGGTGGCCAACACGCCTTCGTGGAACTGGTCAGTGGCGTGCGCAGTGCAATCTGCATCTCCCTTTCGGAGCCTTTTCCAGCCTTATTCAATCTAGGAATCTTTGGGCTGATAATGTACCCTTAATGACAGGCTCCATGGTCACACGAATGACTCTAGGACGCACGATGGGTTTGCAGCGTCCTGCAGGCGGAAGTTTCGGTTATTTAGGAAGCTCTGACCTGCTTGGGGAGTGATGTAGTGACTGCCAGACTTATCACTATTTTCACGGGCAGTCCAGCTCACTTGAATCAGTTTTTACCACATCCAAAACAACTGCGGATTGTCGCTTAGCCCTCACGGTAATGGGCGGATTTTTCAACAATACACTTTGTTGAATACCAGGTCACAGTGGCTTTGTAGGCAACTGCAGAGCGGAACCGACACTGTGGCTGGGAATTGTGAAAGCACCAAAATGCCTCTTGCAACATGTAAAATGGTAATTAAGTCCGCTGTGGTCGATAGGACCAACACGAAATGGCTCGGTGGCAGTTCATTCCCAAAGAAAAGGGCGATCAGGGCTAGACTCGATCCTAGTCACTCGGGTGTATTGCTGTCAAAAAGTTAGATTACACATCGCCAGAGTGGTGGGGACCATCACAGGGCACTGCTCCATTGGAGAGCTCACCTGGAAGCAGTGCCTTCCCCGCCATGACCACTGTAAAAACTGTGAGGATGTGGATGAGGCGGAGAGCGTTATTCACCTTTTTTGTCATTTGGCGGGCAGGAGGAGATTTCCTGGCTCCTCGTTCTTTTACGATTTGGAGGATTTTCAACAACGCTAGCGCGACTCAGCTCAATCGTTTTATTGCTAGCACCGGCTGGTTTGACACCTTGATTTTAGAGTGAGATATAGGGATTCTGGCGGTACATACAACGGGCCCACATGTAGTCTAATAGTGCTGTGACATGTTACGGCAGCCCCCGCACCTAACCTCAGAGAAAGTCAGTTCGTCAAAAACTTTGGACGTTATTCTGATGTTACACGAGTATATGGATGTCAAGGGTTTGACTTAAGTACCTTAATGGCTTAATATCGCCTTTAGACGGTGTTTAGATGATCAATATCTGGTCAAAATTGGACAGTTTTCCAGTTGCCGAAAGCCCTCTGAAAATACTATTCGATTGAAAAACCTCAGGGAAAAATTTAATTCCTACAAAAATACTGTCGCGTTCGGTGGCCTTGTTCGTTCGGTTACCGCTCTACGATCTATAGAATGGAGGTTCGATCCGTGGCGCGAACAAAAACTGCCTGTGCGTACTAATAAAACTCCCACTGCGTCCCGAGCTTCAGTCAGTATAAAGACGGCGTGGATAGGAGAAACATACTAGCAACTGCATGTCCGAAAAGTGCTATCGAAACGTTAATAAGGTATCGAAATGCTAGAGATGTTGACGCGCCCATATTCCTGGAGGGGTCAAGGCAATTCACAACAAAAATACTGTCTGAATGATCAGTCTTTTGTCCAATAATTTGACAATACGTTAAATGTCAAAAATACAGGATTTACATGCTCAATCTTTGGTCTAAATTGGCCAGTTTTTTTTTTATACAAAATGTATTTTAATTTTTTCTACAATACATCGAAGTCTGGGTCGCTTACGTGGTAAAAAATTGACACATCTGACCCGTAATTTGAAACTACATAAAATTTAAAATTTTTACATGGCAAATCATCTGCAAAAATTTGAACGGAACGTACACCATACCTCATCCAAACTCAGCCTATCCCAGCCCCAGTACCCTAATTTCCTTCCCGCCATGGCTGTGCCGGGGGTGGCACTTCATACGATTTAAGCAAAAGCGCATTGCCAATTGCTACGCAAATAATCAAATGAAAGTTGCCTTTAGAGGTATAGGGACGGCAATATTTTAAAAAGCTCTTCAAATGCCAACTGCCTAGTACGTTTCATCGTATGAGCAACATACTTGCTATTCCGCATTACCCCTTCGTGTACTGATGGAATCCAACACATATGCAACTACTAGGCAGGCACTCTTAATTCGTATGGAGTCCCATTTCTTGTTAGCAATAATCTCTATTCTTTGGCTGTGCTCTCGCATCAAGGGATACCCTTTGATGCGAGAGCTTTAGCATAAATATAAAAAAGAAACAATTTTCGCGCGTCCCGCCCCACACTTTGGCGGCTCTCACACGGAACGCACGATACATGAGATTGTAGTAGAAAGCACCAGTGGCATTGAAAGCTCGCTCGCCGCATTGAAAGCTCGCTCGCCACTGCTCCTTTCTTCAAGTATTTCGTGTATTGTGCGTTCCGTGTGAAAGACGCCTTTGGGTGTAACCGAAGGAAAAGAAATAAAATTAAAAAAAAAAAATTGGTGGAACGTGTCAACATTTATTTGACACGCAAACGACCAATAAATATCGTTAAACCACCCCAAAAAGACCATCATACGACTCCGCGCGGTTATTATCAAAAGGCTTGAGTCCGCGAGAAATTTTTAATGAAAATTGTGACGTCAAAACATTAGTATGCTTATCTTTTCCTTTCTTACTGAATTTATTATATTACACCTTTCACAAATCATCAGCTTGCGACCGAGTCCAATAATCGGATTGATCCGGCTCTTACTTTTTATGTTTCCAAAATTTTCGCTATTTTTTTCTAATTAATTTGATTAGATCTATTGATAGCAGAAAAAAAGAAGAAGAAAGGAAATAAATATCAATTGGACGCAATGTCTGACCTGGTACCCGATCAGGTGATAGCTTAAGTCATTTATGATAGCGCTCGTATAAAATTACATTCAATGGTCGCGGTAGTGAGGCCTCCTGATAAATGGATCATGAATTTGACCACCCATTGAGAATTTTCGGATTTGCATTTTTTCAGATCCGGAGGGTAATATTTATATTTATATATATTTTACAGGAGGGGAAAGGATCCATGTTCCAAATTGAAAAAGTCAGATTCATGATCCACTTATCAGGGATTTCAGTACCGCGATCAATAAGACGATCATGTGGCAAAAAAGGCAACTATTGAAATGACTTTCGATTGTTTTCAGTTGTCTTACGTAGGCCATTAGCGTAACTTAACAGTTCCAGTTGGAAGACTGTGTAACAATGGGCTGCAGAGAAAATATGCAGTGCCATCCCTTATATCAGTAGCCGATTACCTGGATGACATAAACAAATGTCACACTGACTGGATTTTTTTTTCTATTTAAATTCAATGCAAATCATGATTCAATAAAGTATAGTTTAACGCAAAGCCTGGTCTACAGAATGCGGGCTAAGTAAGTGTGAATCCGAGTAAAACCGAGCTGATACTATTTACCACAAAATACCGGAGTTTCGACTCGCACAGATAAATGGCCACTCTCTCAAGCTAACTCTCGACGTAAAATGCCTTGATGTCATCGTTGACTCTAAACTAAGTTGGAAGCTGAACGTTGAACACTGCATCAAGAAAGCCATCTACGCCTACAGGAGAACCGGAAACAAAAGTTGTGGACTTCAGCCACGGATGGTGCTATGGCTGTACACCGCTGTGGTACGACCTACTATCGCCTACGAAGCGCTGGTATGGTGACCAGCTCTTCGTAAGAAATTCAACCTTAATCTGCTAAATAAAGTCCATAGAGTCGCGTGCATCGGAGTCACAGATCACGGTTGCTATGCGATCATGTCTCGCAGACCCATTGAATATCATCTTACAAGTACTCCCACTAGACCTACAGTTAGAATTAAATGCTGTATATAGATCGGTTAGACTTAGGGGGTCTATGAGCTGGACTCCCAGACCGTATGACCACGGCAGCATCCTGGAGTCTCTACCCAGGAAAGTACGGGACCTGCTCCCAACAGACCACATCGTCGAGAGACATTCACAACTGGCTTCCCAACAAGGGTGGTTTGGGACAGAGAAGAAGTAATCAGGAAGTATGAATGCAAAATTTTGACTGATGGTTCAAAAATGGCATGCGGACCGGTGCGAAGTTTTCGGACTATCAAAGTCCTTTCGCCTCCCAGACCGCGTAAGTGCGTTTCAAGCTGAGATACTGGCAATTAACGAGGCGTGTCGATCACAAAAGCGCACCTCTGTCATCGCACGCGAATAACGTCGCCATTTTCACCGACAGCCAAGCCGCGATCAAGGCTCTCGTCAATTTCAATCTCATCCAAATTAGTAAGACAATGCCGCATGGAGCTGGCCGGATTTAACGAGCTATACAACCTCTCCCTTTTTGGGTTCCGGGACACAGGAATATAGCGGGGAACGAGCAAGCGGACGAGCTAATGAGACACGGCACCGCTCTTGATGAGTCCTATGCGATAGTAATCCACGCATCGTTTAAGGCGATATTCAGATTAGCTACGCACAATAGCCAAGCATAGTCGATCGTATCGCATGCTGAGCGATGAGTGTGAATCCGCCCATTTGATGCTGTGTATCTCGACTGAAATTTCAAGCAGTCGTGCAGCGCGGTGTCGTGTGTGTGAATTTCGCCTAATACTGTAAAAAGGGAGACCTGAAGCAAGCTACCGATAGGTGGAGCGCACCGTCGACGTGCGTCACATCTAGAGCGCTATAACCATATCCCCAAATATAAAGCACGCTCTCATAAATTAAAAAAAAAAAGAAATGCTGCTATAAAATACTTAATTACGAGAAAATATGTTTCAGGCTGGTTTGTCTATTACTGCCCTTTTCTGGATTACACTTCTTCCATCCCGGCTATTACTAAAAAAAGACGAAGTAAAAACACGTCCTCTACCTCACAACGGGGTCAAAAATCTCGCGATCCATCTATCAGCAATTCCAAAAATTAAAAAAATCAATGGCGGCTTTTTTATATTACTTTAGTATGTCCAAAAATATAAACTAGATTTGTGTATACATATTATAAAATCCGAACTAATTTTGTTGTTGTTTTTTTGCTGATTGTATGCGCCATACGCACAAAAAATATAATCTAAAAAAAATAAAGAAATAAAATAAAATATATTTATTTTTTCCCCTCTGGTTTAAATTTAGAACCACGTGCCGTCGAAATAATTCAGAGTGCGTGCCTGTGTGATGTTCTTTTCGCTTTTTTTTTTCTTAATTTATTTCTCGCGGGCGAAATGCTTTCGGCACAAAAAGGCAAAAATAAAATGCTGAAAATAAGAAATAAATGCTGTTCGCGAGGAAAAAGTGTTCTTTTTTAATATTTTTTCTCTGATTACGCGTCGGGCATTTTTTTTTCTTTTCCTTGGCATATACACGATCGACTTGAGAGATAAATGGTGCAAAGTGGAAAGCCAGAGATGTTTGTATCTTCTTTAATTTTTTTTTGTGCGCGATTTATTTGTTTATAGATAATAAAAATCATAGTTATATTCTTTTTTATGTACGATCACGGGTGTTGCGAGAATTTAATGCAATAATTCTGTTTTATGGACGGTCTTAAGACATGGTATAAGGAAATGGTTGTGGTAGTCTTTTGGTGGTTTATTTTTTTCTTTGGTTAGAAGAACCTGACTATGATATTTTATAGTTTGGAAGAATGGTACTATTAGCAGTATTTTTTTTTTGTAACAGAACAAAGTAACAATTTGTTAGTGTAATGAGAACAGAGTGTAAAGAAACGCGCCTATTTTGAAATTTCATTTTTTTTGTCATGGCGGAAAAGTTTTTCTTTAAGGCTTTTACCTCTTCGTGCAAAAATGTTACACTTATCTCGCCCACGGAAGTGAAGTGACAGTGTAAATTTGCGCACAGCACATTTAGCAAGGTACTAAGATCAGTTTTTCGTTCGAAATCTCATTCAAAAACTGTCAAAAGTTGTGTTCGCAACGAACATTTTTCGCTCTCTCAGTACTAACATATTTCATTTTCGAAGAAAAAAGTCTCCACATCATTATGAACAATTTTCACGCGAAAACAATTATTTTCCGAAGATGGATATACCTATACGGTCTTTTGAGTAGAAGAAGTTCATGTATCGTGTAGAGCGCCGCGGTAATGTGCTGTGTGCAAGTATACACTGTCACTTTTTCGTGGAAGAGATAAGCATGTTCAACATTTTCGCACGAAGAGGGTAGTACCAGCCTTTACCGCGGCTCTCGACACGCAACGTGGACTTCCCTTCTTACTCAAAAGATCGGATTTCAAGCGAAATCAAGTTCAGAGTAATAGTTTTCGCGTGAAAATTGCTAATAATGATGTGGAGACTTTTTTCCAGTACCGAGGTAGGGAAAATTTTTCGTGCGAGCATAATTTTTGACAGTTTTTGTATGAAATTTCGCACGAAAAACTGATAGTAGTACCTACCTAAATGTGATGTGTGCAATTCTACACTGTCACTTTTCCGTGAGAGATAAGTGTAACATTTTCGCAAGAAAAACTGATCTTAGTACCTAGCTTCAATCTAACAAAAATCGGAGCAACCCATTTTTTGGGGCAACAGTATTTTTTGTGCTGTCTACCCTGCAATTCTCTTTATATCCAGTAATATTTTAATTGATTTATGTCCTCAATGAATAGGTTAATGCATAACCAACGGGCTACGGATATTTCAATGGAAAAAGCGGTGCGTGCGTTGTAGTACGCACGTGGTATACTTAACCTCACTATTCTAAATTATTTGAACTGAACACTACCGACAAAATTTCATAAAATTTTGTTTATCTTCTTTACGAATTTGTCGTCTGATAGCCGGACAGCTATTAATTAGATAGAAAGGAGGTCGGAGGAGGAGGCCGTGAGAGGTACTGGAACCACAAGCACTGCGGCCAGGATGTCTGTTGTGCTATTGCCTTTTCCATTGAGAAGTTAGACTAGATCATATGATTCAGCCAACTCTTCTCAATAAATTGGCTGATCTGACAAGGTTTTATAGAGGAAATATCCTCGGCCAAAGAAAATGTTACGTCGAAGCATTCGATACGTCTTTGAGCAAGACCTTCCCACTCGCAAAGGATGTGCTGTGAGGTCTCATTAACAGTCTCGCAAAAGCAGCAGCTAGCATCTGATACGATACGCATGTTTTTTAAGGTGACACAAATTACTCTGACCCTGTTCTTGCTCAACCGCAGCAATTCCAAAGTAAGAACGCATGAGTGGCCCGAAACAGCTTGACGACCGGTACGTAGCTCAGTGCGTAGAGGGAGGCATCAATGTCATGTCTGACTACGGTCGTTACGGGTTCAAGTAGTCCCGTCCACGACGTTCATGGCCATGGATGTTTGTGTTGTCTTCCCCTATGGTGTGGGGCGTAATAATAAGCCACAACATCTCTCGACTGTCGATATGGCAAAATGGGAGCAGCACGTGCATGCTGGCAACTTGCATCGTCCAAAATTGGATTATGCCAACGAAACGTCAGCTAAGCCACATGGAATATGACGCGCTATGCCCCACTAGGGGTTAGGGCAAAATGAGAGAGAGAGAAGGGACTCCCATTGGAATGAGGCACGTGCACTTTTCCATTCTCTTATATGATTTCTGCAGTAGTAGAGCAGAATCCCGAAAAAACGGTCCTGGGCCGTAGATGGGGACGGCGCGGAGGTTCGGTTTGCTAGCCTATCAGCCAGCTCATTATCTTCGATGCCCCAGTGACCAGAGGCCCAGTAAAGTGTGCGTTTGATCGTTGAACCCACATTGTGGTGGACTTCTTCACAGGTCAGTATCCGCTTAGAAATGATAGTGAAGCTAGTTAGCGCTTTGATAGCTGCCTGACTGTCGGTTAATATTGCTATGTCAATGTTTAAACAGCTGGCGGTTTGACACAGCCTAGCACAAACTTCGATGTCGTATATTCCCATTTGGAACACGGACGGCGTTTTACCCATTGAAATGAAGGCTCTGTGCTATGGACAGACAACGCCTGCGACGAAACCCTCTTCCGTTTTGGAGCCGTCTGTGAACCATTTAATTGTGGTGGGTCGAAGAGAGTTGTTGTCCGCCCACTTTTATTTGTTCCAAATGACTGATTTCCAGGAATGGTTAAATCGAAGAGTTCAGACAAGGTAATCACTTGGCATGATAATGGCATAATTCAACTTGATCCCTATGTCGTAGACCCTGAGTCTGCTGGTTGCCATTCTTGCTTCCGCCTCAATATGTATATTCATCGGCGGGAGGTCAAATAGAACCTCCAGAGCAGTTGTTGCGCACGAATACAAGGCCACAGTTACTGAATTCTAGTCAGAGTAATTCTGCCGGCTAAAGGTCTGTATTCCTCGGGGCGACGGTAGCTCATCGACGATCGTGTACGGGGTGTGTTCCTTGAAGCGATTATAAAGGACAAGCCATAAAAACATCATCCCTCGGATGGTATATATGACAGCGACTTGCCTGCTCTGTACAACGCAAGTACTCCCCAAGAAGCCAACTCCGCGCATGCTCAAGCAACCGGCAAACTATACATTTTCATGCCATGCACAACGTCCACCTCAGTCAGCCGACATGCACAACAGCGATCGCGACTTCCTTGCCATGTACAACTCAAGTACCCTGGACACTGCGCATGTACAAGCAATAATATCACGGCGCCCACGGCATATACGACACCGGCTTGACTGCCATGTCCAATGTAAGTACCCCTCCAGAAGCCGACCCCGCGCACGCACAAGCAACGTATTTTTCTTGGCATACACAACGTGTCCACCTCAGTGACTGCAACTCCTAAATACGTTGACGACGACATCCTCCCTCCTGCGATACGACTGATCAAGCCATGCGATGCTCATTGGCGAGCGTTGTCGCAGTCGTATGGAGGAACACAGCTCCATAGACAATACACACAAATAGTGCTCATTGCTGATCGCTGAGCTGGAATAGCTGCCCTGTCGTCGCATGGATTGCTCCGAGGAACACGGACCTTAAGGCAGTGTCCCTTTTCCACCAGACAACCGCACTGTTTTCTACTACATCTACTACCCACAAAGCTATAAGGGGCTTAGGCCCCCATGTCCCGTCGATATATTGTCAACAGATCGACAAAGCTTTAATTGCCTTATCAGAATTCACTTTACGGTGTTCTGCTTAGGATAACTTAACGTCAAGGAAAACGCCCAAATATTTGATGTTTTGACATCAGTTATATAGGAGAGTTGCGCATGAGCGGACACCTGAGTGCGCTGAGTTTAAACCAAACTGTGGTAGTGAAATCGGCTCCTTTTGCTCGAAGGACACTATCGGTGGATTCGAAGGAGGTATTGTCAAATTCTCTTTCGCTGTCAAAAAACGCACATAATGCTGTTTCCTTAGCTGACATAGCCGCTTTAATTTCGTCAAGGACAGCAATTAGATTATATGACTATTTCTTTACGAGGCACAAACAAAAGTCATGGGCAGCTATTAGATTCTACGAGTATGAATATTTTTTGTGCCTCGTAAAACGTGTCGCCATTTCGAGCATCAAAGGAGGAAGCAATATCGTTTTCGATCTTAATATGTTAGAAAAGGCGGAAAACAGTTTAAATTAGTAAAAATAGTGATAAAGACTTACAGTTGTTGTCTACTAAAAACTAAAAAAAAATTAACTTGCGTATTACAAATTGTTTTCGAGCCCATGGTGGCAAGACCATGTGAACTAAATTCATGTTTTCTTATCAGACCAAAAAATGTACTCCTCTAATGTCAATACATAATCCTACAATCAAATATTCGCAATCACTCTTTATGAATTATTAGCTGTTGCCAAAAAACAACCCCACTTCTACTCTGACTCACATCCACGTTGTGAGTCAGAACATGTCGTCTGTGTTTTTTATTTGATTGGAAATTTTTCCCCAATCCATTTATTTTAAATTTTAAATATAATAAATCGATATCATCCCAATCAAAAGAAAGTCAACGGTCAGCACAATTTCTTTTAAAACGTCAGCAATAACACACGTGTATTGGTTGATATAGTTATCGAGCCCGATAAAGATAGCTAAGTGGTAATCCACAATATTACACAATAGTCGGCATGAACGGTTGCGCGTGCGATAATTTAAATATAAAAACAAAAACTGCCTCCACGTTTCAGAAATGCAAAAAAAAAGTTAAAACAATTCACTGACATAAGTTCACTAAAAAAAACAGGAGTGAACAAAATTATCAATGAATTTCGATTCGACACAACGAGGTGGAGCAATTAAAAAATCATAAATACCGAACTGAATCGAGTGGAGGGATACTTTGTGGTAATTAATAAATTTTTTTTCTCTATTCTCCGGATAATACAGAAAAAAAAAGTCAAAATAGATAAAAGTGGAAATCCAAACACTAAAAAAAAAAGAATTCGTCCGTCTCAATGAACGCAGCTAGCGTAAATATAAACTACGTTGAACTATCTCTGCGATGTTTTCTTTAATGACGTCGTGTTTATTTGGACTCGGTGTGTTATTTTTAGGGACGTGTGCGTAATCGAGTTGATAACTGGTCTATTGACCGGTCACATTTCTTTTTTTACCAATTTTACATTCTATACAACTTTTTGGGGGAAATTTTTCGAACCGGGCTACAGGCTGTTTTGACGTTAGTAGTTATGTAGGAATATAGAAAGGAGACATCAAATAAACAAGATCGGGGATTGATTCACGTCTTGATGACGATGATGATGACACAGCTTGTTTTGACGATTTTTGAGCGTAGTTTGACGCTGAACAACCAAGTCGGAACATTTTTTTTCAATCGTATCCTATCTGCCCAAATTTTTACAAGGCTGTTCAGCGTCAAGAGAATTACGAATCATCAAAAATTGATTCAGAAGTCATTTTATAGTTGTTGATTCTATTATGAGCTTTGAATCTGATTCGGATTCTTTTAGTTTTTTTTTTTACTCTGAACAAGTCTGACTTGATTGTTCAGCGATAAATTACGTTTGAAAATCATCCAAATAAAGCTCAAATCATCAATTTAAAAAAAAAAAAGAAACAAAGGTTCTTAAGAACAAAATTAGGACTCCTATACCTAATTTTAAAAATTGTCAAATTTGGGATCATGTTATTAAATAGACATCAAAAAAAGGTATCAAAAAATTACTTTCCAGAATCGTCAAACTCGGGTTCAAGGTATTTTTATTTAATAGATCCCAAAGGTAAGGAATACAGAATTTACTTTTAAAAATCGTCAAACTCGGACCCAAATCATTTATCACACCTCAACAATAAGGACTTCCGAAACTACTTTCAAAAATCTTCAAAACATGGCGAAAGTAATTCTCTAGATCCAACAAAACAAACTTCTTTCAATAATAGTCAGAACAAAATTCAAATTATTTAACATGGCTCTAAGGGCTTCTAAAACTACTTCCAAAAATCGTCAAAAATCAGTCTTAAAGGGACTACACACCTTCAGGTTATCGCTCAGTTTATCACGTGTGATATCATGCGTGAACGATAATCCGTGTGAACGCGCAGTTTTGGCAGATTTTTACGCAGATCTGTGCATTCGAACCCTGGTTTGCAGCGATAATCTGCGCAGATTACACACTTCATTGTTCAGTTTTATCAATTTTCGACCAAATTTCACCATGACCACCGGTACCGCACAGGGCACAGTTAGTTTGTACGATGTGCACACTTCGCCAAAAACTGATAGAACCGAAGAAAATATCGGAACTAATTTAGCGAAAATCGAATGTAGCCTACACACCTTCAATTCAGATAACTGCACAGATATTTAGCACAGACAACTGCGCAGATAAACTGAAGGTCTGTAGTCCGCTTTACGCCAGATATATGACCCTAAAAAATAAAGCTTCGGAAACTACATACTTTGAAAAATCGCCAAAATCCATCTCAATTTATTTGCCTTTAAAACGACCTCAAAAATAATGGCTCCTGCCGGAATATCAAAGGTACTGTCAAAAATCGTCAAAATTCGACTCAAGGGACAAATAAGGGCACCGGAGATATTCAACAGAATGAAAAACGTGTTCACTTTCAGAAATATTTAGCCAAATCTTCCCAATCATATCTCTTCAATTTTGCAACAATTAACAACATTTTGAATAGCTCTCCTCTCCTCCCCCCAATAAAACCCACTAAATTAAATTTCTCCAAAAATCATCCAAATTCAGTTGAAACCAACAATTGCGCCCTCTACTCCAACAAGTCTAATCAACCCTCCTCCAATCTCTGTCGCACTTAATCCTACCCTAGCCGTGTTGCCGTCAAATCGACATAAATTGAAAATTTAAAAAGAAAAAAGTGAAATCTCAACCTGATAACCAACACAAAAAAAAGAAGATTAAAACACCATGAAAATGCATCTATTTCAAAAATAGACGATTTCACCGAAGCACATTTTTCAAGAATGTACGTCTGACCATTTTCGAACCATCCGAAAAAAGGATCGAACAAATTCGCTCCTTAAAATTGTTCCTTATCTCTTTTTCGGGTCACAAATTATATACACGACGATGCGGACTATGTGCCCGAGTACTTGCGTGTTATCTATCCGAAAGATACGACTCATTTCCACGAGTTTTGAATATTTTTTTTTTTTTTTTTGTTTGAAAATTGTTCAAGGGACCCTCTGTCCTGGCTGTCCCGGAGCGTGTGTGTGATGGTATGGCTTATGGCCGCGAAGGATTCCAATCGGGACAACATACAGGACTAGGGTCATTTTCCACTTCTTATCCAGTGTTGTAAATTTTCCTCGAGGATAACAATCAACAGGCATTGACAACCTAACAAACGTATATAAGATTTAAAGTGACCCGTTGTGTTAATGTCGCCATTAAGTGCGGTGTATGGTGCGCACTAGAATCGAGTTTTAAATATGAAGGGCCGACATCCCGACATGTTATGTACATGTGTAGAAAGCGTGTATATAGAGAGGAGTCAAAAGGATGACGAGGCATGCCTGGAGGACATGTTGCGCATTGGACCTTCATCGAGTTGACAAAGGCGATGACGCGGTGCCGCCGCCGGGCAGTTAAGGGATGCAAATTGACAACGGGGTCCCACAAGGGAACGTCTTGGTGACTCTATTGTTCACAACATGGCTTCCCGTTGCGAGTGCGAGTAATTGGAAGGTCGGGATGATGACCTATAGTGAGAAGTTTTTAAGAAAAGCGATCTTGACCCCAATGCCTAGTTTTGCGACTCTTACTCGCTAGCAACAAGTCACACAACAATTAATTGATCGTTTTCCGATGTGTTGCGCAATCTGTAGATATTGTTTCTCACCTGCGAATTTATTATCTTCATTATTGTTAATTTATTGATCGTTAGCTTCCATAGACTGGAGGGCTGATGTTCGTCGATTTTTTTTCTGATTTCGTATCTCAGATTTTACGTAAGCCAAATGTGCAGCAAAAAACATCTTGACCAAAATTACTCCTACAACAATCGCACAATAGGGTAATATCTTTACAAATTGTGACTTTACAGATAGAAGATGTTTGAAATGTTTGTACCTGTCTGTAGATACCAGATAAGAAGATATTGTCTTGTGACTGAATGAGCCTACTATTGGAAAGGCTGCTCTATTCGTAATGCGGTCAATAAAAGAGATTTGATCGATTCTTCATTGGAATATTTTATTCCAATCCATTCGGTGATTTGTGAAGATCTTTCTACCTCTATGTCTGTACTAACTCAAATGATTGATAAGTCTCCTATGCTATACGAATGACTGACCGATTCGACACAGTCAAATACTCGTACATATATCGATCATCATGTGGCATGGCACGCACGCAACCGAGTGCATAATTTTCTAGACAAGCACTGATTTTCTTATTCAAAAAATGATATTGGCTACATTCAGAAGTCGCATCCGAATGTACATTAAGCAGCGGAACAAGGTGGGACTAAATGTCATTCTACTGAGCGTAAAATTTTCGGATGAGATGATTTCCCACTCCCCTTGCATGGGATCAGCTTGCTATGCGCCCACCGCAGCTTAAGGGGTTACTATCCTAAGTAGAACGCCTGCTTCCCTTGCTCTATTTGCTACAGCGATAAAGCCACTATAAGCCAAGACGGGAATCACGATGCGTCACCCAGTCAAATACGAATACACTGTACGCTCTCATAGCCGGATACTATCGAAACCAACATTTTTGTCTCTGATTGTCCGCTTAAAAGAACGCCAATTTTTTTTAAAGGCGACCTTCTTTTTAAAGAATCAGAAGATCAATACTGGGCCGGTAGTGAAATTTAAAATTTTTCATCACACCCTAATCCAAGGGTTGGCGCTCACTGGTTATATTTGAGGACAAAAACATAATGGTGACTTTGGAAAGTTTAAAATTTTTTGGATGCGAACCTTTTCGTGCGAAAATGTTACACTTATCTCTGCCACACGGAACATATCCGTGGCGCTCCATCCGACACTTGAATTTCCCTTTCTCACTCAGAAGAGAGCGATCGCCACTGTGATGTTATGACCGGTTTTCACACGAAATAAAATGCAAAAGAATTGCTTTCGCGTGGAAACGGCTCACAACGATGTGGAGAAGTTTTTCTATGTATGCGGTTTCGAAACTTTTGACAGTTTTTGTATGAGATTTTGCATGAAAAATTGAGGTTAGTACCTAGCTTTATCAAGAAATTGCAACACTTGCTCATAACGCACGCTTATATTATTATTGAATGTCACTAAGTCATGAAAATGCAAAGGAAAGCAATTGCCAAACCATCGAGTTTTCCGGTTGCTAGAGGTTTAGTCCGAAAAATACTTGCCCTCGTCCGGCTATAGGAGCGTCCGGTTAAGGGAGCCTAATTTGTTTGACAATATGCAAACATTTTTCTGACCTTAAAAATTTATCGGCGTCGTTTAGAAGCTGCAGTTTTAGCAGCGGGTGCCGCTGTTAAAACCGGTGTGGAGGTGTCCGGTTATGGGTGTTTGGGTGTCTGTACAGGAAGCGAACACTGTATACGAAATTTTTCAGCTGAGTAGACAGTAGTGATGGGCACAATGACTCTTTTTACTGTGCCGGCACATAAGGTCTGACCCTTTCCACTGAGTCATTCAAAAAGAGTCATCCAAAGACTCAGAAATTTAGTGAGTAACATATTCAATATAAGTATAAGTTTAAAAGAAATTCAACTTTTTTCCTTTTTTTTACCCCCGATTCGAATTCGGAGATTCGGAGTCAGCGAACCCCCAATACCCTTTAATTCGAGCCAGCCAGATTGGACCACAGAAGGACAATGATAACACTCACGCAAAAATTATATTAAGGAAAGTTCGGGAAGGATCATATGAGAAATTTTACAGCTTCTGGTTCATGCCGCTCCGAAGGCTCAAAATGCATAACTGAGCGATTAAACAGCCGTCTGATATTTTCAGCACTTTCTGAACGTACCCATTTTCATATCTGAAGAATTTCAATTGACAAATTCGATGGAAAACCGAATTAAATCAGAAAAGGTCGAGCCCAACACTGCAGAGATCACTGTTTGATTTATTGCTTTAGACACCCTGCCATTTTATGAATTTTGTGGAATTCGGGTGGAAAAATAGATATTTTGAAATATAAATAATATCGGCTGTTGTTTATTTGAAAATATAAAAATATTTTCTTTTTTTGCTGTATTGTGAAATCTTGTGGTATCCATCTGTTCATCTTGTTTTCGTCTTTCTGGTGCTGGTCATCCGTCAATATGATGATATTGAAATTCATTTCAATGGGGTTTTTACTCTTTATTAAATTTTATTGTGCAAAAAATATTCAGTCTTTTTTTGGAAAATTAATTAATAAATTATCGTTTTTGTTCGATGTCACGAGGCTGGGAAAAGTTTGATGTTGTGACCCACCCAGGCATTGTAGTGCCTACATCTTCAGGAAGATGGACTGATATGCAGAGCATGAGCCTGAGTACAAAAAAAAAACTTTATCGGATCGAGCGATCCAATAATTAAGCCATCACCGCTTATTAACGCTCTTCTACCCTCATCCACTGTTTTTTTTAAGGTTGTGAAGTAGAGCGTGTTGAGTGTTCATACTGTACGCGATCCGATGGATGTGATCGTGGATGCTACTTGGTCAGTTCACACACTTAATCAAAATGTGCCACTCCCGTACTCCCATAAAATCGCAAAAGCAAATAATTTCCCTTGTACATACTTGCATGAAATCGCTAAAGGTGCGTTTTCCTTCACACCGCTCAGCGTCGATCGCCGGCGATGATGAAGAAGATAGACACACAAATAGTGCTCCGTGCTCTATGGGTTGCCCGCTAATCGCAAACAATAGGCTTCGATCACCCCAAGCCAATTGCAGTGCCACAAGTAATCGCACGAAATCGTGATGGTAATTTCCATTTGTACTCGAACGAAATGACAGTGGCAATTTTTATTCGTATTCGCATCAAATTACAAAGTGGTTTGCGATTGCATTTTGCTCATCACACGCCATCGCCCGTTAGCGCAACCCATCGGGCACATTAACCGCGCGATTTCATATAAAATAGAAGACTTTAGGTTTGCTTTGCTAGACGCGGCTGAGCGACTATCGTTGGCGACTATGAAAAAAACATACAAAAAGGGGCACTTTTCGTGATCGTCTGTATTTTAAGGTTTGGAGAAACGCCAGATAGTACTGTACTGTATAGTACTTGCACGGTTGTACCTCAACATAAAATACACACGAATAGAGCTCCGTTATGGCCATTTTTCACAGTCTTTCAGACGCGTCTAGTAATCGTTCGGATCAGCATTGCAACACAGGCAGTCTGAACGCCGTCCAATTGACTCTTGACTTCCCTTACTTGACAGTCGCAGCTTCAGTGTTGCCAGCATTCAAATATCTACCACACGAAAATATATTCAAAATCTACTCAATCTGTATCTACATATCTTTTTTGCGACTTTTAACATTTAGCGCATAAAATTGAACATCTGTTGCACATCTTCTCTGCGTGCAACAATATGTTATGAATGTAGGTCAACAGATAAAAAAAAAACATGAATAGATATTCTACATATATGGCTAATGACGATGAAGTGTTAACCGAAAAATAAATCTGAATGACAATTGAATGATTTTGAATAAGAAATCGGATACTACTTCCCATGAATGGTGGTGGTGTGTTCCATCCTTTAAAGATCTTGTCATGTCTTTGTTTTTTCTTTTGTGATATTTCGTCTACCATGTTTGACTTTTTGTGTATCTGTATCTTCCAAAACAATCGATTGATTTATTTTATGAAATGATTGATATACAAAAATCATCAAATCCGAAAAAATACATATCATTTCATTGATTTTATATCAAAAGATGTGACCACATTACCAGCTTGGTATGTTGCTGTTGTGAGATTTTCAAGATTTCGCGGCTATCGTAAATTTTCGGATTAGAGACAAATTGTTTGGTGATACTAAAGGTACATGTAAAATGCAATAATCATCATAATAAACATAAATTCATCTTTTGAAATGTGATGAAAGGTATAGTTTGAAGATCGAGGTCAATGAGGACATGATTTTCGGAATGTATTTTAGTTGCGAGCTTTTCCGCTTTTTGATTGTGTCCAAATGGTTGATGCATAGGTATGAGAAAAAAAATCTGTCATGTTAAGATAAAAAGGGGTTCTAGACGGATACATCAGTAAGTTCTTCCAGAAGTTGAGCTGTAAGTCGAGCCATCAGTTGAAATATTAGTTGAGTTATCAGTCAAGCTGGGTCACTAGTTGTGCTATCAATCGAGATATTAGTTGAGCCATCAGTTATGCTATCGGTTGAGGTATCAGCTGAGCCATCAGTTGAGCCCTCAGTCGAGCCATCAGTTGAGCCATCAGTTGAGCCATCAGTTGAGCCATCAGTTGAGCCATCAGTTGAGCCGTCAGTCGAGCCATCAGTTGAACCATCGGTTGGGCCATCAGCTTAGCTCTTAGTCGTGATATTAGTTGCGCTATCCGTTCTCCATCCATTTTCCAAATTTTTTGGGCAGGATTTGAAAAGGAACGGATAGCAGAATGGATAGCCCAACAGGTAGCTCAATTGATGGCTCGACTGATAATTCAGATGAAAGCTCAACTGATGGTGTAAAATGAATGATTTAGTAATGAATTACTCTGTAAATTTTGAGGCCCGGATCGTAGATCCATATATTCTGTATGTATGGATGCTTCTCATGAGGATGGTGCACATCATCATGCATATGTTATGATGATATCAAGGCGCTCATTGATTTACATTGGCCGCATGAACCGGATGAACGGCATGCTCTCGCGCCACAACCATCTACTTTGTTGTTGGTGGCCAATGTGGTTTGCTCATGCGACTCATCCAGCGCATGCGGCAATGTAAATTGAGCCACATCCGCGGGACTAACGTCACTTATCTACTTGAAATACTTGATGAAAGTCATTGACGAATTCCGAAGGCCGTAGCTGATGAGATATTTGATGAATGTCATCAACAAATTGATCAGGCCGTCATCAGAAAAGTCCTCAAAGCGAAGAAAAATATTTGCTCGTGATAAAACTTGAAGCCGCGACCGCACGAATATGGGATCAACTCTCTATTGACTGATCTACCACAGTGTCTGCTACTGCAGATAATTGAGCAAATATGAAAGCCCTCGATTAATGCTTCGAGGAAAAATGGAAAAAAGCGATCAGCTGTTCAGTTGTCCATTATTAATGACTCTCATCAAGTATTTCATCAGTTACGGCCTGATGAATTCATCAATGATACTCACGTAGAAGGTCTTGAGTGGTCATGCATCTTTTCATCGGGAGCGATTAATTTAACATCGGTAGCCCAACAAACATCTTCGCATAATTAATTAATTAAATGAAACCGGAATATAGAGGGCTACGCCCGCAATCCGAGGGTTTTGTAGCAAGCGCTTATTTTGGTATATAAATATCGGCTCCTTGCTCTTCTTGATATCACTCAGATGGATAGAAAGAACGTAATTAAAATGTGTTACCCACTTACATTTTACATGCTAATTCATATTACGTGATTGTAACGAAACTTAGAACATATTATTGCTTAAGTTGTTGGTTATCGTTGGCCATCAGTACTTTTGACCTCGAACGTGTTTAAGGCGTGCAAGGGTGTGCTAACTGTAACTATACAAATAAACTATTATTGACCTATTCTGAAAAGATATACAAATTCCACTATTTTCAATTTTATATGTTTTTCGAAACCCACTTCCTGTAAGTTTTCATAATTCTAAGTATAACGGTCTCAAAATGCAGGCAAGGGGGGGTCAAATTACGAACTAATATTTTCTCCTCCCCCACTGTTCCCCTTTCTATAAATTTCGAGAAAATGCGAAAAAAATGGAATGTACTCATCATTACCTTTCTCACGACACCTCATTTGCTTATATCAGTCGATAAAAATATTTGACCTTAATTTCGCCTCTATGTGGACCCCCCCCTTCCTTCCACCCGGTAAAGTTGACCAATTAAGACACAGCGCCCCCAACCAATCTTTACCCAATAAAAAATGATTAATTAAATAACTGCAATTCGCACTACGAAAAGCAATATGAAAGTATAGTAGTACTCACACCTATGAGGCCGGTAGGTGTATTTTTTGTGTGGATAGTGTCAAAATGCCGAACTTTAAATGAATGTACTATTATTATTTTAAATATTATGTGATTATAATGAAACTTAGAGATATTATTGCCTATGATGTTGGTTATCATTGGCCATCAATATTTTTGACCTCGGGTACGCGTAAAGGGTGCAGTGTTGTGCTAACTGAAACTATAGAAATGTACTATTATTAACCTTTTCTGATGAAATTTCAAAATTCTAGAAATCTAGGTTTTCTACACTAGTAAAATGGCGCTTTTCTGTAAATTTTCATATTTCTAAGTATAACGGTCTCGAAATGCAAGGGGGGGGGACAAACTCGGATGACATATTTTCCCCTCTCCCTCTTTTCCCGTTTCTTCAAATTTGGAAAAAATTTCAAAAATGGAATGTACTCGACGGTACCTTTCTTATGATACCCCACTTGCCTGTACCAAACGAAAAAAAAATTTCGACCTTCATTTCGCCTCTATGGGGACCTCCCCTTAAAGTTGACCTATTACGACGATTCGCTTTCTCCGGTGAATTATAGTAATTCTACACATTCCTACAAAATTTCATGTATGTAGCTTCAGCCGTTCCTGAGATATTCCATGGACAGACGGACAGACGGACAGACAGACATTTGACCGATTTCATAAGGGTTTTGTTTTACTACAAAACCCTAAAAAAGCGGCCGATCGATGAGCTATGGTTAGCAGGGGACATTCAAATACAGACTTTCCAGCCTACTCACAAGAAAGACAGATATGCAGGCATGAAGACAACATTGCCAAAATCCGACAGGACTTTTGCAGTAGGCCAAACTGGATAGCTATCGAGACCTACCTATGCGTGATATAAAAATTGAGCTTCATCAAAATCCTTTTTCCACTCCCAAATTCCTCCGCCATCTCATTAAATTTTTTCTGCCGATAAGAAAACCACCCTATCCGCATAAAATTAAAATAGACGACAACTAGGCAGATTACAGATTTAAAAATAGTTTCCGTGTTCCTGCCGTTACGAGTTTATGTCATAATCATATCAACAGCAAGATTTTTATCTATAGTATGTTTCTTATCCATGTGTCAATATAATGCATGTATGTAATGTATACTGGCAATGTGTGCGTACGAATGAATAATTATGGTGATAGGAGAAACACAACTGAAATTTCTTTTATCGGTTTTGTACATAAAATCATTTCCGTTTTTTGCACGTGTACAAATAGGATCCGCTCTAACTGGCGCGCAGTGACCATCGTGTGTTTGTTTGCCAAACGTAACAGATATTTAAAAATGGCAAAGTAGAACGCAAAAAGATGTCACTGTAGCGAAGACGCGAACCTGGTTTTAATTACGAAAGAGCGAGAATCCTTTCAAAAATACTGGAATTTGCAAGGACACCGATTAAACTATCGGACAGAAATATATTCCAAAGATTATTTGTTCGACCAAAATTTTGATGTTGGGATGTCTAAAAAAGGAGAGAGTCTAAATTAGAAAAAAATTACACACATCTGTCACTTTAGTGGTGGCGTAAACCCGATCCGGATCACGAATAAACGAAAGAAATTCAAATGTCCAGAGAATAAAATTTGTGCGGACAAAGTTTTTACATATTTCGGACACCGACCACCGATTGTACTATTAATCGACTAAAGTGAGGGGTCGTTTTTCCCAACCTTTGCTACACAATTCGAAATTAAAATCATTGGTTACTTCAAGGGGCGCGTTTTCCAGTCCAGATCAGAGCAGAACAACAATTGCACGCGTTACACTAACAAAATCTTTCTGGATAGAGATAGAGCTGGTTGTTAGTGTAATGCGTGCGATTGTTGTTCTGCACTGGATCTGGACTGCCAAATAAACGCAGCTAATGTCGTATACATTTTTTTCCGAAAGCGAAATCGATACGGAATTTTCTGAAAAATTAACGAATATATACATATATGGGCCAATTTCTCAATGTCCGGTTAAAGTTTATCATATAGACACTGCCACCTATCCTCCAGTTAAATATTTATCGGACGATAATTCCAAACAGCTGATAAAGGCTGCTCAGATTTTACAGCTAGAACTGTTTACGATTGCACATTCAAATGAGACAATTCATTAAACTGATCATAAAGAACAAAGTGCTGGAAATTCATTCGATGGAAGGTGATTTGAAACCAACTCTGCCGCAAATTAATGCTAAGAGACGATAGAAGCGTAGAATAGAACAGGTGGCAGAATTCTTATATTTTGAGCGTTGCATACGGTTGCTTACGGCTTAGATCTTCAATAGACGGGGTACGTTCAGTGTCCCAGATAGTTAACTGGCAATTTAACTAGCCGTTGAGAAAAAGGCCACATGTTATTTTTTAGCAAGGACACAAATCTCGTTTGACTTGCGGGCAAATAAAAACAATTAAGCGAACCCCACAAAGACAAATTTTTGTTAACAAATTTGCCTCCACACAACTACAAATTTTGGTTGAAAATTTTGTTAAAAAATTTGTGCCTTACATATTCAAAATTTTTCAATGCACAACGTGAACACTTTTCGTTTCACCCTCTTGTTCATTTTCGCCATCTTCGACGAGATATCAACACTGAGAACCGCGCAGACAAAATTAATGAGCTTTAAATTTGTCTTCCATTGTCCTTACACGGAACTTTCATTCGGAAAAATTTAAATGGTCCACAAAAATTAGAAAAATTCCCGAAAATTTTCAAAGCCATTTGAAAATTTTTGCGGACCATTCAAATATGTTATGCATGCTACAGAGAATGGGCCATGACCGGCAATTGGAAGCCTTTGTCATCGTGTATCAACGCGCATAGCGGTTAGTGCCGATTGCTTTTGATAAAAAATTACTTTGAAAGCCATTATGGGCCAATTGCTGGCGGCCATCATCGCCACAAGCCGTTATCTGCGCAGATTCACCATAGCAAATGAGAGCGATGGGACATTGTCAGTAGTAGCTTTTAGGTATTGTCCGATGTTTGTAGTTGCCTAGGCTTACTAAATTAAAGAAGATGTCCAGCTTTCTCAAACTACAAATTTCGTTTATTTCGTATATATATTTCGAAAGCGACAAGCGACTTCAGTGCAAAAGTTACCTATGAAATTTGTAGTTTGGGACCATTAGAACTTTTGAATATCATTTCCTATTTCACCGGGTGACGCGACGCATCGTTCTTCGCGCCTTGGCTAATATTGGGTTAACTGCTGTGGGCTAAAGAGCAAGTGCAGCGAGCGTTCTAGGGCATTATACTGAGGGTTGCAACCCTTTAAGCCACTCCGGTCGCAAAGTGGGAAATCCATTGAAATTAAAACCCACTATTGGTCAAAGACGCGAACCACTATGATTCGCCCAATCAAGTAGGAATGTTCCCATTTTTTTGTTTGTTAAAAAACGATCCTCACAAATTTTTGCTAGTCTAGATGCAATATAAGAAAATAATTCTAATAGTATATCCACACCAGAGACCTACATCTAGATAGATTTGCAGATCCGAAACCCATGCACATCATCCGTTTTCTTCTTCTCCTTCAATCACCAAGATTTAGTTGGCAGTTGCCTATCGTTCACTTACATGGTTACAGGGAGACTATGGAGTGGTGGTCTCCATGTACATGGACACACGTGTGCGTCCCCGAATTTCATAACAAACAACTGTCATACGATCCCTTCTTCTTCTTGGATAAAAATTAAAATTTCCTAATCTAGATTTAGAACAAGATTTAAAATAAATCTCGTCCCAATTCTCGTATTTCCCCTAAATTTGTATCTCACCACATTTCGCCACAATGTATGCATGTGCCGAAATGTGGTGAAATACATAAAATATTTAGGGGAAATACGAGATCTGAGACGAGATTTGTTTTAAATCTTGTTCTAAATCTAGATTAGGAAATTTAAATTAATGTATGGCAAATCTAGGAGATTTGCTTAAATTTCGAGATTGATTCAAATCTTCTGTAGTGCACACAGGCTCTAAAACAAGGTACCAAAAAAAATTACTGTTTCTTTTCATTCGACCGAAAAATGTACACGACTCACAAAATGCGCATTGCGAGATTTAATTGTATCGTAAAAACGTAGTAGCGTTAAAAAATCGAAATATCGATTAATTTAGCAAGGGCCTAAACAATTTTACAATATTGTCAGAGATACGGGGATAACCCTTTGATGCAATTGGATAACTGACGCGGTGTGGAAATTAAGGCAAGAGAAAAAGGGTGCGACATCCGAAACGTTAACAAAACGTCAACTAAGGCTGGTAGGAGTGGATGACGCACTATGCACCACTAGCATTTAGGGCAAATAGTAACGAATGGAAGAATCAGGTGATTGTAATATCAGGTTCACACCAGCGCATAAAACACTTGGTCTGAAACCGTCAGATACATACAAATGAGAGTTTAAGATAAATATTTTGGCCGCATGTGTGAACCTTTTATAAGCCGTTTGAAAAAAGAAGGGATTAAACTTTGAGGAAACAAAAAACGAAGAAATCAATTTGTTTACTTTATTTTGATCGCGAATGCACATTTCGAACTCCAATCACCGATCAACTGAGATAATTGCCATCAGGCTGAACTTTCTCTGAACATCCACCATTAAAACCAAAATACAATTCATTGACCATAACAATGTCGCATAATTTGTCCATGTTGATACAAAAAGAGCGACAAGAAATGTTCATCGACGTGTATACAAAAAATTTGAAATAGACTTCCCGAAAATATTTTTGAACCATATAATTGTCGACTAATGAACGTTGACGCCAATAAATCGATCAATTAAAAATGCAAATAAACGTCTTTCTCTATACTATTCATACATATTTATAATATTCACAAACAGTTTCATATGACTTTTACCCGAGATGTTTATTATAATTTATTTCTTGACAGGTTAAGATGGTATTTACACGTTGCTGGTTGTGTTATAGCTTATGGACAGCACAAGAGGTTTGGTTAAATCTCGAGATTTGTGCAAATCTACCCCAAAGTTTTCTAGATTTTGCATATATTTATTAAGATTTCCACGAGATTTAAAATAAATCTTTTCTGCGGTCGAAAGGCTGCGGTATAATCTCCCAGAACTGCGGTAATCCAAAAATCTTGGCTAATCAAAGAAGCTAGCTGCCTAGGCAGGGCGGTCTTGAGGTTAATCAGAATACTTCTTAGATCCGGAGGGGAACATTTTCATGACAGTTGTTCTTACAAATCTTACCGGAGGGGAAAGCATATGGAGGAGAATTCGCGAAATGTCAAAACCTGATTCGTTCGCAGGAACGCAGCCAATAAAAACGTGAATGTAAACGGACCCGGCGACAGAATGTCAAACACGAACTCCAACTCCAACACGAACCTGGTACAAGCGTCCTCTGAATAGCTCACGACACACACTTGACATAAATGTGAAGAAAACCGATCCACTTGCACCATGTTCGTGTTCGAGTTGGAATTGGAGTTCGACAGTCTGTGGGCGCACTAAGACAACACGGCCTAAAACACATCTTTATCGTTATTTATTTCAAAAAACATTTTTTTCCTATTCAAATTAATGCAAAATTTTCGAAAATTTCTATTTCACAGAAAACAGCAAAAAAAATAATAACGACTAGTAAAAGATGCGTACGTCAGAGAACATTACGATAAAGACGAAAGTCAAGAAAAAAAAATTTAAGATAAAATTTACTGCCGTCTTAAAATGTCACCTGTATCACAAGAAATTTAATACATTCGAGTACATATCTTTTTCGATCTGTTACCTTTGGTTTTTATTTTTCATTTGGAATGTATCTCAGTTTAGTGCGATATCGGTTTGTGGCTTCTGCATATGACAGTTGCGGCGAGTGACGTGCCGATTTTGATTTTTGTTTTGCAGAGGAAGATCATAAATGGTCGGGTCTACTTATTAGATAGGAATTGGGTAGTAAAATATTGGTAACATCCACTTAGCCGGTGATAGACGATCTAATTAGCGAATTTTGATTGAATCTGGCGGCTTTTATGTAACTTTTTTGAAGTATGAATCTTTTTTTTTCATACTAGATTATTAGATTGACTAGGGTGCCATAAGTAGATACTACAACCATAGATAGGCCTATTGTGGTATACTAATTGTCTTAACCCCTCCAGTAGAGCGTGGGTACTTAACGAAACGTCAAATGGGCCACATATGTGTTTCGTTCGCATAAACTAGTTTCGGAGAATGTGGTTGCCAGTCGGGAGATGTTGTTGGCTTATTATTGCGCCCCGTACCACAGGGGGGAGACAACGAAAACATCCATGGCCACGATCGTCGTCGTGGACGAGTTTCGAACCCGAAACGCCGATAGTCAGACATGAGACTGGTGCCTCTACGTACGCAAGCAAGCAGCTAGCATACACCTCCTATTCGCACAGTCGTCTTCTACTGACAAGCTTGGAACGCTGTGGGAGTTCTAATAGTACATAGGAAGTTTTTTATTTTAATAACGCACCGGAGAAATGAACACCTGAACTACAGATTGAAGCATCGTAGAGTGGTGACCGAGACCTCATGACTACCGAGCGCGTCTATTGTCGTATAGTCCTTGTTATAGTCAAATACATTGGACAAACTTAACAAAGGTTTCGTGACGTCAACACAGCTGCTGGAGATTCGTTAACGTAGACCTACTAGGCATTGTGGAGGCATTCACGCAAAATATTTTCTAGATGACACTTCGTAACATTCGATAGACGTATTTTATTGAGTGGATAAAAAAACCTGCCAGGTACAGACCTTACTAGTTCCTTCGATTGTCGCAAAGGTCTGAACTAATTGGTCAAGCTCATGTGAAGAATTAGTGGCGGCCGGTATCTGAGTGCATTGAGGCGTCGATGTGAAATCTCATGCCACCGGTCAGTTACGCGTTCGAGTACCCTCCACGTCGCGTCGTGGGCATAGATTATGTGTTATCTTCCTCTTGTGGTGTGGGGCGTAGGTTAGGTTAGGGGGCTGCCGTGATTGCCACAGCACACTTAGACCAGGGATAGGTCCATTGTGTTACCCAAGTTGTGTCGAGTCTCTATGTTATATTGAACAATCCGGAGCTAACCGACATCTCCATCTCTTAGTTCACCAAGATGGTCGTAGAAAGGTTTCCCAATGATTGACCTCCTTCTATATGCCAGTGCCGGACAGTTACATAGCAGATGATGGGTGCTCTCCTCCTCACCCACACCACCGCAACATCTACAGAAGTCGTTGCATGGAAGTCCAAGCCTCCTGGCGTGCTCACCGATGACGCAATGACCTGTAGCAACCAGCAACCACCACCCTGATCTGGAATTTTGTCAGTGATAGCAGTTTAGCAGAACGACTGAAATTCAGCTCAGGCCAAATCAGCTTTGCTTTCGGACATGTAACGCCATTCATCCATGTCGAGTTGGATTTCCTGACAGCAGCCAACTTCAATTTAGATTTGAAGGTAGAGAGGGGCTTAGCAATGTAGCCACTGATCTGCCAAGCTCCGCCGGCTGCACCCCTGCGAGTCAGCTCGTTCGTTCTGCAATTCCCGGCAAAACCACTGTGGCCAGCGGCCACAATGTAATATTGAAAGAGCTGCTAACTTTCATAAGGCACACTCGACATTCACCAACAATCTTAGAAACCATCAGCCTAGACTCAAGTGTTCTAACTGCAGCTTGGCTGTCCGTCAAAATAGCGATGTCCCTTTTGGTTGTTGTGGCGAGATCTAACGACATCGCAGCCTCTTTTATCGCATAAACCTCCGCCTGGAAAACGCTGCAGTAGCTTGGAAGTTGAAACGAGTGGTTGAGATTGAGCTCCTCGGAGTATACTCCGGCGTCCACACCTGCATCGGTCTTGGAGCCGTCTGTGAAAATCCGCAGAGAGGTTAGTAGTGCTGGTGGAATCCCTAAGTCCTATTGACCACGAGATGGGATTAAGCTTGCATAGTTATTCCCGAAACAGTACGTTGGTAGAGTGTAGTCTACTGATGTCGGAATGTCTGTATTATTGAGAATTGTGGAGTGGCCGATCCTCAAGGTGAACCAGGTACTGGTCTCCCGAATACGTATGGCTGAGTTTGCTGCCATTTGCTTCCTTAGAATATCTAGAGGAAGTAAACCAAGCATTATATCTAGCGCTGCAGATGGAGTCGATCGAAGAGCTCCGCAGATTGCCAAGCAGGCCGCTCTTTGTACCTTGCCCAACAATTTACGATTGAATTCGGTGCGAAGGGCGTTCCACCACACAACGACGCCATATAAGTGTATAGGTCGCAGGACCGACACATAGAGCCAGTGCAGCACCCTAGGCTGCAGACTCCATGTCTTACCTATAGGCTTTCTGCAGCAGTAGAGTGCTATAGTGGCTTTGGTACGTTCCTGGATGTTTAGCCTCCAGTTAAGCTTCCTATCTAATACCAGGCCCAGAAAATTCGCTCTGTCGGTGAATGTAAGCCCCAACCCCCTCGAAGGTAGGAGACTCTACTGGGGGATGATATTTTTCCGTGTAAATAGCACAAGTTTGGTTTTCTGGGGAACAAGTTTGGTTTTCTGGGGCGTAACAATAAGCCACGAACTTTCCTGACTTGTAGGAGGTACATGTTAACAGCATGCGTCGTCCGAAACCAGTTTATTCTAACAAAACGTCAACCAAGCCACATGGGAATAGTTGACGCGCTATACACCACTAGAGGTTAGAGTAAATATTGTATAATAGTATGTAAAATATTACGATGCGTTATGCCCCACTAGGGGTTAAGGCAAATTAGTATGTATTAGTATGTGAAGTAATACAGAAAGATTGGTCTGGAGAGACAATGGTAAGGAGAAGGTTTTTTAGGTTCAAACGGTAAAAGTCCCATAATGGACGGTTTGGTGAGCATCCGAAGATGCCCGTGGGGACAGAGCCTAAACATAACCGATTTCTGTATCGACTATAAAAAAAATACTTAAAGGGCTTCCTCTTCTCTTACAGACCATTCACTGACGACCATCCTGGGCACACACAGATCACAGTAAGTTAGTAAGTTTCCGGTCCACCGTTTTTTCCCATCTCTCAAAAAGACACCTGTACCTCCTTTCATCCCGAAAGACATTTGAAAAACCAAATTTATCAAGAAGATCCACAAGCTCCATCTTTTTATAAGCAGCAGCGACTTCTCCTTCGTCGCCCAACGACCCTTCGACTATTTATTGTAACGTCAATCGGGATTTATTTTCAATCCAGTATCCGCCAAGACTCTTCCTCTTCCCGTCCCCATACACAAGGATCCACGTCGAAAGTAAATACTAATTGATATCATAAAATTGTATAACAAGCAGATGTGTCGATAATAATCGGAATGAAATACTTTACGATAAGACGATGCAACATGTACAAGAGGTACAATCGTGTGTATCTTTCAGATACATACGCGAGTACTCGCCTGTAACGATATTAAGTTGTCGAGAGACAAGATTATCGCGATGATTGTAAAAGGCGCGGGGAGAAGAAGATTTAAAATCAAATACCACCTGGTCCGACAACATGATTTCCGTTTGGACATGGCTCTCTATCAGAGCCTACAAAGCCCATGATTCAGTTCAAGAATTTTCATAATATCGTTGAGTACACACACACCACTAAGCCCGGGGCCGAAAAATGTTGGATTTCTAGGGTCTTAAGGTAACTCCACTGACGCTGAAGAAATCAAAGACCCGCGTTGAGACAGTCGTTTGATAAGATTCCGTAAACTATATCAAATCAATCAAGTCAATATTTTTTTTTATAAGCTCGATCGTTTGTCCGTCCCCACCTCACATTTCGACAAAGGTGTTTGCATAAAATGTGTATCTGTATCGACATTTGTCTACCAGATAGTTTCTTTTAAAAATGAAAATTTTCTTGACATGTTATCGAAATTTCTTCTTTTTTTTCATTTTCATTTTTTCACTTATCTTGAGCTGTTTTCTGAAGCACACGCCCCAATTAGTATGTCATTTTCTTTGACACACCTCCTCTCGTCATAAAACAATAATTTAATGGGAGATATTTGGCAGAAGGAGGTGGTTGAGGGTTATGAGGAGGATAATTTGGTTTTCCTTTTCTATAATTAGAACTAAGCTCATTGATTCCACCTCCAGCCTGCAGTCTAATGTGGTGCTGTTTTCGCGTCGTCTGGAAATCAATTCCTCGGAGTGTCAGAACACCCAGCCAATATGTAGTCTTACGTGATTTTGGTTGAGTCAATTCCCTGATCAAACTCCTGGGCCTACTGGCCTCATGGCATTAGTGAGACTGTAACAGGCCAGGTCTTTGATTCACCAACCAATCTGCAGTCTATGGTATTGAGTCAATTCGACTACGATCTAATGACCTGAGGACTTCGGCCGTTGGTTCACTAACCTGCAGTCTTACCTTGTGTTGAGTGGGGGCTATTGCTGGCTCGACTATAAAACTTATTGGTCTGTAAGCGATTGCAAATTTCTGGTATACAACCGGAGATCGGAAGCTACACAATAAAAAATATTTGCCTCCTTTCAACACCAGTGTCTGGATCTGGATAATACGCTTTATTTATCCAATAGGTGAATTACTACTCCTAAAATTCACCGCACGATTGGTGCTTAAAATATTAATACATTTACCTGATGTATTTAATTCGCAGATGGTGTACGTAAAAGACAACGTGGTCACAAAAAATGCATAATAAGAAGCAAAAAAAAAATTCAACAGGAATTATTAATTGAATGGGTGATGTAAATACCTATTTATATCATATTAGCCGTATTCCTTTTCCGAGACACGTATCTTTATATCAGTGAGTCGGTTACTTAGTGCGTTAAGGCGTGAGTCCGATGTATTCGTCCTTCCAAACGTGTCTTCAAACCCCGACACGTGGCAAGGGTTGGTGTTCGAGCTTTTTGCCGATAGAGTAAAAATGTGCAGTGATTCACCGTATGGATAATTTGTTTAACCGTTTTGAAGGATAATATTTCATCCATTCGGAATATTTCAAAATTCACCTAAGGTGTAAAAATAATACCCACACAGAATTAGTTTTGCCAAAACTTTAGACCGATTAGCCTGACCTCCTTTTTACTTAAAACTCTGCAAATACTGCTTGATGTGCATATCAGGCACGTAATGGAATACTCGAATCCTCTGCATCCAACGCCATTCGCCTATAAAAAAAGGCAAGTCAAGGTACATGCTTTGTAGGAACCGGTGAAAATGGCAGCGATCCTACGAGCGGCTCAGGAACACACCTTTTCGATTTCTCCTCCATATGACAGTATAACGGTGCATATTTTACCGAAGGGGAAAGCATATGGAGGAGAAATCGAAAAAGCCTGTTTCTGATCCGCTCGTAGGACAGCAGCCAATGGTAATGAAATCTCATTGAGGGAGCCTTTGATAACACCGGTTATAACTGTATATCCAGAGCTCTGGAACTTACGGGCATACCGGCCGCTACTATTGTGCCTGCATAAACGCTATGCTACATGGAAGCGATATTCACTCTACGCTTGGCAGCACTTTGTTAAGCGCCTACCCTTAAGGCGGCGTTCTCTCACCGCTTTTATGATCCTTAGTCGTAGACGAGTTGCTTTCCAGGCTTGATGAGAATGGTTATCAGGCAATCGGAAACGTTACCAACATTGTCATGGGTAAGTTCGAATCTCCTCTCCCGGATGTAATGAAAGTGGTCCTTTGTAGCCGTATGTCGACGTAGGCGTAAACGTGAAGCCACACATGACAGTCGTACCATTTACGCGGAAACCGAACCTAACCTCGAGGCCGGTTTCCCTAGATAGGACAGCACTTAAGTACCACACGGAAGTTAAATGTGGTGGAGCACTCACATTGAAAATGTATTAGGCAAGGCTACTTGTTCAATGTGAGCATGTAGAAATGTCTTTGGACAGACCTGAAAGCTCACTCAAGTGACATACGCTGCGCTAGTATGGTGGCCTAAGACACAACAGTCTTCAACCATACTAAAGCTCAATAAACTAGAACGCTTTGCTTGCCTCAGCATTACTGGGGCTATCCGCACCAACCTAACGCCTAGTCTAGAGGCGATCATTGGATTAACTCCGCTACATATCTTTACCCATGAATAAGCAGCTGTTAGGTTAGATTAGGTGAACAATTCCTGGTATGCAGATCTGCTTAAGATCAGATTACATGACCACGGAAGTTAGCTTCGGCAGAAAATTCTTCGCCCACATCCCAGACCGCACGGAATAAGACAATGGCGATCTCTGCCAAGATCCTACGTGTACTAATTGGTTCACCGATGGGTCTAAAACTGAGTAGGGAGTTGGTTCTATGGTCCAAACACCAGGATTTCGATCGCAATGGGTGCTTATCCCAGCCTTTTTCAAGCTGAGATCCATGCCATTGAAGTCTGTGCCAGGCTGGTTTTTTATACAAGAAACTCCGTGGTGCTCACACTGCTATCTATTCAGATAGCCAGGTGGCCATGAAGGCCTTGCTCTCTTCGAAGCTGGTGAAAGAGTGTCATGAACTTCTGCAGACTCTGGCCTTAAAAAACCGAATCTTCTTGTCTTGGGTGCCAGGCCACCACGGCATTGAGTTAAACGAGATTGCCAACGAACTTGCAAGGCAGAGTCTTCCTCCCATTTTTTCGGATCCGAACCCTACTGTGGTCTGAGTCTTACTTCAGCAAAAATGATGATTAGAAAAAGGTCTGAGGAGATAAGCCAGCAATACTAGGGTAACCTTCCCGAGTTGCGTCAATGGAAGGAGCTAATAACGCTCCCTTCAAAGAAGCACTACTCGCATGAATAGAGTCGATCATAAGCTTCTTCTGCCATCACTGAGTGAGATATCACCTAAATAAAATAAGCCTATAAATCGAGACTGAATGTTGTATTTGCATGGAGGACGATTAAACCATCATGCATATCTTGTGCGAATGCCCGGTGGGGCGGCAATGCGGGCCAGGATCAAGTTTTTGGGACAGTGAGCGCTGCAGTTATCAGAAAAGCTCCCGCAAAAGACATAATTCAAGGTGGTAGAGGGTCTTTTGCAAAAATGTGGGCTACGGCTACCGGATGGGTAACGAGGCCCCAATTTATAAATAATAATAATAAAAATTCTGCGGTACGTTTCAACTTTCGCTGGTGCATTTATTTCTTTGTGACACAGAAACTCAATCTGCGTCACCTACGTGCGCCTCAACTTTCGCCAGCACTTAGGGTCGCCATCGCCATTTCGGGAAAGTTTCCTAGTGACCTCAGCGAAGTGTTACAGAATGCCCTCTACCTACTAATTGGACAAGCTCCTGCGGGTTAAGGGTGAATCCGAGCAAAACAGAGCTTGTTCTTTTCGCTAGGAAGTACAAAATTCAATTCAATAGTACCCCCTTTGTAAGAGGGGACTGCACTGATATTTGTTGATAAGGCGAAATTTCTTGGGATTATCCTTGACAAAAAGTTGGGATGGAAGGCAAATATACAGGAACATGTAAGGAAAACCATAATTGCCTTTTACCCCTGCAAGAAACCTATGGGCAGAAGCTGGGGCCAGCAACCTAAAGTCGTGTCTGTTGTGCGACCTATACTCACGGCTAAGGTAGCGACTTATAACGCTTTATTGAGTAAGGTCCAAAGACTAGCCTGTGTTCTCATTACCGGGATTCTGAGAACAACACCATCTGCTGAATTGGACACGTTGCTCAACCTGCTTCCTATCGAAATTTTTGGGGAGGAAAGTGCGGTAAGTACTGCCATCCGCTTTCGAAAATCAGGTCACTGGTTCTCAAGCCACTGACCTTTCCAGAGGCACGGGCGCGTCAACATTTCTAGCATTTCTATGCCTTGTTGACGGTTCGATAGCAAATCTACTTTTCGAAAATGCAGTTGCTAGCATGCGCCTCCTATCCGCGCCATCTTTATACTGACAAAGTCGGAGCACTGTAAGACTTCTACGAGTATTAGTACCCACAGATAGTTTTTTTTTATCGCGCCGAGATTTGAACTCCGAGCTCTATAGGTAGATTAGTATCGTAGAGCGGTGACCGAACGACCACAGCCACCGAGCACTCTCCGTAGGCATCTATACGAATGATGGTTCGAAGACGACGTAGGAGGGGTAGGAGGGTGGGTATACTCTGATATACTAAGCATAAACCTGTCATTCCGTCTAGCTGCCCACTCTAGCGTCTTCCAGGCGGAATTTGTTGCGATTTTAGAGGCTTTAACCTGGGGCAGTACGTCATAGTCAGTGGTGACATTACAATATACTCTGATCGTCAGGCCGTGATAAGGTCCTTGGAATCTGCCCTGCTAATGTGCAAAGAATGCCGCTCGTCCTTAATAATGATGAAGAATTATTTTAACATCTCACTGTGCTGGATTCCAGGCCACTGTCACGATAACGTCCATTACAGATGAACTTGCTAGGCAGGGAACTAAGGGCGAAGTACTGCAGCAGCATTATAGTATTAGCTCGCCCATTTCGGCATGTAAAGAAACTTTAAAGTCTGTAGCTATACACAACGCAAATATGGGATGGATTAATGGTAACAGATGTTGCATGACATGTCATTTTGGTCTAGACTTGATTTTATCCGCTCGTCTCATCTTATATCTCTAAAGCGACAGCGGTCGTGGGCGCTATCACTGGGCATTGTCTTATTGGAGACCATGCCAGGAAACTTCGTCGTTCCTACAATGATTTGTGAACGAGAAGGGAAGTTGCTTCCATCTTTTTTGCTCCTGTTCAGCTTTGGCAGGAAGGCGGCGATTAATTCTTGGATCCTACTTCTTCTCGGAGCTGGAGGATCTGGAAGGTGCGCATGTTGTCGGTTTAAGTAAGTTTTAAGATTAAAGGTGATGGATTCAAATGCTTTCACAACGGACCAACTCATGGTCGAAGTGTGCTGTGTTAGTCATGGCAGGCAACTTACCTACCCTAACCTAGGGTTACATAAAATTTGCCTACAAAATGTATTTGTTTATACCCTTATAGTGAAAGGGGTCAAGCCAACTGCTTTATAAATAATCCAAGACGATTCGACGAATCCCCTTATCATGACAAGGAACTTCAATTCCATCCCTTTCACCTTAATTCTGCATTCATCCCGAGCGCCTTTGATTGCATCCTACCTGAACCTTCAGGCCCACATTTTTCAGGTACCTGGTAAGTGAACCTGATCCAATTCAAAGTTAATTTTTATCAGAGTCGTTTTTATGACCCATCCGCGGTACTATATCTTCCAAATTCAATGGTCAAATGCGATCCGCCCGTCTCATAAGGATAATGACCACAATCGCCTTGCCTATTTCCACCTCACGATTTTGCGCACACCTTGACTTTCCAAATTACCTGCATTTCTTGGCATCGATACAACGGACCCTTATTGGCAAATAGTGTGTGTACTCGTTCGTATGTACATTAAAACATTGCGTACCCAACCCAGGACAGTGCAAATTTATTTTAAAAAGGTGGCCATGGAAATCGCAGGCCTCTGGCAAAGAGGAAAAAGAGAGTGCGTGAGACTTGAAAACCAGACCCCAGATGAGGATTATTCAAATAAGTGACCGCCGCGACCGGGGCAGGTGCAAAATTTGCATACGATGTACTCGTATGTATTCGAAGTTATAGGTAGGTAGGTTCTAAGTACGCGGTGGTCATATACTCGTATGTAATAAGGGTGAGGTAGTGGTCGCATCTCGAATGCAAATATGTGAATGAAATCTAATAAATTTGCTTGTTTTACCAGAGGCCATATTTACATATGGTCATGCAAACACTTACGAGAAGAAGGTCAATAAATAATTCAAGATAGTACAGTTGGCCTCTTGTTAGCGAAAAAAATATATAAGATGCAGATACAAGATCGATACCGTGATAAGTGTGATTAATAAATTGCTTTTGCTTGGATTATTTACCCCTATATCCAGGTGGCAACCCGCATCGAACTTGGCGCGGATCGACGACACCCGATCGAATGATCCAACCCACAGTAAGTGTGGCTGCGAAATCGCTGCTGTTGGACATCTCTCGCAAAATCTTTGCGAATACAACACGAACCCCATGTGAGAAGATACACAAGATAGAATAAAGTTTAAGAATATTTCCAAATACTGCGTGCGAGGGCGTTAAATGCTGCCCGAGTGCCCCACGTCGTCTATAGACAAATTTATGTAATTTTTATTTATATTTACCATTTTTTTATTCTTCAAAAGATGTATCTTTTTTTTTCATTATTTTATTTCGGGTCTCGTCTCTCAATTAAGAAGTCGTCTTTTTTCTTTTTTTTTTGTACAGCTCATTTTCTGTTCGCCCGCAATTCATAGACAATGTATTGGGGCTCGATCGCTCCATGGGGGTGACGCACGGGGCGAATTGAAGTGGTGAGGTGGAGGACAGAGGGAGTGTGTCTTGAAAGCGTGTGCAGCGATGATAAGATACTGTGGCCGCCGCCACGACACGAAGCACAAAGACGAAACATGAAGAAGAAAAAAATTGTAAATTTAACGTAATGTTTTACATGATGTTAAGCTTGCATGCTAATTGTATGTGTCGGTGGAGATACGTGCGTTGTTTTAACGCAGATACAAGTAGACATATAGGTGCGAGTAATGAGTAAATATGTACATATATATGTACGTACAGTACACCAATTGTTGATATGGAATTGAATGTAGAAGAAGAATGTTGGCATTGAGTGTGATTTTATGAATCAATCGATGTGATGGATGAGCCTAACAACTCATCATACACAATGTGTACTTGTGAGAATTTGGAGGAGGACTAGTAGGTTTATTTGTACAGACAGATAAATAGATAGCCGGCGAATTGTTGGACATTATAAAGAGTTCTTGATCAGACCACGTGCTTAGCAATATACGACTGTAAATCGAAAATACCAACTGATACGTCTTTGTCTTTAAACGACATTCGTTTTTGGATATTAGCATCTGGTCGCCCTAAACATACATACTAGAAATATTTTTAAATAAACTTTCTCATACCTTTTTGCCTCTGCCTTTGACCTGTAATATAAAGCAAACGTTTACAATTTAGAATTTTGAAGTTGAAAAAAAAAAAGCAAAAAACAAGAAAATTTTTAATCAGTATTTTTAGTTTAATCCTAAATATTTTGAACTATGTATTTTAAAGAGGCCAGACTTTAGTCAGCGATCATCAGACGTTGCTTTACTTTTTTTTAATTTCAACTTGTGTAGCCCCTTCATTTTCAATCTATTCTCTCTAATTGCCTTGACCCCTCCAAGGGCATGAGCGCGTCAACATCTCTAGCATTTCTATGCTTTGTTGACGTTTCAATAGCATATATACTTTTCGGAAGTGCAGTGATGCACCTCTTATCCGCGCCGTCTTTATACTGACAAGCTCGGAGCACTGTGAGAGTTCTATTAGTACTCACAGGCAGTTTTTTGATCGCGCCTAGATCTGATCTCCGAGCTCTAGATTAGTATCGTAGAGCGATGACCGAACAATCACGGCCACCGAGCGCCACTGATTTATTATTTAAATGTAGAATCTTAAAATTTTGTTGGAATTTTTCAATCCAACAAAAACTCAAGATTCTGCACTTTTTCCGGTATTTTTTTTTTCAATAATTATTTTATTCGTGTTTTCGTGTCTAACAAAGCCATTTATGTTTCCGGTCGAGTTTTTACATGAATATTTCGTCCATTATGACGAAACTAACATTCACCATAAAGCGAAATACCCCGTAAACTTTTTTTTAAATAAATTTGCCATAAAGAGCAAACATAAAAAAAAATAGTAGAAAAAAATATTTAATTAAAACAAAATCAAATAGCAGGAACGGAAAAAATAAGAAATGTAAACAAATCTCAAGGAAGCTAGAGCAGCTTCAGTTCAGCTTTAACTTGGTTGAAGCAAATTCAACAAAAAAAATCTCAATGTGCATTTAGCCAAGAAAGAATAAAATGTAAATTAAATGATGGTAATAAAAATAATGCATCCAAAAGTGATCATAAAAAATGATGCAAATCCGAAATGTAGTAAAAATGTAAAAAACTAACAAATGCAACTCGAAAATTAAGTGTGGAAAAAAGACGAAAAGATTGGAAGTAATTTTTCATTGAAATTACATTTTAACGAGCAGTGAATTGACAGTTGAAGGTTAGTGGGTCGTCAAAAAGAATTATAGAAATGTCTGTACATACACTTTACCTCGCATCTAATATAGTAGTTGTGAAATTTTGATATGTTGTATAAGGCTGTGGTCTTATTATCTATAGATCTATTAGGCAATATAGAACATTAATTACAGTGGTTCAGAACTTTGCTAGTGGTTTAGAAACTTGCATGATCGTCTCTTTCAATTGCCCTAACCCCTTGTGGGGCATAGCGCGTCAACTGTTCCATGTGGCCCAGTTGACGTTTCGTTGGCATAAACTCGTTTCAGAGAATGCAGTTGCCAGCATGCACCTCCTGCACATACATGGCCACGAACGGCGTTGTGGACGGGATTCGAACCCGAAACGCCGGCAGTCAAACATGAGACTGATGGCTCAACACACTGTGCTACCGGTCGGTTAAAAAATATTTGTGGATACTTGAAATTTTCGCCGACTTGCCACATTTTTGCGAAAGAAGTTCTGAATGAGGGCAATGGCACTAGTCCATCCTGTCTGTGCGCAGTTTTGAGGAGTTCACGGTCAAGCAAATTTCAAAACCACTGACAAAGTTCTAAACCACACTGATTTTTGTCCAAAAATTTGTACAAAATTTTTCCTAGTCTGAGGAGCCTATGAACTATTGACCACGGGGGATGACCGGAAGTCGTTGGGGGAGGGGGTTAAGGGAGAGTTTTTTTTTTTTGTTTTTTGTGATGTATTTCATCAAATAACGGGTAAAATACTAGTCCCACGAGGGAAACGATAAGGAACGATTTTTTTCAAAACTAAGTAAGCATTGATTTCGTCACAGTCAGATGTCCGCAGATGTAATACTTACTTTGAAAAAGGAAAAAAAAAAAATAACTTCACGACAAACATAGCTTACTAACTTTTAAGGCATGTGTTCTACTGAAAAGTCATTCAGAACTTTTTGAAATTGAATTTTAAATTTCCTAAAATTTTATAAATAAAGCTACTCCATACGTGCAAGCTTTTCGAAAGAAAAAAGCTCTTCAAACGTTGAGAAGACTTTCCGAAAAGCGAAAAATGTCAGTTTTGGTATGTTAGGTGTCGTCCGACGTTTGTAGTTGTCAACCAAATCAAAGAAGACGCAGCTTTCCCAAACTACAAATTTTATTTATATGTATATATATATTTCGGGAGCCACTTACCCCCTTCTTCAGTACAAAAGCTACCTATATGCTGATGCATATTGTTGAGAAAAGTATTCATCCTACTAAAAAAAACTTCGTCAGAAAAGAGCTAATAGGTAATAAAATCAGTGGCGGATCTAGAAACCGAGTTCGGAGGGAGCTCGACTTATAGTTTGTTACACTTATTCAACTTATAGGTTCTCAAGAGGCAAATGTCATTCCTTATTCGAGAGGATGGCAATCATGAATGTAAAAAAAAACGTTCCTGCGGCAGCCGGTTCTTTGTACCGGAACGACCCGTTTTCCAACGGCCAAGAGCTGCCAAACCCCCTCGATGCAAGAAGAACTGCAGTATTCGAAGCATCGCTACCACAACAACAACATGAATGTAAAAAATCATGAACTCAGGTTATTTCCCTAATTTCCTGGACTTTAAACAAGCTAGCCTTCGGTTAGCTTGCCGAAGGTATAATACACTTCAGCGAAGCACACCTTCAATAGTCTGCGTTGCCGTAAATGGTAAATGCAGAATAGATCGATCATTCTGCATTTATCATTTTAAAATTAGTAGAAAACTCGTTCCGACTTCACTGTTCCTATAAGAGGTAAGAGGATTTCACCCAAATTTGGGAATGATCCGATTCCGTTGGTTCCGACATAAACAAGGTGTCCCGCGTTGGGTGGACAATGCTGATCGATAGTACAGTCTGTTTGAGCGCCAATATAATTTGCCTATCTTTTGGTAACGGTTAAAGATAAGCCAATTCTATTGTTATCGCCCTGTTTGTGATTGTCATCAAAAATCTTGACTTTCCGAACAAAATCAAAATTTGCCACTATCTCAATCATTTAATACGAGATTTGACCTCAATATCTAAAAAAAAACATCAAATTTAATATAAAACGACTTTTCTCGGTTGACAAATTCACCGTTACCTCAAGGATTCAACTACTTAAACTTAAAAAAAAAATTCAAAATAATTTTTTTCAACGAAAATTCAAATGAATATTTTATAACGGTACTTTGATTTAACAAATTGAAAAATTTGACAAAACTTGCTTCAATGTGTTGGCTTGCTAACGGTATATTTCTTTCATACATTTAGATTAAAATTTTTTCGAATAATATACTATACATTAAGGAAATAAAAAACATGGTCTGGAGATGCAACAAACTTACTTCAACCTTGACTTACGTAGTCCATGGTAGAAATGAAAAATAGAAAAAAAAATCGTATAGTTTCGAAATTTGGTAAAATTAATGTGGAGTGTCCTCTGAATATATACTTCAAAGTACCCGTTGATAAGCGGTCAGAAAAAAAAGTTTTCGCTACAGAATTAACGAAGGCAGCAGAAAAAAGCTTAATAAGAAATCCTTCGGGGCTTTGTTGATAGCTGTCGATTAATGTATTTTTCATTCTTTTTGGACCGGAACGACTCGCGACTCGCTTTCACACGGACGGACGATACACAAGATTCTAGCAGAAAGCATCAGTGGTGACCGACCCATAACCTAATAAACATATTTTCAAGAATAAATTATTTTTTTCCCCATTTTTTTTATTTTTATTGAAAACAGGAGGCTAAGCAACCGTACAAAATGATTACAACGTATTCGAAAAAAAAACCAATCGACAACAGTGCTAAACTGTCGGGCTCAAAAACAAACAAGTGAGTTTCATTGAAAATTATTCCTGAACCTACTCCTAAAATCTGTCAAAAATCCCTCCTCATTAAAAATTTGACAGAGACAATAGTCACCACAAATTCTCTAATGCCACACTTAACACCATCACAATACCCAGAACTCCTCATAAAAATGTCTGGAAGAAAGAAAAAACAAATCTCCGTCATTCGCATAGCAAGCTAGGCTATTCAAGTGCAAAAAAAAACGAATTTTCATTGAGCAAAATATGAGACGACACGTGTCGCAAAAAAGTCAACTTGTCTAATCTATACAAAATCGAAATGTTATTCATATTTTTTTAATCATATACGAGAAAATGCTGCTCCTATCAGTTGGCCTCCCTCTAAGAAATTATGTAATTCCAATCAGAGCCTTTGCTGTTTGAACAATAAATTCAACATTATCCACCTTCCAAGATCGCGGGTAACTGATTAGCGAAAAAAAGCCCAAGAAAATTAAATCAAAAAAATTATTGACATTTTAATCCTCTCGAAATGCAATTAGGGACCTTTTTTTCTTGAATGAAACAATATCCATCCTAGTATAATTTTGTCACTGCGAAAAGATACCAAGATATTTGTGCTGCACCTCGAATCGGAGACAGAAAAGCGACCGCAAGAAAAAAAAGCGCTCAACGCCTCTACTAAAAAAACTGATAAATGTATAAATTGCTCCTGATAAGAAAAGACACTTAGATACTTGTTCAAAATTAGAAATAAAAAAAAAACAAAGAAAATGAAAAATTAAAACCAGCGTGTCGCTTTGTGTGAAGAAAATGAGACAGTGTGGCTCAGTGAAAGAAAATAATAAAATAAAAAAAAATGTGTACATATCAGCAACATGGGAATATGAAGTTTTTGTTCAATGAGAAGTTTATCGATAAAAAAAACGGGCGCACTAATAATATAATCTCTTTGGTAATTTGTTAGGTACATTGCCGTGGTTGGAGGTGTCGTCTGGCGTTTGACGCAAACAAGAAATAATAATAATAATAAAAAAAAATAGATGAAATGAGATTACGACTTATTTAAGTAAATGAATGAATGGGATTTATTATTTAACCCTCCATCGCTCGCACGATTTTTGTAATACAGATAGTCACGCGGAGTACAATTATTGTACTCCAAGAAGTATTACTTATAAGAAGTGTTTGCTCACATGGGTCGTCTCGTAATCGGCTCGTCTGCGATTCGAAGTCCATTTCCCGTTTCGTCGCTTGTCGGTACGACATCGGCGCGGGAAAGTACGCTCTGTATACCGAAACGATTCCACACTGCTTTCATTTACGCACCAGACGGTATATTTTCGGCTTTCATTGTGCAGTATCGCTCACGTCCTCGCCATTTCTGTCATGTTTCAAATATTTTTGCGCGACGTTTTCTCTGTCAATACCGAGTGGCCACTGGATGTTCATCCCGCGACGCGGTAAAACGAAACGATGCCTCCCCGCATCCGCGAATACCGAGACAATCAGGAAACACTCATTGAAATATAGTCGCTCGGTAAGCTTTCGGTACCGTGTATTCCGAGCATACCGTTCCCGTATCGCTACCGTACCGACAAGTGAGGAAACGGCCTAAGGGAGCCTAATTTGTTTACGATTTGCTCGATCATCCTAATATTCTCCTGATTCGGCACCCTCATGTTGCAGAAACGCTGGACCAAGTGTGTTAAAGTCAAGGGAGATTATGCAGAAAAATAAAATCATTTTTTAACTGAAAATCGCTGTCTTTCATTGTCAGACCGAGAACTTTTCACCGTACCCTCGTAAGAACCATTTTAGAAACATAATTTCATTGACAATCGAATTTAATTATTAAAATTGATTTTATTTGCTTAATTTTGTTGGCTATTTTCAAATTTTATCGCCTGAGCGCCACCACTAAGTATTAACCGATCGCCACCAAATTTTATATTTAGAGGGTTTTAGGCCAAAAAGATTTTTTTTTCTGCTTGGCGGTTTAAAATCAGAAAAAATGTTCAAAATAGCGATCGGTCTTGTATACAGGTATGTATGCAAAACTGATACAATAAATTCAGATAATATTTTAAAAATCTATGTTTTAGATGTACTTTTGTGAGATAAGCTCAGAAATTTTTGGTAATTTGAGCAGGCCAAAAAACTGTGTGTTAAAATTTTTGAGCTTGTACTGCATTTTAAGAGGGTTGTCTTTTAAGTTTTGCATATAGTGCTGATTTAAAACGATATAGTATAATTTTTAAAGACTTTATTGTTTCTTGAAGTATTTCCCACGAAGATTAATGCACTTTTGCATGCGTTCGAACCAATTCTGGAAGCAGTTATTCCACTCGTTTGTTGGTACAGTCAAATTTGCGTTTTTGAAGGCGTCAACTGCTTCTTCTGGCGACTGGGACCTTTGACCATACAGTTTGTTCTTAATTTTCGTTGGGGCTTAGGTCGGGGCTGTACGAAGGATGGTCTAACAATTCGACGTTTTGTTGCTTTAAAAATTCAATTGTATTGCGAGCAGTGTGCGAATTTGCATTGTCTTGGTGCAGGATGATTCGTCGTTCGGTGTTGGTTTTTCGAAGCTCAGCGATGACTTCTGGCAAACAAATGGTTGTATAGCCATCGGCAGCAACTGTTCTTTGATCTTGCAGAAGAATTGTTGCTACCAGTGACGTGCACTCGTAGTAAGCAATTCCAAACTGCTTGACTTACCGAAATAAGCAATTCAATAATAAACTTTGCTTACACCAATACACATATCATCATTTCAGTCAATGTTTTTCTTTAAGCTAAAGAATACATATTATCATTCAAATATTCCTTTACACATTCAAATTCTGATCCGCGCCTTCTTTTGGTTAAAAAACATTCGTTCAATTACTTTAGATAATATTCAAACCTCCCACATTTTGCACACCATAGACACCAAACTTAGAATAGGAAAATGTGCCTAGATCTTTAGATGCATGTACCATGTGTGCATCCAAATACTAGAGACATGTTGATTCCAGAAAATGGGAATCTTGGATTTCGGTAGTACATTGGGCAACGATTTTTTTTTGTTTTGTTCGCAAATTTAGAGACAAGTCAAGCACTGGGGCGACTGCTTTTGTGTGTGGGATAAAGCCCAATGATGCTTGTTAATGAAATGTTGCCAATGCAGGGAATGTTTATGGGAATTTGATTTTTCCAGTAGAGCTTTTGTTTTTGTTATGTAATGGATTTTCCGTTGCAATTTAAAAGAGGAAATCAGTGCAATCGGGTGATTTTGATTAAATTGTGATTTGAAGTTTTTTTGACCGTTTGTAGTGATTTAATTGATTTGATTTGTGATAAAAGTGGTAAGTTTTCTTTTCGCATTATGTCGGAGTATTGCTGCGCGACGGATTTCGTACTAAAAGCGGGATTTTCAACTCTTTCCTTTGCCAAGAAAAGAGAAATTATAGAATCGGATAGACCGAAGCCAGATCTTAGTTTAGAGTTTAAATTAAAAAATATTACGCGAAAATTCCATATCGAAACGTATGAAAAGTACATTTGGTTAACGGGAAGCTGTAAATTAAATAAGTTATTTTGCTGGCCGTGTCTTTTGTTCACGAATGAAAAATCTGTTTGGAATAAAGCTGGATTTAGTGATTTGAATAATTTTACGGGCTCAGCAGCAAAGCATTCAAGTTCCGAAAAACATCTTCAGTCGTTAATTAAATTAGATAATTTTGGTTCTCAGCGTATAGAGTTTATGCTTAGTAACCAGGTGGCAATATCTGTTAGTTTGCATAATGAAAAAGTTGAGCGTAATCGTAATATTTTGAAACGTTTAATCGATACTGTAATTTTTTTGGCAAAACAGGAGCTTCCTTTTCGCGGAAATAATGAAGACTCTTCTTCAAATAATCGTGGTAATTTTATCGAAACCGTAAATTTCTTGAGTTTGTACGATCCGATAATTGAGTCCCACATAGATTCAATAAAAGCAAATGCAGCGTTTTCGGGTTTGTCTAATAAAATCCAAAACGATCTTGTTTCCGCTATAGCTAATGTGGTTCGAAATAAAATCAATTTGGAAATAAAGGAGGCTCCATTTGTAGCTGTAATGGTCGACGAAACGCCAGATGTTAGAGGTCGGGAACAATTAACGATGATTTTTAGATATACAATATCAAATGAGATTGAAGAAAGATTTATCGGATTTTTGGATGTAAGCGCTAATCGTACAGCTACAGCAATAAGCTCTCACATTTTAAAACAATTGCAAAATTTTAATATCGATAAGAAATTAATTGCACAATGTTACGATGGCGCAGCAGTAATGAGTTCTCAAATTCGTGGAGTTCAGACTTTAATTCGGGAAAAACATAAATCGGCAATTTTCGTTCCATGTTACGCTCATTCACTAAATCTAGTATTGTCTAAAGCAGTTGAGTTTATTCCGGAAATTAAATTATTTTTCGCGCACATCAATAAAATCGCATCATTTTTTAATACATCCACTAAAAGGTCGGACCTTTTTGCAAATATAGTAAATCGTCGTTTACCATCGGTTCCCAAAACGCGTTGGCATTATCATTCGCGTATTATTAACGTTATATTTGAACATAAGCATGAAATTTGTACAGTTTTTGAGACAATTTCGAATGGTTCTCAACACTGGGATGGCGATTCCTTGACTTTTTCCGATATATATAGGTACTTACAAAAATTCGCAGAGTCAGATTTTCAATTATATCTGTTAATTTTTTCTGAAATTTTTTCGAAAACTGATATATTATTTAATATTATTCAGAGCAAAGTGGTAAACATTTCATATGCAAGCCAAAAAATTATTGAATTTGAAAATTGGCTTGAAAATGACTTTTCTAAAAAGTTTGATAATTTCTATTCGACAGTTACAGCAGAATATCAGCCACCACGTAAGAAATGTAGAAATGCGATAGACCCTTTACCAAATTTACGGTGGATATTTCGGGAGATTATAGATGTTATTCTCGGGCAAATTCGAGATCGATTCCATTCGTTTAAAGATCTTTCATTTTTAGAGTTGCTTGAACCGAATTATTTTTCTAAATTCAAGTCAAATTTTCCCGATAAAAATTTTGACTCACTTATTGAATATCACGGTCAATTTTTCGACAGAATAAAGTTGAAAAATGAGCTAAAAGTTATTTATTCTTCAGATGAGTTTAAAAACGCGAATCCTAGTAAAATTCTCGACTATTTTCAAAAACGGCCTTATGTCGCAAACGGTTTTAAGCAAGTTCATATTTTAGCAAAATTATTAACGTCAATTCCAGTCACAGTGGCAACTGCGGAAAGGTCATTTTCAACACTAAAGCGCGTTCACACATTTTTGAGAAATCGCCAATCCCAAGAACGACTTTCGGATCTTGCTTTAATTGCGGTTGAAAAGGATCTTCTTATACAAATGCGAAGAGAAAACGATTTTTTTGATAATGTGATTAAAGAGTTTTTACTTAAAGAACGGCGCATAGATTTGGAATACAAATAAATGGCAATGGCGAAAGAATATTTATTTATTTCAAATACCCCTGAATTTTTCTTAGCCTTAATTAACATAATATTTATTTATCATTTTTTTTATTAGTAATATTTTATTTATTTTTTTTTTTTTTTGTATTCCGAATATATGTGCCAATATTTTATTTATATCTTTCCTGATTTCTTCTTTAAGGCTTAAAGCCGCTTGGTATAAATGTTTTTGTGACTGTCCATATTCTATTAGACAGTCCATTTTTGTTTATGCTAAATTGGCTTTAGGGCGCCCAACTGCTTGACTATGAAAAATTTCCACTGCACGTCACTGGTTGCTACAGGACCTGCTTTTGAGACAAATGTCGCGATCTTTTTGAACACTTCGAGAGCGGATGACTTTTGTCGGCTTTTCTTCATTTTGGAACACCTAAACAGACGACTGCCGTTTAATTTCGGGTTCATAAGAGTAAATCCACGATTCATCACTACTGGTGATGCTGTACACGTTGTTAGAGTTTTCTGTGTTGAAGCGGTCTAGAATTTTTTGACACCAATTGATCCGAGCTGCTTTCTGTTCTTCGGTCAATAGATGCGGTATCCAACGGGAAACAATTTTTGTTTACACACAATTCTTCATGCAACATTTGTTGAATTGGGGTCTTTGAAATCTCCAATGATGCTTCAATCTAGCGATATGTCACATGTCGATCTTCCGTGATGTATCGACGTTTTCTTGGGTGACCGCCGTTTTTGGTGCACCTGCCCCTGGATCGGGGCTAAGACTCACCCGTCCACGTTTGAATTCTGCATACCAACGAGAAATAGTCGACTGGTGTGGTGCTTCGCCGAAAACAGAAACCAACTCGGTGAGGCATTCTTTTTGAGATAATTGTCTTCGAAAGTTGTGAAAAATAATTGCGCGAATATGTTCTCGGTTCAATTCCATGATTCGGATAACTTTGACTGTAGCTGTATCACTACACGTATCGCACTAACACTTTGGATTTAGGTTAACAAAGGATGCAGGTTATTTAGTAGTGACATTTGATTCGTGGCAACCTCGATGTTCCTGTATGCAAAACTTAAAAGACAGCCCCCATAGTATCTATAGAAGCGATTATAAATACAGTAGAACCCCGATTAACCGAAATAAAGGGGGCTGGTGTCATTCCGGATAACGAGTTAATCCGTGGTAACAACTAACTGCAATGAAAAGGTCAATAAAACACTTCGTACGACAAGCAGTTTAATACAAGATGATTGTTTGGATACATATGTTAATTATTTTTTAAAGTAATCTGATATTTTTGTCAGAATTTTCGTATTGTGACGCTTACGAGTAGCTATACGTACGAGTATATCGCGCTACCGTGTATAATTTTTGTGAGTTCGATATTTAAAAAAAAATCTAGTCGCCCCTCTCGGTTAAAGCGGGTTCCGGTTGACCGAAGTTCGGTTAAGCGGGGTTCTACTGTAATTCCCAAATGTTGTAACAGACGGTTTGGTGGGCATGCAAAGATGCCCGTGGGGATGGAGCCTAAAGGAGCATAATCGCCGTGAAGGTTGGGCCGCGCCATCTGTCGAATAAAAACGCTCCCCAACGACCTACATATGCTTGCTATAGCTCAGTTCGGGAGACGTGGGCGGGGGTTTCGCTGCTCGTTGCCCCTGTCCTTTACGAATTAATAAAAATGCATAGGCCTGGGGAAGATAACACAAACATGGGAGGCAAAAATGAGGAATAATAAAAAAAAATGGGGCGATACGGATGGAATGCGAGTTTTGTGTTAAAAAACGATAAAATTATTTAACCGCAAAGTCCATGAATTTTTATAATTTGAAATTAAAAACACCTTATCGACTTTGCTATTTTTAAAATTTTATAGTCGAAATGCATCCGAAATATTGAAATTTATTGTAAAATAAACTTTAAAAGCTAGCTAAACTAGCAAAGTCAATAAGGTGTTTTTAATTTCAAATTATAAAAAACGGATGGAATGGCTGACGGATGGCACAGATGCCCTCGGACTCGCATCGGGGTCCAGGTGTAATGGGACCCTCGGCCTCTGGTTTCGTACCACCTACAGATAATTACTCATCAGGTGCTGCCATCGATCTGCCGGTGGAAGCAGCACTACCATTATAATCTTTCCCTAACTTTTCCTATTAAAATTTTATTTTACTGGCCTATTAAGTGAAGTTAAAGATTCAAATCTCTCTCGACTTTTTTTTCATTAAAATTTAGAGTTGTTAAGGATGACTTTCCCAAGGACTTAGCCAATCAAATACATAGAATTGAATAGAACTCACCTTAGTCTCCGGCATTTGTGTCTCTGCAATAGACAGCGGTGTTGGTGGTGTCGATGGTGCACTATAGCTCTGCTTCAACTCCAATTGCTGCTGTTGTTGTTGCTGTTGCTGCTGCTGTTGATCCATACGCAAATCGTCTCCCTGATTATTATTTGGATTTCCTTGACCATCCATGCCATTCTGTTGCTGCTGCTGCGGCGGGTGTTGCTGACCATTTTGTCCTTGCGGTCCAGCACCATTTTGTCGATGTAAAATATCCAAATTATTTTTCACATAGTCCATTCGCTCGACATTCTGTCGCAGATCATTGATGAACGGCTTATAGTCATGGACCAGGGATGTTCGCAAATCCGTTGTGGTCAGATGTCCCAAAGGACCCAGCATGGCACGTTCGTTCATCGATCGCAATTGATCGATGGAACGGTGCAAATAATCACCTGCCGGAATCTCAGCCATTAGAGGTGAATTGTGATAATCTAAACCGCCGCCGGGCGGCCGATATTCTATCGTACGTCCCTCCAGTGTGATGGAAATGTTGGTAGTTTGGGATAAAAAGTTACGAAGCGACGAGGATGTTGCTGTCTAGCGATGAACTAGTCTGTGGTGGCCGTGGACTTGCTGTTCGTTACAGGACTATCACAGGTGGATAATAAATTGTTTAAAAATACTTCACTTGTTCCTTTTCGCAAAATTTTCACAATTTCCCAATCCTCTCGAGTTTCTACAGAGGAAGGGGCTCGCGCGAATGGGTTTCCTTTTTTTTATGATTTTAAATAGCCACCAATACACAGGCACAAAATAAAAATTGCGCGAAAAATCGATAAAAAAATGTCACGAAAAGACGGAAAAAAAATCACAAGAAGGGATGTTGTCCTCGACAGTGCAAGAACATGACATGTAAGAAAGTGTTGTAGCGAACTGAGAGGGGGTGCAGATGCGGGAGGCAGTACAGGACGATTTGAATAAGAAGAAAATGAAATCAACCTTGTTTTTTTTGCACTTTGAACCAAATACTTTTAAAGTATTTTTTATTTTAAGTCACAAACTTCAATTTTGCACTATCGGATATTTTGGCGCCAAGTAATATTTATTTATAATCACCAGATACTTTTTTTTTGCTACTCTATTTGCAGGCTGTTCCTCAATGACTTCTCTTGTATCACTCACGTTCGGGGGTGGAAGAATGCAGCACACACGCACGGAACACTTGCACAATTCTTTTTCTATTTTTTTTCGCTCTCGCTCACCCTTGGCCCTATATGTAAACAAAACGCCCGCATGCGAATCACTTGGGAATTTTTTTTCTCTTCTCCGCTTTTTATTTTCGCGTACTCAAAACCGACGGCATTCAGGTTGGAAGATACTGTATACAAAGTATTTGCAAAATTTTGGATTTCTTATTTTTTTTTCTTTTATTTTCAAATACACTTTGCCGCCCTTTTGGTAGTGCTGGGAAGCGCGCCAAATTTTTTTTTCTTTTTCAAAATTGCAGTCAATCGGAACACGCGACTACGATTCACAAAGGATCAATTGGATTAGTATCCAGGGGTCGATTGGGTGATTCGTTGCAGAGGACCACGGGGCAGTTGTTGGCGCGCGCGATCTCAACTCGGCGGTTTGACGCGAAAACTTGGATTGGAATGGAGCACAAAAATGTTGGAGAGTTGGGCGCAAAACGGTCGCTTCTTGTATGTTGTATGTCTTCCGGGGGAGCGAAACACACGCTGCGATTGCTGCGGAGGGGGCGTGCGGCGAAAACCCGAAAAAGCACACACGTCTCTCAAGAAAGTGGGCAAGAAGGAAAAATTGTATCTTAGTATCTGCCGGTGATTCTTAGGTTTTTTTTAAGGGGGAATTTTGTTCTTCTGGCGCTCACGGGTTGTAGATATTTCTGTTTATTTTACTGTTGTTTTTTTTCCCGGTAACACACACGATTTTTACACAAGATGAGCAAAAACACACTTGTCGTGGGATTCTCGTTCTATAAATGGTACTAGTAGATTGTACACTATATGATAACGACACAAACTAGACTATTGCGTGGGGTTTACTATGTCGGGATGAACAACAAAAAAAAAATCTGTTGCACGCACGCACACCTTCCGAACGGATCCGGCAAGGCTCTCAGTGTGTTTACCACGTCGAAAGCAAAAACTCGACTACAAATCCTGGGTGAATCAGGCGGTGCGCAATGCGTTCGCTGTCTACCGTGAGCGGTAACGATATGTCTTCAGCAGAAAAAAAAACGACACACACGAACTCTGGAGTGTATGCCCCCTTCCCCAAAAAAAAGAGGAAAAGAATTGTATATTTCGCGGCCAAGTCGAATCTCGCAGTTGTTGCTGTTGCTGTGTTATACACGAAGATGCGAGGTATGTACAATCGAGTTTTTTTGTGCCCATGTAGTTGTGGCTTTTTTTTCCGTAGGGAAAAGATGCCACCGATGCCGTGCACGCGAACAATATTCACTCACGAGCCCCGTTTTTTTATTCTTGCATGCCCGGCACATTCGTTCGTTTTGTCTCTATTGCCCGCGTGTGGTGTATCCGTAGCGCGGCTCTCTTCCTGCAATGTATAGTACTCTCATAGTATCTGACGCCACTTTTTCTAGTGTTTACATCTTTTTTTCGCCATCCTCTTCCCGCTTCCACAAAAAAAACGCACACACGTTCCATGTTCGTATGATTGTGTGGACCGCGCGAATATGCTGTTCATATATGTGCATCTCACTCGTGCATACAGGACCGAACGTTGGCCACGCGTTTGGAACTAGCGTGCATTGTTCGCTCTCTGTTTCGCACACATGAAAGCAGTACACCAACACACATTTGAATACGAACCGAAAATACACGATCTGGAGCCGAAAATGTGTTTACGGATGTGTGTTGCTTTCAAGTGCAAGAGATAAGCGCCAGTTGCAGTAGTGTGCGAGAGTTATCATTGAATGGTTCTCTTCTGCTTACTGCAAGAGAGAAGGGGGAGGATACAAACCAACAAAACCAACCCATATGCATGCATTTTTATATCTACGCTGGCCGTTGAAGTTTTTTTTATTCATAGGAGGGGTTTTTTGTGCATTCGTGTTCGTGGTAGATGTTTCTCTTTAAATTCATTTAGTTCTCTTCTAAGTTGTTTGAATGCTGACCGAGCGCTCTCTTAACAAGGAAGTAATGCTTTTTTATATGCACAGTCTGTTGTAGTCCTCTGTCCTTATAGACTTTCTTTTCGTATTTTCTTTCGTGCCATTAGATGGAACAAAAAATTGGGAAATCACAAAAAATGCAGAAAGTGTATATTAAATAGTTTCCTCCTGGTTTTTTTTCGGATTTTCGGTTTTCAGGTGAAAATTATTGACTTGTCAATGAAAGGGAAGACAGTGAGTGTGCAACAGGTTTTCCACTTGTACCGACAGTAAATTTACTTTGTTGGCATTTCAACATTTGAGCACACCGGAAAATTTGTGGTCGTAATTGAGCTGAGTGTTGGATGTAATGTAAAAGATAAAAGAATTCTTCTTTTTTTGTCTTATTGGAACAAATGCAGAACTCAGTACCGCCATGGACGATGATCGCATGCCAAAGATTACTCTCTTTGCAAAACGAGTAGACGGAGCAAGACGACCGATATCTCGTTGGGAGAGCTCAGTATTTGTGGGCGGCGAGCAGCTACTGTGCCTCCAAAATTGGAGGACGCGGTCACGTGACCGAGATAATTGGAGGATAGCGACCCAGGCGACCAAGGCCCGACGTCGGGCTGTCGCGTCACGATGATGATGATGATGATAAGTACCGCCATAGGTTCTAAAAAGTGTAGGTCGTGACCCCTGGGGGTTCGCAAAGGATTGTGGCAGTGGAGCCAGAGGAACTGATTTTTTATGTGTGCTAATTTGGGATAATTTCCAAGTTTATGTCAAATTAAGATATGGGATGGGATACTTAACATCAGTTGTCAGTACCAGGTGTAAAAGCGACATAGTCATGTACAGTCGAGAACCTATAAGTGCAATCGCCTCTGGCAATGAAATTGATAGCACTTATTCGTTTTTTAGGGTTTTGTAGTAAAAACAAAACCCTTATGAAATCGGTCAAATGTCTGTCTGTCCGTCTGTCCATAGAATATCTCACGAACGGCTGAAGCTACATATGTACATGAAATTTTGTAGGAATGTGTAGAATTACTACAATTCGCCGGAGAAAGCGATGCGTCGTAGTAGGTCAACTTTAAGGGGGATCCCCATAGAGGGGAAATGAAGGTCAACATTTTTTTCCTTTGGTATAGGCAAGTGGGGTATCATGAGAAAGATACCGTCGAGTATATTCCATTTTTGGAATTTTCTTCAAATTTGAAGAAAGAGGAAACGGGGGGAGAGGGGAAAATATGTGATCCGAGTTTGCCCCCGCCCTCCCCCCTTGCATTTCGAGACCGTTATACTTAGAAATATGAAAATGTACAGAAAAGCGGCATTTTACTAGCGTAGAAAACTAAAAATAATAGAATTTTGAAATCTCATCAGAAAAGGTTAATAATAGTACATTTTTATAGTTGCAGTTAGCACACCTCTGCACCCCTTAAGCGCAGCCGAGTTCAAAAATATTGATGGCCAATGATAACCAACATTATAGGCAATAATATCTTTAAGTTTCATTAGGTGAGGGCTGGTCAAAAGTGTCACAAAGTGAGTTTGGACGTCTGTGAACGTATCGCCATCCCCGCATTAGTAAAAGTTGTTCACATTTTTAATAAGATTCGCGATTCAAAATGTTTGTTTTCGAGCCAAGTTCTCGTCATTTGCGGGAAGTTTTGATCTTCTGCTTTCATTTGAAAAAAAAAATGCAGCTGAGCCTCATCGAATGCTCTCAGATACTTACGGTGAGGTTGCTCTGAGTGACAGAACATGTCGTGAGTGGTTTCAACGTTTTTAAAGTGGCGATTTCAATGTCGAGGACACAGGGCCGGCGAAAGGTGTGTTGGATCTATTGGGACCTCAACACACGAAATTTTGCCTGTGTTGAATCCAACAGACGAAATTTTCCCTTCACATTATTAATAAATCGATTATTGAAATATTTTACTTAAAGACTATTAGAGTAAAATTACTTTTTTTTTTAATAAAAAAGTAACAAATCAAACCACTGTTTATATTCTTCCACTATTTAAGAACATTGTGTTAATAAATGCAGAAATACAAATCACGGTTGTATTGATAAATCCAATACATGAGATTTTCTCCTCATGTAATTTAATATTGAAATACTTAGAGTAAGTATTACAGTAAATTTGTTTTCATTTGTAAATAGAAAATAGCCACCGTTTATATGCTTTCACTTTTCAAGAACATTTTATTTAGAAAATGCAAATCTTTGCTGTGTTGATAAAAATTGGCGCGAATGTCGAAGTCCAGAATTTTAATGAAAATTCCGTGTGTTGGACTGGCCTGCCGACAGATTTTAGCATGGGCAAATAATTGTTGGGTTGATGAAAATTGGCGGGAATGAAAAATTCATAATTGCGTAAGCGTCGAGCCTTTGAAGGGCGGATCAGCCAGTGTTCGTTTGGTTGTAAGTTTAGTGGTACAATTAGTGGACTAAGTGCTTAGAGTTGAAGTGGATGACATGTCTCGTATGGAGCAAGTATCCGTCTGCATTCGAGTGGTTTCCAAAGATTTAGTTCCTTCTGAATACTTCATTGGATTTTTTTCAACTGCAGCGGAAGCACTGTTAGACATCGTAAAACAAGTTTTAATTCGTATCGGATTGCCAGTAAACAAACTGAGGAGTCAGTGCTACGACAGGGCGGCCAATGTATCAGGTGGATCAACAGGATTGCAAGCCCGCATAAAAGCTGAAGAGCCTCGAGCTTTATTTGTCCACTGCAACGCCCATAACCTAAATCTTGTGGTACAAGATGCAGTCGAGAAGGTATCCAAAGCTAAAAATTTCATTGAATTGGCAAGGGATATGATAAATTTCGTTCGAGACTTTCCCAAACAACTCGCGATATTTAAGAATCTCCAAGAAGATGATTTGTCGGATAGGAATCCCACACTTTTGGCTTACTGCCCAACAAGGTATAAACTAGCATTTTTGATAAAGTAATAATTACATCTTTGCAATATTATAACAAAATGATGAAACATAACTATTTGTTACAATCAATATGTTATTTTTCAAATTTGTAATGCGAATAAAATCTTTGAGAACCGTGCTTTCAAACTATGTGCCTTTGATGAATTTCTTCGACAAACTAGCGAGCGATAATAATTGAAGTTGAAAACATAGTTTCCTCTAAAGCGGCAGGTTTTCTTAAGAATATGGAATCGTTTGACTTTCTTTTCTTCTTGGTAACAATGATTGAACTCTTACACAGTTAAAAATCTCGGACTTTTTTTAAACATGGTCTTGGACTATCAGCATTTTTAATCATTTTAATTCTGCAATCTAAACTCTTTCAAAGTTTACTTCTATTTTAAACCAAATTTGTAATAAATTCTAATACAATCAAAAGTTTACTTCTATTTTAAACCAATTTATAATAAATTCTAATACAATTAAAACCTTTTTGTGTTCTTTTTGTTTTCGCATTAGTTTCTAATCCAAATGTAATTAAAATGTAAGCCCCACAAAGTATTTTTTTTGAGTCTCAGGTCTCAGCATACCCACTCGCAGTCAGCTCAAAACATTATGCTGGTCTAGGTCGCAACTCTACAACACGGAGTTCACAGGTTCGATGCTGCGCCACGGCCAAAAAATTTAAAGATTCGCTGGCTAACCTACGAATAGGCTTAACAAAGGGTCTGGAAGTTTAGAAAACTGAAGAAAAAAAAACGAATGGAGAAAAAACTTAAAGGGGTTAAAAAAAACGCAGTAAAATTAATATTTTTCATAAAATAGATTCTAATATCTGTAGATTAAATTTTAAACCAACAATTTGATTAAAAAAATAATATAAGTAAAGTTTAATATTTAAACCAGTGAAGTTTACGGAAGCAATTGTAATACTTTCATTTCATTAAAATCTAATACAATTTTGGTGTCGTCATATATGTAACCCGAATTAGCATTGATAATAGACCAGGATTTTTTACTGTGTACGTAGAATTGAAATTCTCAACAAAGATCTTCAAAACTCTGAATTGACTCTCATGAAAAAGGAGAAGCTATTATTCGCGTATATGGCAGTTTTCGGGATGCAAAATTTGTAGAAATTTGGCAAAAAACTTGTGACTATATGAAAAAATTTGACATTGAACAACCAAAACTACCACGACGTAAGAAAATACCTCTTCGTCTCGAGTCATCCGGGTCAGAAAATCATGATTATTCGACTCCAGAAGATATGTACCGCAAATTTTATTACGAAATTTTCGACCAAATTTTCATATCACTGAAACGTCGTTTTCAAACGGAGTCCGCTCAGTTTTTTAAATCATTGGAAGCTTTTGCAGTCGGAAAATTACTGAATTTAGAAGAAATTTGTGCCTTTTATAAAGGAGATTTCGAAAAAAAGAAATTACAAGATAACTGCGAAGTATTTTTGAAAATTGCGAAGAATAAAAACGTAGAATTAAGAAAATTGATGGATGTGATTAACTTTTTGCGCGACAACAATTGGTGTTTTGGAATTGCCCCCGAGTACATTCGATTTGTTAAGTTACTTATGACCATTCCCGGGTCATCTTGCATAAACGAAAGAAGTTTCTCAGTTTTGAAACGACTGAAAAATTACTTGCGGTCGACAATGCTCCAAGACCGTTTAAACGATATTGCGATTATACACATCTATTCAGAGTTGGCTGAAAAGTTAAACATGGATGAACTATAAAATGAGTTTATAATGAAAAATACAAAACGAACAGCGGTTTTTGCTTTGTGTAATAATTGAAAATTTGTTGAATAAAATTCTAAATATTATTTTTTTTTTCACTTGCTATCATGGGATTGACTTAGAGTGGGGGGGAGGGGTCGAGTTCATCGTTTGAATGTTAATTCAAAACCCCAAAATCCAACACACGAGTTTTACCTGTTCCGCCGGCCCAGGACAAGCCATGGTTGTGGGAGAGAAAAAATTTGCAAAGACGACAAATTGGAAGCACTGCTCGATGAAGATTCGTGCCAAACGCAAGAAGAATTAGCTGAATCACTGGGAGTGTTTCTCCGTGCAAAGTTACACATTTCTCCTTAAAATGGATCATGCGGCCAGTATGCCGGTCATTCAATTTTATTCGCATAGAGACTTATTTCGAATTACACGTGTGCGTCGGTGTAAATTTTTTCCAGTTATTTGACCATTGTAGAACATAAGTGATAGCTTCAGCACCATATCCTATATTTTTATGTAATAGTAGTGAGAGTGGTGATGTTGCTGATTTGAAAGAAAGAGGCATTAAAACATTGATTGAAGCCAGTGTAAAAGGAAGGACACACTCAATCAAAACAATCTAAATGTCAACAGTTGAAGATGGTGATATGCTTCTTGTAACATCTGCAAAAAGCCTTGCTGCAGTATATGATACTATGAAGATCATCGGGGAGGACTTTGATTTGCTTCTGCTCTTGTCCAGATCAGGTGATAGTTACAAGATTCGGACTGCTTAAGAAACAAGACGGATCCTTCACGGAGGGCCCAGAGGAAACTCTTGAGCTCCTCCTAAACACCCACTTTCCGGGTTCTGTACAAGCTGAACCCTGCTTAATCACTGCATCGGCTGACCATCGTGTACCTATTAGCCGATTAAACAGCCTCTCAGGTAATTTTCGATAAAGAAAAGGTCAAATGGGCCGTGGAGTCCTTTGAACCCTTTAAGGCACCTGGTGCCGATGGTATTTTTCCTGCACTTTTACAATACAGCCTTGATTTTATTATCGCCCCCTTGACTGTTATTTTTAGGGGCAGTTACTCCTTAAGTTATATTCCACGTTTATGGAGGGCGGTGAACGTGGTATTCATACCGAAAAAAGGAAATAAGCCGGAGGAGCTTCCGAAATCTTACAGACCGATTAGCCTTTCATCGTTTCTTTTGAAAACTATGGAGAGGCTACTGGATCTGCACATCAGACAGCAAATGGATTGCACGTCTCTCTTGCATCGTACTCAATTCGCCTACGTCAAAGGTAAGTCGACCGTGCTTGCCTTACACAATCTCGTAGGATCGATTGAAAAAACCCTTATGGATAAGGAAATTGCTCTCTGCGCCTTCATTGACATCGAGGGAGCTTTTGACAATACTGGCTATAGCTGTATTTCTAGAGCACTTGAGCTCAGAGATATACCTACTGCCACTATCATGTGGATCGACGCAATGCTTCGCGGTCGAGAAATTCACTCAACTTTGGGCGGCACCCAGGCTAGTGTTTATGCTGTTAAGGGTTGTCCCCAGGGCGGGGTCCTGTCCCCACTTCTCTGGTCACTTGTCATAGATGAGTTACTAGTTAGGTTGTGCGACTATGGTTATGATGCAATCGCTTATGCCGATGATATAACTATCATAATCAGAGGAAAGTTTGAATCGACCGTATCTGAGGTGATGAATGCGGCACTAGATCTAGTACTTCGTTGGTGCACTGAAGTTGGCCTGAGCGTCAACCCTCATAAAACCGTCTTAGTTCCCTTCACTCGAAGAAGAAATCTAAGCTTAAACCCTGTCAGCCTTGGCGGAACGGTACTTCAGTTCTCCACTGAAGTCAAATGCTTAGGCATTTTGTTGGACTGGCGGCTTAATTGGAGCAATCACGTCGAGGCTGTTATCAGTAAGGCCACTCGGATCATGTGGGGTTGCAGGTCTCTGTTTGGCAAAACTTGGGGACTCACCCCGAAAATGATCGAGTGGCTATATTTGATGGTCGTACGTCCAGTTGTGCCTTACGCGGCGCTAGTTTGGTGGCCCAAAACGAATCAGCGTTGCACCATACAGCTTTGTAGTAAGCTACAGCGCCTTGCATGCCTTGGTATGGCAGGATCCATCCATACTTGTCCGACATCGGCTATTGAGGCGATTGTTGGACTTACTCCGCTGCATATTTTCATACAAGAGTCTGCGGCTCTGAGCGCTTTTACAATGCGTCTAACATACGATGGCGATGTGTCCAATCAGGGACACATGAGCATTCTAGAGCGGATCCCGATCTGCTCGAGATCTGATTATATGACTCGGGAAATATGTTTTGGTAGGAAATTCTCGGTCTCCATCCCCACTCGCGGGGAATGGGACAGTGGCATTCTTGGCTCTGTCTCCCGGTACACCATGTGGTTTACCGACGGATCTAAAACGGAGCTGGGTGTTGGTGCTGGAGTCTATGGACCGGACACCAGGATCTCCATTGCTATATGCGTCTGGCCTAGCGTTTTTTAAGCTGAAATCCATGCCATAGAGGCCTGCGCCAGAGACATTCTGGACAAGAAACTCAAAGGCGCTAACATCGCTATCTGCACTGATAGTCAGGCAGCCATTAAGGCTCTTTCTTCACATAGTTTCTCATCGAAATTAGTGAAAGAGTGTTTTTATACCCTTCAGGGTCTCACAAACACCAATCGGGTTACTTTATGTTGGGTACCTGGCCATCAGGGCATCCCTGGTAACGAAACTGCCGATGAACTTGCTAGACAAGGTTCTTCGGATATATTTTTCGGGCCTAATCCTTACTGTGGTCTGAGTTGGGCTAAAACAAGATCACTAGTGAGGGAGTGGTCTGCCAATGAAAGACTGCGTCACTGGGATTGTCTTCCAGGACTACGGCAGTCCAAAGATCTTATGAAACCCTACGGTCTCAAAGAAACCAGCCGCCTGGGTAGAGCGGACCTGAGACTAATCGTGGGTTACGTCACGGGGCATCACTGGGTGAGATATCACCTCAACAAAATGGGTCTATCCACTGATACGAAGTGCAGGCTTTGCCTGGAGGACACAGAGTCCACTAAACATCTTTTTTGCGAATGTCCGGCGGTAGCCCGTTCCAGGTTCTTGTTTCTTGGAGACTCCTTCGTGAGCTCAGCGGTCGTAAGAAGCACCCCTACAAAGGATCTACTAGCCTTCATTAGGCTGGTTGAGGGTCTTTTGGATTAATTAAGGCTATGGCACAATAGATCTCATGGTCGCAGTGCCCACCCTTGGGTATCTTAGCCTGCCCTTGTTATTATTATTATTACAAGATTCTGGCTGCCCTAAAATTCGTTCTGTTAGTCCAGTCGGCTTGTTGTTTAGTCCATATGGCTTAATTTATTTCATTTATAATGTCTGCAAGTGACCGTGTCATAGGTGCCGGTGGGCTGTTTACGGCTCCCGAACCTCTCCTTGTCAGTTCATCGGCTTTCTCTTTGCCTACGACACCATTGTGGCCGGACACCCACATAGTTCTTATAGGAGTATGTTTAGCCTTTCTGTCAGCTTCAGCATATGTATCTGTATGATGCTAGAGCCAGAATGGTCGCCCTGCTGTCGACGCAAATCGTCGTCATTCTAGTTGAGGTTCCTTGAATGGGCTCTATCGCTATGCGTATAGCACGTAATTTCGACTGGAATACATCCGCATGGTTTGGCAGTCTGAACCACTGGCTTACGCCCAAATCCGCTAAGTTGACGTGTGAGCCTACTCCAGTCTCAGTTTTTGAACCATCCTTATAAATCAGAGCGCCATCGTTGATGACTTCTCTGCTCGCCCAGTCTAAATTAAATGAATGGACTAAATTAATTTTGCGTAGCTAGATATTTTGCGTACAGCCATTTCCTGTTATATAACTGAAATTCTTTAACCGTCCTGCGGATTTTGCTGAAACTCCACCGGAACCTATTCCTCACTAGCATCTACTAATTAAATAAATTTCGTCCAACTAGCTCTTTCTGTTGTATAGCTGTTTTGCTTACAAAATTTCGCTATTGTATGGCTGTAAATTGTAAACTGTTGTATGTTAGGTGTTGTCCGTCGTTTGTAAAATAGTTGTCAACTAAAACAAAGATGACGCAGCTTCCCCAAACTACAAATTTTTTATTTATATTGTATATAGGTATATGTATATATTTCGGGAATAAACTGTTGAATTTTGTGAAATTAGATAGGAACCTAGTTCTTACTAATACCCACCAATTAGAAAAGTTTCAATCAAATAGTTTCTTCTGTTATACAGGTACATATTTAGCTTAGAAAATTTCACCGTTATATGGTTGTAACTTTTGAACTGTTTAATGGATTTTTTCTGAAATTACGTAGGAAAACGTAGAAAACTCGAATTTTTAAAGAATGTACCAACTTAAACAATATATCAAAAATCGAAACTATCCTAATTAAAGCAACCTTTGCAAAATGAAAGACTTTTTTTTAATAAAAATGCAATAACTCAAAAACTAGGCTCAGTAGTATATTCTCGTAAAGGCTGAATCGTAGGTAATATCCTACCCTAAAAACAGAAAATAGCCCGTAGAAATCAGATGCTTTGTTTACTAGATATAGCTCGAAAAAATAAGAAAGAAATGTAGCCCACGACCAACATTTTGCTGTTTTATCTTATTTTTCTCGAGTTTTCAACTAAATATTATATTAATTTTATTAGAAATAAAAACTTCCTGTTTGGTTGTAAGCAATTTGTGTTAACTTTATATAATACTAATTTTTAAATTTCGTTTCATATACAGCCCTTTAATTAAAAAAATTAATATGTTCACACTTTTTTTATTTTATTTTAAAAGGCCATATCTAATAAACAGTTTATCTGATTTCTACGGGCTATTTTCTATTTTTAGGGTAGAATATTACCTGCGATTCACTCTTTACTAGAATACACTAGCGGGTATAGTTTTTGAGTTATTGCATTTTTATTACAAAAAAAGTCGGTGATTTCGCAATGGTTAAATTACTTTGGTCAGTCAAATTGTTATAAGACTGGTTGCTTTAATTAGGGTGGTTTCGGTTTTTGATATATTGTTTGAGTTGGTACATTGGGGGGCAAAAACTCCTCTTCCATAGTCCTCCGCGTGGGCGCCCCCTGGAACGGCATTGACCATTGCCAACCAACGTCAAGCCGCCAGTGATGGCGGTGCGATGATTTGGTTGAGGTACCCCTGTGGTGTGGGGTGTGAAAAAAATACCACGGCCTTTCCCTTTGAGGGCCTGTCGTTAAAACCGACAATCAAAGGACAGGATGTGTATGCCAGCAACTTGCACTATCCGAAATCTTTATATGCTAACGAAACGTCAACTATGCCTCGGATAAGGACTGACTCAACGGTTACGACTTTTAGCTATCGCACAATGACAAAGATTGGATTCTGGAATGTGCGTACTCTCCTGGACAATGGATCAGAAGGTCCCCAGAACGCACGATTTCTTCAATTAGAGAGTGAATTTCTGAGGTACAAATTAAATATCTTAGGAGTTAGTGAGATAAGATGGTGGAACAGCGGAGAATTCATCTCTCCAACGGGCAGCACTGTAATGTTGTACTCCGGTAAAGCTACCGGTAGTCGTCGTGAGTCAGGTGTGGGGCTCCTTTTAACCAGAGCCGCGCAAAACTGTCTCTTATCCTGGGAACCGGTCTCTGACAGGGTCTTGACCGCCAGGTTCCGGACCAAAATGAGGAACATTTCAATAATACAATGTTATGCCCCTACTGAACCCGACAATGTCTTGGCAAAAGACTCCTTCTACGAAGAACTAAACGCCGTTCAGAGCAGAACACCTAAAGGTGACATTATAATGGTTATGGGTGATTTGAATGCGAAAGTTGGCGCTGATAACTATGGGCTCAGACATGTGATGGGGAGACACGGTCTTGGTGATCGTAATGACAACGGTGAAAGATTTGTAGAGTTCTGCAACTTTCACAATCTCTTCATCGGTGGTACTATGTTTGAGCATAAGGACCACCACAAAATCAGTTGGTCCTCTGTTGATCGGCGCAGAACACAAAATCAGATCGACCATTTTGCCATTAGTAAAAGATTCAAGAGTTGCCTCCTGGACGTGCGAAACAAGAAGGGTGCCGATATTGGGATGGGAAGAGACCATTATCTTATGATCGCTAATGTTCGATTGCGTATTGCAGCCGTGCGCCGCCCCAGCGACGAAAGATCCAGGCCCCGCAAATTCAACACCGCTCGACTAAAAAATCCAGCTGTCTTACAACAATATAATGACCATCTTGCGCAAAAAGCAGCCGAGATAACTAGTCACCCAGATAGTGACATAAACGAAAACTGGGATGCCATAAAAAATGCGTACATTGATAGCGCAAATACCATCCTTGGCCCAAACCCGGATTGCCGGAATAAGCCCTGGATGTCCGACGCTTCATGGCAGCGGATTGTTGAAAGAAAGGAGCTGAAAGTTCGTTTGGCTGCAGCATCAGACGACAATCGAAGCAGCATCGAACTCCTTTACCGTCAGAAAGCTCGAGAAGTTCAGCGTAGTGTGCGACGCGATAAAAGAGTTTATGCCAATTCTCTTTTAGCGTCAGCAGAAGAAGCCGCTAGAAGTAACAACTTAAACGCCGTATACGGTGTCATCAAGGAGTTTACAGGTGGTCGTAACTCCTGCCAACATCCGGTGAAAGATAGTGATGGAAAGCTACTTATCTTGGAAGAAGATCAAATGAGGCGGTGGAAAGAACACTTCGCCGCGGTCTTGAACCGTGTAACCTCTGGTGAAGTTCCCCCTCATATAGATAATTTAGCTAACCATCAAAATGTGCGTATACGGTGCACTGCCCCGACTAAAGAGGAAATAGTCACTGCAATTATTGCACTAAAACGAGGAAAGGCCGCCGGACTTGACGGCATCCCTGCCGAACTTTATCAAGCAGCGCCAAGCGTAACTGCCGATTTGCTGCACCCACTTGTTGATAAAGCGTGGAATACAGAGACCTTTCCCACTGAGTGGAAGGAAGGTTTGATCATCAAACTTCCAAAGAAGGGTAGCCTCACAGACTGTAATAATTGGAGGGGCATTTGTGTGCTTCCTGCCGTTGCCAAGATAATAGCTAAAATCGTCCTGGAAAGACTAAAGGCCCACTTAGAAAGCACAATTGATGAAGAGCAGGCTGGCTTTCGATCCGGATTCTCCTGTGTCGATCACATTAACACCTTGCGAATCATCATCGAGCAATGCGCTGAATACGATTCTCCGCTTCACTTGCTTTTCATCGATTTCGAAAAGGCTTTCGATAGTGTGAACCGGGATTCTATATGGGCGGCCTTGCGCAGGAGAGGCATCCCTGAGAAGCTTGTGGCTATTATTAAGGCAACCTATGACGGCGCGAAATGTCGCGTTCTGCATAAAGGTAAGGTGTCGGGGGACTTTGAAATTCGCAGTGGAGTTCGGCAGGGGTGCATCCTCTCACCGATCCTATTCCTCATTGTGATCGGCGATGTGTTGCATGCAGCCCTATCTGGACTCGACAGAGGAATTCAATGGACTTTGACATCTTATCTACAACATCTTGACTACGCTGACGACATATGCCTACTCTCCCACAAAATCATGGATCTGTCCGCAATGGCGTTAGATCTCGAGAGGGAGGCAAGCAAGGTTGGGCTAAAGATTAATACCAACAAGACCAAGGTTCTTAGCCCGCCGTTGCGAAAAAGAAATCCGACACCTATTGCCATCAATATTAATGGGCAGCCTGTGGAGAAGGTGGACAACTTCGTCTACCTGGGTAGCATTGTTGCCGAAAATGGTGGTACGGAGCAGGACATCGCTCGTCGTATCAACCAGGCTAAACGCGCATACGGCATGCTGTCCAAAATCTGGCAGAGCAGTTATCTCAGCATCAAGACCAAGCTGGGCCTGTTTCGCTCCCTGGTACTGTCAGTGCTTTTGTATGGGAGCAGTACATGGAAAGTTTCCGTAGGAGTTACCAGAAAGCTGCAAGTTTTCGTCAACTCATGTCTTCGTCGAATTTTAAGAATTTTCTGGCCCGAAACAATATCAAATGAAGAGCTAAGTCGGCGTACGGGTCAGATGCCAATCGACGAATTGATACGCAGGCGAAAATGGCAGTGGATAGGTCACACATTGCGGAAGAGTGATAACTGCATTGCTATGCATGCCATGAAATGGAACCCCATTTCCAACCAAGGCCGACCAAGAGGGGGTCCTCGAATCACATGGCGTCGATCTGTGGCAAAGGAGTGTCAGGTACTGGGTAAGTCTTTTGGGGAGTTGCGCCCCATTGCCCAGAACAGAGTACGATGGCGCGCAGGAGTAGTTGACGCGCTATGCCCCGCTAGGGGTTAAGGCAAAGTAGTACATTGTTTAAAAATTCGAGTTTTTTATTTCCCGCCACCATCACGGACCACGCCACCATGTTGAAAATATGCCTAATTTTCTGGCTTGTCCAGTTTCTTTTTAGTATCTCCTCAATTGGTTTTACAAGAAACCTTGTAAAATTTTGTTTAACTTGAAAAATTTATCTACAATTTGAGACTAAAATAAAACTTCTAGCTTTTATACTTACCAAGATAGAGCTTTTAAGGCGTAAATCGAAGAGCAGGCATTTTTGAATTTTTGCCCATAACTACTCTAAAAATGGACCGAATTGAAAAATATTGGGCACGTTAGGCTAACAATCAAATTATCATTTACTTTTACTAAAAAGTTTTTCCATTTGGAGCATTCTTTGCAAAGATCTGTGAGCTTGAAAAGTGGTAAAGTGTGATTTTTCTCCGAAGCCTCGAAAATTGTCGTTTTTTGACTATGGATTTTGACGACGCTACTGAACGGAATTTAAACTTTGAGTAGCGTATCGGACGCATAATTCAACGCTCTTTAATTCACTCATGTAAGCTTTTTCGATGCGAGGCTCCGTTTAGGAGTTTTAAGGATAATATTAAAAAAAGGGCTCAAATTTCTCGAATTTTCGCCCACCGAAAGTTAAGCTCACCTTCTACGACCGTGCAAACTCAGTTTCCATGAATTCAGTATATATAGAAGGAATTAAAATTATTTCCAGATCTTTCCCTAATTATTATTAAAAAGCCCCAAAATTGGCTTAATTTTACTGGCCTAATTGCCAAATTTCAATAACAGCCCGTTCCTCTTTGACATCTGTCAACTGGACAAGTTTCACTTCGTTTGCTTCTGGCGTTCGACAGTTATCGTGTTTACAACATTTTGGCGATATGTAGCATTTCCATTAGCAAACAGATACATTTCCGAAACAAATAGACAATTTCCCGGATCAAATAGATAATTTTTCCAATCAAATAGACAATTTTCCGAATCAAACAAATAAATTTCCGAATCAAATAAATAAATTTCCAAATAAATTAAATTATTTTCCATTTGAAACTAATAACTTTCCGGATGAAATAACTAAATAACGAAACTTCTAAGTGATTTAAGTTCCTAATTATAAACAAATGAAAAAAAGGTTCTCCGAATGAAAGAAAAATGGGAAACACGCAATGAATCAATAACTAAACGGAAGGTAGTACATACCATACATTGAAAGGAAAGTATTTACCATGTGAAGCGGAACACCCTGTATTAGCAAATTATCATATTATGACTTTACTAACTATATTTTTAAACAATCGCAAAGTCAACGAATTTCAGAGATTAACTCTGAAATTCGTTGACTTTGCGATTTATCTGACCGCAGAAGCTGGTGGTTGCGTCATCATAGCCATTAAAAAATTGTACAATCCGAGGGTGGTACTGCTAACTCCCGTATTACGTCGGTGAGTGTATGTTTCCGATAATGATCTGCTAGGGGTTCGCACATACCCCTTCACCTTTCTATTGTTTTTAGCAAAGGGGAGTATGGAGTTAAAAAGTGAAACAATAAACCGACGAAGTGTACAATTTTTTTTTTATTATTTTCTTCGTTATTCCTAAAAACCAAAGCTTCTTGCCAAGACGGATCAAGCTTACATTAATTCATATTTTAAATAGCAGCAATATTGCGGCATTACAATTTAATAATTAATTTCAATGTGTTATTCATCGCAGCAATCCGCGAAAGTGCAAATTGAATATTGAAACCTCTTAGTAAAAATCGACTTTCTTCGGGTTTGGTAGCTCGTTCTTCAAGACTACGACATACTCTATGTGGAGTTGGTTTGAACACGGAGCGTCAACCCTGTCAAACTCAAAATAAACCAGCTTTATTGTGGTGCCTAGTTTACCGGATTCCTTATTAATAATCGCTCTATTTACGTTACGATTTCCTTAAAATCTTTAAGTTCGATTTCTTAATGTCAACACAAAAATTTCTCTTCATTCAATCTCAGCCAAAACTTCGTCCCTCAGTCTCCTGACGCGACATCTACTTCATTTTCGTTATTTGCGAAATAAATTAGTTGATTTATGAATTAATTTTTTAGTAAATTTTGTTGCTGTGGCAGTTTGCTTATTTGACTTGGAAATTTGTTTATTTCATTTGGGAAATTACTTTTCTTTAACTTGAAAATTAAGTTATTTGACTCGGAAAATTATATATTTGATACGGAAACTTATTTATTTGCATCGGAAATTTATTTATTTGCTCCGGAAATTTATTTATTTGATGTGGAAATTTGTTTATTTTATCCATTACTTTTTTTCGGAAATTTTTTTTTTTATACGGACAGTTATCTATATGATCCGGAGATTTATCCACTTGATTCTGAAAGTCATCTATTTGGTCCGGAAAATTATCTATTTGATCCGGAAAGCTGTCTATTTGATCCGGGAATTCATCTATTTAGTCCGAAAAGTTATCTATTAGATTCGTCTGTCTGTTTGGTTCTATGCAAACTAGTCTTTCAGTTTTGAAGCTACCGAGCTGAAATTTTGTACAAAGCCTTCTTTCTTTTGCATTGTATATATGTCGGAATCAACGGAATCGGAATACTACGTCATACAGCTGCCATAGGAACGACCGGTCCAAAAATCCGTCTTTTATTCTTAATTTTTTATTTCTCCATGTATCTTCCTAAAATTTTACAGTCTTCAATAGTATCTTTTACCAAGTCACATTCCCGAATTTGGTTAAAATTGGACTACTCTCTCATGTAGTTTCGCGTGAAGGGTTCATACCTACGGTTTCGCGAATTATTCACCTCTCCTGATATTAATGGTGAATGGATTGCGTACGTAAATTTTTGTTTGGGGCACCTATTATTTGCGGACTCATTTTCTTTTCCCGGTTCTTACAAATGCAAATTAATCTCGTTATGATGCTCAAATATATCAGATAGGTACACTAAGCCCAGGAGATTCGTCTTACCTTGGAATATGTTTTATTCCAAGGTAAGACGAATCTGGATCTGGATTTTTAATTAAAAAAAAAAGATCACAATTTAAATTGTGTTCACGCCTCCCCTCTACAGTTCTGCCCCACTGATTGGGAACCACTGGTGTAGCTACACGAAGGCGATGGCTTCCAATTGCCAGCTATGGCCCCTTGCCCGTAGTAGCCATAAGTAACTTGAAACTAAATCTGCGTCTGAACATTATAAAAGAGGGATACAATTTTAATCGCCAGGACTTTTCCAGGATCTTTATCCACCCCAGAAGAATATCAAGTCCGAGACACCGAATAATGAAGGGCCGTAGCACCAAAAATCAAGGCAAGATAACTTCACTCAAACGTGAAACATATGTAACTACGAGTATTTCTGCTTAAAAAAAAAATGTTGATTGAATCCTAGCAAAAACCACGCTTCTTAGATTTGCCGAAAAGAACAATACCTACAATGCCGATCAAAGATATCAATTTATTAAATTATAAATTGTAAGGGGTCATAATCAATGAAATTAATTTGGGAAGCCACATTGCGATAATGACATGATGCCGCTGTGCATTGTTGATTGTGGTTGCTGCCGGAATTCTTTTTCAGCTAGTGTTGACCACATCAAAGAGCAGAGCTGCCAACTGATTGTATTACACAGCCGAGACAAGATTCAGATATTCAATTACTGTTTTCTGATTGGCGTGTTTTTTGTGCCTACAGTAAAGGTGATTCTTGGCGAATTCTATTTGATGTGTACTTGAAGTGTTTTTAGTCGACTGGTCAACCGAGTTACAAATAGGTTAAAATTGCAGATTGAATTCTTTTTTTTTATGTACATGTCCAGAGTTGGTCACTCCTTGCGCTCCAACAATGTTCAACATTTGGATGATGCTGTCTTTTCCACAAGCATACAGTCGGTAACGTTGCCCAACAAAATTTTTGTTTCATACTCGTATATCCAATTGACTTACGCCGCCAACAATATCCCCAAATTGGTCATTTGCCCCTTGTGGTCGAAAATTGGCTGAAATTATAAATGACAACCTGTTGCGATTTTTATTAAATGGATTTGGCGTAGGTGGGCGGCCAATGACGCAGTCTAATGCGCATCCGTCGCGGGTGGTTAACTTCCTCAACAATCCAACACTTGATGCAAAGACATAATTTTGATCGTTCGCCAGAATAAAAGTCGAATTTGATAGGAAACATGTGCAATCGATTGATTTATCAGTCACACTTCTTGTGAAATATAAATGTATGAAGAGACTTACGTCTGAGCAGCAGGTTGTCTGCAAAATTGAATGCGGATTACGAACGAACTACAACATTGAAACTTTCACTGGTTGAATTAAATGCAGGTTCCAATAATGTTAATTGGGGGGGTCTTCGATGGTGGGTCAATGGCGGCGTCGATTGGGAGGATTGGGTGTTTTTTAGGTAGCACAAGCACGTGTCCAGAATAAAAGGAATTACCAGCCAAAAACTAGGTCCTATTTTCAAAATATTCGAGTCAACTGAGTAGAATAGAAAAAGAGTTGTGTGTCCAGCTTGAATCTGTGTAGGTACTTCCTATATCTGCCATGTCCAATAAGAAACTGGGTAAGATAGTGGTTCACCTCTCCATGTTTGCGGCTTAGCCACAATTCGATTTACGGGATAAGTATATGTGTCAAGCTTGCCTTTGGAGTTTCATCCCACGGTTGTTTCTGTTTTTTTGCGCGCATTAGGTACGTCCGGTGGATCCAAACACCACCCTTTGTGCAATCGGTCCATTCGTCGGCTAGAATATCTATGGGGATTATACCTGATAGACAGCCTCATCTGATGTTGATCGGTATGCACAGCACACTCTCAATGTGTTCCTTCGATAAACAGAGTTGATTCTTCGACTGTTAGAGGCGGGACGAAGCGCGTCGATCCAAACTTGTGACGCATACAGAAGTACAGAGGTGATCACCCTAGATAATAAAAGTCTCCTACTCGATCGTGGTCCTCCCACATTTGGCATCATCCTTGCCAAAGCCACAGTAGCATTAGCCGCCTTCTTGCATATGTACTTGATGTGCTCTCCAAATGTCAGCTTCGCGTCAATCATCACCCCCAGGTTAGGTACCTGGGGGTGATGATTGACGATGATTACTTGCTTAAAAATAATGATAGTGATCCTCAGAGTGTTCCTTTTTCTTCGGTTGCTGATGAGAACGGCTTCCGTCTTTTACTCAGCTAGCTCCAGTTCTACTCTATCCAGCCACAACTTAATAGTTGTGATTTTTTCGGTGACATACAATTAATCAAATGCCGGATCCTTGGCCACAACGACCACAGCTATGTCATCTGCGAACCCGACTCTGTTACTTCTTTAGGTACTAGTAAATCCAATATGTCGTTGTACGAGTACATGATGTTCCACAGCAAAGGGCCGAGTACAGATCCTTGCGGAACGCCTGCTCTTAATTGTACTCTCTTGTCCCTTCGCTGGTTTCGTACTGTAGGATTCTAAACGAAAGGTAGCTCTGTATAAGTCGCGTCAAATAGTCAGCCAAACCTATCCTCTGCAAAGACAAATGAACGCATTTTCAGTTTGCCGAATTGAAAGCATTTTTGATGTCCAGTGTCACAATCACGCAACACTCGCCATCACGAAGTGCCTGTTTCCCTAGATCTGACACTGTCAAGATGGCATCGGCCGTGAAGCGCTCCTTTCGGAAACCAAACTTTCGGTCCGACAGTGCACCCTTTTCCTCTACGACGGCAGCTAGTCTGTTAAACATTATTCATTCCAGCACCTTCTCCGCGGTGTCTAGCAAGCAAATTGGACGATATGAATTTGGCTCGCCCGGCGCGGCGGTTTGTTGGGTTTTTGTAGCAGAACCAATCTTTGTTTTTCCCATACCGCAGGGAAAACTCGCTGCTATAAACAGGATTCAAAAGCATCGACGAACTTCCCGAGAACCGTCTCAAATGCTACTTTCAACACTCCGTTGGGAAACTTGTATACGGTTGCGAGCGAGTTCTTCGTTCCAACAGGGCACCTTGCGACCTGCCCTGATATTACGAGTTATGGTACTGTCTCTATAGGAAGAGGACAATACTGGGTTGAGTTGATCAGCCTAATTCAAGTTCATCTGTTGGATGAATAACATTAACCAGCGAGTTAGCTTTCGAGCTAACTAATTCACGAAACTGATTCCAATTTTTCATTTTTGGACAATGTGTGATGTGGTCCGACAGAGATTCTTCGTTAGATACGTACCACTTATAAATGAACTCAGAAAAAGAACTGCCACCAACGGCCGACTTTTGGTGGCCTATGTGTGCTGCGTCATCCGCGGCAGCCTTTTAGCCTAACCTAACCTAAGGGTCGACTTACTAATTGGGCCGATTCGGCTGGCTTAAAGGTTAATGCAAGCAAGACCGAACTTGTTCTTTCTACTAGGAGGTACAAGGTACCTTCAATCATGCCCCCCACTGTTGGGAGGGGCTAGAACCCAATTTAGTAGTACGATAACAGCCGAGCATTTGTTAAATTCACAGATCCACGTCTTTGGTTGCAAACCATAGACTCAAACCGTTTGACATAAAACACGTCAACGCGACATGCGAACGTGAGCCAACGTGCACTCAGCCTGAGGCTACTTACTCTTAGTCTTAGGACTTAGACCTTACTTCACGTATTCTTCCGTCAAGTAGCTGTGTTTTTCACTGTAACACCCCCATGGTTCCTATAGAGGAGATTATCCTTTTAGAGTCGGTTCAACTAGGCGTTCCTGGTGTTGTGTTTGCCTTTTGTGGTTTGGAGCATCTTTGGACAAAGCACGGAGAAGTCCTGGGCACCGTTTTGGTTGCCAGCATTGTCCTTTCACGTCAGTTTAAAATTTTGGATTGCCTAGTATTAAAAAAAAATAACTGGCACAACAGTCCAATTTGAACCATGGCCTCGAGATGGGTTAGCATCACCTTATTTTCTAGATCCTGACGGTCTTGTGCAGAGGTGTGTGGTCAGCAACACGCTCAACCGAGTTATTTACCCCATAAATGGGTACTCATTTAACAGCTGAGTGGGCTCATAGTCCGACACATAAATCCCCTTTTTAATCGAAAACTACCGCATTCAGTAGGAATCGAACCGGGGCCCAGTGCGTAGAAGGCGAACGTGCTAACCATTACGCCATCCGGACTACATTGCCTAGTATTTCATTTTTGTATTATTCATGTGCTCAGCAGTTTACAGCGTTTATGAGTGAATTACGGCAAGGAATGCAGTATTGCGCCTCTGCTGGCCTTAGGATTCTATGTAACCTGTTGATCATCTGGATGATGGGAGATGCAGTATTTTTTGTTTCTTTTCTCTTTGCTATTTGTTGCCTTTTTCAGCCAGATTTTTCATCATGCCACTCTACCGTCCAATACAGTCATTGCTCTTGATTGCAACATTGTATAATATTTATTTTGTCCTCGTTAATGCGTAGTCCTACGTCTTTCGCAGCCGTTCTCTCTGGATACTGTTAACCCCTTGTGGGCCATAGGGCATTAACCACGCCGACTTTCCATCTCGTCCTGTTCGCCGCCATCGCCTTCAACTGTCTCCACGATTAGCCTATTGACTTACCCTCGACCTCAACCGGTCTTCTCCTGGTGTTTCTTGGACATCCAACGCGGCGACTTGCATCAGTTCCCTGTGGGTTCTAATCGAGGGCCTGTTTAGCAATGTTTTCTGGCCCTTTTCGAAGTGTGTGACCTATCCATTGCTACGTTCGCTTTTTATGGAGGTGTCTATCCTGTCCTGGCCAGTAATAACCAGAAGATCGTCGTTAGAAATGACCTTCGGCCAGCGTATGTGTAGGATGTGCCGTTGACACTGGTTCACGAAAGTTTGAAATCTAGTTGTTATCGCCCTGGTCACCTTCCAAGTTAAACAGCCATAAAGAAGCACAGATTTTACATTGGTTTCGAAGATTCTGAGTTTGGTACTTCTGGAGATGTTGTTGTTTTGCCAGAAAGGAGTCAAACTGAAAAAAGCTGCCCGAGCTTTATTGATGCGAGATAGTACAACAGTATTCGCTCCACCATTTGCTGTAACACGCTTCCGAGGTAGCAAAAATTGTCAACTTTTTCCACCGTCTGCCCCGAAACACAAATTTCGCTCTGTCTTTCTGGATCCAAGCTCAAGTACTTAGTTTTGGCAGCATTTATTTTAAGCCCCACATTGCCACTTTCGCGGTGCAGGGCATCCGTCATTTGAACTAGATGATCCGATCTATTTGAAAGAAGACAAATATCGTCGGCGTAATCCAGTTGTTGAAGGTATTCAAACAGCTTTCATCTGATACCTTTGTTCTGGTGTTCATGAAGCGCGCTGCAGAGTACGTCGTTAATGGCAATCAAAAATAATATAAGTGACAAAATGCAGCCTTGCCTCACTCCGCTATGTACCTCGAAGGGATCTGAAAGCTTACCCTTGTGTAAGACGTGACATTGGGCTCCGCTATAGGACTCCTTGATGATGGATATGATTTTATCTGGTATACCTCTCCTACGTAAAGCCTTCCAGATGTATTCCCGGTCAACGCTGTCAGATGCCTTGTCGAAATCGATGAACATGAGATGTAGTGGGGATCTCCACTCTGCGTCTACATATGCTTTTTTTCGTCAACTAAAAATGTAGCGTGCCTCTGTCTCTGCATTCATCCTTCGGCTGCCGTGTTCAAGTGTAAGGTCAAAAGAGCGAGGAAGCAGTCCATCGCCTTGCTTCACTCCAGTACGTGAGACGGAGTTGGTCGTATGAACGTGGCGCGACCAGTACACGATGGATCGCCCACTGTCGACACAAGTCTATCGACAGTTCCATTACGATTCACATTTCTCTGATTACATCTAAATCAAATAGACGTACCGCTTGCACACAGACAATAAATTTCCCCATTGCAATCCAATCTGTTCCGATCAGGATCCTTACAACTTATTGGTATTATCTCACTTTCAACTGTCATTCATCGACGGAAAATCGAACCCAATTACCGAAACCGACCCCTAACAGGTAGCTAAAATTGATCCTTTCTTCCCCCGATCATCGTCACAACAAATTAGGAAGCGAATTTCGATTTGAAAAAAAAGAGAAGAATTCATTGTGGGTTAAAAACGAGCTGATAATAGAATTACACAATAGATTTTAAAAGGACATTTTTTTTCTCCGATTTCAATTCTTCTATTTTGGAAGGATATATGCAGTGCTTCTTAAAAGAGCTGTTCAATGTTAGCTAATCGACGGAATCTCTAATGAAAAAAGGACTCTGTTGTGTGTGTTGTCTAGGAAAGCCGAAAGATTCATCAGGTTTTTGACTGTCCACGGAGATGAAAAGGTGTCATGTGACCTTGTTCAAGGATATGCCAGTCATGCGTCATGCCAATCACAGATAAAAATTCGTTTTTTTGTGCAAGTTCTTATTGTTCGATTTTCATCAGGTAGAATGAGCAACAAAAAAAAAAAAAACGAAGATTGGTCGCTTCACCCAGATGTTGAAAGGAATGGATGTATCAAACTTGAAGATCTTAAGATTCGATTTACATATGTATATACGGGGAGTACAATCCATTGAGTCCGATTTTAATAAAATTTTAATAGAAATCAATCAACAAATGGCTATTAATTGATTGCTATCAAAACAGTGCCAAGATTGAATCTACTGTTCATTGCAATGTATGTGCGTACATATTTGGATAATGTATCTGTGGTGTTGCCAATTGAAGAGAGTGAAAATTGCAGAGATCATGGCCTTTTAAACTGGAGAGTTGGAATGAAAAGCGTGACTGAGATTTCATAGTTTGAATTTATAAAAGGAATCCTTTCATTGTCGTATCGATCCATGTTAGAAATCTATCCGGAAAGTTACAACCGCAATTCCGCATAAACAGGTCTACTCAGTCGGTAACCCTATACTTTCATCATTCAGGTGAATTGGGCTATCAATTAACAGCATCGATGTATTCATCTTTACATTAAACTGCTGCCGGCTAATTACTACATTAGTTCTGGCATCTGTTGATGGCTTTTTCGCAATACTTTAAAACATTTCTGATTGCTTTCTTTTTCATAGCGGAGTTTGCGGCGGTGGCTCCATCCATCTCACCACTAACCATCTTATGATGGTCAAGTCAATTCACCGATCACCAATCATAGCCTATCACCATTATAACGTTTTCAACCATTAGATACACTACCCGTACTATACTACAATCAATTTAGACGAAAAGATACACTTTTCGGCATGTAATTGACGAAAATGATTTTTCGATAGAATCATTTTGAATCAGATAAAGATTGTTGACGCCGCGCCAAGGCGAGTGTGGATCCGACGAATGAAAGAGAGTTTTGTGGTGGCCAGGCCATTTCATTTTAAATGGATGTTGGCGAATGTTATGACTCCATTGTGCTAACTGCTTCCTAACGTAGTTGGATTCAGGGAGCGATCTGCTGCAACAAGTCATTATGACGTCATGTGCTTCGACAAAGAAAAAGCCATTTTCTTTTAGGGTCTTTGTCTTGAATGATTGATTGCTGATATGACCAATTAGTTTTGAACGAAATGATGATAGCATGTCATGTATCAAAAGATGAATGCAAGCTTTTTGGATGTAAAGATGTACATAGTTAGATTTCGGTCCGGGCTAGTTTAAACGGGTATCAAAAGCGCTCGCTTGATCCAGAATTTTAAAGTGAGTTATAGTGGAGGCTTAAATGGCAGGATTTATTCAGAGGATCTTGTATAAATAATCGAGATTACAGGAAAATTGTAATAATTGGCTTTTCTGACGGTTGATTGGGACCGCGTCCTTCAATTTTGAACCATCAGTTGTTCGGCGTCCTCATCTACTCAGTCTTTCCAACGAGCTCTCAGTCTTCCTCGCAGCGTTGCTCCGTCGACGCGTCGTCCATTGAGTATTTTCTTATGCATGAGGTCATCGTCCATTCGTTGTATATGTCCTGCCCATTTGTACAGAACCATATTTTAGCCTGCCACAAAATCTGTTAATTGCTTCTTAATATATCTCCAGCAGGAGTGGGGGGGGGGGGGGGGGGTCAAAATACTTTTTCCATATTCCTTCTCGTGGGCGCCCCCTGGTAACGGCTGTGTGTAACCGCTGACGGACAAGTCTTCGCGATAAGACAGTTTGGAAAAGGTACATAGCTGTAGCCTGAATGGCCGACCAACACCTAAGCCTCTCAAGTTTACTAGGATGGAATGATTTGTGTAGTTGGACCTGCAACAAAGTTGTGCGAACTCTACCACATTTACTAAACCATCTGAAGCAGCTATCTCCGAGGCCATCCCCGGAATGGGGTTAAGCGATGTGCTGACAACTCGTCCTTGTAAAAACCACTCCACGTCAAAAAACCTGGAACAAAAGCCTCGGATTGGGCGGATCAACAACGACGACCACGCAAACGACTAAAGAATTATTCTTTCGGATCCTGGAATGTACGCTCCCTGAACAAACCAGGGCCGAAAAAGCCCTCATTCAACAGATCGAAAAGTACAAACTGAGCATTACTGCAGTCCAGGAAACAAATTGGCTTGGCAGTGAGATCAATGACAAGAAATCGTACACAATTTTTAGAAGTGGCAAACCATGGGGCCACAAGGAGTTTGGAGTAGTATTTATAGTGGACAATAACCTCACATTACTGACTTCAAACCCATAAATGAACGGCTGTGTGCGATTCGCATTAAGACTCGATTCTTCAATTCCTGGCTCGCCAATGTGCACGCCCCCACTGAAGTTAAAGAAGACGCAGTAAAAGACGAGTTCTACGCCCGCCTTGAGACTCTCTTCGAGTCACTTCCAACAAACGATGTCAAACTGCTGTTGGGAGACTTTAAGGCGAAACTCTGAAATGAAAGTTGGCACCGGGGGATCACTGGAGGCCACAGTCTCCATGAAAAATGTAACAACAACGGTCAGCGACTTATCGACTTCGCCTGCAGTAGGAATCTAGTCGTAAGCTCTACGTGTTTCCCGCATCGACGCATTCATAAGCAGATCTGGAAATCTCCAGACGCACATTCCGTCAACCAAATTGATCACGTTCTCATTTGCAAGAGATAGGCATCTAGTGTGATAGATATCCGCTCCTATCGAGGAGCAAATTGTGACTCAGATCATCACTTGGTGAAGACGACCTACAGATGTAGAATTTCCTCAGTGTACCAATCGAGGATCAGCTCTCCCAAAATCTTTGCGGTTGATAAGCTTCTGAGCGATGCTACGGCGGCGGCGTATACTACCGCCCTTGAGGAAAGACTATCACCTGTGCTACACAACATCAGCAACACAGGCGTCCATGGGTTCTAGGAGGAACTCAAGGGTACCACCAAAGAGGTCGCAGAGAAGGTCGTGGGATGTAAAACCCGGCGAGCGCGAAATGACTGGTTCGACGAAGAATGCAAAAACTCACTTGACGCGAAAAACGAGGCCTACAGACAATGGATTCAACGAAGAACCAGAGCCAGAAGAGAAAAATATGACGAGCTACGGCGAACATCGAATAGAATAATTAAACGTAAGAAACGTAAATACTTTGACGAGCAGTTGCTGAATGCTAACGAAAACTTAGCTAATTGGAACACCAGACAACCGTACAAACTTGTACGTAAATACAATTAAGAATGGCTATCAACTCAGGACTAGCCTTTGTAAGGACAAGGATAGAATCATCATCAGCGACACCAATAGCATTAACAAACGATGAGCCTCTTATTTTGAAGAGCTTCTGAATCTATCATCTAACATCCCCACACAAGAAGCCCACCCATACAACCCCCGACAGTAGAGGAAGTTGATCTCGCGTTGCGGTCACTAAAACGAAATAAAGCGCCGGGTGCTGACGAGATTCCAGCTGAACTGGTAAAATTCGATGGAACGGGTCTAGTTAATGCCATACATCAATTACTCCTGCGAGTGTGGGAGGACGAGATGATCCCAGACGATTGACGCAGAAGCATCATCTGGCCAATTCACGAAAAGGGAGATCTTGCCCATTATTGCTACCAATCAATAAAATTATGCTACATACATTTTCGTTGGTCGGATTTCGTTGGTCGGATTTTTAAAAGCCAGCCGAATCCTACTACAAACATTTGACCAAAATTTCAAGTCGCTAGCTTTATTTTATCGTAAGTTATCGCGTATTTTAGGTTTCATTTGTAGGGGAGGTGGTTGTTCCTTGGGTCGGAGCCCGTTTTCAGTACTTACTAACTAGATCTTACTATTAATATCCTACCAAATTTTCAACTCGCTAGTGTCATTCTGTCGAAAGTTATCGTAATTAAAGGAATATTTATTTTTTGAAATTTGTAGGGGAAGTAGGCGTTCCTTTGATCTGATTACGCCCAACTTACTAAAACTCAAGCAGCTTCTCACCTCAGGGTTTCATGCCAAAAATCAGGTGTCTAGGCCTACTTCCCCTACAAATTTCAAAAAATAAATATTTCTTTAATTACGATAACTTTCGATAGAATGACACTTGTGAGTTACAAATTTGGTGGAATGTTGGTAGTACGATCAAGTTAGTTGGTATTGAAAATCGGCAAGATCCCACCTAAGGAACCCCTACCCCCTACAAATGAAACTTCCAATAAGCGATAACTTTTGATGGAATGAAGTCAGCGACTTCAAATTTTGGTCAAACGTTTGAAGTGAGATTTAGTTAGTTGGTATTTAAGATGGGCCAGATCATACCCAAGGAACCCCTACCTCCCCTACAAACGAAACTTAAAATAAGAGATAAATTTCGATAAAATGGAGCTTGTGACTTGAAATGTTGGTCAAATGTTTGTAGTATGATACATCCACTACAAATAAAACTTCAAATAAAAGATCACTTTCGACAGAATGGAGCTAGTGACTCGAAATTTTGGTTGGTTGCAAATGCACAAGATCCGACAAAGGAAACCTCTACCTCCCCTACATGTGAAACTACAAATAAGCGATAACTTTCGATAGAATGAAGCTAGCGATTTGAAAAATTCGACAAATATTTGTAGTGTGGGTTAGTTAATTGATTTTACGAATGGTCAAGGTCCTGCTGAATGATCTCCAACCTCCCCTATAAACTGGCCATATAGGAAACTCACTTTTAATGCATATGGTCGTTGCCAGTTGGTACTTTTGGTATTACCGCTAGGTCTGAACAAGTCTAGGAGGGTATATACGCTTCGGAATCCAGGCCTGGTTTTATTTAAATTTTTAAAAATATTATCCGCATAAAAGGTATTTTTTTACACCGAAAAAAAAAGAAACCGGCATAATGGTACGCCCAGTCGGTGAATTTTCCCTAGGTAATTGTTTACTGTGTATTGTTTGTGTAAGAAGTAATCGTAGAATTCAATGAAACTTCAAGAGTATATGATAGGGGAGCGGGGGCGGTTATTTCGCGTGATGCGTAAAAGCAGCGCAATGTTATTGATTTCGTGAAATATTTAATAAGGGCCTTCTGGCTTCATTACTGTGCTACACAATTACAGGAGAACAGGAAGCAAAGAAAATCTCCCATAAATAAAATAACATAGTAAAAAACTTGCGGCTAAATTGAAAATTACGAAATCTAAACCACTTTTCTTGTATCTCCACCATTCCTTCTGCCGATCGTGCTCTAGCACCATTAAAATCTGCACACACATATTCATAAATGAAGCGTAAACGTAATTACGCTATCAATCAACACCGCTCCAGATTTGAAATGCCGAAATTTCATAACCGAAATTATTGCAATCAAAAGCAAACATAAAACCTACTGGGTACATGTTTAGTATAAACTTTTAACTTTTCCTAGATGCAAGATACCTGCGCCACCAGTGTATCTATAACTTCTATAAAACTAACTACATCCTCCGCATCGATCAGCGTTCGCAACGTCCAATTTGCAAACTAGAAAGTGAAGTTTTTCGCTACTACTTTACTCGTACTCGTACATCCAAACGTTTACGGTGATCATTCGCGGTGATTATTGATTGCTGCGCGATTATTGTAAATCCTTTCACTTTGTCAAAAAATGTTCGGGAAACATAATAAATTGCGCCAAAACTTCCTCCAATTACATGTATGTTGCTAAAAAGTAGCCCATGGATGTTAGATAGAAATTTTCGTAAATTTTTAGATACCCGAGTATGTACAACACAGCGCAAGCGAAAATGCAGGTGAGAACGTCTGGCGTTTGGGTCTACCTACAGGCCAGGCCGTCTGCATATTAGAAGAGGCTAACCCATTACGGCAATATGGCGTGGAAAATTGAAAATAATAAATAAATATTGTATAAATATTTTAGCGTGCAAAGAAATTTGTAAATTGCATGTACGGAGAAAAAAAAAATCAGGTACTAAGTTGTAGACTATTTATCATGTTTTTATTTCATTGATTGGCCCACATTTTGGGTCGACAGTGGCACGTGTCGTTGTTTGGTGCATCCGAAAGTGGGTAAGGAAGGTTGCATGTTCTCCTGCTATTAAATTTAAGAATAGTTAATAAATCGTTTTTGAAAACGATCCAAACGAATAATTTTATCTTGTTCTACCTAACTTTTTCTGATATTGCAAGTAGAAAGGCTCACCTCCTCCATTCCTCGCGAAACCTTTCCACTAATATGCATCGCTTTACTTTTGGGTTAATTAATTATGGACCATTTTCTCAATGTCTGGTTAAAGTTTATCCTATCAATAAACAATAAACGCCATCCATCCTCCCGTTGAAAATTTATCGGACTATAATTCCAAACAGTACAAGTTACTGAGATTTTAACAGCTTGAACTGTTTATGTTTGCACATTCAAATGAGACAATAAAACTGGTCATAAAGAACAGAGTTCTGGAAATTCATTCGATGGAAGAGGATTTAAAACCAACTCAGCCGCAAATGAATGCTGAGAGACGGTACAGACGTAGAACAGAATAAAACAGGCGGCAGAATACCAAGAAAATCAGCTAGTTTTTCTAACTTTCTCTTAATATTTTGAGCGTTGGATAAGCTAAGGTATTTTAGTTTAGATCCTTGATAGTTTGTTGACAGTTTAACCAGACATTGAAAAAGTGGCCCTGAATGTAATACATTTATATCAGCCTTGAATGGTCGTTTATTGTTTAGAAGTTATCCATATGCTCTCATCACTGCTGAAATTACTTAAATCAATCAAAAGACCTTTTCCATAGTCCTCCACGTGGGCGCCCCCTGGTAATGGCGGTGCGTCACTGACGGCCAAGTCTTAGCGATAAGACAGTTTGAAAAAAGGCAGATTGCTGTAGCCTGAATGGCTGACCAACACCTAAGCGTCTCAGGTTTAGTAGGATGGAATGATTTATTTAGTTGGACCTGCAACATAGTTGTGTGAACTCCAGCACGTTTATTAAACCATCTGAAGCACCTATCTCCGATGCCACCCCCGGAATGGGGTTAAGCGATGCTGCTGACAACTCGTCCTTGTAAAAACCACTCCACGTTAAGAAACCTGGAACAAAACCCTCGGATTGGACGGATCAATAACAACGACCATGCAAACGACTAACGGATTATTCTTTCGTATCCTGGAATGTACGTTCCCTGAACAAACCGGGTCGGCCCTTTCAACAGGTCGAAAAGTACAAACTGAGTTTTACTGCAGTCCAGGGAACAAATTGGCTTGGCAGTGTGATCAATGACAAGAAATCGCACACAATTATTAGAAGTGGCAAATCATCGGGCCACAAGGAGTTTGCAGTAGCATTTATAGTGAACAATCACCTCAAGCTGCACATTACTGACTTCAAACCCAGAAATGAACGGCTGTGTGCTATTCGCATTAAACTCGATTCTTCAATCTCTGGCTCATCAATGTGCACGCCCCCACTGAAGTTAAAGAAGACGCAGTAAAAGACGAGTTCTACGGCCGCCTTGAAACTCTCTTCGACTCACTTCCAACAAACGATGTCAAACTGCTGCTGGGAGACTTTAACGCGAAAGTCGGAAATGAAAGTTGGCACGGGGGGACCACTGGATGCCACAGTCTCCATGAAAAATGTAACGACAGCGGCCAGTGACTTACCGACTTCGCCTGCAGTAAGAATCTGTTTTCAAGCTCTAGGTATTTCCCGCATCGACGCATTCACAAGCAGACCTGGAAATCTCCAGACTCACATACCAAAGAGGATTGATAATTCTATTGATAAATCTATGCTATTTGCACATACCGTCAACCAAATTGATCACGTCGTCATTTGCAAGAGATGGGCGTCTAGTGTGATAGATGTCTGCTCATATCGAGGAGCGAATTGCGACTCAGATCAACTTGGTGAAGACGACCTACAGATGTAGATCAGTGCACCAATCGAGAATCAGCCCTCCCAAAATCTTTGCGGTTGATAAGCTTCTGAGCGATGCTACGGCAGTGGCGTATACTACCGCCCTTGAGGAAAGACTATCACACAACATCAGCAACAGAGGCATCCATTCGTTCTGGGAAGAACTCAAGGGTACCATCAAAGAGGTCGTATAGAAGGTCGTGGGATATAAAGCCCGACGAGCGCGATGGAGTCATATTAAAAACGCAGTTTAGTTTATAGCCAACCGATCATCTCCCGAGATTATCTCCAGCAAAGAATTCATGCTGCGTGCCATGAATTGAAGGAAAAACGCGAAAAAGTTCTCAGAGCAATTTTGTCAATAAGCAGAAAATGTCGTTTGTGCATAAACCACAAAGGAGGCCATTTTCAGCAGTGCCTTTTGATCGATTTAAGTAGTTATTGTTTTGATTTTTATGTAAATTCTAACAATAATTTTTTTTTTGCTTTAATATTTATTTCTTAATTGAAAACTGAAGCTGCTTCTGGTGTTTTTCACTAATAAGAAGACTTGTAAAGTCAAGAGTCAAGTCAATTTGTTCGATTTTCTGACCACGTTTTATTTCCTTTAGGATCTAATCTTCGAAAATTTTCAAATCTAAGTCGTAGATATTTAGATGTCATTCAAAAGGTAAGAAATTGGGCCATCTTTTGGAGATTAGTGCAAAGCCCTCTTATACAATGTGAGTTAAACTTTCCCATCAAAAGTTGAAAGCGATTTTTTTCTAAAAATTGAACGTTTGTATCTCGTCTTCGAATTTCGAAACCGTTGTGGTATCATTCTAACGGATATTTTGTGTTGTTTCTGAATCAGTATTGTTTTTATGGATTCAATTAGCCATAGGCAGGTAAATCGGAGTTTTCTCTGGAAGGTCAGACTTTTTGACAAGAATTGAGAAATACTATATGTAATAGCTCTGTAACGGTAAAAAAGAAAGGGTTCATTTGGGCGGCATTTTTCCACAAACAGAGTGTGTAATATGACCTAGTCCTATGGCGATCTTAAAGTGGGACACCCTGTATAGTTATCAGCCCAAATGGTTTGCTGGGAGAGGGCATTCGGTAATATTGTACCTCGCAAAGAACATCAGAAAATTTACCTGATATGGCATTATCACATTCCTTGCAGCTCGACCCTTCCAGGTTTTAAAGCATGGCTCCCCTTTGGATCCTCCATTTAAATAATCTAAAATACGGTAAAAGGAAATTATGGAAAATAGACAATAAGGAAATGAAAATTTTCAAATGGAACTATCAAAAATTTAAAATATGAGAAGAACGGAAAATGGATAATGTGGAAAATTAGAAATGATCAAAATAGCAATTATGAAAAATGAAAAAATGGAAAATGGGGAAACTACTTAAATATTCCCTGAGAGACTGAAAAAAGTTTGTTCCACCATTGTGTTTTCGTGCCAAAATAGCGTTTTCTGTTATGCAAATTAATACTCTCATATTATTCAATAATTGAATATTGATCGGCATCGTGTATTAGAACGGTTATGATACATGATTAATTTGTATTTTTATTTAAATACTCTCTCCAAAGCCTCTGGGCAAACAGGTGTGATTCTAGTCAATTGTACGTTTGATATTTATTGATTTCACAAAATACGCAATTAATTATTTAAGTTGTGTACAGAAATAATAATATGATACTAAAATTTTTTTATTAAAAATTCAATGAGATATAATAATTGATGATGAGATGATGAGCATCCTATTGCACCACCTAGTCAATATTGTCCGATTTACCTTGCAACAATTTCTCACGATACAAACTCTCAAAACACAACACCCCCTCTTATTGAAAGTAATTCAATAGCTACTTATTTTTCGTATGCAGGATATCGGCAACAATTCCAAGAGCACAAAAGAACAGATTTCACTGCAATTTTGATCATGGTCCTTAATCGGTGTACATATGCGTAAAATAAAACTACCCAGCCATATAATCCACCCTCGATTATTATTATTTTATTATTGTATAGTACTCGTATGAATGATCGAGATCGCCTGTGGATACACAATTTCAAACAAATTTACCCAAAGTTCCACCGAGCCCAAGTCTGTGTACGTTATAAAGATACGAAAACATGGGAAAGATTCCTTTAGATACCCGCTTGGATCACACTGCGTGCTTACGATATTGTAATCGTGATGTGTGCTGTCAAAGGGACGCGTAGACACTGCGTCGCTGAAAATTTGGTCAGGCTATGTGTTCTGAGTGTATTTCATGAAAACTCCCTTAATTTTTGATAAATCGAATCATTCTTAGCAGCAGTGGCGTAGATACCTTTTCGTCGAGGAGGGTCGTCGGTACTAATTTTGTTTGCTAACTTTAGGGAACACGAGGTTTACACAAAAATTGGAGAAATGTTTACATGCATTAACTTTTATATTTTAGCAGTTTTAGCTTGACAACGCATCGAATATCAAATAGAATAATTAGACGTTTGAATGGAAAATTTTTTGACAAGCAGTTGCTGAACATTAATGATAACCTAGCTAATAGAAACACCAGACAAGCGTACAGACTAGTAAACACGTTGGCTATCAACGCACGACTAGCCTCTGTAAGGGCAAGGATGGAACATCGTCAGCGACCACGCTAACATCAAGAAACGATGGGCGTCCTATTTCGAAAAGCTTCTTAATACCGCATCCCATGTCCCCATACAAGAAGCCCCAATCGTTGACAATATGGTCGATCATGGCCCCAATACACAACCCCTGATAGATGAAGTTTATCTCGCCTTGCAGTCACTCAAACCAAATAAAGCGCCGTGGCACATGAGATTCCAGCTGAACTGCTAAAATCTGGTAGAAATCTAGGTCTGTTAAATGCCATACTTCAACTACTTCTGGGAGGGAGGAGGTGATCCCAGAAGATTGGCACAGAAGCATCATCTGTCCCAACCACAAAAACGGTAAGAATTAGGAACATTCCTGTTTCGCAAAAATTATGAGAATTCTGTGTATCCGATTAGAGAGAATTTTCACAAAACTTTGAAATTCCCGCTTTCGGACCGACAAATCCCCCCGCGTGGGTTCTTGCCATCTTAAGTGGAAATTTACTGCCTAAAGCGGAAATTAAGGAATTTTGAGAATTCTCTCTAAATGAAATAAAGAGAATTCTTCTAATTTTCGCGAAGCATGAATGTTCCGAGAATTACAGAGGCATCTCACTAGTCTGTGCGTCCTACAAACTACTGACAAAAATTCTTGAAAATAGAATAAAGCCGAACGCTGAACGAATCCGTGGCGAATATCAAGGCGGTTTCAGACCTGGCCGATCTACAACCGGTCAAGCAGATCCTGAAAAAGTGCTGGGAACATAACTTTGACGTGTACCAAATCTTTGTTAATTTTAAGCAAGCAAACGACAGTATCGTTCGTGGAGTACTGTACAACATCATGCTGCAATTTGGTATTAGTGCGATTAGCAAAGATGGCGATGACCAACTCCGTCTCACAGATCAGGATACAAAACAGGTTGACTGATCTCTTTGAAAGACGTTCTGGACTGAAGCAAGGCCATGTACTGGCTCCGACGCTCTTCAACCTGACACTTGAACACGCCATCCACAGCGGTACAATGATTTTCGAGTCGACCCTTTTGATAGCGTACTATGATGACATTAACATCATGTCCCGAAACCTTTCTGACGCACAGGAACTTCTAAATAATCTTGACATCGCTGCAAAATAAGTTGGCCTACGCATTAGCCAGGACAAAACAAAAGTAATGATGCAATGAAGAGCGAGAACGCTAGAACAACCGAATATCAACGTCAGGAACGTCAGCATCGGATTCGTAGACGACTTCAAATACCCCTGCCGAAGGACGCCAATGAAACTGAGCTGTACGAACTGTACTATGAACTAGAGGCTTCGATAATCGTCAAACTACAACTTCTACAATCGGCAGGACATTTACAACGATTGGACGATGACCGTATGTCTAAGAAAACATTGAATGGATGACGCGTCGCGCTCGGTGGCCGCGGTCGTTCGGTCGCCATTCTACGATACTACATCTAGAGCTTGGAGTTCAAATCTCGGCGCGATCGAAAACCGACCGTGGGTACTAATAAAACTCCCACAGTGCTCCGAGCTTGTCAGTGTAAAGATGGCGCTGATAGGAGATACATGCTGGCAACTGCACTTCCGAAAAGTAGATATGCTATCGAAATGTCAACAACGCATAGAAATGCTAAAGATGTTGACGCGTTAATGCTTCTGGAGGGGTCAAGGCAATTAACAACAATGCTGCAATGAATACCGAGAGCTTTTTGGGAAGACTTAGTAGTCGAGGATGCTGGGCGTTCAAAATTGGAGAACGCGGTCACTTGACCGAGATAATTGAAGGACGATGATTCAGGTGGCCATATATTTTATTTTATATATATCTTGGACTCCATTCCGGCTCATACTCAAGGAGGTCCTGTAGCACCAAAACAGTCTGATTGCAAAAAGCAATCAACAGTATAGGATCACCCAAGGAAGTTACTTACTAAATTTGAATGATATCGAACCGGAAGAAATGCCCGGATCAATAAACGGACAATCGAACGATTACAGCATCCATTGGGACTATCCATTCGAATGTTCAGGTTCATTTAGTTATGTTTCAATTTTAGTTATATTCTCAAATCTGAAACTCAAAGAGAGGATTGACGCTCTCAGCGGCCGTGTTTGTTCGGTCACCGCTCTACGGTCTCGACGAGAATGGAGGTTCGATCCTCGGCGAGGACTAAAATTGCCTGTGGACAGTAGCGGATCCATAGGGGCCATGGGACCCCGGGACCCCTCCAAAATGTTTGGTGTCTATATAGAGCATAGTCTCTGAATATTCGAGAAAATACTGTTAAATAAAAATGACAGCAAATACTAAAGATACCCGACAAGGATGGATTCCTTTGCGCTACGGGTTCCTCTTCGACTGAAGCTCATGGTGCTAGTGTTGGCACACTTCTCTGGAACGATCGTCTGAACGAAGACTTGTGAAAAGGGATACCACGCAAGGTGGAGTGCTCTCTCCCTTTCTCTGTAATTGTGTAGTGAATACACTATTACTGTAACTGGTAAATTTCCGGGTGTTCTCAGTGAGGTGTTGTCGAAAGCTTACTCACAACAAACCATTTAGGCTAATAACTGTGGGGTAGAAGATAAAATAAATAAAATAAAATAAATAACTGGCGCAACAGTCCAATTTGAACCACGGCCTCGAGATGAGTTAGCATCATCTCATTTTCTAGATCGTGACGGTTTTTGTGCAGAGGTATGTGATCAGCAACACGCTCAACCGAGTTATTTACCCCATAATGGGTACTCATTTAACAGCTGAGTGGGCTCATATTCCGACACGTAAATCCCCGGAATCGAACCGGGGCCCAGTGCGTTGAAGGCGAACGTGCTAACCGTTGCGCCATCCGGACTACTAGGGGTAGAAGATAATCCGAACAAAACACAGCATATATAGGATAGTTCCAGTCGAGCTTCTTCTGCTGGGACGAGCCCAGTATTCGCTGATAAGGCGAAACTTTTATGCAGCTGTTTCACTCATGCTTGAGGTAGTTTTTTGGTGGACTGATGGAGAGGTTAATCGTAGCTTCCATGGAAAGGTGCAAAGGTTGGCCTGTGTTGCTTTTTGTGGTGCACTTAGGCCAAATACTTCTTTTGATTTGAACACGAAGTTTAAGCTGCTACTTCTTGAAATTTCTGGTGAATAGACGACCGCAAATAGGATCAGTCGACTCCATGACACTGGTCAGCAGGGCCGTCGAGAGGGGGGGGCGAAACGCCCCGGGCCCGTGTTTTTCCCAGGGGCCCGAAAATTTGCAAAATTGGAAAAAAACAAGAAAAAAAAGAACGTATCTACGCACTGAGCTTTTTTTTTTGCTCCTTGCCTTTTCAGACCACTCTGAGGCACTGAGCTACCGGTCGCCATATATGGGCCCCTACAAAAGTTGAGTAAGTTGAAAAATTATCTACGCTTAGACCTTTTTTTTTTGTTCATTGAGCTACCGGTCGCCATATATGGGGGCCCCTACAAAGGTTGAGTACCGGGCCCGGATTTTCTCTCGACGGCCCTGCTGGTCAGTGACTCTGGATACGCTGTAGCTGTAGTTCTAAGCAACTCAAATATTCCGACAACAACTGATCAAATATACGCTTGACAAGCATTTTTTTATTCTGTGAATATCACGCTGTCAGTGGGAAGACAACGCGTGTCTGTTGCTTAACTCATTAGAAATCTATGCAGATGGCTACAGGAAAAATATGGGATTAGAGGTCGGAGCTTTTTGCGATGAAGTTAACTTATATCTCTTTTTCAATCTCCCTGAGACTTCAATGTTACAGGTTACATCATTTTATTGCTTATTTTATGTGATTCTGGGTACTTGCTGAGGAATAACGGTTTATTCCATGGGCAGGAAAACCGGTACGGCTCCGAACATCTCGCTCCTGTGCCCACAGTTTTAAAGCTATCTGGATGGGCATTTAGCGCGTGATAGCTGCGGTTGCTACCTCTCTACAGGTACCCTAACCTTGCCGCTAGAGGCCGTACTTGCTGAGGAATAACGGTTTATTCCATGGGCAGGAACACCGGTACGGCTCCGAACATCTCGCTCCTGTGCCCACAGTTTTAAAGCTATCTGGACGGGGTTTCAGCGCGTGATAGCTGCGGTCGCTACCTCTCACAGGTACGCTAACCTTGTAGAGCGGACGAGTTCGCCAGGCAACAAGCGATGCTGCACAAATTCGTCGGAACATTTATACACCAATAGCTGGGTCTAAACTAGCTCTAAAGTTGAAAGCGACTAGCAGGAGCAACTGCAGATGGATAAATGCTAAAACGTATATTTCCGCAAAGCTGTTGTGGCCCTGATTGGACTCTAGTCGCATCGCTAAATTATTGTCGCTTAAAAAAGCCACATACCAGAGCCATAAGGAGCACGCTATTAGGCAATGATTACTGTAGAAGCAGCGGTGACGAGAAAATGAAGGCCCGTTTTTTTTTTCTTCTCTGCTCCTATCCTATTCTGCTAAAAAGTTGAAAGATAGTTGTTGAGTCCCACTTCTGCAAGGAATTGAATGACTAAGCTTATGTTGTTGGTGGAAAACTCCACCGTTTTATAAGAAGTTTTGTCTACTTTAATGATCCCCGGTGGTAACAGAACGAGCCCTATTGCAGTCGTCTCATGACTTTGTACGTTCATCATTCCTGTTTCTCTCCAAAAAGAAAAGTGTCCGCGCTTTCAATATATGCATGATTCTTGGAATGACGAAAGTTTAATAAATGTGGACATACCCTTAGGTCTCCAGGTAACAAACCAAGTAAGGCCCCCTCCGAACTCGATTTCTAGATCCGTCACTGCCTGTGGGCACTAATAATAGAGGTCCCACTGCGCTCCGAGCTTGACAGCATAAAGACGGCGCGGATAGGAGGTGCATGCTACCAACTGCACGCCGAATATACTATCGAATCGTCAACAAGGCATAGAAATGCAAGAGATGCTAACGCGCTAAGGTTACTAACAATTCCCCCGCTATCTAGCTACATATCTACGTCACTGCTTAGCAGAAGACTTGTCCGATCCTCTGTATCGTCCGAGTCATCTTTTATAATCAAGATAAATCCCAAAAAAAGAAAATAAAATCAGATTCATCAGTCACACGAATTAATACTTCAGAAGTACACTGGAGCGTGCAATTAAAAAGAAGAAAAGGAAAAAGGCCGCACTGCATATCACTCATCCCGTCTCGTCCTCGTTGCCTTTATGGCAACAACGATCAGCATGTGTGCCTCATGTGCCTCATCCCACGATTCCACATGATATGCGTTACATCACGCTGTTATTACTCCGTAATCCGACCGATACATTTTCTTCGTAGCGCTTCCTTTCACCATCCCGACTATGGCGAGAATTGCTAAGGCGACGAAGAGTTTTATAAAGGAGTATGATAGCGACTAGCGAGGGTGAACAAGATCACCAGAGTAAAGTACCAGTCCGCACCACCATGGATCTGATACCTCCTTGAGTGATCATCGTCGCCAACATCATCCTCGTATTTGTGGGATCCTGAACCAAACAACAAGAGGAGCGCATCTTCAAAACAACACACAAAACCGAGTGCAGATGTTTTGATCTGGACGCGATCAGATTCGGTTTCCTTTTGCATCAGATTTCAGCATCAAAATGTTCACCACCTGTTGGCTTCAACTTGGTGGCAAACAGTGCTCATGCACTATGCACATTTATTAACAGCAAATTAAATTATCGGTTTCGAATCGGCAAAACACAGAAACATTTTTGTATTGTACGAGTATGCATTGCATTGTCAAGGAGTCGGGAGGGTGCGCTGAAAGGGTTCCTTGCGGTTTTGTCGATAGAACTTTTGGCAAAAGGGATCCCTTCGATCTTACCCCTGTGCAGGACCATTTCTCAATTTGGCGATCCCATGAAATTGCACATACACACGTTCTTTGTTGATATTGTTACGGGTTTTGCATTCCGATCAAAGGATTAATGTTTCGCCGTATTGTTGATGAAAGTTGAATTGAGCTTATCCGATCGGCTTTGTAGGCATTCTTCAGCAGTGCCGTATTCTTATGCTAATGATGGATCGATCTTCGCATGGGCAACGACTGAACGAAGACACCATTGTTGGCGTTTCGAGCGGTTGATTGCTGAAAATTTTCTCTAGAATTCAAATATCATAATGGATTCGATTGATCATTAATTATGTTATGTGGGCATTTGATTGGTGTTTTGATGTAAAAATAATTGTTATCGATTGTATTGGGGCGCAGTGCGATGAAAAGATAAATAACAACAAGTTTGAGTAGGCAGGAGAACTGGATTTTCTGGGGAATAGCATTTTTTATGTATGATAGAATCGGCAGATTTAGTTTTGACGAGTAAACGGTGTCTTTCTCTCTGGATCCTGTTAACCCCTTGTGGGGCATAGTGCATTAACCACGCCGACTTTCCATCGGTTTCAACTGACTCCACGATTTACCTATTGTCTTACTCTCGGCCTCAACTGATCTTCTCCAGGTGTTTCGTGGTCATCCAATGCGGCGAACTGTATCAGTTTCCTGTGTGTTCCAATCGAGGGCCTGTTTAGCAATGTTTTCCGGCCCCTTTCGAAGTGTGTGCCACTTTCGCCTTTTTATGGAGGTGTTTATCTTGTCCTGGCCAGTAATGAACAGGAGAGAGTTTTTAAGAGAGAACTCGGGCAAGCGAAACGCCGCTCATGGTGTAATTTTTGCGAGCGCATCGAGGGCTCGGGAGAAGGCGCCAGACTTCGTAGTATTCTGTCTACTGACCCACCCATACCCAGATTTCTATTGAAACAAGACGGGTCCTGAACGACTTCGTGTAAGGATACTATTAAGTTTCTGCTTCACACGCATTTCCCATGCAGCCCGACAGCAACAATGCCCCGTTTTCCTGTGGGCGAGGGACTGGTTATTCCTTGTGACTTTGAATCTATTATCTCAGAGGCAAAAATTCTGTGGGCTATATCTAGCTTCGAGTCTTTTAAGTCAGCTGGACCTGACGGTATCATCCCGGCAGATTTGCAGCACGTGTTGGATATTGCTGACTCATGATTGGAAATCATCCTAAGGGCTTGTCTGGAACTGGTCTACATTCCTCCGGTTTACCGAAGTGACCGAGGTTGTTTTTAAGCCTAAGACGGGGAAAAGCTCACATGCGCGTCCGAATGACCGATTAGCCTATGTTCCACTCTGCTAAAGGTTTTGGAGCGCTTGATTGATGTACTACACCTGCATGCTACTATTCCAACACGACTTCTGTCTTCATCACAGCATGCCTAATGGAAGGCAAGATTGGTGGACACGGCCTTACACTCTCTGGTAGGTTACATTGAGAGGTCTCTCGACTGTAGAGAATTTACCTTGGTTGCCTTCCTGAATATCGAGGGCGCTTTCAAACATGTCGCACCTGCGGCTATAACCAATTCTCTCATCGGTCTGAATGTAGATGGATCGCTCTGTAGGCTTATAGACCAACTACTAGCATTTAGGGTCATTTGTACTCGCTTGGGTGCAGCATCTGAGCGCAGGAGTGTTAATAGGGGAACTCCTCAGGTTGGCGTACTATCCCCCTTCTTTGGAATCTGGCGGTTAACAAACTGCTTTTGGACCTGGAGGGTGTGGGATGCAAAGTTATCGCGTATGCGGACGATATTTCCATAGCAATCTCTGGGAAGTTTCCCTTTGTGCTCAGTGATATTATGTAGAATGCCCTCTCAATTCTGACGAAGTGGGCTAGCCAAGCTGGGGTTGGTGTTAATCCGGAGAAAACAAAACTTGTTCTTTTTACAAGGAAACCCAGGCCACCAATATTCGATCTATGTACCATTGCTGAACGGAATGAGACTTGTTCTCTCTGAAAAAGCCAAGTTTCTGGGCGTCATCCTGGACAGGAAACTGAGGTGGAAACCCAATATCTAGGAGCGAGTAGCTAAGGCGACGGTTGCGCTATACTCGTGTAAGAAGGCCATCGGTATGAAGTGGGGCCTGAAACCGAAGATTTGTTTCTGGCTCTATGTATCAGTTCTGCGACCTATACTTCTGCATGGTATTATTGTCTGGTGGACTGCCCTCAATTTTGCGGTTTACCGAAGTATGCTAGAGAAATTCTAAAGAATGGTGAGCATCACCATCATGGGCGCTTTTAGAACTACGCCAACAGCTGCTCTTGATGTCCTGCTCAATTTGCTTCCCCTAGATATTTTTGCTAAGCAGGTGGCCTCGAACCTAGCCAGGAAACTGGACAGTTAACTGTGGCAGCCACGGGACACTCGTCTGTTCTTAGCGGATTGGATTTTCCCGCGCGGTGACGGATTACACTCTTCCCAAGTATCTGTTCGGTAAGAATTTTGTAAGCCAAATCCCCTCACGGGACACTTTCCAGGAGTCAAATGCTATAAGTTTATACACCGATGGCTCTAAGACGGATAAAGGAGTCTGAGTGGGGGTGTACTCGGACAAGTTGAATATACTATAAACTTGTCACTACATCTCCCTGACTTTTGCAGCGCTCTTCAGGCGGAGATTGCGGCTATTTGGGAGGTTCTCATATGGCTCGGGCGTAATGTCATAGCTGCTAAGGTCATTATCATTTTTACGGATAGTCAGCCGGCGATTAAATCCCTTAAATATTGTTGCCGCATGCCGGACCTGTCTCCTGGAGATGGGAAAATTTTTTAACATCTCCCTTTGTTGGATTCAGGTCCAAAGTAGCTTTGACGGAAATTGCAAAGCGGATGAACTAGCTAGAAGAGGCTCTATTGGGGGGACCGGGTTTAGTCATCGCCATCTCGGGTGGTCTTTATCAGCGTGTAAATTGTTGATAAACGATGCCGCGTTGAGTACTGCCAACACGAGGTGGAGTAATGGTAGCACTTGTATGGTTACTAGGCAACTTTGGCCTAGGATCGATCCCAAACGCTCTGCGGAGCTGCTGGCGTTGAATAGACGTAACCTACGGACTCTTGTGGGGGTGATTACAGGGCACTGCCCGATTGGCGAACATGCTAGGAGATTGGGGCTTCCACACAATTATCTCTGTAGGAGTTGCGAGGATGAGGAGAAGAGTACCTTTTATCTGTTATGTGGGTGTCATGCCCTGGCTAGAAGAAGAAGGATTACCTTGGGGTCTTTCTATTTTGGTGATCTGGCCGACCTTAAGGATGTTAGCATCAGCTGGCTCCAGCGCTTTATCAACAGCTCAGGCTGGTTCATTGAATAGGTAGGACTCGGGTTGTGGAGTCAATGGCGGTATCACAAAGGACACAGTGGTGGTCTATGTGTGCTGTGTGTATCACGGCAGCCACTTTAACCTAACCTAACCTAATGAACAGGAGGTCGTCGTTGGAAATTACCTGCGGCCACCGTATGTGTAGGATGCGCCGTAGACACTGGTTCACGAAAGATTGCAATTTAGTTGTAATCGCCTGGGTCGCCTTCCAAGTTGAACAGCCATAAAGAAGCGCAGATTTTGCATTGGTTGTTGCTGTTGTTTTACATGTTGTTGTTTTGCCAGATGCGAGACAGTACATCAGCATCCGCTCCACCATCTGCTGTAACTACGCTTCCGAGGAAGCAAAAATTGCCCACTTTTTCCACCATCTGCCCCGAAACACAAATTACGCTGTCTTCCAACCGCTCAAAGTACTTAGTTTTGGCAGCATTGATTTGAAGCGCGGCAATGCGATTTTCGCGGTGCAGTGCATCTGTCATTTGAACTATATGATATTTGAAAGAAGACAAATACCGTCTGTCGAAGACACATTGACCGAGAAAATTGAAAAATGTTATTCGACACTTAAATTCAATATATTTAACTATATGTATGTATATATTCTGTGTATGAAAGTATGCACGGATGGATGGGTCCATTGGCTGCGTGGTACGTCATAATCACAGACAATGAAGAGTTGTCCTACCTTGAGCGGCTCAACCTTCCCATTCCACTTAGTCCGTTGCAGTAACTGCGGCAGATACTCCACAATCCTTCTTCTTCCTTGCCCTTTCATACCACTCTGCGGCTTCGCGTTGCTCTGCCTGTGTTGGCACTTCGCCCATTTTGGTGGTATAATCTCAGCTTCCTTCTGCAGGCAGCTCGGTCTTGGATCGTATCATCGCCAAGATTAATGCGTTGTTGTTGCTTCTTAATCTGATCGATCCATGTGTGCTTCCGTCTGCCTCGGAGTTTGGGTCCAGCAATTGGAACATTCATTGATAGTGCCTTCATGACTGGGTTCTCAGGTGGACGCCTTAGAACATGGCAATACCAATCCACACGACGATCTTCGAGGTTTTCAGTGATCGGTTGCTCAATAAGCAAGCTACCTCGGATGTAGGTACTTTTGATGCGATCCTTTTTGGTCACACCGGCTGATATTCGTAGCATTCATCTCATAGTCCAGCATTCAGACGCATAAATGAGTGCGGGACGTACGACCGTTTTGTACAACTTGCCCAAGATACCCTGTCTTTGGTATGCTAATTCTCATTTGGTATGCTAATTCTCACTCCATGATCCTCCAGTATCTTACACCACTTGGTCAGTGCAGTCCGCAAAGCAACGATACTCCACAATCCATCTCTTCCAGATTCGATCTTTAAGATTTTGGGATATCCTCCACTGCTTTCGTAAACAAATCGGCTCGTCATTCGTCGGCGTTTGAGTTGAGTTAAGGCAACCCTTCAAGAAGTTGCTGGGCGTTAATGGTTCCACCTCATCGGGAGAGATAGGCAAATCCGTTAAAGGACGACTGTTGATTACGTTTATTGCCTCAATTATGACACTGCGAAATGTTTCTAGGCGAGGTGTTTCGTCTTTTCATGTTCGTGCTAAAAGGCGTTTCACGCACTGAATAAGTCGCTCCCAACATCCTCCTGCGGTGGGATTGAAGCAATTGAAGATCCACTCGATATTGTCGATGGTAAGATTCCGTTTAATTTTACTTCGAAGTCCAGGAGTAGTCTGCGAGACTAAACTTCTGACTCGGCGAAGCTACGAAACTTGTTGAAGTATCAACCCACAGCGTTCCTGATTTATAGAGGTGCTTTTTTTGCTCTTCTTTGTGGTGGAGTACGCGTCTATACGTTGTAATGAACCAGCTGTAATGAACCATATTATGGTCAGGTAGTGCTGCTCCCACCGGCAGAACGAAGCAGCAACTGAAGAGTAGTGATCTGTTGGTGGTACGAAACCAGAGGTCGAGGGTCCCATTATATCCGGCCCCAGGTGCGACCGCGTGGGCGTCTGATCCGTCCGCCAACCATCCCATCCTTATCGACTATTTTTTTTCATTCCCCATTTTTACCTCCCCTGTTTGTGTTGTCTTCCCCAGGCCTATGAATTTTCGTTAATATGTAAAGGACAGGGGCAACGAGCGGCGAAAACCCCGCCCACATCTCCCGAGCTGAGCTACAGCAAGCATAGGCCGCTGCTTAGCTCGTTGAGTTGCCTTTTTCTTCGCTAGATGGCACGGTCCGACCTTCACGGTCATTATGCTACTTTAGGCTCCGTCCCCACGGGCATCTTCGGATGCTCACCAGACCGTCCATTACATATTTGGCGTCCAACGTGGGGCCCATTTCTGGTAAATAACAGGACTAAAAAGGACCTCATCGGGTTCCTTTTTAGTCCTTCCACCGTTATGCATCCCCACAAGCACATTAAGGCTACTTGCTCTAAGTCTTAGGACTTAGCCATCTTTACTTCACGTATTTTCCCTTCAAGTAGCTGTGCTTTCCTCTGTAGCACCCCCATCCTTGCTATAGAGTAGTTTTTCCTTTTAGATTCAGTTTAACAAGGCAGTCCTGCCTTTGTGTTCGTCTTTTGTGGTTTAGCCATGTACTTTAGGCCTCCATAAATGCTTCGAATTGCCGGCATTTGGAGCAGAAGCTCCTAATGAATCATATTATGGTCTGGTAGTGCTGCTCCCACCGGCAGGTCGAAGCAGCACCTGATGAGTAGTGATCTGTTGGTGGTACGAAACCAGAGGCCGAGGGTCCCATTGCACCCGGACCCAGGTGCGACCATGTGGGCGTCTGATCCGTCCGTCAACCATTCCATCCTTATCGACTATTTTTTTTTCATTCCCCATTTTTACCTCCCCTGTTTGTGTTGTCTTTCCCAGGCCTATGAATTTTTGTTAATACGTAAAGGACAGGGGCAACGAGCGGCGAAAACCCCGCCCACATCTCCCGAACTGAGCTACAGCAAGTATAGGCCGCTGCTTAGCTCGTTGAGGGACCTTTTTCTTCGCTAGATGGCACGGCCCGACCTTCACTGTCATTATGCTACTTTAGGCTCCGTCCCCACGGGCATCTTCGGATTCCCACCAAACCCTCTGTTACAACATCATAACAACAATGCGTTAAGCTAAAATAAATAAACCTGGGGACGTTTTTTTAAAGCTCAGCATTTTTGAAATTTCTTTTAGGTTCTTTTAAGTTCTTTTCGAAAACGGGACAATTCGATATCCCAAAACTTTTTAATGAACAACGGGATAAGGCGCATCGGGACGTATGGTCACATTATGTATATGTATACATAACAACAATAGCGTTCCACCGAAAAACGTAGGCTCCTATTATATTGTAGTACTTTAATTGGAAATTCGCTAGAGAGTGGGTAGAGTCAATTTTCACTTTAGGCAGTATAAACCTACCGTATTTGCCATAACGAAAATTCCTTTCAAATTTGCGACAATTCGTTCCAAACTTCGGAAGATTTTACATTAGAAAAACAAAAACCCCAATCGCATATATACAATATGTATTTCTTTGAAGGGAGGGTAAATTTCTATACCCAATGAATTTAAACGGAACAGCCAAGTAGTTGTGGGAGGTCGCTAACTCAGAATGTTGAGACATCATTTTGATGTTTTGTTATACAGTTTTTTTTCGCGAGTTCGAATCCTGCCGTGGCATGGATATTTGTGTTGTCTTCACCCTGTGATGTGGGCGTTACATTACAATAAGTTCCAGCTATTCCCGGATTAGGGCAAATAGTATAGTAGTATAGCCGGGTATTTAAGCCCCTAATCCTCTACTTCAAGTGAATTGTAGAATTAAGGCCATTCAGTCTAGGGATTGATCCAACAATGCAACTATGCCTTCCGGCTCGTCCTAGTTTACGCTTAGCTTCATAATACAGTTGCTTTCGTTACAATTACGTCTGATCAGACCACCCAAAAAGCCCATTAAAATCAGCACCAAATCTTTCTAGTTATGTGACTACAGACTACACTGCTTCTCTCTTGACTATTTCTTTGATCCAAAATCAGACAAATCCCTGCTATTCATTCTTTCGATTCTCGAGTATATTTCGAATCGACCAACCAACTGAATTGAATGAATGAAAACCTCAAAAAAGAAATTGATCCGATTCAAATATTTCTCATTACAATATGTAGTATACAAAAACCTCCCAAGACGTTGGCCAAACCTTAGACTGAGGCTCGAGAGAAAAAAAATTGCCGAACCTGGTTAAAGTACAAAGAAGCGAGACCAGACGCAGATGTTCTTTTGAGGAATCCAACCAATGGCGGTTAATAATACCTTCATGTACTTGCATTCATTCACTCGATAATAAAGTCAGTGACTGATTACCAATTAAAATACAATTTATCATTGACCAATAACACTAAATTTATTCGGTTTGAATACGGAAGAGTGTGGTAGTCACCACAGCATAGTCTACTGGCCTGGCTTGGCGCACTGTCATACCACCATGATGAGTTTTAAGGTGGATGAAATTGATGTTAAGAATAATTTAACGGTAAAAGTATTGATTAGTTTGTATGTATATTTGGTGAATGGATTTCAATCAAAATCCACTTAAGTGGTTCAATAGATAGAGCTACTGAAAGAAATATTGTAATAAAACAGAGGAAGACCAAGGGTCAAAGAAGCCACAAATTAATTGTGGATAATAAACCTTTGGATAATAAACTTGCAATTAATTGTAAGACCATTTCGAAAGTTTTTGTGTGCTGTTGACATAAAAACCAAATTTTCCAATGGATGGGCTAATCGACGGGCAGCAAAGCACCGGACGAATAAAAAGATGGAAAAACTAAAGTAAACTTTGGTACTCGTAATATCCTGGGAAGAGGGCAGAAATTATCAACAGAATTACATGACATATCGGAAAATGTCACAAAAATATGTACTCTATTCCGCTTGATATAAAAAAAAAACAACCTAATCTTTACCAATCATAAACTATTTACTATTACATTAAACCATTTTTGAAATTTTGTTTATCCTCCTCCAATAGATGTCAATCACCTGTTCAAATTTCTTTCCTACATTCAAACGGCCAAATGATTTCAAAGAAAACTCGGACCATAAACAGGAAATCTCAAAAATTATGCCTATCACCGCGATATCCACCTCCTGAGCCTTCTGAATATTTCTACATCACCTATATAGAACTTAAGATCTCAAATACAACCTGGTCCCGATCTGTTCCCACACCCGAATATGTTCCGGTCCAAGGATCACGTATCTATCGAATGTTGAGAATTGGAAGGTGCCTCCGTCTTTCATGTTCCCTGGAAGAGGAAGTCTTTTGTAAAACCACGGCACAGCATTGCGCAAGTTTTATAAGGCTCACGCAATTGCGCGTCCGGCATTGTTAATTTCTTGGACTCACCTGAGAGTTTGTTGGATGTTTTTTTCTTCGCGTTCAGGAAGTATTCATCAAAAATGGACCGCTACGCTCGCGATCATCTTTGAAGTAGTTATATCGGAAATTGTAGATGTCTGCGAAGTCTCACTGAAAATAAAATATCCGAATTTCTGTTAGATAGAGATGGTCGGGATTGCTGATTCACATTTCAAGATAAAACGCGTCCGAAGTGTGGATACCCTAGAACTCGTACAGAGTTATAGTAATGATAACTAAAACTACAAATTTGTAACGGTGATATGCATTAATTTTGACGAAAATTCTGGAAAATAGAATAAAACCGTACGCAGAACGAGTCATTGGCCAATATCAAAGCGGTTTCAGACCTGGGCGCTCCACAACCGATCAGCTCTTCTCAGTCAAACTGATACTTCAGAGGTGCTGGGAATACAACGTAAACGTATACCAAATCTTTGTCGACTTCAAGCAGGCATACGACAGTATTGATCGTGGAGTACTGTACAACATCATGCTGCAATTTGGTATACCGGCAAAATTAGTGCGACTGACAAAGATGACGATGACCAACTCCGTCTCACAAGTCAGAATCCAGAATAGACTTACTGATCTATTTGAAACACGCACTGGTTTGAAACAGGGCGATGGACTGGCACCGACGCTCCTCAACCTAGCACTGGAACACGTTATTCGGGCCATGAATATGGACAACAACAAGACGCTACTCATCAAGTCGACACAATTAGCAGCGTACGCCGACGACATCAACATCATGTCCCGAAGATTGGCTGACGCAGAAGAACTTCTGCATACGCTCGATACCGCTGCAAAGGAAGTTGGATTACGTATTAACGAGGGTAAAACTAATATAATGATGCAATCGGTGACAAGGACGCCTGCACAACCAAGCATCAATGTGGGGGACCTCAACACCGAGTTCGTGAACAACTTCATTTACCTGGGTTGCAACCTGTCAAGGGACCCTAACGAAACTGACGAAATCAAGCGACGGATACAGTTAGCTAATAAGACTTTTTTCTCGGTTCTCCCCATAATGAAATCGAAGCATGTGCACAGAAACACGAAGCTCCGCGTGTACAAAACCATTATACGACCAGTGCTATGCTATGGCTGCGAAGCATGGACCCTAACTCAAGCCTCCGAAAACATGCTAGACACTTTTGAACGTAAGGTTCTACGGCGAATTTTCGGGGCTGTTTGCGATCGAGATGGATGGCGCATCCGGTACAACCATGAGTTGTATGAAATGTACGATGAGCTGCAAGTCTCGAAAATCGTCAAACTACAACGACTTCAATGGGCAGGGCATGTACAAAGAATGGACGATGATCGCATGCCTAAGAGAGTAATGAATGCAGAACGAGTCGACGGAGCGAGACTTCGAGGACGACCGAGATCTCGTTGGGAGAGCTCAGTAGGTGTGGACGCCGCGCAGCTGCTGGGCTCCCAAAATTGGAGGACGCGGTCACGTGACCGAGATAATTGGAGGACAATGATCCAGGCGGCCAAGGCCCGACGTCGGGCTGTCGTGCCACGATGATGATGATGATGATATGCATTAAAGCTGTATGTCCTATACGTCCCGGCCCGTCCACGACGACGTTCTTGGCCATGGCTTTTTGTGTCGTCTTTCTCCTGTGGTGCGGGGCGTAAAAATAAGCCACAACATCTCCGAACTTGTTGCTGGTAGGCGGCTAAATGGGGGAGCAGGACGTTCTAGCTGGCAACTGCATTCTTCGAAACTAGTTTATGCCAACGAAACGTCGACTGCGCCACATGAGTAGTAGTAGTTTGTACAAGAGTTTCGAGTTAATCGTGAAACCCTCACACGAGAGCCGCCTGGCCAATTTAATTTTAATACAGGGTGGCGCAAAAGTAATCACCCTATCAGTAGATATTTTACTTAAATTTTTGCTAATGAAGGAAAATGTCAATTCTGTTTTGACATTTGTCATTTAAACAGATGCAGAATGCACGCAGATAAGCCATGAACCGATATAATCCTCAAGAACGTGAAATGATTGTCCCAATTTTTTTGCGTAATAATTCGTCTGCGTTATTGGCGCAGTGCTAATTTTGGCGCAGATATCCCAGCCGGCCGACACCATCTGGGCAAACACTGCGGCGTTTAGCCGTTCGCCTTGAAGAGACTGTTACAACACAGATTTTGCCAGACGTAGCTGGCCCGGAGTAGCCGTTCCGTTGGGAATATCGCCGCTGTAGCCGGAGATGTCTAAAAGAACCCCAGAATATCGACTATACGACGTGGGTACTCATTTAACAGCTAAGTGGGCTCGTAATCTGACACGTAAATCCCCTTTTATATCGAAAACTACCGCATTCAGTAGGATTCGAACCGGGGCCCAGAAGCTCTACGGAAGGCACGATTTTTTTCAATTTATTAATGAGTGAGAACTCGGAGTACTAGTCGGATAAATGCGCAGGCTACTGAAAAGTACATAATTGTGCGTGGGTCACTTAAAATGTTTATTAGTACTATTTTTTTTAGCAGGTGGGCAATCTTGTATAACTTACCGACGAAGCCTTTTTTAGCCGATAATATTCGGTGATGTCATATTCTTACTGACTAAACCTGAACACCTACTGTCACCACATCCACCCTGCGGGACCACTTCTCGGTATTGCTTCACAAGGCTGGGTTTGGCTAATCAGCCGCTATTAAGCATTGCCATCTAAAAATACCGGCCTGCGCTCAGCTGATTTTGATTGATGATGACTTCATCGTATCCACAATCCAGTGGTCGGCGACTGATGGCGGCGAGTCCCCGGTATTTGTGCGTTCCGTGTTTAGTTTTCATTTTCCGCTTTCAGTGTTTATTTGTTAGTAAAATTTCATCTAGTGATCCCAGAAAACAAATACGTGCGAAAGTGTGTTGTGCGGTTAAAAGATGTATTTTGTCAAGTGTGAACTGTTCCACAATACTCCGCGACTGATCCCCTGGGCTGCGGCTTCGACCAAATTGCTGCAAGTGTCCGGAAAGTGTGTTTTTAGAGGACTAAAATGCCGTCTGACGCAATTCCAATTGTAAACATATAACGTGCCGGGGACATCGTCGTGTGCAGTCACTGCCTTGGCAAAGGAATTCATGACATACACGATCAGCTGAGCGCTGGCCTGTATTTTTAGATGGCAATGTATTAAGACGTGCCGCCTTTGGCCTCTGTTCTTCCTTCTGATTCTTGTGAATCTAAAAAATATTAGGCGCGTTTTTTCAACAGTTCAGATCAGAGCAGAACAAAAATTGCACGCGTTACTCTAACAAAATTGTTCTATATGGAGCAGGTTGTTGGTGCAATGCGTGCGATTGTTGTTCTGCTCTTGATCTGGACTGTCAAAAGAAAAGGCGCCCATTGCGACTCACTGCATCCTAATTGCTTGTTGATCTCAGCATGTACTCTACCAAGTTTTCTGGGTAATTGGCTTCGCCCAGTTCTAAGTTCATCTGGGTATTCTCGGTATGCTAACGTGGACAGTGAAACAGCACGTGTTTCGCATGCTTTAGAACTCCATTACGTCTCGGGCAGTCTGGCAAGTCGTCCACGTAGGTGTAGGTACTCTCTGTATCCACCATGACCCGTGAGGAACAGAGTCAAATTGTGGTTTAACTCACCATGCTTTCGGTTCATCCACATGTTGATCCGCGAAATGAGAGTGTACATCCAACGTTAGTTCGCGTTTTGATAGTACCGGGCTTCGAACCAAGGGAATTTCAGATGCCAAATGCGATATTGAGGATTGTGAACTAATAGTCTCTTATGCGGGCTCCGCGTTTGAGGGTTCAAAATCCTCAGTATCACTTTGCTCGCTCTAGAAACAAGGGTGACGACTCACAAAATTGTCAATTTGGCATTTGGGGCTAGGTTCCTACAACCTAAAGTGGAAATGTACACTGCAGCCGCACTCAAGTGCGTATATGCCTGCTTTCGTTTTTCTTCGTATGCCTTATGTCGTTTTAAAACCGATATTAGCTGCATTTTTTTTAACAGTCCAGCTTAGAGCAGAACAAGAATTGCACGCGTTGCACTAGCGAAATTGTTCTATATAGAGCAGGTTGTTAGTGTAATGCGTGCGATTGTTGCTCTGCACTTGATCTGAACTGCTACAAAAAACCAAACCCTCTGCATGGACTATTTCGCTTTTTTTTTCCTGTGGACACTTTCGGCTTAAAATGAAACGTACATGGGCATGTTCTGTATGGCGTATTTCGGTGCCCCTGACCCCAACACTCCTTCCATATTCTCAGCGACACTTTCCTTTGTATTTTTTTCCTCCCGTCTGACTATGCTGATGGCTTAAGTAGTCGATCATCTTAAAGTCAATTCGTTCCATCTACTAGAATGTATATTGGGGTCATTTCGGAGACGAAGTAGGCCGTTTTATAGAATGTTGTACTAGCTGGGGAGCTGGCGGCCCATACGGTTACGGTATAAGTACCAAGGTTAGAAGTTTCACGATCGTTTCTTTGTAATGCAGGAATACGAAAATGTGAAGTCTGGCAAGCCTCCGAGGGTGGGTTCGGTTAAAATTACGTCATTTTATCAAGTTTGCCGCTTTGTATTATGAAAGATACTAATTATCCAGGATATTTTTATACCCTAGACTTTTAGTATAGGGTATATTGTTTTTGTCGCGACGGAAATATGTAACACCTTAAAGGAGGCTCCGGAGGTATAGCAATGTATATATTTATAAATGATCAGGGTCACCTCCTGATTCGATTTAGCCATGGCTGTCTGTCTGTCCGTCTGTCTGCCTATCCGTTCGCACGATAACTTTCGATAAAATGAAGCTAAAGCTTTGAAATTTTGGTCAGATGTTGGAAGTATGATCTAGTTGGTTGGTATTGAAAATGGGCATGATCAGGCCAAGAGAACGCCTACCTCCCCTACATATGTAAAATAATTAAATGTATTTATAGCTCCCGATTAAATAAAGATGAAAAGCTCTAGCTTTGGCAGATTGCTCGTGAGGGTAATCTTATACTCTCCTGGAAAAATAAAATCGATCAATTGAAAACTAACGGCAATTTTCTTACAAAGAGCCCCGTACTACCCTACTTATCGGGTTTTTTGTCTATAACTCTTGAACCAATTGATGTAGACACTTGATTTTTGGCATGTAGCCCTGGGGCGAGAAGCTGCTTGAGTTCTAGTAAGTTGGGCATAATCAGATCAAAGGAACGCCTACCTCCCCTACAAATTTCAAAAAATTAAATATTCATTTAATTACGATAACTTTCGATAGAATGACACTAGCGAGTTGAAAATTTGTTAGAATGTTGTTAGTAAGATCTACTAGGTTGGTATTGAAAATGGGTAAGATCCGACTCAACCAACCCCTACCTCCCCTACAAATGCAACTTCAAATAAGCGATAACTTTTGACAGAATCAAGCCAGCGACTTGAAGTTTTGGTCAAATGTTTGAAGTGAGATTGGGTTAGTTGGTATTCAAGATGGGTTAGATCCGACCTAAGGAACCCCTACTTCCCCTACAAATGAAACTTCCAATAAGCGATAACTTTCGATAGAGTGAAGCTAGAGACTTAAAATTTTGCTTAAATGTTTGTAGCATGATCTTATTTGTTGGTGGCAATAATTAGTAAGATCCGACCCAAGGAACCCCTACCTCCCTTACAAGTGAAACTTCAAATAAGCAATAACTTTCGATAGAATGAAGCTAGCGACTTGAAAAATTCGACAAATATTTGTAGAATGGGTCAGTTCCTTGATTTTGATAATGGTCAAGATCCTCCTGAATGATTGCCAACCTCTTCTACAATATAAACTGGTCATATAGGAAATTCACTTTTCATGCATATGGTCGTTACCAATTGGTACTTTTGGTATCACCACTAGGTCTGTACAAGTCTAGGGTATATACGCTTCGGCCTGGTTCGTGTCTCAAATAGTTTTCGAGATAATCACTAGAAAAAACGAAACAAAAAATTTTTTTTTGGTTTTTGAAAATATTTCAAAAGCGGTTAATCATAGTGAAAAAGTTTTTGAGATCAAATGAAAGATCGCTTCAAAATCCGTAGAAAATGTCTTACAATTTCTGACAAATATACTACTCTTTAAATGATGTTACCTCGAAAACTATTTCAGATACAAAAAAGTGGTCCGAAATTTTTTTGTTATATTTCTTGTGATCTGTAATTTTGTTTTAGAACGTTTTTCGATACGGTAAACGGTTTTTGAAATATTGTCCAAAAACATTCTGGATTTCTGAGTTTTAGCGGAAGGTTATCTCGAAATTTTTTTCAGATACGAAAAAAAAAATGTTCAGTCATTTTTATGGATTTTGTTGTGTTCTTTCATCTGGCCTCAGAAACACTTTGGCTACGATTAATCGTTTTCGAAATATTTAAAAAAAAAACTAAAAAAGTTGGTTTGTTTCGTGTCACGTGTCACTAGAAAAGTGATTATCTCGAAAAATATTTGAGACACGAAAAATATTTATATCAGACTTTTAAGAGATTCTTCGTGATCTTTCATTTTGTCCGTGAATGTTTTATGCTGCGGTTAACCGTTTTCGAAATATTAAAAAAAAAAAAAAATTAAAAAGGCCCTTTTTTCCGAGATTTTCCGAGATCCTATTCAAAGTCCAATTCGTATTTTCGAGCACTTTCGGCAGAATCTTCTCTATTGTTAAAATATCCTTGATAATTATTATCTTTCACAATACAAAGCGGCCAACTTGATAAAATGACATAATTTTAAATTTTTTTTGCAAATTTTAACCCTCTATGGCCGCTAAACCCACCCTCGGGGCTTGCCAGACTTCTCATTTTCGCATTCCTGCAAGACAAACAAACGATTGTGAAAGTTCTAGCCTTGGTACTTATAACGTAACGAAACGGCCATTAGCTCCCCAACTATATGTATGGTATGCGCAGCACAGTCTCAAGGCGCTCCTTCAGTATACCGAGCGGACATCCATATGTAGCGTAGCGCACCGCCCCAAACCGGTGAGGCGTACAGCAGAATCGACGTTATTACTATTGACAGTAGAAGCCTCCCACTCGTTCTAGGACCACCAATGTTTGGCATGATCCTTGCGAAAACGATAGTGTCGTTCGCTGCCTTCTCGCATACATACTTGAGGTGCACTGCAAAGCTCAGCTTCATTACTCCCAAGTGCCTAACGATTGACTTAGAAGTAATGACACTCCCTTCTACCCCTCCGTTTTATGTACGGTTAGCCCTAGATCCACTTTCTTCTTGATAGTTGTGATTGCCTCGCTGGCATATATTTCAACATATTCCGGGGCTTTAGCGCCCGCAAATATCGTCAAAAAAGTGTCAAAGGTTCCTTGAGGAATACATGCTAAAACCTTGAATTCTTTAGGCCCTTTGCCAGTTTTATTTAGATCTTGGTATGAGAGGTAGGTTGCCATCTTTTGCAGAGATGTGTGGGTGTATGTCCAGTTCGCGGAGTTAAAAGCGTTCTTGACTTCCAGTGTGACCACAAAACAGCACTTGTGCCACTCATTGCGAGCCTTGCCTGGCCAGTAATTGACTTGATTGTGTCGATAGTGGAACCCGCTCTTTGAAAACCGTACTGTCGGTCCGACAGACTTCCCTTTTCCTCCACGATTTGAGATAGACGGTTGAAGATAATCCACTCGAACATTTTCCTTACGGTGTCCAGCAAGCAAGTTGGTTGGTACGAATTTGGTTCGCTCGGCGCCTTGTTAGGTTTCGGCTGCAGAATCAGTTTTTAGGGTTTTGTATTAAAAACAAAACCCTTATGAAATCGGTCAAATGTCTGTCCGTCTGTCCATGGAATATCTCACGAACGGCTGAAGCTACATACTTGAAATTTTGTAGGAATGTGTAGAATTACTATAATTCGCCGGAGAAAGCGAATCGTTGTAATAGCTCAACTTTAAGGGGAGGTCCCCATAGAGGGGAAATGAAGGTCGAAATTTTTTTTTCGTTTGGTATAGGCAAGTGGGATATCATAAGAAAGGTACCGTCGGGTACATTCCATTTTTGGATTTTTTTTTTTAAATTTGAAGAAACGGGAAGAGAGGGAGAGGGGAAAATATGGGATCCGAGTTTGTCCCCCCCCCCCCCTTGCATTTCGAGGCAGCTATACTTAGAAATATGAAAATTTACAGAAAAGTGTCATTTTACTGGCGTAGGAAACCTAGATTAATAGAATTTTGAAATCTCATCAGAAAAGGTTAATAATAGTACATTTCTATAGTTGCAGTTAGCACACCCCTGCACCCCTCAAGCGCACCCGAGGTCAAAATTATTGATGGCCAATGATAACCAACATCATAGGCAATAATATCTCTAAGTTTCATTACTATCACATAATATTTAATAATAATACGTTCATTCAAATTTTGACATTTTGACACCATCCGTACAAAAAATGCACATAACCGGCCTTTGCTACGTACTATGAGTACTGCATACTTCAATGTTGTTGTTTGTTGTTTTTCATAAAGTGAATTGAAGTTAACCATTTCTGAAAGGGTAAAGATTGGTGGGATAAGAGTGGGAGGGGAGAGAAGTGGAGGGGGGAGGTAGGAGTATTTTTTTTTCATCTGGTATAGGCAAGTGGGGTGTCATGAGAAAGGCACTACTGAGTACATTCCATTTTTGGCGTCTTCTTCAAATTTCAAGAAAGGGGAAAAGAGGTAGAGGGGAAAATATGAGATCATAATTTGTCCCACCCCCTTACCATTTCGAGACCGTTACACTTAGAAATTTGAAAACATACAGGAAGGTGGCTTTCAACTAGCCCAGAAAAAAAAAATGTGGAATTTTGATATCTTCTCAAAATAGGTTAATAATAGTATATTTCTATTTTATAGTTACAGTTAGCACACCCCTGCATTTGTCAAACTCATCCGAGGTTGAAAATATTGATGGCCAACGATAATCATCAATTATATCAATCATGCAATAATGTCTCTAAGTTTCGTAATAATCACGTAATATTTAATAGTAATACATTCATTTAGATTTCGCCATTTTGATATCATAAATACAAAAAATGCACATAACAGGTCTCTTGTACTACATACTAGTACTACGAGTACAACATACTTCCATATTGTTTTCCGTAGAGGTAGAGCGAATTGGAGTCAACCATTTTCAGAAGGGTAAAGATTGCCGGGAGAGAAGGGACGTATGCTGGTCGCTGACTCTACTTTCTATAATTATTCAAACAATTTATTTTCAATATTTTTTACGCAAGCAATTTGCAATATCGTCTTAACATGAATGGTTAAGCATCTCCAAGAGTAGGACAGTTCATCTCCTGGCATGGGACACTACAAAACCCTCGGATTGCGGGCGTGGCCCTCTATTTTCCGGTTTCATTTTTCTTTTTCAAAGAAAGATTCCTTTCGCTAAGTTGGTCTCGAACGTCGTATCGGTATCAAACGAACCGCCAGTTTAAGCGCCTTGATGGGGATTCCCTCTGGGCCAGGCACTCTACTATACCCGATTCTCGAAGTGATTTGGAGAAGCTCATCCTTCGACATGGCGGGTATAGCTTCACCATTGGAAGTTACTTCTTGTCTCATGATCTCTAGTTTATGCTGAGGAACACTTCAGTTGAGACGTAACATTAGTTATTAGTAATACATTTCTTAGGGTCTACGGTATAATTCAACTACAATAAAAAAATGGTATCCCGTCTTAGCAAGTATCAACAGTTTTACTTCCTTTTTTAAGCCCATCTGCAGTCGAAAAAGTATCGACATTTTAAAGTTATGTATACTAAAATCAACATCAGTGAAACCAGATCAAAGACTTTTGGAACTACCAGTACAATGACTGCAGATTATAAAAAACTGTTTTCATTCATGAGATCAGATCATTTCTTAATTTGTAAGATACTTCTACCTTCTTCGTTTTCGGTTCAATTTGGGGATGTTTACAATGCAATTATGTCGTGGAATGAATACGAGGACCAAAATACGAAATTTTAATGATCCTTCATTTAATTTCGCGTCAATCGTCTTCAGTAATCGCTTCAAGATCACTTCATATGCTCATTTTTATGAGTGATAAAATTCTTTAATGACCAGCCTAAAGACAAGACATAAAATCTTCAGAAAAAATTAAACACATCTTTCCAAAAAAAAAGCTAAGTTTTATGTCACCGTTTTTTGTCCGCCCTCCATCTTTACCATCTTCATAAAATCTAAACAGATTCTCTTGCGGAGGTTTTTTTTTTCCTTTTTATGAAGATAGAATTCAAGCGCCAATATTCTTTTTAGATGGGAACTTATGATTTGTACCGTCTTTTTTATATTAAGACTACATTACTTCGTCTTGGGACGATCGTTACGATTTAATCAGGTCTTTGTGGTCACCTTTTTCAGGTGATATGGAAACGTTTATGATGCAATTTAGTGCCTGTAATGGGATAATTTTCACCACACACATTTAATGTTTTATTTGATACATTTAAGATCGTTACTTTGAAAACGTTAAAAAATATGCAGATTTGATATTGTTGGGCGAAATGAGGCTGAGAACTTTGTCGGAAGACTGTGAAGAAAACTAAAAAAAAAAACGCCACTATCTTTATTTTGATAATATAATTGTACTTAATGCCAACATTGTAGCAGTTTGGGTGGATGCTTCTATTTATGGAACAGGGTGTATTAAATTAATCAAGGGGAAATTGGAATGCGTATTACATAATTTCCCCAAAGGGTAGATTAAAAGGCTCCAGATTTGCCATATCTTTTCTGATTTCCGGGCAGTACCAATAGTAGTGACGACAAATGTTCCTTTTTTCGAGATGGCGTTCACATTTGTGTACGATGACTATATTTATACATGCTTCGCTTCGCTCCGAATTGCCGGTTATGCGTGTGCGGAGTGCGGCGCAACGAATACTATTATCGATGCAAATTATCAGAACTTTCCGCAAAAAAAAAACTTATTAGCTTTATTGTGAAATAGGCGTCCAAACTCATACAAAATGTTTGTGACGATTTATCTGTTATTTTAGGTGCGGTGACATATACGCCCAACTAGTTGGCCGTCCTCCCAGAGGGTGGTTAATTAGTTTTAAATATTAAAGTAAAGTATTCGTTTCGGTTGTGTTTTGTTTTGACTATTCTAGCTAGCGTGGTTTTGCAGTTATTGCGTTTCTAGTAATGTGAGATCGACGTAGTAGTAGTCAATTTGTTCTACATCAAGACCACGTTTTTTCCCCTTAAATATGAAACATTCGCAAATTTTCAAATCTAAGTCTTTAATCTTTACATGCCGTTCGAAAGCTAATATTATATTATGGGGGAACTTTTGTCAACTTTACAGAATTGTCAGTTCAAAGTACCGTTACAATATTACTTTGTGAATTTTCGATGAAAACCCGATTTTGAAATTTCTTCAAAGTTTGGATAGTTGTATCTTTGAAGTAACGGTGAATTTGGCAATCGGGAAAAAACTGTTTTATATGAACTTTTATCTAGTTTTAAAAAGTGATGTCAAATCCCAGATTTGATGATTGGGGAAGTGACAAGTTTTGATTTTGTAAGTACTCCTGGTCGATTCCGTAAAATACCTGGGTATTACTCTCGATAGGAAACTACCCTGAACGGAACACCTGAAGACTATCTGGGATAATGCCACCAGAGCCCTTTGGATCTGCAGACAATTCGTAAGGAAGACATGAGGAACAAGCCGTCGAATAGTTCTTTGGATCTACAAGGCGATTGTCAGACCCATAATTGATTATGGAGCTGGAAGAAATCGAGTTCCCAGGAGGGCAAAGCCACACTAGGAAAAGTCCAAAGACAGGCCTGCCTCATTAGCATGCCATTAGCAGCTGCCCTACTGCCGTCCTCGAGGCACTACTCGATCTCCCTCCACAACACATTCATCTAAAAGCGGAGGCTAAATTAGCAATAGCGAGGCTTAGAGCCAATCAAATCTTGCATAAACTGAATTCAGAGGAGAAGAAATGGCTCCTTGAAATCAATGAGCCAAGTATGCCATGTGATCACTTAACGAGGGAGCTACGCTTCAACCGACTCTCCTCTAATGTGATTTGGAATAGAGAAGAATGGAATCTGAGGCACTCATCACTCCCTCCGTATACTATCATCTGATTTACTGATGGCTCCAAAACTGATGAGGGTACCGGAGCAGGAGTTTTAGGTCCTTCTACAAGACTATCGATCCCCATGGTGAAGCACCCGATGGTCTTCCAAGCTGAAATCCATGCAATTCGGATATGTGCTAGTGCATTTATAGATGCCTGCTACCGTGGAAGAAGCATTACTATCTTTACTGATAGCCAGGCTGCTGTCAAGGCTCTCAATACCCCAGTACTGACGTCTAGGTAAGTACTTGATTGCTACGAGGCTTTGCAGAGACCTGGTTTGCACAATAAAGTCATAACGTGTCCAGGGACCCAGTATCGCTGGCCATGTTGGCGTCTTAGGTAATGAGATTGCCGATGAGTTAGCTAGGAAAGCATTTGCCATCACATTTATTTGACGTGAACCCTTTTGTGGTATACCCCTATGCAGGGCTGAAATTTATATTAGGGAACAGGAGCGTATAGATACCGTTGCGTACTGGGAGAGTCTCCCTGGCTTGAGACAGTCCAAACTGTTCATTCCAGGCCACTAACGCAAACCTGGAACTGCTAAATCTGATCAGGAACAGGGTATGAATCATTAGCGGCCTTCTCGCGGGGCACTCGACCCTGAGGTACCACCTACACAAAATGGGCATTGTCACTGACGCCAGCTGTCGCTTTTGCGATGCCGATGATGAGACATTACTGCGCATCCTATGCGAATGTGAGACCCTTTCTCGTCGTCGCCTAGAGTGCCTAGGAGATTTTTTCTCTGATGTGGATGAAATCGCCTCACTCCAATTTAGACAGTTGTGGAACTTTATTGGCAGGATCAGACTTGATCGCCAACCCTAAAGCCACACTAGACCATATGGGCCATAGCACAATAGACCGGTCCTGGTTGCGGTGCTTGTGAGCCTCTCCAAAACACATTCCGGCCAAAACACATTCCTAAATTTGGGTGAAATCGGTCCACTATTTCATAGACCTCTCATAGGAACGGTGGAATCGGAAGAAGTTTTACTGCTATTTTCAAAGTGGTAAATGCAGATGGATCAAATTTATAGTAGCACAGACCAAAGAAGGTGTGTGGTATAATACCGTTTTTATACCCTAGACTTTTAGTATAGGGTATATTGTTTTTGTCACGACGGAAATATGTAACACCTTAAAAAAGGCTCCGGAGGTATAGCAATGTATATATATAAATGATCAGGGTCACCTCCTGATTCGATTAAGCCATGTCTGTCTGTCTATCTGTCCGTTCGCACGATAACTTTCGATAGAATGAAGCTAGAGCCTTGAAATTTTGGTCAAATGTTGGTAGTGTAATCTAGTTGAATGGTATTGAAAATGGGCATGATCAAGCCAAGAGAACGCCTACCTCCCCTACATATGTAAAATACTTAAATGTATCTGTAACTCCCGACTAAATAAATATGAAAAGCTCTAGCTTTGGCAGATTACTCGTGAGCGGAATCTTATAAACTCCTGGGAAAATAAAATCGATCAGTTGAAAACTAACGGTAATTTTCTTACAAAGAGCCCCGTACTACCCTACTTTTCGGGTTTTTTGTCTATAACTCTTGAACCAATTGACGTAGACGCCTGATTTTTGGCATGTAACCCTGGGGTGAGAAGATGCTTGAGTTCTAGCAAGTTGGGCATAATCGGATCAAAGGAACGCCTACCTCCCCTACAAATTTAAGAAAATTCAATATTCCTTTAATTACGATAACTTTCGATAGAATGACACTAGCGAGTTGAAAATTTGACAAAATGTTGTTAGTAGGATCTACTTGGTTGGTATTGAAAATGGGTAAGATCCGACTCAAGCAACCCCTACCTCCCCTACAAATGAAACTTCAAATAAGCGATAACTTTTGATAGAATGATACTACCGAGTTAAAAATTTGGTGGAATGTTGCTAGTAAGACCTACGTAGTTGGTGTTGAATATGGGCAAGATCCAACCCAAGGAACCCCCACCTCCCCTACATATGAAACTTCAAATAAGCGATAACTTTTGATGGAATGAAGCCAGTGACTTGAAATTTTGGTCAAATGTTCGAAGTGAGATTGAGTTAGTTGGCATTAAAGCTGGGTAACATCCGACCAACGAAACCCCTATTTCCCCTACAAACGAAACTTTAAATAAGCGATAGCTTTCGATAGAGTGAAGTTAGAGACTCGAAATTTTGTTTAAATGGTTGTAGGGTGATCTAATTGGTTTGTGGCAATGATGAGCAAGATCCGACCTAAGGAACCCTTACCTCCTCTACAAGTGAAACTTCAAATAAGCAATACCTTCCGATAGAATGAAGCTATCGACTTGAAAAATTCGACAAATATTGTAGAATGGGTTAGTTAGTTAATTGATTTTGAGAATGGTCAAGATCCTAATGAATGAGTGCCAACCTCTCCTATGAACTGGCCATATAGGAGACCCATTCTTAATGCATATGGTCGTTGCCAATTGGTACTTTTGGTATCTCCACTAGGTCTGTAGAAGTCTAGGGTATATACGCTCCGGACTCCGGGCCGAAGCAAAGCTTCGGCCTGGTTTTAATTTGAATTGGAAAATTGCTAATTTGATTCGGAAAGAGGTCAGGTTGGTTTGCTTCAAATTTTTTTTAATTTTAATTAAAAATTCGATATACGAGTATTTTGATTTTTTATTGATTTCATGGCCCCTTGGGTGCTGTAGACTTTTAAAAAGAAAATATAATCGTAACATAAACGCAATAATTGAGGAAATAGCGTATGGTAAAACAGGGTTAAGCTTCGCCCCCAAGTAACCACGTTTATGTCTATTATAACTTCAAAATCATCCATCAAGGTAGGTGTATATTAAATCGACTGATTTCTGCTATTGAATTCATTTTCTCGATACCACACCTTCAGGCACAACTCTATTTTGCATGGCAAACCTAATGGGAGCGTCTCATCCGCACTGTGAGCACAACATTTTCTTCTACGGCAACATTGCGATCTCCTGGCAATTTAAACCTACACAAACATATGTACGTATGTCAAAAATTGCGATAAAATCGACATGGGTCGTCACATAATTTGCAGGTGGAGACACCTTCATGACTTCGGCAATTTCTAGTGTTAATTTGCTAGAATCACCTGACCTTGATGACCTTGACGGCTACAATATGCGCGAGCGCCCATCAAAACTATCTAGACATGTTCTACGTATTCTTATTAAATTACAAAGTATGCATGTACTCGTATGTATATTCATCTCTACACATTTCAGCCGAGCTCATCATCATGTTCTCAAAATTTAAATTACAATTTGAAGCATTGAAGATTTTTATGGCTGCCTCGCAATTAAGGCTATGATGCATGATGAATATGCTAAAATTAAATAATAATTTACATGTGAGACGAAATTATTGAAAAACACCTGTTGGGGGTTTTAAGAATATTCTTCGATTGCATAACCATTACTTCGCACATAGTCTTTTTTTGCATATGCTCAAAACGGGGGGTTCGATATTGAAAGTTTAATTATAATGATTTTTTTTCAGGTATTGTATTGTGCATAGTTTTAAAGCGGAGAATCTATAATTACCGCAAAGTATCTATTAAAATATATTTATCGATATTTTCTATTAGTCTAGTCGAGTGGTTTCGTAAAACCATATTTATGGGCTGGCACTTCTACACCAGCTTGGTTCAAACGTATTTTGCGATATGTTCTTAAGTTTGTCCAAGCTAATACTAGAGGTGCGTTTCCTTGCACTTAGTTCTGAAACATTTGCCAGCATTACACTAACCAATTGATCGCGATAGTTCTCGAAGAAGTTTCAGTATAGGAATCTTATTCTTTTAATATGTTTCATTGTTTAAGTTATATATAGCGCAGACAATTCATTCTAACGATGGGGTTTTATTTGGACTAGTTACGAGGTAAAGATATTAAAAGTCCCCGGACCAAAGAGGCGAGGAAAAAGGAGAGGGGCAGATAGGTACTTTTTTCAGATTTTCGTATATATCTCGAAAATCAAAAAAAGTGGTTCAAGCAAAATTAAAGAGCGCTAAATTGCCTATAAGAAGGTCTTGCATAATTTTGTTTGTTTGTTTTGTACTTTAAGAGATACATTCCTAAAGATGTATATTTTTCAAAAGAAAAGTCTTTTTGCCTAAACATTTTTCCTTCCTTCGACCTTTTCTTCAAGTAATACTTCTTCTTCCTTGCCCTTTCATACCACTCTGCGGCTTCGCGTTGCTCTGCATGTGGTGTTGGCACTTCGCCCATTCTGGCGGTATAATCTCTGCTTCCTTCTGCAGGCAGCTCGGTCTTGGATAGTATTATCGCCGAGATTAATGCGTTGTAGTTGCTTCATCATCTGATCAATCCACGTGTGTTTTCGTCTGCCTCGGAGTTTGGGTCCAGCAAATGGAACAGCTCCTTCTTGCGGAGTGCCTCTCATCGTACTCTTGCTGGCTTTAGCACCTCCCCATTTATACATTATAAGCCTGTTCGAGAGTAGCGCTTCGATCCATTTCCTTAAAGTTTCATTGACCCCAGAAAGTTCCAGGGCCTCCACTATAGCCTCCATGGTGACATTGTTGAAAGCCCCTGCTATGTTCGGGAGTGTATCAAGAGTGAATTCTTTGAATTGAAGGGATGTCTCAATCGTGAAGACCACCTCATATAGAACGGTTTCAACCGATTTCCCTTTCATGTAAGCGTGCTGAGTTCTAGAGAGGTACGAAGGGTGGATGGTTTCCCTAATGTACCCATCTATGCATTTTCCCATTGTTTCTAGCAGAAAGGACGTTAGACTGATAGGTCTAAAGTCCTTAGGATTGACATGGCTGCTCTTGACTGTTTTGGGGACGAGCACCACTCTAGCCTCCCTCCACGCCATAGGTACGTAGCCTAGTCGGAGACATCCCTTTAGTATGACAACAACCCAAGGAGTTATTATGTCCATGAGTTTCAGCAGCATTGTCGATATGATTCTGTCAGGACCTGGTGATTTATACGCACCAAACGAGCTTATCACCCACTATACGCGTCTGCACGTGAATAGTCCCGAAATCTTGCTTTTTCTTGCGTCGCCATTTCCTGTTTCCGGCCATGTAACGAGGGTGTGATGCTCCTCACAGCCAGGAAGTGTGCGTTTGGAAGTTCATTTAGTGTTTCTGCGCTGTTTTCCGTCCAATCTCCATCCTCCTTGTTCAGGGTGGAGCGCGGTGTCGGATTTTTGGAGAAGACTTTTCTTAGCCTTGATGCTTCCGTCGTTCTTTCAATTTGGTTGCAAAAGTCTCTCCTGCTATTCGTCTTGGCGGCTCTTAAATGTTTCTTAAATGCTTTTAGTTAGTTCCTGTACTCGCCTCATGCATCGTCCCGCCCCGTGCGTTTGACGTTGCTGAACAGCTTCCTTACCTTGCAGCGGGCTTGCCTCATCTCCTTGTTCCACCATAGTGGTTCGGTCTTCTTTGAGGTTTTCTGAGGGGACATGTGGCATTATATGCTTTAGTGAGTATGTTGGTTAGAGTCTGGGTCGTGCGCTCCAGACTTGTAACGTTACGTATGTACTGCCTACTGGAAAGTTTGGTATCTATAATTTGACTGTACGGCTCCGAGTTAGCTGTCCTCGGGTTTCTGTATTTCTTCGTTTCATTTATGGTTGTGAAACCTACTTCAAAACTTATGTACCTATGGTCCGAGAATGAGGATCTATACAGGACCCTCCAGCTCTGAACCTCACACATATCACCGTTTAAGTGTAGTCTTACCTAGTACGCTCTTGCTAGTAGGCCCCTGTAAGTCGGTTCCCCTCCACGATTAGCTATTTTCAAATTATAGTTGAGTAGAAAAAGAAGTAACGACTCACCTCTCTTGTTACGTATTCAAGCAATGTGTGCAGCTCCTGCGGTGGCGCGGGTTTGTCGTTAGCCATGTATGCTGATGCGAGCATAAGGGATCGCCCTTGAGCGCCCTCTACATGTATAACTGTCTATCTTCTATTAGAGTTTAGAAGGGTATTGAGGCTGTTCCTTGCCAAGATGGCTGTCCGCAGCCTGTCCACCTTCCGACAGCTTATAACGTTTTAGTTCTTCGTTGAGAGTCCCTTGACGTGGCCCTCCCCAGAAATCCTCAGTTCCTGAATGAGTGCCACATCATAGCTTCCCTCCTGTAGCGTGTGCAGCAGCTCTGCTGATGCGGAACTGCTATGGTGTAGATTTATTTGAAGCACCTTTAGATAACGCTATGGTTGATTCATTAGTGTTGCGGTCGTTCGAGTAGCGTCTGGATCATCCGTCTCAGATTCGCTCTCATTTTCACTAAGTGTGATGTTATCATCCGCTTCGGTCAGAGTTTCTAGTTCCTTCTCCACCTCTTTGGCTTCCATGGTGTTTTCATTCCGTCCGCGGGATGGCGCTTTTTGAGCTTAAGATATACGCTTCCTAAGCCCCACGTCATTTTCCCGAATCGAGGGAAATGCAAGTTTATATATCTCCGTTTCCTTGTTAATTTGTGGGGTGATAACTTGCGCTCCTTCCGCTGTCGGTCCACTGGAATGGTGGACCTGCCAATTATCCGTCGGTAAATCGGGGTTTTTTCGTTGGAGCAGTTGGAGCGAGATGTCTGCGTGTAAGACCCTTGGCATTAGGACCTTCGCCTTGGGTACCGCTGGAATGATATCCCGGTCAACTATTTCCAGCTTGGCACCCTCCCGTAAGTATCGGCATAGAGTATCTACACCACTTCAGTGTTGCGCCGTCTTTGCAGCTAATCATTTTGACGCCTTTGAACCACCCAATCAAACGATAGCACAGGATTGTTCGCGTTCGACATTTGCTGCACCAGTTTATCCAGCAGCTTCATTTCCACTGCTGACCACCTTTCCTGGCTAATCTTGCCGAGATGAATGTTTCGGTCGATGAGCGCTACCACCAAGTGTCGTCTTGCTGCTTCTGCTGTATTCACTTCTTTTCCGGCCTCTCCGGCCTTTCCGGTCTTCTTGGAAGTGCTTGCTGCCGTCTCTTTGGCTGTCTGTCCTGTAGGCGCCTGGTTAGCTCCTGGCCTTACCGTCAGCTGGGTCGCTGCCATTTTACAGTCAGCTTTTGCGGTTTACGTTGCTCGACCTTGTTGTGGAACTGCGGGTCAGTACTCACAAAGTCTATTCTTGTCTCTAAGCATTTCCGGCTTTCTTCAATAGTTTCCTTGGCCCATGACAAATCCTCCGCCTATTTCAGAGTCAGAAGATGTCGGTTGCCAAGTCTTTCATTTATTCTTAGTGCCGCCTTATAGCGTCTAAGGGGCCTGCGCTCCTCATTCGACGGTTTGGACCTATTGGCAGAGCGCCGTTCAGTGTCCTCTTTCTCAGGGTTGGGCCTTTCGGTCGAACGCCATTCAGTGTCGATTGCCATTCAGCGCCCTCACCAGACGATTCGGTGCTTAACAGGCGGTCCTCCTCCGCTTGGCTCAGTGCTGTATCTTGGAGCAATCACTGTCAAGCTCGGTATCGAGTGTGAAGATGTCTCTTGCGCATTGTTTTTCCAAACCAGTAATATACACATCAGAGCCGCCTGGTTTGCCCGCTGATTCAATTATTGTTGGGTGGCCACTGGCGACTAAGGAGGCGCTTACACCTGTCGAGCCCTCGCCGGTAGATGCAGCCACGACTCCTACCGACACTTGGGTAACTTGCAACACCTTAATCCGCTCCGGTCGGAACCCACGCAAGGGGAGTGTGCTTTGGTTCGGCCTTGGGCATTGTTTTTTTTTTTGTAGAAATAATAGTTTCCAAAATAATCAACGAGAACTGACTTTTGACCCCCTCTTCTCTACACTTCCGGACCCTCTATCATTTGGGACTTTTGACCACATATTCAGGAGACTGCCCTAACAATTCTACCAAATTTCAAAAATACACGATTTTTTTCCTAATCAGCCTTTTCGGACTTCCTAGCCTAGACTACAGTAATGAGAGTGAAACATACGAAAATATCGAAGTTTTATGGACTATGTTATCACGCTTCGATGTTTTATATGCAATTTTCCGATATTGCTCTTATATAGGCATTTTTATTAGGTTGGTGCAGATGAAATGTCGGATTTTGCAATGACTTGAAGTTGGCTGCAATTTTTATGTATCAAACTGCCACCAGGCGGCCCTAATGATATGACATATTGAAGTATAAATACTGCTACCTTGGCTTATGGAGTCGTTTCGGTTTTGTACTTCATGGTGAGTGGTGAAAAAAAAGAAAAAAAACTTCGAAGCGAGTGAAAAAGGACTATTTTTCCTTTACGAATTTAATCTAGAGCATAACGGAATGGAAGCAACGAGGAATATCCACAGTGCATTTGGACCTGATACGGTTAACGAACCAACCACTCAACGGTGGTTCGAAAAATTTCGATCCGGGGATATGAACCTTCGAAATGAGCCACAAGGAAACCCATTACCATCGATCGATAACGACGAGCTGCGTGCATTAGTGGAGTCTGACGCCCGCCAAACCATAAGGGATCTTGCGGAGAAATTGGGCGTGCACCATTCGATAGTTTGCCGCCACTTGCAACAACTTGTAAAAGTGAAAAAGCTTGACAAGTCGGTTTCGCATGCTCTTACTGAGCAAAACATGGCGTGTCGAATGGAGATTTCTAGTTCTCTTCTCTCCCGAAAACAGAAACGAACCGTTCTTGAACCGAATTGTGACCTGCGATGAAAAGGGGATACTATAGGTATTATTATTATATACTATGGGGGATAGCCGAAGCAGACCACTTACGTTTGGGTCCCTTTTCGCCCCCTCCCGGTCATCAGTGGCTTCCAGATGTCGACTGATAATTGTCGACCTCTTTCTTCATCACTGAGTCCCGTGTTATTGCTAGCATTTGTTTGAAGCTGAGTTCACTCATGGCTTCTACACTTATCGTGTGCCTGCCTGTGATCCTCAACCTCGTGCTAGCCAGTGCTGGACATTTGCACACAATGTGTGCCGCCGTCTCGGCCTCCTCCAGGCATAGCCTGCAAACGTCATCTTCCCCGATTTTCATCTTGGCCAGATGAGCCTTAAAATTACCATGCCCTGTGACCAAGGCAGTTATCCAGCTTAGGGTACTCCGTTTATAACTAAGTACCTTTCTCGCTTCCCTGCCTAAAGGGCTGGTTATTGCATTCCGAGCTTGTTTGCAAGTGACTAGCTCCTGCCATCTTTGTTGATGCATGGAGTCCATCCACTTCCCAACCTTCGCTCCAATCATGCCGTTCCCCAGAGCAACTCTGGGTTCTGGGCCAATGAAAGTTGCCGCAGATCCCTGTTTTGCTAGGGCATCCGCCGCCTCATTTCCTGTTGTACCTATGTGTCCTTTTACCCACATCAGCGTAACCTCATTTTCTGAGGCACACGTGTTGAGCTTCCGGACACACTCTAGTACCAGTTTAGAGTTTATGTTCGTCTGCTGCATGCGTCTGATCACCGATTGGTTGTCCAGTGCAATAAGGATTTTCTTCCCCCGCACCTGACCTTCATGCAAGTGGTCCAACGCATGCAACAAGCCAAGCATCTCTGCCTGGTATACGGACACATACTCTCCTAGACTAAGCGCACATGCTAGGTTTAGCTCTTCAGAGTAAACCCCCGCCCCCGCTTTACCGTCCATTAAAGAGCCATCAGTAAAAATGCTGATGTCATTGTACATACACTCATTATGTGTGTTTCCATCTGCAATGTGAGTCTTGTGTAGTCTTTCAACTACCCTACGTCTACTCATGCCTTCTACCGGCATTAGAGTCTCCCTGACCTCATCATGAATAATGTCTAGGATGCTCTTATGACCGCTGCTAGTTCCAAAGCGATGGCACATGGCATCCCTTTCCATGCGTATTGCCGAAAGCGCCGCCGTTTTCTTTATAAATAAGTCCAATGGCGGCAGTCCCAGCAATGCCTCCATTGCTCGCGTTGGTGTGGTGCGCATTGCACCACATATGCTTACGCAAGCTATCCTTTGTACCCCATCTAGCTTCTGCTTTGTGGTATTCTGCATGGCTTTTGGCCACCATACCACTGATGCATAGGCTAGAATAGGTCTTACCATCATTGTGTAAATCCAGTGTGTCGCTTTAGGTGAAATTCCCCACCTACGAGTACACACTCTCTTACACTGATGCAAAATCCTTTTCGCTTTTTGGATCTTTTCATCAACGTGAACATTCCAAGTTAGTTTCGCATCTAAGGTAACTCCTAGATGCTTCACTTCCTTGGACACCTTGATTTCCGAACCAAAAAGCCGTAAGGGAGTTATCTCTATGTCTTTCCTCTTACGAGTAAAAATCATAGTGTTTGATTTACTAGCTTTTATGGTTAGCTCTTGCTCATTACACCATTCTTCGGTTACTTTGAGAGCTTGTCCCATGCAACCTAGAATTGTGTCCATGAACTTTCCACTGACCGTGAGTGCCAAGTCATCGGCGTATCCTACAGTGTGTACGCCCATCGAGTCCAGTTTCCAGAGAAGACTGTCCACGGTGATGTTCCACAGTAGAGGCGAAAGAACACCTCCTTGTGGGCATCCTCGGACTACCTTACCCCGTATTCTGTCACATCCACTGCTAAGATTTACCGCCCTCTGCTTAAGCATAGAGTCGATCCACTTAATTATAATGTAATCAACCCCCCGCTCAAACAGGGCGTTCCTTAGTTTGGTAAAGGAGATTTTATCAAAAGCACCCTCTATATCCATAAAAGTAGACATAGCGATCCCGCCATTGTTAATCTCTCTCTCTGCAACTCTAACAAGTTCATGTAGAGCGGTTTCCGTAGATCTGCCTGCTCTATAAGCATGTTGGCACCTACTCAGAGGACTATACATTAGCGTGGTGTTCTCCAGGTAGTTCACCAACACCTTTTCCATTGTTTTCAACAGGAATGATGTAAGGCTAACCGGCCTGAAGGACTTTGCCTCTGTATAGTCTTTCTTTCCCGGTTTAGGCAGGAAGACCACTTTAGCCTCCCTCCATGCCTTCGGGATGTAGCCTGCTGAAAGACAGGCGACGAATATATTCCGGATCCTATCTAGTAGAGCGCTCATGCCCCACTGTAATAGCGCCGGGAATATTCCGTCCATTCCAGCCGTTTTAAATGGAGCAAAAGAGTTTATAGCACTTTTGACTCCATTTGGAGTTATTATCCTCTCAGCTTCTTGTTGATTTACCCCACCAGCTCCCATGTTACTTTGAGGCCATGGTTGGTCTGACTTGAAACTTCCAGGAAAATGTACCTCCATCAGGGCCTGCAACGTTTCTTCCACTGTTTCTGTCATGGAACCATCAACTTTGCGTTTCAGCCCCATTTTCGAAGCAGTGTCTTTCGATATCATCTTCTGTAATCTGCATACTTCCGACGTATCCTTCATGCTAGAGCAGAATTCCCTCCACGTATTTCGTTTCCGAAGACGTAAGGTTCTTTTCAGCTCCCTCTTTTTATCCTTGTATAGTTCCCAAGAGTGAGAGTCTCTCTTCCTCATGTAACGGTTAAAGGCTTTCCTTGTCTCTTTTTTCATAGACTCCAGTTCCCTACTCCACCATGGTGTTGGGTCCTTTTCGTCCACTACTGTGGAGGGACAAGCGTGTTCGAAGGCGCGATTAATAGCGGAGTTCAGTTGTTCCACTGTTCGCTCTATCTCGACCGTATTCCGAGGTATTCCGTCTTGAATATCCTCGACTTGTTCCAATAAATATGTCTCGTACTTAACACGATCAGTATTTTTTGGCACTCTTATACGTTTGCGTTCGCTACTCCGTTTTCTGCCATACAGAATTTCAAACTGGATAGCCCTGTGATCAGACATGGTTAGCCTGTCCACCACTCTCCAATTCTGAACTCTGTCAAGCATATTAACAGAGCTTAGGGTAATGTCGATCACTTCAGCCCTTCGTGCATCCACGAAGGTGGGAGCGACCCCCTTGTTTGCTACCAGCAGATTGTACTTTTCCACAAATTCTAGCAGCTGCTGTCCTCTGGGATTGTCATCTGTGCTGCCCCACACAGTGTTGTGCGCATTGGCATCACAGCCTATGATCAGGGCCATATCTCTTTCTTTACAATACCTTACCAGATTTTCTACTTCCTCTGATGGAGGTGGTTCTGGTGCATCATAAGGGAGATATGCTGATGCAATTAGGAATGATCCTGCACCACTGCCGATCATTACTACCGTAAGATCAGGCGAGCAGAGATGCATCATTTGTACTGCACGTATTCCATGACGCACCAGGATGCATGTCCTTATTTTACCGTTCACCTGTGCATGGTACAGATTTGCGGTTTGTTGTGACAAACCCCTAATTTTGTTTTGTAAAATCCAGGGTTCCTGTATCAAAGCTATGTCCAGTTTCTCTTCATCAAAGCATCTCGTCATCATCGCTGATGCCGCTTTGCTGTGATGAATATTCAGCTGGCACACAGTTAGTGTTCCTTTGTGCATACATTCGACAGTTTGCCGCCACTTGCAACAACTTGGAAAAGTGAAAAAGCTTGACAAGTCGGTTTCGCATGCTCTTACTGAGCAAAACATGGCGTGTCGAATGGAGATTTCTAGTTCTCTTCTCTCCCGAAAACAGAAACGAACCGTTCTTGAACCGAATTGTGACCTGCGATGAAAAGGGGATACTATAGGTATACAATAATCGTCGCCGATCGGCCCAATGGCTAGATGCCGATGACAAGACACATGCCGAAGCCAAGCCTTCATCCAGAGAAAATAATGCTGACTGTTTGGTGGTCTGTAGTTGGATTTATCCCCTATTGGTTCCTCCAACCTGGCGAAACCATCAATGCTGGGAAATACTGTGCTCAACTGGACGAAATGCAACAGAAATTGACAGTTCAACGACCTAGGCTAGTCAACAGGGATAGAGTTATACTGCTTCTTGACAACGGACGATCTCAAGTATCGAGAACAACGAACCAAAAATTGAACGAGTTGCGCTATGAGACTCTTCCTCATCCGCCATATTCACCAGAGCTCTCGCCAACAGATTACCATTTCTTTAAACATTTGGATCACTTTTTGACAGGAAAGCAGTTTAATAATAAAGCAGCTGTCAAAAATGCCTTCGAGGAGTTTCTTCGAACCAAAAACTCTGACTTCTACGAAACAGGAATAAATGCGCTTGTATCTCGTTGGGAAAAGTGTTTCGCATCAGCTGGTACCTATTTCGATTAATAAAATTATCTTTAAAAAAAAGTTACAGCTGTTCAAAAATTTACTACTGAACCCGACATTTCATCTGCACCAATCTAATACAATGCATGTAATGCATAAGCCTGTTACCAAACTTTTATGTTTTTAGTAATCTATTAGTATAAAAATCGATGTCTTTATAATTTTCTCATGGTGGATTCATTTTGCATCTTCCCTACACCAAAGTTTAAGCGAACAACGGAAACATTGATGTTGAAAAGCATCGGAACCAAAACTTTGATACCAAAACATCGATGTTTGTCTAAAAGCATCGGTGTTTTCAATACATCGATCGATGTCGCAGCCCTAGCTTCAATAGCAATTTGTTATATTTCATGGGTTGCTGGAATGTAAATTTAGCCAACTTATTTCATGTTGCAAGGCGGTAGCCACACGAGCTAGCCAGGAGTAAACGATTGTACAAATCGCATTTTGCACTTTCGAAGCAACATTCCACACCACATTTGTAGATACTCGTACGCAAATCAGTGTCAAGTCGTTTATCATAATCATAGACAAAAGACAAAGGTTTCAATTTTGAAACAAACGCTTCAAATGCAACTAATGATTGACTCAATTACATTCCGATAGTATACGAGTCCTAGCGCAAAAACAATTTATCATCGCATCGCTTTTTAAGAAAAATTATTATCATTAGGCGATCCAAATGGTTTATTAATTTGGAACCCCTCCAGCAATATAATAAATGAAATATGCATTAAATTAGCAACCGATAATTGGTAAGACATCAGAAACGTGCGTATGCAACCGTTGAACTCTACATGACCTGAAAAGTTCATGTGATTAAATTTTATTCACAATTTCAGCAAACATCACAATGTCAATATATCAATTATTATGAAATTTGTAATACATAAAGCTTGGAATCTTTTTTTTTCTTGCTCGCCAGATACACTAACCATATAAGTTTAGGCTCATGAGTCATCATACGTATAAAGTGGCAGTGTAACAAACTAGGAAGTGTAACTTTTTGACTGTCAGTCTGTCTAACCGAGCATGCAAACACCATTCATTTTTAACCACCATTATTCACCATTTTCGTATTACCATGTATACCGTCTTGTGTGTGCTCATTTTTCGTGCAGTTTGGTACAATCAAGGTCATTTATACAGATATACCGTCGAAAAGCTCCAACTACCTGACGAAGGAGGAAAAGCACCGGAAAAAAAAAGAAAAAGATATAACCAAAAAAAGGCTTCCCAACTACAGCTCATAGTTGCCAAGATTATATCGCATTATGTTTAATAATTACAACAATCGTTTTGATTAATCTTTTTCAACATGCGATTTATCTCTGCGGTGTTTCTGGTGTGTGTTGCAAAAATTGATACAAAGATATATAGATGGATAGATACAGTATACACAAAAGCGTACAAGTGAACATTCAACAATATTCAGATACATTAATCATTTACTGGAAATTTGTGTTGTTTATGCAAATGTCGGTATAACGCGGTCCGATGATTGCGCTCCTGCTCCTAAAGATACATTTAAAAGTTAGCAACAGCTAGAATAAGAAGCGGTTTCGCGAATGTTATGGACCAGATGGGATTGCAGAGTTCTTCTTTAGTTTTGAAGAATTCCAAAGGTATTATTATTGTGCTTTGACTTATAAGCTCGGCTTACGGATGTGCAGAATGATGAGTTGCTTCCAGTGACTAACTGCACATGTGTATTTATGGGAGTTGGTCATGGCCGAAATATTTCCTGGTTCTTTGCTGCTTTTTTTTTCTATACCGGATAAATTCGCAAACTATCCCATCCTATCCGTAAGATGTTATGCTAAATATGCCCGGACACATTAATGAATGCTTCCCGTTTTGTATTTTGATTTGTACGTCGGGCATTTAGGAGTTTCGGCAAGTTCCTAAAAACTTGTAAATGTGAGATATGTGTGCATAGTTTTTCACCACGTTTTGGTTTTCAAGAATTTAAGGTGAAAATCATGAATGAAAAATAATCGAATCATGAATCATGTACTTTTCACATATGGGAAAAGACCTCAGTCATGGATTGGAAACACTTTACTTCATAAATCTGACCCCATCTCCAGGAAAGAACTTGTTATGAGCGTGGAAAAAAATCTACTTGTTTGTAAAATTCTTATTTTATTTTTATTTTTTCAATATTTTTTCCGGTACATTTTTAGTGGAACGAGGCGCTTCCTCGCCATACGTAGGAAGTTCAATTTAAGGAAAGGACGTGACTAACCACTTCTGCAGACTGTCTATCAAGGCTTCTACTTCGTACTGTTGGATGGGGCCTGTATAAAAACGACCACACACTGTCGAGCATGAACTTGAACTTAATGTGAAGTGTCTTGAGTCATTCGGTACAAATCTTAACGCATCGCTTGATGGTTCAAGAAACATCCCCCAAATCTGAAGAAAATTGCCACTGAGTGTCCGGGCTAATTCCTCTCCCGTTCTTTCGGTATTGACACTCGGCTGTAAGCACATTTCCAAACATTTCCAGTAGGTATCATCTTCCAAAAGCAACCCTGTTCTAAAAAATTCCCCGCCAAGAAAAACTCCTCAGCCGCAAAAAGGATTGATATGAACACAATACCGCCAAAGTACTCGTAGCTTCGCGCCTCGCTCTATGGTATGCATATTGAACCCTGATTGAATTAGTTATTTTCTTTCAACACTGATTGGCGGAGAGCTTCGTAGCCTAAAGTGCGATCAACACGCAACGACTTATCCATCATTTTATCGCAACGACATCGTTGTCATTATTGTTGTCATTTTGTCATAAATTCATTCGGCGGTGAATCGATGAGTCCAACAAGAAACACACATGGTTTTCCTGCCAATTTTACGTTTTCACTAGCAAATTTGAGCGATGATTTCAGTCTCGACCTGAGAGTATGGAACATGTTTTGAAGAGAGGCTTTCGTCACACACAGTCCATACGTGTTTTTTACACTTTTTTTCATAGCCTTCCCTCTTTTTTCCCTCGTTTGTCAAACCAACTGACTGAAAGTTGCAATTTGTGTCGGCTTTTTAGAATATTTTTGTTTTCATTGCCTACCTATCAGCGGTTTCGGTATGACTGACAATCACGACAATTTATTTGGCAGCCGGGGGAACATTTTTGTGGTGTGTGTAATATGTCACAGTGTGTAAACGGGTACCAAGAATTTACGCTGATTCCCGTTCTTTATGTAGTCCTCATATTCTCAGGTCCCGACCGACAGAAAAATTACAATTAGCCTTCTGTGTGCCAGGTGGGGTGGAATGGGACTATCATTCCACTTTTTTATTAACAAAGAGTTAAAATACAACATGAAAAATCCAACTTTTTCGTTCAACTTGTATGGACTGTGTCATACCTATTGCATGTACATAGTATCTTGCTGAGGTGTGTCTCGCATAATTTAATCTTTCTGTCGGGCGAGACTGAAATCATCGCTCGAATTTATTACTGTTTGTTGTTGGACTCGTCGACTCACCGCCGAACGGATTTAATGACAAAATGACAGTGATAATGACAACGATGTCGTTGTGTTAAAATTATGGATACGTACTTGCGCGTAGTGATGTGTAACACCGTAACGAGTCGCTCTTTTTGAACGACTCAACAGAATGAGCGAAAGATTCGGCACAACGACATAGCCTCCGAGTCGTTCAATTTAAGAATGACACACTGTAAAATGAATACTCAAATTAAATACTACGTAACGCATAGAAAATCCACTTTTATTCAAAATTTTTTGATTACATATATGTATTACTTTCATATTCCTTCACACCCCATCTTATGAAACTAAATTACCATTATCTATCTACCAAACCAATCTCATCTAAATACAGTCATAATCATCTCTATGCAGTATGCAATGCACGCATTGTGTATACTTCTAAATAGGTATACGCACAACAACTCATGCTGACTGCAAGCAAATCAAAAATCATTTGCTTACGTCAGACCGCACATCCACGTTTCCACAAATATGAGTACATAATACAAACAAAACATTCTAAACAAAAGTAAACATCTTGTATCATCATCTCAAGTTCAACTTTAGATGAAAACGATGCAAAACCAACAACCAGGCAATTTTGTCCGTATACTATGGCACGAAATGAGTTATTCGCAATGCGAGTTTTGAGTTTTTTAACATAAACCGCATACTTCTATATTTCACTCAGTATGTGCTGTGAGACATACTAGGCTGTGGTGATACCACCTAACATAAACATTGATTATTTGTGTAATTCAGTATTGACTCAAATTTAAATGTTTAACTCACGAAGCGCATACTCCAATTACTCAAATTCTCTGCCAAATGAGGAATTCATGGCATGGAGCTTTTAGAACAGAGTGGAATGATTTGACTGACTCCGAATATAGGGTCAAAAAAGAGAGAAAAAATAAATTAGGGTCGCTCACCACGGGCCTGCCAGCCCGTTTTCATGGGAAATAGTGGTCCGATCTGGCGGGCTCAAACTAAAGGGCATTGGGGGGGTCGATGACTCCGAACTGGGGTCGTCCACCCCAGATTGGCAACCCTGTTTTCATGGGAAATAGTGGTCCGATCTGGCTGTCTCTAACTAAAGGGCATTGCGGGGTCGCTGACTCAGAATCGGGGGTCAAAAAAGAGAAAAAAAAAATTGGGGTCGCCCATCCCAGATTGGCAACCCCGCTTTCATGAGAAATAGTGGTCCGATCTGGCTGGCTCGAACTAAAGGGCATTGGGGGCAGCTGACTCCGAATCTGGGGTCAAAAAAGGAAAAAAAAAATTGGAGTCGTCCCTCCCAGATTGGCAGCCCCGTTTTCATGAGAAATAGTGATCCGATCTGACTGGCTCGAACTAACGGGCATTGGGGGGTCGCTGACTCAGAATCTGGAGTCATAAAAGGCAAACAAATTGGAGTCGTCCATCTCAGATTAGTAACCCCGTTTTCATGCGAAATAGTGGTATGACCTTGCTAGCTCGAAGGGCTTTGGGGGGTCGCTAAATCAGAATCTGGGGTCAAAAAAGCCGAAAAAATTGGGGTCGTCTATCCCCGATTAGCAGCCCCGTTTTCATGGGAAATAGTGATCCGATCTGGCTGGCTCGAACTAAATGGCATCACCGACTTCGAATGGGGTTAAAAAATAAAGGAAAAAACTGAATTTTTAAAAACTACGACCTTTATTGAATATGTTATTAACCAAGTTTCAGACTCTTTGCATGACTCTTTTTGAACGACTCTTTTTGAACGACTCATTGGAAAGAGTCAGAGCTTATGTGCTGGCACAGTGAAAATAGTCATTATGCCCATCACTACTTGCGTGCAAATCATGGTGTTAGCTCTTATGCCAAGTACTGTTGCCTTCTCGCCCGGATCTCGTTATAAAGCTCCCGCCCTATAAAAGACTCAAAATGCACTTCAGGCTAGAAAGTATTAATGGACTATTTTCTACTCCGTTCTTCTTTAAATTGTTCAACTTATTTTGTTTAATGGAAGCTCTCCGCCAAATAGCGTTGAAAGAAATTAACTAATTCAATCAGGGTTTAATATGCATACCCTAGAGCGAAGCTACGAGTATTTGGGCGGTATTGAGTACATGTCAATCCTTTTTGCGGCTGAGGAGTTTTTCTTGGCGGGGAATTTTTACAACAGGGTTTTTTTGGGAGAAATGATTTCTTTTTGCATAGTAGTAGTCGTAGTCCGGATGGCGCAACTGTAAGCACGTTTGCCTTCTATGCACTGGGCCCGGTTCGATTCCTACTGAATGCGGTAGTCTTCGATAAAAAAGGGGATTTACGTGTCGGACTAATATGCTGTACAGGGTGTGTGGTAGGTTGGGGTTGTATGGTTGTATGATGCATGATATTAATAATAGCTACGGGGATGTGAATTGTGTTTGAAAAGAGATCCGTACAATAGTTACATAGCAGTAGTTGCATTACAGATCGAATCCAAAAATTATTAGATGAGGCCTATTGAGATTTTGGCAAAGAAGAGATAATTTGAAAGAATTGAGTTCCAATAATAATAAAACTGAAAAACAAAATAGTTAGCAGCATGCTCCAATGATTATGAGGAAGTTTCGCATTTCATGAAGTGTCGGGTTTCTCTGAAAGCCTGCCCAAATACACTGTACACACCAAATTATTAATGAGATACCAAAACTATACAATTAAAATTTAAAGAGAAACGACAAATATCAACACATGAAAAAAACATAAAATGGAGTGAATGGAGATACAAACTGGTCATAAATTCCGGAATTCTTCAATTGTTTTCGTTAGTGAATTGACCATTTTGAGACGACATTGCTCCTTCTGTCCCTAAAATATAGCTGTTGTCATATGGTCTGCCCGTAGGCTCTGTTTACGTTATAAGTGCACTTTCAGCCTATTTTCTCACTTTTATTAGAAGGCGCAACAGAAGAATTCCCTAATTAATGATGCTTCCTTTATTAGTAATTTGTTCATGGATACAAATTTGGGACAGACCTGATTTTGCTGAATGTTCGATAACCGACCTCATTTAATCATTTTTGATTAGATTTGCTATGCAACAGCTGCAAGAATGGCGTTTCATATGCTGTACATTTCATTTTCTCATATAAATCATTAGACGTCATAAAACATTCAGATGGTTTAAAATTGCCGTTTCAAACAATTAGCACACAATTGTTTCAAATTTCCTTTTCCGCCTTGCAAAATTTTTAGCATGGCCCCTCATTTTTTTTTTATAAATACCTGTATTAACATCTCAATAAGCTCTATCTTTAATAATATCATGCATTAAACAACCCACCTCCTCCAAATACTTGAAATATGTACGCATATACCATTCCCACTATCGGTGTTAAGTCTTCTGTAGATCCGAATGACTTTAAAAAAGTTGGTAGACACCTACTTGCTAAGAATATCATTTTTCTAGTTCAAAGGACTCAAAGTGCTTTCAACAGTAGTCTACTGCATTCGCCTCATCACCCCCTCCCCCCCCCCCCCCCCCCCCCCTCATATGATACTCATCTTGCCTCGATATCGCTTCCTTGCCAAGAACATCCTTTTTCCCGCCCATAGGACACAAAATACCTTTAACAGTCTACTGCATTCGCCTCATTACCTCCAATCATGTGATACCCATCATCCCTCGATATTCCTTCTTTTCCAGAAACGTCCTTTTTTCTTCTCCAAAAAACGCAAAATGCCATCAGTCTTGATCGAAGGACTCAAAATGCAATTAACAGAACTCCAGTGCATTGGCCTCAATCCTCATTACCACGATTCAGAATATACCCATACCTAACATGGTTTTTGTTTCATTTCATAATAATAGAGTTCTTTTGTCCTGACGCACATCTTCAGCAGCACCAAAATGTAATCGTTTTGTACTTACCAAAAGAAGCTATACCAAAAGGAAGCTATATACCAAATTTAGTTGAACCACGGACCACGAGTAATGCCTGAAAGATTTTTTTCTTTGAAACCATTAAAAAGACTTAAGCGAGAAACTCTATAAAATATCACATTTTTGGATATACCTTTTTATCTACTGCACGAATCAGAGCAAATTATAGCCTATTCACACCCTTGGAACACAGTAAATCTATGAGAAAAAAAAGCAGACCTCGATACGCTCCCTACGAGGCTGTAGCTCTGTCAAAGTACAACGAGATCAACGAGAACATGAAAAATTGAAAAAATAGCGATTTTCAAACTGTCATATCTCGGGTGCTTTTCCTCGTATCGAAATCAAATTTGCAGCACTTTGTAAGACGACCGGAGGCAATGACCATACGAAATTTGAGCCCCCACAATCACCCGGAGCCGGATCTACAGAGGTCCGAAAACCCGTACTTGTTGTGTCGCGTAAATATAGTCTTGGTTACTTTTCCAATTTTTTTTTCGATTTTTTCGTTTTTCTTTGGCGGGCGGGACGCTCCCGCGTCCCTTAATTAAAGCAACACACTACCCGCAAAATATGGAATATCGGTTTTGTGTGGTAAAGTAGTTCGAAAAACGCTGCCAGGCAATACCCCAGGTGAGGAGTGCCAATATTTGGCGATCCAGGGAAAAAAAATAATGGAAGTTTGAAACTTGGCGCGATTTGTTGGTTGGTACTAGGAGTATATCATACTAAAAGTCTCCGCCTGTGGGATGTAAGCTCTCGCGTGGGGAGTTTAAAGGGAATATTTTGGGTGTTTTTGGAAATATCTCTGCAACTATCACTCCCAGCGATAAATGCTGTAAGAATAAAATAGAGTTGACAAAATTTTCTATAAAAAAGGTGCGAATCATTTTTGTCGTAGAACTAATGCTTTCAAAGATACGGGGTGACAAATAATAGGAATTTTACTGCATTTTTTTTTCTTTTTAGATAACTCGTTAAAATTAAAAGTAAAGTTCTGAAATTCGGCACGGTAATTGGTTGATACCTGAAGTACATTATGTTGTAATTAGAATTTTGAATTGCTCAGAATTATTATTATTGTTTGAATCTAGTACTTATTTCAAAGAATGCATATTGGGAATCGACATTGTGAATTATATTTTATTGTTAACCAGTTTTCTGAATAAATATATTTTACTTTAGCTCGAACTGTCCGTGAGTATACACTGCTCGTCACCAGAATAGGTTCAACGTTTGTGCAAAAATAAAATAGCTCTACCTCTGTAACCAACCGGACGATTTCAATGAAATAAATTTTTATGGATAGCCCAAGATGTTGTTAATGAAGTAAAATAGTTTGGGACTTAAAGCACACATTATAATTTATTTATAATTTTTTTTTTCTAAAAAACATAAAAAGTTCATTTTTTGGTCACCAGAATAGGTTTAAGCACAAAATAGTATAAAAATTCATATCTAAAGCAAAAATTCAAGCTTAGATTGGTTGTAACATACAATAAAATTGATTAGTTTTAAAATATTTTAATAGTGCGTACTACCTCCTTGGTTCAAAATGACTTCGTAAATCCGGTCTGGCAATGAAGCGTAATAATTTCCAATATCTCGAAGGGAGATTTGAGCCCACGCCCTTTTAATGGCTTCTTTAGGGTCTTAGTATCTTCGGACTGTCTCCCCCTTCATACACCTTCCGTGATAAATGTCCCCACATATTTTCTATAATATTAAGATCAGGAGAGTATGGCGGCCATTCCAGCAATTTGACATTTGGACCCTTGATCCACGATTTTACCTCTCTCGCAGTATGAATGGGGGCATTATCATGTTGGAACGTCCATGTTATTGGTCCAAAAATATTCGAGAAGTGTGGAAATGCCTTTTTCAATACCGATTTGTAAGCGTTCGCATTCATTTTGGGAGTTAAAAATTGTAATTCACAAGTCCTATAATATGAAATGGCTCCCCATGCCACTACACCGCCTGCACAGCTGTGATGACGACTTAAATAGCTTTCAGACGTTCTTATATCGTGGAAATAAAAGTTATATCCGTCAGGTCCGTCGAGGTTGAACTTTTTTTCGTTGGAAAAGACGATGGTGTGCCACTCCTTATTCCAGGTCAAATGCTCTCGAGCAAAACGAAGACGTGTAGCCTTACGAGCACTATTAAGCGGTGTTTTTTTTTAGTTTTAGTCTTTTTAAGTTGCAAGTGTTGCGTATTACACGTGTTACAGTTGATAGGCTCGCTTTAACACCGCTTTTTTTCCCTGATCTTCGATGCAGAATAGCGAGAATTTGACGCAGCTCGGAAAATAATCTATCTATCTATCTGTTGGTGTTGTTGCTGAATAAAGACATCTTTTCATATTTTTTTTCGTAATTTACACCTTTTCGGATAAAATTGCTCACTACATTTTGACTTCGACCAATTTTTCTGGCAATTTCTCGCTGATTTAGGCCACGTTCGAAGTAACCTTTTATTTGACCCTTTTCTAAGTCATCCAGTATTTGACCGCGACCCATTTTGCACTAAATTCACTCTACACTACCGGAATTGTTAAAAATAAAAGATTTCACACCGTTTGATAGCAACTGCATATCGCAAACTAAATGAATTACCGTTGAACCTATTCTGATGACTCAAACAAATTTAGTGTTTTGAGTGAACAAAACAATAGAAGCAAGATTGAACATAGGTATAGTCTCATAAATGTTCTCATTTTTGTAGTATCAAGTCTAAACAAAAGAAAGTTTAAAACATCCAACAAAAATATAATGTACATGTTATACTTTTTGAGATATGAGAGAAAACGTAAATGGAAATTCTTGAGCCTATTCTGGTGACGAGCAGTGTGCATCACTCCAAGTAAATTTTCATTATTTACATATATCAAAAATTCCCCAAAGTTGGGAAGTAAACTATTGAAGGGAGAGGGGGAGACGCTTCACAGATTTTTGCAAGCTTTTTAGGGTTTTGTATTTATAAAAACAAAACCCTTATGAAATCGGTCATGCGTCCGTCTGTCCGTCTGTCCGTCTGTCTGTCTGTCTGTCCATGAAATATCTCACGAACCGCTGAAGCTACATACATGAAATTTGGTGGAAATATGTAGAAATACTATGATTCTCTGGAGAAAGCGATGCGTCGTAATAAGTCAACTTTAAGGGGGTTCCCCATAGAGGGGAAGTGAAGGTCGAAATTTTTTTTCATTTGGTATGGGCAAGTAGGGTATCGTAAGAAAGGTACCGTCGAGTACATTCCATTTTTGGAATTTTTTTCAAATTTGAAGAAAGGAGAAAAGAGGGAGAGGGGAAAAAATGTGGTCCGAGTTTGTCCCCCCCCCTTGCATTTCGAGACCGTTATAGCTAGACATATGAAAATTTACAGAAAAGCGGCATTTCACTAGCATAGAAAACTTAAAATAATAGAATTTTTAAATCTCATCCAAAAAGGTTAATAATAGTACATTTCTATAGTTGCAGTTAGCACACCCCTGCACCCCTCAAGCACACCTGAGGCCAAAAATATTGATAGCTAATGGTAACTAACATCATAGGCAATAGTACCTTTAAGTTTCATTACATTGACATGATATTTAATAATAGTACATTGACTTAAAGTTATGCATTTTGACACTATCCATACAAAAAATACACCTACCGGCCTCACGCATTGATATGCGTGTACTACTTGCATGTTGTTTTTCGTAGTGCGAATTGCAGTTATTTAATGAACCAACTTTGGATGGGTGAAGATTGGTAATTGGTGATCCTAACAATAACTATTCACACAATTAATTTTTTTAGGGTTTTGTGTCTTAAATCTTACAAAATTGGTCAAATAGCTGTCTGTCCGTCTGTTCATAGAATATCTTACGAACGGCTGAAGCTGCACATATAATTCGGCGAGAATGTGTAGAAATGCTATAATTTGCTGGAGAAAGCGTTGTGTTGTAATCAGCCAACTTTAAGGGGGGGGGGGTCCACATAGAGGCGAAATTAAGGTAAATTTTTTTTTATCCACTGGTATAGCCAAGTGGGGTGTCGTGAGAAAGGCAATGTTGAGTACTTTCCATTTTTGGCATTTTCTTGAGATTTGTAGAAAGGGGAACAGTGGAGGAGGAAAAAATATTAGACCGTAATTTGTCCCCGCCGCCCTGAAGCCGTTACACAAGTTTGCAATTTGCAATGTCGTCTTAATATGAATGGTTAAGCATCTCGAAGAGTGGGACAGTTTATCTCGTATACATACATATCTATCTACGGCTTCTCGTATTAAAACTATTACTTTGAGAGGTGACAGATGCAGTCTTTTTGTGAATTGGCATGTAAGATACTATATCATGGGTAAGACATTTAATTACGGTGTTTTTATTCAGCTGAGTGGTACCAAGAAGAGCAGGGAGCCAATATTTAGATACCAAGATAAGCGCGTGCTACAAAACCCTCGAATTGCGGGCGTAGCCCTCTATATTCCGGTTTCATTTTTATACTCTAGATGAAATCTGAGAGTATTATAAGTTTGCCACAAAGTTTGTAACGCTAAGAAATAAGGCTCACAGAAAAAAATGAATGATACAGAAGTTCATATTATCACTCGAATATCTCAAAACCGGATGTCCGTCTGTCCGTCTGTCCGTCCGTCCGTCCGTGACCTCTCTAGCTCGAGAACGCGTTGAGCTATGAAGTTCAAATTTTGCACACGTTATTTTTGACAAAAAATGAAGGCTAAGTTCGTGAACGGGCTAAATCGCTCCACCCCTTCTACCCCCTCCCATACAAAATGACACATTTTTGAAAATTTACAATAATCAGATTTTCTCAGAAACTATAAAACATATTGCTTTGAAATTTTTAATATATCACTTTTATGATAATTGTAACCTATGTTATAAAACTTATTGTAATCCTTTGTAATCCTCACCCTCCTTCTACCCCCTCCCATACAAACTGCACTATTTCATGAAATACGTTAAGCCAATTTACTCAGTACGTATACAATTTATCGGGCTGAAATTTTGTACTTAACACTTAATTAACAATATCAGTTAGATTCAAAAAAATTAATCGATTACCCTTACTCCGTCTACCCCCTCCCATACAAAATGATACATTTTTGATAATTTACAATAATCAGATTTTCTCAGAAACTATAAAACATCTTGCTTTGAAATTTTGAATATATCACTTTAATGATAATTGTAACCTAAATTATAAAATTTATTGTAATCCTCACCCTCCTTCTACCCCCTCCCATACAAACTGCACTATTTCATGAAATACGTTAAGCCAATTTACTCATTACCTATACAATTTATCGGGCTGAAATTTTGTACTTAACACTTAATTAACAATATCAGTTAGATTCAAAAAAATTAATCGATTACCCTTACTCCGTCTACCCCCTCCCATACAAAATGACACATTTTTGATAATTTACAATAATCAGATTTTCTCAGAAACTATAAAACATATTGCTTTGAAATTTTGAATATATCACTTTAATGATAATTGTAACCTAAATTATAAAATTTATTGTAATCCTCACCCTCCTTCTACCCCCTCCCATACAAACTGCACTATTTCATGAAATACGTTAAGCCAATTTACTCATTACCTATACAATTTATCGGGCTGAAATTTTGTACTTAACACTTAATTAACAATATCAGTTAGATTCAAAAAAATTAATCGATTACCCTTACTCCGTCTACCCCCTCCCATACAAAATGACACATTTTTGATAATTTACAATAATCAGATTTTCTCAGAAACTATAAAACATATTGCTTTGAAATTTTGAATATATCACTTTAATGATAATTGTAACCTACATTATAAAATTTATTGTAATCCTCACCCTCCTTCTACCCCCTCCCATACAAACTGCACTATTTCATGAAATACGTCTTAACGTCTTAACGACTTACGTCTTACGTCTTAACGATGCATCCGAGATTGCAACCAAAATTATTTATTGGCTTTAACCAGGTTCAAATTCATCTAGAGTATTGCATGATTGGGGTTTACCCCAATCGTAGTTTTTTTATGTTTTAATAAGCTTTTGCTTATATTACAGATTACAAAAAAAAAAAACAGTTGGCTTTAGGCTATTTTTTTCTAGCTGGAGCTTGAATATGGATAATTTGACAGTACTATAATTCAACACGCGCTACGGTGGATCAGCGTCTCACAGACTTATTCCGTAATACAAGAACATTTAATTGGTGGAAATTGCATTATGTTTGCTGATGACACGGTGATACTTTTCTCCTCTGTAAACTGGTCCTTAAGTTTTAGTATAGCTGAAAAAGGCCTTAATATATTTAAAAAATGGTTTGATAAGCATAAATTATCCATAAACATAGACAAAACTAAATATATAGCCTATTCAATATATGAAAATGGCCAGCCACCGCCAACAAATGAAATAAGGATCCATAATGCCCAATGCAGCTTAGCAGATTGTGGTTGTATTGACAGAATAAATAGAGTTAGTTCAATTAAATATCTCGGCGTACAATTCGACCAGTACATTAAATGGAAGGATAACTCAAGAATGTTAGCAAAACGGTTGAATAAATTAACATATATTTTCGCTCGCTTACGCAGAATACTGGATGTGAAAACTATCAGATCTGTGTATTTTGCTCTTGCCCAGTCGATCTTAACATATGGGTTATTGTCCTGGGGTGGGGCATATCAGGCTTCAATTCAACCTGTAATAATAGCTCAGAATAATATTCTAAGGGCAATACTTAAAAGACGAAGGGACGACTCGGCGACTGCACTGTACACGGAATTATCCCTATTTAATCTTTCGAATCTCTACAAATTAAGAGTTCTGGTCCGAATACGCAGACCAGCTCCGACTGATTGACCATGGGCACGGAACCAGGGGGGAGGAGAGTGGCACCCTGGTAGTTCCAAGGAGAAACACCACGCATGGCATGGGACACTGGTCATATGCTGGTCCAAAGATGTACAATGAAACATGAAAGCCTTTTATACTATTTTGTTTTCCATTTATAAAAATAAACAAGAATTCTGGTGAAAAAATCTACAATCTGAATTAAAAATTGTATATTAGTTTATAATGAGACTTCTACAAATTTGGCTATTATGTATATAATATAAGTAATTTCTCAATGCATAACTATTTAATAATAGTATAAATAAAAAAGTCAAGGAACTCCTCCGCACGCTCTGGATTTACCATTGTGGGGTAGTAGTTTACTGTTATAATTAATTATCTAGACTATGTACTTATTATCGTAAAGTAAATAAATAAATAAATATTATTATTATTATTATCATTATTATTTATTATCGCCTGGCTGGCGTAATCTCGGCCCCTTTGGCCGGTATGTTTACCCGCAACGGATGCAACGCACTATAATTTAGTGGAGGTCGCCGAGCACTTTGCGCACTATTGCACACGTATGCAAAATTACGTATTTTTGCATAACGTCAATGAGATTGTGCGGCAGGTTTAATTGGGTGAGGGAAGTCAGAAGGTCTTTGGGTATTATACCGGTAGCCGACAATATTACAGGCACTATTCGTACACTGCCAAGATGCCAAAGTTGTTTGATTTCTTGGGCCAGTGCACTATAGTTTGCCCTTTTCTCCGCATGCTTTCTCTCGATGTTGCTATTATGGGGGATAGCAACATCGATTATGTATGCAGAGCGACTCGTCTTGTCGACTAGGAGTACATCGGGTTTGTTGTGGGCGACCGGGTGATCAGTGTTTACCTGGCGATCCCAGTACATCGTGAAGCGAGTGCTGTCGAGCACTGCTTGTGGAGTGTACTGGTAGATCGGTACGGTTTCACTGACCAGCCCGTGCTTGTATGCAATGTGTTGGTGGATTACCTTGCATACAGTATTGTGTCTGTCCGTGTACTCTACCGGCGCCATTACAGAACAACCAGAAATGAGATGCTCAAGTGTTTCCAAAACCGAACCACACATTCTGCACCGGTCGTCATCCACCTTTTGTTTGCAGATATGCGTGGGGACCACGCCGTCCTGAATGGCAACCATCGAACCTTCTGTTTCGGCAAAGAGGTACCCTGCATTATTATTATTATTATTAAAGAACGATGGGTTCATTTAAAAAAACTGGCAACTTCAATACAATTTTTGCACAAACACGAACAGATTGTCAAATGATTCTAGATAGCTAGCGGGGATACGTAATAGTCGTTCCATCGACATCGATCATTGTTGTAAGGCAATATAAATGAAACAAGTCTCACTTACCAGTATACAGAAAGAGCAAGTCCGGCATATTGTTTCATCTTCTTTCGCCATACAGATGTGTCGTCGAATTTCCGCAACCACAACTAAATTATTTTGGTGTGCACCATTCTCAAAATTTACTTCTATTCATAAGAACTTGAATTTCACGGTAAAAGAAGGACGTCCATTTTCTGTTGGATGCGAAAGTCCACATGAGGAGGATAAATAAGCGTAAGAATACATAATTAACTTAATAATACAGTTGCGGATCTCCGTAGGGTTCCTGATAATTTTAATACATATACAAAAAAAAAGAAACCCTTGATAAACTCAGACGCAATGTAACATTCAAGAAACTTCCAAACTAATAAGATATCCTTATAAGAGAGCTCAACCCCTTAACATCACGATAGTCCATGCTCTTACCAATAAGACGTAATTGGACGACCTCTAAAACTATGTATTACTTTTCGCTGACTTGTTCAACATCAACAAAAAACAGCGAATTCTATTTAAAAATCCGGAAGAACGAAGAACGTATCTTATACGGATATATCGCGGCGATAATTAGTTTTCCGTGCTAATACAAAAAAAAAGAACTCATACCGTGCATTGTACGATCTTGTCTTTTGTTGGCAACATCTCCGCTGGACCATTTGAAGACATTGTTCTCTCCTGATCTTCGTTCTTAAAGGCTCTTGCATCCGAAGGTTCCTCGGTAGCCCTTTTAACCTTTATTTCATTCTAATATTCAACAGGTTTTTACTTTCTTTTGAAATTTGATTTTTTTAGATCTTTTTTTTTTCATTTGGATGCTGATGCTATACAGAAATGAAGTAGCAATTTTAAAGAATATTACAGCTTCTGTTTCCCTATTTATTTCCGCGTTAACGTCCGCGCGTATATATGAAGCGAATGTTTGAAAATATGTAGAGGAAAAACGAGGGTCCGGAACGAATAATATGAAATGGGCGGTACAATGGATCAAAACGAAATTGAAAAGATTCATTGTTTGCATTTTCGCATTTTAAATTGTAGAGTGGAATGGAACCAATTGGCTGAAGAGCAGCTTTTTGATTTGACGCAGAGATCGAGGCCAAAATGTATGATATATTAATGATTTGCTTTGAATAATCATCGAAATGGGTTCGACACACCCTATTCAAATCAAAGTGGATTTCACTTTCTGGAATATGAAAGTTCTGTAAGGCAATTATTCTACAGAAAAAAAAAAACAATAACACGATTGTACATTGAACTGAGAATCAATTTTCAATTTTATATTAATTAGTCGATCAGTTCCAACCATGTATATACTTTATATGTATTTATATGTCTTGTGGTCAAAATTATTAAGTATAGGTACAAGTGCAGAAGTGCATAGCAAATGAAAGAAGCTTCCTCCTCTTTTCAGAAGTTTCGAACAATTCTTGCTTGATCAGCTATTATACAGTCAGTGGGTTCATTCCCTACTAAGTACCACTCGTTGAGGATTCAGTGCCGCTGCTGGCGCTCATTTTTATTTTTTTTAGTTGGAAGATATTTCTTTCCTTATTTAATGTCAACCTCAAGCAGAACCACCTGCCGAAAGTGCTATATAAAAAACAACTCAGTCAGTACAAGAAGGAACTCTGGAGATCCATGCGCAGCTCGTCCTCGTGGAAACTATTCTGTGAATGCACTGAGCGATCTAGCGAAGCATCTAGACTCCGTAAGATCCTATCTTCGGTCCTTGCTATGCCCACCTATTTGATGAAACATGATGGGACTTGGACCTCATCCAGTCAGGAGACGATTGACTTGCTATTCGACACACATTTTCCTGAAAGCTCTGTCCTTACTCCTCTCTATAATGGCGTATCCTCCGTAGTTACTCCATGTGACCCTGCGTCAACTCTCGAAGGAGAAGATATTTTGGGCCATTAACTGCTTAGACCCTTTTAAGTATGCTGCATGCGATGGATGCTGTATATCCCTGGATTGAATCTATTTTCAGAGCTTGTGCATAAACTGTTTATGAAGGGGGGTTAGGGTTATCCCCACCCCGAAAGTGGGAAGGATCTTAGCCCTATTAACCTTTCGTCTTGCCTGTTGAAAATATTGGAGAGTCTGATCGACACCTACTTACGTGACACCATTCCCAGTCGCTTGCTGTCTGCCTCCCAGCATGCCTACTGGAAGGGTAGATCGGTGGACACGGCGTTGCACGCCTTAGTAGGCTATATCGAGAAGTCCCTTGTATACAAGGAGTACACGCTGGTTGCTTTGCTTGATATTAAGGCTATAACTGACGCACTTATCAATCTGGGTGTTTACGGATCTATCTGCAAGCTTGTCAATTCATTGGTCATTTCGAGGGTGATCTGCACAAAACTGGGCACTTCGTCCGCTCGTAAGCATGTCTGCAGGGCCACTTTTCAAGGTGGAATCCTCTCTCCTCTTTTATGGAATCTGGCGGTCAATAGGCTGCTTAGAGAATCGGAACGACTAGGTTGTAAACCCATTACATATGCCGATGACATCGCAATTGTCATCTCGGCTAAATTCCCAGATGTTCTAAGTGAGCTAATGCAGAAGGCCCTGAGTATTCTTGTGAGATGGACCAGTGAAGTTGGGGTTAAAGTAAATCCGACCAGAACTGAGCTTGTTCTTTTCACCAGGATGGGGGTTGTCTCTTCGTTCAAGCGGCCGTTGTTGGATGGCATTATGCTTGTCCTCGCTGACAAAGCTAAATTTCTTGTGCTGGAAGCCTTATATTCAGGAACGCCTTATACTCGTGTAGAAGGGCTATAGGTAGGAATTGGGGCCTGAAACCGAGAGTGGCTGTATTTGTCGGTTTGCGCCCCATTCTTATGTATGGGATAGTGGCGTGATGGAGGGCACTTAGAATCGCATCCTACAGAAGCCTGTTAGAGAAAGGCAGGCGCCATTACGGGTGCTCTAAGCACTACGCCTACTGCAGCTTTTGAAGTCATGCTGAACCTGACTCCTCTGGACATCCTGGCCGAGCAGCTTGCTGCCAATGTGACTATTCGTCTTTGTGAAACGTGTCAATGGACCCCGTCCATCAATGGACGTTCGGATATTTTGAATAGTTTGGATGTTTCTGAAACCACGGACTATTCCTCACCCAAACTAGAGTTTGACAAAAACTTCTGTTGCCTAATCCCTTCTCGTGAGGAGTGGGCAGATAGTATAGTTTTAGGTACTAACGCTGTAAGCATTTTTACGGACGGCTCCAAGAGCGTTGATGGGCTCGTGGCGGGGGTTTACTCGGTGATGCTGAATATCAGTCTGTCCTTCCGTTTCCCTAACTACTGCAGTGTCTTTCAGGCGGAGGTGACTGCTATTCACGAAGCCATTTCTTGGCTGGTTCGTAATGTATTTCAGTTCAGTTCAATCGCGAACAATTTGCGACGATCTTGTGTCTAGCAAGGCAAACCTTAAAGGTGTGTTTTGCTAAGCACATGATCGTCGCACATTGTTTGCGATTAGCGATCAACTCACAGAACATGGAGCACTATTTGTGGGTGTATCTTTTTCATCGTCGTACCTCAACACCATCCCTCTTTGGGTTAATAGTTCAACATTAGGCGCCTTCTTTTGCGTATCAATCGCGCCTATTATAATTCGCATCTACATATTGCCATTCAGGCATTCTTCTTACACAATCGATATTTCTTAAAAATTGTAACTGGAGTACTTGCGCGATAAGCTATCTGAAATCTTACAAGTGTCGTCACTTGTAAGTTCCATCAATTAAAATGATTCAGTCAATCCATCTTCAGATTGGCGTCGTTAGTTAGATGATTTTCGACTTGTCTTCTTATTTCAACTGCGACTTTTAAAGAATGGTCTCACGTTTTGCTCATACGATACGCACTTGTGCGTCACTCCGTAGTCCGTACATAGTGCGTCAACCATTTTTTGGGGAAAGGTTATCAAAAACAATATCGCCGAAAATTTTGTTGGACAATTTTATGGGCTAAGCGAACAGTATAGTGTATAATTTCTATTGGTTCGTTGGAAAAAAAATTGATGATGATGATGTGATGACCTTTCGGTTAGAACATGATAAGAATGGAAATAAAAACGGAAATTTGATATGTTAGAAAGTACATAGTTCGTCATTGAGAAATTGTTATTGTTAATGAATATTTTTGGCGGGTTTACTGTTACATAAATACATATGCAGGGATGTCCCGAGAATGAGGTTTTGTGAATGTATTCGCGAAACTAATTTCTTATTGATTGGCTGGACCCCTCCAGGGGCATGGGCACGTCAACATCTTTTGCATTTCTATGCCTTGTTGACATTTCGATACCATATCTACTTTTTCGGACGTGCAGTTCCCAGCATGAACCGTCTTTATACTAAAAAGCTCGGAGCGCACTGAGAATTCTATTAGTACCCACAAGCAGTTTCGTCTCGTCCACTGAGGATCGAACCTCCGTCTCTCTAGATGTAGTATCGTAGAGCGGTAATCGAACGAACATGGCCACCGAGCGCGTCAAAACTAACTAAACTAATTGCTACACAGTAAAAAACATTTGGCTCCTTTTAACACCAGTTGCTGGATAATGAACTTATTCAATACATTCGGTGAATTACTACTCCTGGAATACACCGCATTATATGTAGGTGTTTAAAAAATAAAGCCTTTACCTAGTATAAAGCATAAAAACATATAAGCGAAAGCAACAATTAGTTATTACTCCAATGGGTGGTGTAAATAATAGCTCTATTCTTCTTTCGAAACACTTCATACCAGTGAGTCGGCAGCTTAGCGCAATGAGGCGTCGTGTCAGTGCGATGTATTCTTTCTTCCGATCATGGGTTCAAGTCCCGCCGTGGCAATGGTTGGTGCCCGAGCTTTTTGCCGATTGAATGAAAATATGCAGTGGTTTACCGTATGGATAATTTGATTTAACCGTTTTTGTCCATAATTTTTTTTTATACATTCGGGATATTTGGAAACTCACCTGAAGGTGTAAAAATAAATACGCAGAGAAAATATTTTATTTACAGCAAAAAAACCATCATAATGACATTTTTTCAGTCGATTCGATGAATTAGTGCGTTTTGCTAGGTAATTTTTTACTTTGAAGCGATAGGCTTAGAATAGAAAGAAATTTAAAATTTCCAAAGACAACAGTTAACGGAAAAACAATATTTGTTTTTGAATCCACTCGGGTGAGTAAATATTGTCCGTAAAATAAGCAGTGTCAGCTCTTCCTTATCACACATCTTCACCGTCTTTGGGGCGTCTGGTAGCGCAATGTGTTGAGGCATCAGTCTCATATTTGACTACCGGCGTTTCGGGTTCGAATCCCGTCCACGACGATGTTCGTGGCCATGGACGTGCAGGAGGTGCATGCTGGCAACTGCACTCTCCGAAACCAATTTATGCCAACGAAACGTCAACTGGGCCACATGGAACAGTTGACGCGCTATGACCCACAAGGGGTTAGGGCAACCGAGGCACACCTTTTATATTGGCCCACAAATTTTTAATAATTAACTGCTTCATTTTTTAAAAACAATACATCAGTCCGGTCATGGGGGTCATCACTGGCCTCTGGGTATTCGGTGAACATGCCAGGAAGCTTGGACTTCCCTTCGGTGACTTCTGCAGAAACTGCATCGCAAGACGACACGAGGTGGAATGAATTTTCCATTTTCTCTGCACCTGTTTTGCTCTATCAAGCCGGCTTAAGGAAATTTTTGAATCATATTTTCTCAATAAACTGGAGAACCTAGCCAACTCCGATATTGGGAAATTTTTGTCGTTTTATTGCCAGTTCCGGCTGGTTTAATGAGTAGGATGGTTGGGAGATAATTCCCCGGTAGAAACAGAACGGATCTTGTCATGGTCTATGTGTGCCTGTGACAAACACGGCAGCTACTCGAACGTAATCTAGAATTTCTCCATTTCGTTTGTTCATTATGTATCGAATGTCTAGGTTGGATGAGAACGAAGTCGGACCTTCACGAACTTCCAAGTGACAAAAGTGACGAGGTAAAATCGAACTGGATAGCTAGCCCGGCTATATGTTGTGTGGGTGGGGAGGTCTGAACGACCATACCCTCAGCATTCATCCTCAACCAAGCGAGACATTCGTTACACATGGCACCCCACGTTGAGCGCCATTTGTAACGAAACTCTCGAGGGAAGCTTGCTATTGCATCCAATTTGCTTGAGTCTGCAATGATCGTGCCGTGACCGATAATATGTCCCAAACACCGAATATGGGTAATTCTTGGCGTACTTGCTCTTCTCAAAATTTTTAGCGCTGCCTTACGGAGACATAGAGCAAATTCTTCCAGCAGCAAAAAATGCTTGTCGAATGTTGTCGAGATTTGCAACGGATCATCTAGATAGACAAACTCTTGGTTAGCCAGATGCGCTGGAATCAAGCGGTACATTAGGCATTGCATCTTTTGTGGCGCAAACGCCAAAAGGCATGATCGCAAACCGGCACAACGGCCTTTCGAGGACAGTGAAGGTTGTTTTGTCTTTGGATGCTTTATCGAACGGAATCTGCCGAAACGCATCCCTCAAGTCGATGCGAACTTCGAATTGGGGAGGCGGCTCAAAATGCCATCGATGAGCGGCAAAAAATCAGCGTCCATCAAAATCACCTCACAGAGCGGATGAGCTTGCGCGTGAGGGGATAGACGGTAATGTAGCTGGAGTTCGGGACAGTATTAAAATGCCTTTTGCTGTATCTAAAATGGTAACTAAGTCAGTCGCTATTGATAGAGCCAACATAAGATGGCTCATGCCAAACGATAAGGGCGATTCGACCTAGACTTCTTCCGAAACGTTCTGCCGTACTGCTATCATTAAGCAGATTACACATCGGCAGGGTTGTGGGGGTCATCATCATTGGAGAACTACCCTGGAGGTTGCTCCGCACCCTAATTACTGCAGAACCTGTGAGGACGAGGAGGAAAGCGTTATTACGTTATACCGTTATACCTTCTGTTCCACTGCAGAGCTTTGGCGGGTCGAAGGAGGAGATTTCTTGGTTCCTTGTTCTTTTACGACTTGGAAAACCTCAACAACGTTAGCGCGACAAAGCTCAATCGTTTTATTGCTAGCACCGGCTGGTTTTGATACCTAGTTTTTAGGGTAAGGTATAGAGAGTTTCGGGAGGTACCACAACGGACCCAATTTTCGGTTTAAGTGTGCTGTAATCTATCATGGCAGCCCCTGCACCTTACCTAACCTAAGGATTTGCCTTAACCAGTTGCCCCAACCTGGCTTGGTCGGCAGCTCCTGATGAGTGAAATGCATGGTGTGGACGAAACCAAGCGACAGGGTGAATTTGGTATCTAGCTGATTATTTTTGTGTGGTAGCGGATAACGAGATTGAGTCATTTTGACTTAAACTCACAATGACCCACTCCACTTTATTCTTAATAATCTTGCGTATGCGCTTATGCTTGAATAAACACAGTCGAAATTTCATTGGAATTTATTGAATTTATTTCACTGAAATCGCTCTGTTGAGTTGAACAAATAAAGCAATTTCACTTTTGCTGAAACGCTAAATATATTTATTTTAGATGACAGATAATATATCGGCAGGACATGGGGGATCAACCCCCATTTAATTCTGTGGATCTACAAAGCGATCGTCAGATCTATAGTAGAATATGGTGAGGTTGTATGGTGGAAAAGGCCACTTCCTTAGCTGGTAAAACCGCTCTAACGAAAATCCAGAGACTTGCGTTCATGACCATCACTGGAGCCATGCACTCTTGCCCCACTGTTGCTCTGGAGGTTCTAATCGACCTCCCACCGTTACATACACATATTGACGCGGAGGCACGAATGGCAGCGATCAGACTTAGGGCCTGTGACATAGAGATCAAGCTCAATTCAAATCAATTAGGCTGGTTGGAAAGTGGCAAGGTACTCAGCATGCCAACTGACTACCTTGTTAAAACCACTCGATTCCACCACTCGTTTCAATCAGTCATATGGGACAAAGAAAGGTGGGCGGATGGCTACAACTCTCTCCGACCCAACACAATCAAATGGTTCACAGACGGCTCCAAAATGGAAGAAGGTTCCAGTGCAGGCATTGTTGGTCCTGAACACCGAGTCTTCATTTCTTCTTCCTTGCCATTTCATACCACTCTGCGGCTTCGCGTTGCTCTGCCCGTGGTGTTGGCACTTCGCCCGTTCTGGCGGTATAATCTCAGCTTCCTTCTGCAGGCAGCTCGGTCTTGGATCGTTTCATCGCCGAGATTTATGCGTTGTTGTTGCTTCTTCATTTGATCGATCCACGTGTGTTTCCGTCTGCCTCGGGGTTTGGGTCCAGCAAATGGAACGTTCATTGATATTGCCTTCATAACTGGGTTCTCAGGTGGACGCCTTAGAACATGGCAATACCAATCCATACGACGATTTTCGAGCTTTTCGGTGATCGGTTGCTCGACAAACAAGCTGCCTCGGATGTAGGTACTTTTGATGCGATCCTTTTTGGTCACACCGGCTGACATCCGTAGCATTTTCATTTCGGTCGCAGTCATTTTACTCTCGTATGTCTTATACATAGTCCAGCATTCAGACCCATACATGAGTGCGGGACGTACGACCGTTTTGTACAACTTGCCTTTAAGCTTTCGTGGCATCTTCTTGTCGCAGAAGACTCCAGAGTTGTCTTGCCACTTCATCCAACCGACACTGGTGCGGTGTTTGATGTCGTCATCGCAGTTAGCTTCCTTGTTGATCATCGAACCCAGGTATTTGAACCTTGTACAGAACTTCAGCTGCTCTCTTTTAATTTAGATATCTGTTATCGGTCTCTCTGGATCTGAGAAAGGACAGCAAAGGTACTCAGTCTTTGCTATGCTGATCCTCAGTCCATGATACTCCAGTATCTTACACCACTTGGTCAGTGCAGCCTGCAAAGCAGCGATGTCTTTGCTACCCAGAACAACGTCATCGGCGAAAAGAAGGTATATTTCCAGGCCATCAGAGATGAGTGTTAATAAATAGAACATGATGATGTTGAAGAGCAAGGGACTCAATACACTGCCTTGGCGAACTCCGACTTTAACTGGAAATTCTTCAGACTCACCAGCTGTGCATTTAACTTCAGTAGTTGCCCCATCATACATGTCAACACCGAGTCTTCATTCCGATGGGTAAAACGCCGTCCGTATTCCAAGCAAAAATATATGCCATCGAGGTCTGCGCAATGCTGTGACAAACCGCTGGCTATTTAAACAGGGACATTGCAATATTTACCGACAGCCAGGCTGCCATCAAAGCACTTACCAGCTTCACTTTAAATTCTAAGTTGGCGCTATCCTGTCAGGAAGTCCTCCATACCGTGGGTTCAACAAACAAACTTACTCTTTATTGGGTCCCTGGTCACTCGGGAGTCGAAGGCAATGGGCTAGCAGATAGGCTAGCAAACCGAGCCTTCAAAGCCCCCTTCCATGGCCCAGAACCTTTCTGTGGAATTCCTCTGTGCTACTGCAGAAACCAAATAAGAGACTGGGAAAGTGCTCTTGCCTCATCCCAATGGGAGGCCCTTTCAGGCCTGAGACAGGCTAGGCTGTTCATCTCGGGCTACTCGCGTACTCGTACCTTAGAATTGCTACGGCTGAGCAAAAACAGAGTCAGAATGATTTGTAGAATTTTAACGGGACACTCGTGTCTGAGGGGTCACCCTAAAACCATACGTATTGTACAAGATGCTAGCTGCCGCTTCTGCGAGGCTGATGATGAGGCTTCAGAGCACATCCTTTGGGAGTGCGAAGGACTTGCGGAACGACGCACGGACTGCTTCGGCATAACATTTCCTTTGGCCGAGGACATCCCCTCTATCAAACCTGGCCAGATCAGTCAATTTATCGAGAAAAGTTGACTAAATCATATGATCTAGTCTTCTCGATAAAATGGGCTTCAGCACAATAGACCCATGGTCGCAGTGCTTGTGGTTTCAACATGATCCACGGCCCTCCCTCCCAATCGAATCTAATCTAATATTTAGTTGAGGGGCAGGCACCTATAAAATGACTCTCCTTCCTTGGAGACTTTCGTTGAAACCCATTATGTAAAGCCTTTTTTTTAAATGCTTATTGCGACATCAGCGACAACGAAGCTGCAGCTAAAAAAGTTCTTGCTGAAAGAATTTAGGAAAAGAATCTGTTTCTGGCATGTTCACAAAAAGGTATAGAAATACGCTTATAATCCCCCAAATGCATATGCCAACGAACAAGGTGTTGAACATCATCAATAATTAACAAGTAATCTTGTAAAAACACGAATTTTAAATTGAAGTCATTTCAATGACTTTCAAAATTCGATAAAAAACACTTCGTTCAGAAATAAATACGATGGATAACAATAATAATCTTCAAACTTCAATTATAAACAGAATTTCCTTAGTTGCATAAGCAAGCGTGATTAGAACCGAAAATAGCTTCATAAAAAAATGCTAAACTATCAGGAAGAATGCAGTCGTCGTCTTACCCAAACTACTTACCAAACAACGTAATTAAAATTTCTCGTTTTCGGGCTTTCATTTTCGATAAAAGCAAACAATTCGACAACATGACTGAAGCAGATAAAAAACTGCCGGTAATCATCGTAGACTGCATTCGGCCAGCTTCCAGATACTATCAGACAAGCTCAGCAGGAACTATACACAAAAGTCTAATCAAAGTCAGCTTCATCAGACGCTTCTAAAACCCACTTTAGAAAATCTTTATAGTAATCCGTAATTTGTGGTTTGACCTTCATCTTGGAGAGTAATCAGATATAAGGAGAAGTACAACAACAACAAAATCCGTCAAAATAATGGCAAGTCATTCCTTGTCAGCACCTCCCCAATATCTTGGTACCTTCACGCTAAATCATTTTTGCAGATACAATTTTTGTCCAAACTAACGTTGCCCAGTGAGCCCAACTATGTTCGGCACGAAAACTCTATGGAATCCGTTCGTTTTGTATCTGTTGTTTGACGTATTGCGAATATGGCGGCGGAAAAAAGCAAACCTTTCAAAAAAGATTGAGTGTACCTGCCGCCACCGTTGAATCTGATCAATTTTTGGAAATCATCGATTACGTTGCAAAGAATTGGCACATAAATTGCACGGTAACCAGCAAGGGGTCGAAATCGGACAGGTGTGGTGTACACTATGTAGTTGTTAAGATATAATTGAAATTATTATCGGACAATGGCGTGTTAGGAATTCTTCTGCACTGAGGTAATGAGGCGCTCTGTTCGGATGCATCATAAGTTTTCAGAAGTAGTTTTTTTGACAAGAAAATGTCCAAAATAGATGAATATCTTTCAGGAAACCTAGTGCTGATAGGATCATGACTCAATCTTGCTTATTACTGGTACTTTCTCAACTATATCTTACACAAGTCCCCTGGATTACTTTTCCACCGAGCTGATCGGCTTGCATGCTGACTCGAGGGAAAAAATATGTAATTACTATGGTCTTGGCTAGCTTGGACACTTCAATTTCGAAAAGAAAGGAAACCGAAAAAAAATAATTGCAAACGATTGTGGAAAGTAACCAATTATCTAAATCATTCGAATTGACTTCAAAAAGTGCACAGAGGGCAATTTCAGTGACATACAATACTGCAAATAATATCATTACACTGACTTTTGCAATGGACTTGAGTCAAATGGACGAAATGTTTGGAAAAAGGTAATCTTCAGAGTCACATGGAGCGCGGCTAAAGTATAGGTCGATTTCGAATGGTCAATCAGTCAATTTAAGAATAAGCAGTTTGCTTTTCAAATATGTACATAATAATGTTTATTTGTAATCGTGGTGGGCGTACTTGAGGTCATCACGCTCAAACTAAAGCTGCCGAGTGAAGGTGGACACTCTAATTTTCAAGTACGGAGGGTTAATACGAGTAAGACTTCAAAAATTACAATGAGATACTTTTGGTATTTGTAGATGCTTACCATTTCAAATTTTGACTAGCTAATTAGACTATGAGCTGAGTTGAAGCGATTAGTGTTTCAGTACGTCACTGAATGAACGGGGGCGTATTTTGGTTTACTGGACAGTAAGACGATGCTTGATATTGACAAGAGACACAACGAGATAAAGTACTTTAGTTACGCTACCACACACACATTTGATTTCGATCTCGACAGATTTGTGGCTCCGATGAAACTTTGTGTGTAGCAGTTCAGTGACTAAAATTTGATAGTCGATCAGTCTTTTGTAAAATTTCGACATTATGAATAATCGGAAGAGCATGTTTGGATTAGGATATGCGTTTGTAATTTTGGGCTGGACACTCAGTAAGGTATGTTCGATGGTGTCCTCTGTCATCGGACATCGTCTGCAGAAGTTGCTGGAGGCGAGTCCCAATCTATTCTGTTCACAGTTCACAGTTCTGTTGAGTTTGAGCAGTATGCTGCTCTTGCTCAGATCGGGTGATGGCCACATGGTTCCAGCTACTGTAATCCATTTGGATTGTAGTTTAGTCCATATGGCTTCATCTATTGGGTTTGTGATGACCGCCAATGACTATGGCATAGATGCTGGTGGGCTATCCGCGGCTCGCAAACCTCTCCTTGTCAGTTCCTTGCTGTCGACGTAAATCGTCGTCATTCTCGTTGAAGTCATGCGTATAGCATATAATTTCGACTGGAACACGGTGGCATAGTGAGCTCCAGGTCGTCCAATGCTGCTAGGTGTTTCTCGAATAAACCTACCGCTGAGTTGTTCTCGCATTCAGAAAGTGCTTGTCTCAGAGTTCCCAATATCCCAGCACAACCACTGGTGGCCTGAAAGCGACGGCAGGTGTGAAACTCAATGCAGTATCTATTCAGCAACAGATACAGTATCTATTGGCCAACAGATACTGAGCGATGCAGATACTGAGTAACAGTGATAGTATCTTCAGACTAACAGATATAGCATCTATTGAGCAACATATGGAATCTACTGTGCAACAGATTCCCGACTTTTTTCCCTCGCCAAAGAACTTGAAATACCTTGTCTTGACTTGTCAAGCAAAATCAAAAATTTCCACTCCCCCGATCATTTAATCCCAGATTTGACACCACTTTCGAAAACTACATAAAATTTCATAGAAATGGAATTTTTCCCGGTTGTAAAGCTTACCGTTACTTCAAAATTTACAGAAATTATTTTACAAAATCGGTTTTTTATCGAGCATTCAAAAGATAATAAATATTATAACGGTATTTTGAACTGAAAAGTCTGTAAAGTTGATACAATTTGCCCCATTATGTTAGGTTTCGTACGGCATGTAAAGATCAAGGACTTACAGAAGATTTGAAAATTTGGGAATGTTACTTACTAAAGTGGAAAAAACGTGGTCTCGATGTATTGTAGAACGAATGGACTTGAAACTCAAATTTTGAAGGAAAACAAACAAAATTTAGTAAACAGGAATTGATTGAAAAACAACAACAATAGTTATTTCGAAAATGCTTAATTCTAAAAACTAGGCTCATAAACTTAAAACTACAAGTATTGTTCGAAGTGCCCTCCTCCATGTCGGACACACACTCGATATCTTCTACCAACACATGAGACAGCTCGATGGACCTCTTCCTTCAATGAAAGTCATGTAGCGTTAAATTTGGACTACTTGCAGGCCATGCGAATGGCCCGTATGGTCCAATGTACTTTTGACAGGATTCACTATTCAGGAATTCTGTGACAATTCTCCCGTTGTGGGCCGGACGTCCGTCCATCTGCCACCAAATTTCTGTGTGTAGGGCAATTGGGATACCGTCCAGTATGTTGGGTCCAACTTCAGTTTCCAGCATGTTATGAAAGGTGGATGAATTCAAACGTTGCGGAAGAATAATCTGTTCTTGAAGTAGATCTCCAAGAACACCTACTCACACATTCACGCGGAATTCATGTTGATACTGTGAAGAGCGAATTGCGTGGGGGTTTTGATGAGCCCAAACATGTGTGTTGCGCTAATTAAATACACCACTCCGGGTGTATGTTGCTTTAGAGAGCTAAGACGTTTCACATTGGAAAGGTAGGATGGATAATGCTTGTGCATTAAAGCGCGGGTTTCATTTGATTTAAATTTGCGTTGAACCGATTCTATAGCACTGGCAGAAACTGAGATGAAGGAGACCAATCAACAGAGACATATTCTAAAAGATACCGGACAAGTGAAGCAAAAACTTTTAAAGAGGTAGCAATAGGACGCACGTCGTGTGAGCAATGTAGACAAGTCCCGGAAGTTTAGATGCCCTGTTGACAATATTAGTGTAGTGGTCGTTGAATCGAAGTTTGGGGTCAAAAGTAACACCAAGTTTATTAAACAGTGAAACATTACCAAGGTAGAGGGAATTTATTTGATAAAGAAACGAGATAAGGTAAGTTTTGAGAGAGTATACAATGACCCACCATTTGGAGACGTTGAGGTGTAACTCATTCCTTCTCCCGTTCTATAAGAACAAGGGTGACTCACGCAAGCTCAACAACTATAGGGTAATCAAGTTAACATCTCACACATTGAAGATCTGCGATGGGCGAGTTATCTGCAATCGATTGAGAGAGATTATACGGTCAGATGACAATCAATGCGGCTTTGTAGAGCGTCGCTCCACAGTCGATGCTATTCAATGCTTGCGTATTACGATGGAAAAGCATCGTGATGCACGGAAGAACTTGCACTTAGTGTTTATCGATGAGGGAAAAGCTTTTGACAGAGTTCCTCGTGATATGATATGGGTGGCCCTGAGAGCACTTAAGATCCCCGAGGCACGTCAAGATGATACAAGATGTATAACGGAGCAACTATTAACGTTAGATGCACAGCTGGTGAGTCCGGGGAATTTACGGTTAAAGTCGGAGTTCACCAAGGCAGTGTATTGAGCCCCTTACTCTTCGACTTCATCATGTTCTTTTTGTTAACACGCATCTCTGACGACCTGGAGTTATCCCTTCTCTTCGCTGATGACGTTGTCCTGGGTAGCAAATACATCGTAGCCTTGCACTGACCAGGTGGTGTAAAATACTGGAGGATCATGGGCTGAGGAATAGTATACCAAAGACTGATTATCTTTGTTTGTATGTTGAATTTATTCACTGGTTGTTATGTACTATATTGTAATGTAAATTAGTCAAATTTCCAGCATTTGTATACCTATATAAATACAATAAACTAAAGTTAAAATATATTAATTAAAATCCCTGAAGATGCCTCAATAGGCGAAACGTCGGACACCTCGTAAATTGTATTTATATACGAATGCTGTAAATTTGACTAATTTACATTACAATAGAGTATCTTTGTTGTCCTTTTTCAGATCCAGAGAGACCGATACCAGTTATCTACATTAAATGAGAGCAGCTTAAGTCTTGTACAAAGTTCAAATAAATAGGTTCGATGGTCAACAAGGAAGCTACATGTGATAACGACATTAAACATCACATCAGTGTCGGTTGGATGAAGTGGCGAGACAACTCTACACGAAAGCCACGAAAGCTTAAGGACAAATTGTACAAAACGGTCGTCTGTCCCGCACTCATTTATTTGTCTGAAAGCTATACTATGTATGTACAAGCAATTTTTCAGTAGAGATGGAATGAAATGAACCACCTGTAATTAACCATATCCTGGTTGTGCTGCTTCCACCAGATCGAAGGCAGCACCGACTACTCAATTGCCCTAACCTCTTGTGGGGCATAGCGCGTCAACTGTTCCATGTGGCCCAGTTGACGTTTCGTTGGCATAAACTGGTTTCGGAGCATGCGGTTGTCAGCATGCACCTCCTGCACATTCATGGCCACGAACGTCGTCGTGGACGGGAATCTACCCGTAACGACGGTAGTCAAACATGAGACCTCAACACACTGCGCTACCGGTCGCCCCGGCAGCACCAGAGGGCCGACGGCCCCATTACACCCGGATCCCGATGCGAGTGCGAAGCCATCTGTGCGTCTGCCAACCATTTCATCCTTATCGCCCCATTTTTTTATTATTCCCTATTTTTGCTTCCCATGTTTGTGTTGTCTTCCCTAGGCCTATGAATTTGTATTTATACGTAAAGGACAGGGACAACGAGCGAGATAGGAGGCATACCATGACACAAGAAACGGTTGAAAATTAAGTTCAAGCTATTTTTCAAGCAAAATGCTTGTCGTGTCGAAGGCCTTAGAAAAGGCAGCATAGATGACATGGACATCAAGATGTTTGTTGACCGATTAGCGACAAAGTCTACGAACTCTACCGAGTTGGTAACTGTGCATTCATTCTTGCAGAATCCATGCAGTTTTGGATAAATCTAGTGACCAAGACAGTCGTATATGCAATTGAAAACTAAACTAGTTTAGAACAGCTTGAGAGGAGGGTAGGGCGATAATTGGATGCGTCATTAGAGTCAAATTTTTTAGGAATAGGGACGATGTAGGACGATCCTTATTAAAAATTATGGCAAGTGGAAGGGAAATAGCACTATGTGTTTTTTTTTTATACGGAAGGAATTATGTATATATATTTCGATTTGTGAATTTTGATTTATGGATTTTGTATCTGTGAATTTCGTAGGTAACTCGAAGAAGAAGGCGCCAAATATGTATCTCTATAGAGGAAACTTCTAGATTATTCACTACAAACTTATTTATCCTTGCTGTCCATTTCTGCGACAATTGTTCCGTAAATATTTGATTGATGTGCTCATTCGATTGATGTAATCAAATAATATCTATCCAATTATAAAATTACATAATATCATTGAATTTCGTAAACAATCATGAAAACAACAAAAAAAAAATCAAAGTTCCATCTCATTCCCGGCTAGACTAGACATTTTATATATTCAATTACATTTCAGTTATTTTTTAAATATCTTGCTTGGAGTTTTTCGTCTTACACTTAGCCATCAAAGTAACGTCTATTAAATATATTATGGGTGAATTGTAGGCTGTCAAATTTTTATTAATGATTCGGTACCGAAATTGATGGTAAAAGAATTATCTCTGCTGCTTTTGGTAATTAAAGTGATTTTGCAGATATAATAAAGAGACCGGTTATTATTAATATTATTAGAGGTATTGTAAACTTGCATCATGACAGAGTGCTGGGAAAAAAAAGACGGAAAATGTTTGAAGGTATTATTCAGGGGTGTGTCTATGTGAAAACCAATTTCGATGGCACGAATAGTTTGGTCATTTGAGAATTGAGTTGAATTTCCTATTTTAATGTCGAGGATTCTTTGAAATTGATTCTAATTTATGAACACTGCAATCTGGCAAATAAAAGGCCCCTAACGAGTTAAAGGTGCTGTCGGGGTTTCTGCGCTTGTTGCGCCTGTCCGAATCGAGCTGACCAAGTGTTAGGTTGAACAACAAATTGGAACTTGATTCGCAGCATTTAAACAGACTGATTCATTCCTTTCCTTTAATTCACGGGGCTATTGTCCTTCGCAGAAATGACGAACTACTGTATGGGATAGTTCCGCCACCAGTCTTAGAAAAATTTCAGAAGATTGGCGATCAGTTCGATGAGTCCATATGCTGGTGAACGACTCAGGGACTCATTCATGTGAAAGCTCCGATCGAACTCTGTGCTTTTGATGAGTGCGGGTTCGCCAACTCACCGGTCCATTGACTCATGGAGTTGTAACGATTATGAATTATTTTTGGTCGCGAAGGTTGACGTGGAATTTACGGGGACGTCTCGAATTCACTCGCTCCTCAAAGTTCACTATTTTGCGAACGGTACGTCGCGGAGTTCTTAGCATAGTTACTTCGGTGAAAATAAGTTAACGCGCAATACCTTTCTAAAGAATCCTTCGCACTGTTCTCGTTAAGTCTTAGTCCGTGAGTGGGCCCCGCATACGGTTGTTGATTTCATGGATATCATCTAAACAATCGCGAAATCGCTGACCGTTTCTCTTTGTTTTCGACAACGCATGCCTTCCATCAGTATCTCGTCGTCGTACCAAATTGATCACGCAAGGCAAAGCGGTGAAACCACGAGGCGGCTTTTTCTGCGAACGGATGGTGGGCCCATAAGCAAACCACAGACTAGTAAATTTTTGTACAAATTTTTTAATCGAAATTTTATGATTTCGTGTTTGTGCACTCTGTATGGATAAATATTGCACCAGAATAAAGGAGCTTACCGTTAATATTTCAAACTTTAGTTCCAACAATTTGATGAAAATTCTTTCAGTGTGAAGTTTGCTATTGGCAGACGTGTTCAAATTTCCCCTTCCAGGGTGCGATCGGCGAAATATTCCAACTGGCGAATAAATTCATCGACTGCAGCCCCTTTAAACCTTAAGTCCCACATTGAAATTATCTTAAGGACATAATGTGGAGGCGGGGTCGGTTCCCGCCTCACTGATTGCTTTCGACGCTCCACTGACGTGGCTCGTGGAATCAACATTTGGATCGTCATTCAGAAAGAGTGCCACAAGAGGTGTTTGGGCCATTCTTTATCTACTAGCTTTTAAGAGACTCCCCTTAGCTTTGCAGCAGTGGAATTTTTGGTGCCCACACGAGGAGTAAGTATGCAGAAAGCGGCAAACTCGATGACTGTAAGTGGTATCTGCAAATGGAGTGGTGGGGCCCTGGGATAGATAGTTCAAATGAAAATTTGGTGAACACCATTCAAGTAATCTCGGTGGTGATTTATGCTGAAAAGGGTCCAATTCCTTGTGGGATTGGCAACCTGCTAATTCATTAAGTAAAGTAATTCTCGCAACCCATACGGCGTAAATTCTGTTGATTGGAGATTCAATGCCGTTTGGGACCTAGCCCTGATAATTGTGCGCTTCGTTCGCGTGACAGCTCTTCTTCCCTCCGCCGTTGCTGGCGGACAAAAGACAGCTTAATAAAATGAACAATCTCTCGTCATAGATTATCTATTCCTCCTAAGAAAATGCCATAAACAACTCGGATTCGCAGATAAGGTACGAAACCTTACGAAACCTCAACATCAACCAGGCCAAAGCGTATATACCCTAGACTTGTACAGACCTAGTGGTGATACCAAAAGTACCAATTGGTAACGACCATATGCATTAAAAGTGAGTTTCCTATATGACCCGTTTATAGAAGAGGTTGGCAATCATTCAGGAGGATCTTGACCATTATCAAAATCAATGAATTAACCCATTCTACAAATATTTGTCGAATTTTTCAAGTCGTTAGCTTCATTCTATCGAAAGATATTGCTTATTTGAAGTTTCACTTGTAGGGGAGGTAGGGGTTTCTTGGGTCGGGTCTTGCTCATCATTGCCACCGACAAATAAGATCATGCTACAAACATTTAAACAAGTCATTAGCTTCACTCTATGGAAAGTTATCGCTTATTTGAAATTTCATTTGTAGGGGAAGTAGGGGTTTCGTTGGTCGGATTTTACGTATTTTCAATATTAGCCAACTGGATCCTATTACAATATTTGACCATAGTTTTAAGTCGCTGGCATTGTTTTGTTGTAAGTTATCGCTTATTTTAAGTTTCATTTCTAGGGGAGGTAGGGGTTCCTTAGGTCGGATCTAACTCATCTTGAATACAAAACTAACCCAATCTCACTTCAAACATTTGACCAAAACTTCAAGTCGCTGGCTTGATTCTGTCAAAAGTTATCGCTTATTTGAAGTTGCATTTGTAGGGGAGGTAGAGGTTGCTTGAGGCGGATCTTGCCCATTTTCAATACCAACCTAGTAGTTACTAACAACATTCTAACAAATTTTCAACTCGCTAGTGTCATTCTATCGAAAGTTATCGTAATTAAAAGAATATTTAATTTTTTGAAATTTGTAGGGGAGGTAGGCGTTCCTTTGATTTGATTATGCCCAACTTACTAGAACTCAAGCAGCTTCTCACCCCAGGCTTTCCTTGCCAAAAATCAAGTGTCTACATCAATTGGTTCAAGAGTTATAGACAAAAAACCCGAGAAGTAGGGTAGTACGGGGCTCTTTGTAAGAAAATTGCCGTTAGTTTTCAACTGATCGATTTGATTTTTCCAGAAGAGTAGAAGATCATCCTCACGAGCAATATACCAAAGCTAGGGCTTCTCATGTTTATTTAATCGGGAGTTATAGATACATTTAAGTATTTTACATATGTAGAGGAGGTAGGCGTTCTCTTTGCCCTGAACACCCATTTTCAATACCAGCCAACTAAATCATACTTCCAATATTTGACCAAAATTTCAAGTCTCTAGCTTCCTTCTATCGGAAGTTATCGTGCGAACGGACAGACAGACGGACAGACGGACAGACAGACATGGCTAAATCGAATCAGAAGGTGACCCTGATCATTTATATATATACATTGCCATACCTCCGGAGCCTGCTTTAAGGTGTTACATATTTGCGTCATGACAAAAACAATATACCCTATACTAAAAGTCTAGGGTATAAAAATCTTCTACCAACCTGGACAACACGGGACAACATTGCAACTTTTGAATTGGACCTGGACTTGTTTCTTATTCAATATCCCAGTTTTTAGTTTAACTGGAAAAGGGCAAAATTAAGCTTCCCGTGAGGCTCAGTTTACTTATTTGGACAAATTCTTCTTTGGAGAATTTTAGGTTTAGTAAAAACCAGAAAAAAGTCCTGAAATATATAACTTAGGTTCGTATAGCCGGAAAAGAATTTTCGTTTTAGTCAGAACGAACCTACTTTGTATACATCCCTTTGTTTATTCTTTTTTGCTAGTGATTACGCCAACCAAAGTTCCTCATAATCCTTCTCAGCAATAAAGTAAGTTATGTATATTAAAAATTATTATTAAATAATAAATAAAAAGTCAATTAGTCAACTTCATTACACCTCCACCACTACAGTGTTAAAATCGTTGCCTCTAACATGTGACGCTTCTTTATTTTGAAGTTATGCTTGGATGTACTATATGCTATATTCGATAAAAAAAATTTATTGTTTATTTTCAGTATTTTTATTTAGTGTTGGCAAAAAAAAAAAAATTTTCAATACAATCAAAATGCTTTCATATAATGTATCCCGATAAAAATTATAAAGTTCTCTCCAATTATGTATTTGGGGAATATGTATTTGGGGGTTTTGTGTTTGGGGATTATGATATGATATTATGGGGATTTCGTATTCAGCCCGGCATTAAAATCCCACAAAATTGGCGAAGAGTGTCTCATGTGGGCAATAATGCAACAAATACGATCATCCAAAACCCTAAAATATAAAAACCATTACTATAAAACGAGAGTAATAGTACCGGCGATCAATAGGCTAGTCAAGTAAATCATAGACATCATGAGGCGCATTGGAGAACGATGGTTCAGGGATCACTTTTTCAACTATGCAGACATCAAGGATGTATATGCTAAAGTGAATTAAATGTTCATTGATGAGGAAGTGATATGGACCCTAAGTAAGCTGCAACGATTTTGATAAAAGAATTTTTTAAAAGTCTCCACATTTGCAACCGAAGAAACCATCCATAATCTGGTCCAGTGTGCCAAGGCCATCCACGTTAGGATCTATGATATCCAATAGGCTGGAGATATCATCATCCGTCCACTATTCTCCACTAGGGTTTAAGGCAAATTAGTAGACCTGTACAGGTATACCTTGAGGTACACCGTGCACAGGCATATCTTAAGGTAAACCTGAACGTATATGGCCGGCCCTAGCCATACATCCTGATTTTTGCCCAGAAAACAGTGTTTTCTAAAAGGCGAACATGCGAAAAATACTAGAACTAATTTAATCTTTAAGAAACATTCCCACAGTCATTCCTTTTATTATCTTCATTGTTAGTCACAAGTACTTTCCAGAGGCATTTGCCTATTGGCACGATAAAAACATGCCCAAAATTGTAAATCGAATCGAATAAATCAACATACTTGATTGTGCCAGTATCATCAAATTACAATGTCAATATAATACACACGCGCAAAAAAACACAATCATCTTATGAAATAATAATTTCCTTTTCATCTATTGTCCTAATCTAAAGATTCAACACAATTCCGAAATGCATCGATAACTATGGATGTATTATAATCGCATAACTGTCGTTTTTCAACAAGTTATGTGACCTTTTATCGGTTCAATTTCTATGAGTTATGTGCCGATAATATTCCAATAACAATAAGAAGGGGGTTTGCCGAATGAAAGTCTTTGATGCACCTATGCGAAAATCAGATGCATGCACACGTCTTCGATCGCATCCCTTTTGTTACCATTCGTCTTTGATCTTTGCAAAAAACAAACTATTGTACAATACGTAACCGCCGTTGAAGAAAGGACTTTCTATATATCCTGCGGAAAGAAGAAGGGTTACTATTATTATCCGATGTTGTTATTACATCTTAACGTGATTTAGATCTTGGTTTGAGGATCGCTTCGGACCCTTTCACTATTGGTATCGTACGTACATATAATCGGGGGGTTTATGTTGCACTCACCCCGAAATTTCAGGGAAATGCGATAGAGTCACGATCGTGTGCCAATTTTTACACACTCAGAAGAAAGACAACAATGGAAGACGATATGAAATATCATAACTGGCGAAAAAGTGGAAATAAATTTATTTCTTTTCTTCCTTTGGCAAGGAGGTTTTTAGCGTTGTGATATGTTCCCTCTGCCAAAGAGGTATGCAAAAAGGAGGGATCAATCTATGCTCGTACATCATAATTTAGAATTGGTTTTTATGGCCTGATGAAATCTTTTCTTGTGTGATCTTTTCTTTTCGGATAATTGATGGTGTAATTGATGAAAAGACATAAATATATTCGTTGATATTTTATTTGCCCTTTTCAGCCATCAATCATTTTTGCGGAATGACGTAAAAGGATTGACAGGAACAATTGTATGTGGTCGGTCAGTATAAGAGTGAGAAGATGCACATTTTTGTGTCATACCAGCAGACGGTCGATCAGATTCAGCCCCTCAGTAGGGATTTTTTTCTAGAGAAGAAGACAATTTGGCAGAAGAGTACAGGACTTCACAGGGACTACTGAAGCTGGCAATAAAGAGGAGGGCGGCGAAGAGGGCGCTAAGAAGAAAGTCAAGCTTGAGAGTGAATTTTGTCAATTTAGAGGTGAATGTAATATGATTCCAATTTGCGATTTATCCGATCGAAATCGAATTTAAACTATGAGAATCACTCATAGTTAAAATTTACACCAGTCAACGATCGAATTTGGAACCTTATCACTCCTTAAAACTCGCTCACAGAAGAGGACATATCAGTGGATACGGCTCTATACTTTCTGATCAGCCTTATTGGAAAATCTTTCGATCACAAGGGATTCACCATGGCTGTCTTCCTAGAAGGCGAGAGCGCATTCAACAATGTAAGACCCAGCGTGATTGTTGGCCACTCTTAAGCCTTCACTTCGGTGAGTAGCTCTGTAAACTTGTAAATAAGTTGGTACTATCGAGGTCTATTCGTGCAACTTTTGGCACATCATCTCTAGCCGCTTTTGAAGGGAGCTCCCGAAGGCGGTAGATTTCACTTTTTTTTTTGGAATCTGGTCGTCAATAAGGTTTCGATGATTTGTGAGGCTCTGACCCTGGTTGGAAAGTCACGTGGTGGCTGCCGAAAACATGACTGTTCTCACGGACAGTCAAGCTGCAATACGTTCAGTTGGATCGGGTCTTACTACATCCAAAACAACTGCGAATTGTAGCTCAGCCAAAGCGATAATGGGCGAATTTTTCAACACCACCCTTTATTAGATACCAGGTCACAGTTGGGGGAATAATCGGCACTGTAGCTGGGAATCGTGAAAGAATCAAAATGATTTTTGCAGCATGTAAAATGGTAATTAAGTCCGTTGCGGTCGACAGAGGTAACTCAAGATGCGGCTCGGTGATAATTCATACCAAACGAGGAAGGCGACCTGGCCTAGACTCAGTCCTAGCCACTCGGCTGTACTGGTGTAATTTAGTAGTGGGGTGGGGGTCATAACTTGGCACTGCCCCATTGGGAAGCTCGCCTGAAGGCCTCGCCTTCCTCAACATGACTACTGTAGAAGCTGTGAGGATGCGGATGTGACGGAAAACGTTATTCGCCTTTTGTGTCATTGCAGACCTTTGGCGTTCAGGAGGAGGAGGAGATTTTTTGGTTCTTCGTTTTTCAATGAATTGGAGGGCCTCAACAACGCTAGTGCGACTCAGCTCAACCTTTTAATTGCTAGCATTAGCTGTATTAACACCTAAATTTTTGAGTGCGGTATGGAGATTCTCGAGTTACCACAACGGGCCCACATGTGGTCTAAGTGTGATTTGACCCCCGCACCTAACCTAACTTCCAAAGTTTAAAGTTTTCCACAGAACGCACTTATTATTGACAATAATTAGTACCAAGTAAAACAACCAGGATAAAGTGGTGCTCTCATAATCACTTGTCTCTTTGTGGCGGCAATAATAAAGCAAAAAAAAAATAAAATAAAAAAAAATGCAACAATGGTTCCAAATACGGATTAGTCTTTGACCGACCCTACGTACTCGGCTCTTTGCGGTGGAACATGTAGAACGACATATTGGATATTTGCAATGCAGTGATCCTCGGCGCGAACAACACCCTACCTGAGAGTACTAATAGAACTCCCACTGTGCACCGAGCTTGTCACTGTAAAGACGGCGCAGATAAGAGGTGCATGCTAGCAACTGCACGCCCGAAAAGTGAACATAGTATCGAAACGCCTCCAAAGTATTGAAATGCAAGAGATATCGACGCGCCCATTCCACTGGAGTGGTCAAAGCAATTAACAACAACACCAACATCATCATTTCTAAGAAAGCAATTAGGATTCTGGGGGTGATGATAGACGCGAAACTGATATTTGGAGAGCATCTCAAGTATGTGGCTTTGGGAAGGATAATGCCAAATGTGGGAGGATCACGACCGAGTGGGAGGATCACGACCAAGTTATTGGTCGACGACTTCTATTGTCTAGAGTGGTCACCTCTATTCTTATACCCCTCACCAGTTTGGATCAACGCGCACCGTCACGTCTGTAACAGTCAAAGAATCAACTCTGTTTTTTTTAAGGTATGCGTTGAGAGTGTGCTGTGCAAACTGAACAACATTAGTTGAGGCTGCCTATGTTGTTACCAGACATTCTAGACAGCAGTGAGTTGAAACCCCGAAGGCAAGCTGGACACATATACTACTACTCAATTGCCCTAACACCTTGTGGTGCATAGCGCGTCAACTATTCCATGTGGTCCAGTTGACGTTTCGTCGGCATAAACTGGTTTCGGAGAATGCGGTTGCCAGCATGCACTTCCTGCACATCCATGGCCACGAACGTCGTCGTGGACGGGATTCGAACCCGAAACGCTGGTAGTCAAGCATGAGACTAATGCCTCAACACATTGGGCTACCGGTTGCCCCATATACACTCGTCCTCATCCCGAAAATCGAATTGTGGCTATACCGCAACCACGGAGGGGTAAACCACTATCTTTCAGTTTGTTACTGAACATGGTGGATATAGGAAGAACCTACACAGATTCAAGCTGGGCGATTCGGCCGATTGTCAGATATGGCCAGGAATAGCGGAGGACCCGGAATATGTATTCTTTCTGTCCTAGTTTTACAGGAAAACGCATAGCATAGGAGATTGAATTTGGCAGTGAGCTCAATCAACAGAACGTAGTGGAGCACATGATGAGTTCTCAATCCAACTGGGATCCCGTGACTTGCACAATATGCGACATCTATCGTTAATTGGGGAAATAAGAGCAGACGAAAAGGACTCAATGGATTAATGGCTAATTAGCCAAAACTAGCCCTGCGACGCAATACCGAGTGGCAGTCCCGTAAAGAGAATGGTGAAGTAACAGGGTTGAAGGTTTCTCTGGGTACTAGTTGTGGGCAATGTCTCATGAGCGTGCGGCACATTTTTTTTACAACTGTGTGATTCACTTACCACTAATCCACTTTACTTCCAGCGACCTAGAATTCCATAGTTCAATAGTGCTTCAAGTGACACTATCAAAACATTAAAAAAAAACTTTGAATCAGTATTACACCTTTTGCTGGCTTTCAGAAATCTGGTATAACTATTCTTTTCAGAAGAAAAAATATTTAGGATTGATCAATTGGGCAAGTTTTGCCCAATTTCTAGTTCTTGCAGCAAATTTGTCATGTACAAATGTACAAGGCCACAAATTAAAAAAATTAAGGCTCGATGAATTGCTAGAGTCACACGAAATTTTTGTTTGTTTTGTTAACCCCGAACGTTATATAAAAGAAACCAGCACCAATTTATTGTTATCCAATTAGCCGTTTAGCTTGTAACAATTTGTTTAAGCAAAAATGGCCGATAAATCTTTTTTAATGACATAAGCACGTATGCTCTAGCAAGCGAACAAATATACGTACTCGTACATATATAAACACTATATGCAAAAATTCTTGGTAATAATCTTTGACAAAAAATAGATGATCGTGTAAATTTTACTGATATTATATGACGATACATTTAAATGATATTTTAATGCTAAATGTCATCCTTTCGCGTTCTGATTAAACTACGAAGATAGTAATCAGATAGCTAGTCAAATTTAAAGAAATTAATTGGGGCAGAAACCACTATTAAGAGTTAACCAAATATATGGTTGAACGACTCAATGATAAAATTAAGGATGGTAAGCAAAACAAAATATGTGCCTAATTTTTTTAAGTAGTAGATGTTTATCTAAATAGGTATAAAACGGAAGCGTCGAAGCTTTCGTCAGAAATTAATGAAATTTAGTAAGTATCTCTATGGAAATGAACAGAATCCTTTGATATTATCTGGTGACTTTTTTATGATGAAACCTACAATTTGAATATATTTCAGTAGATTATTGTGTGATAATGGAATCTGGATTCATTTATTTTTCCCAACGATGCGTCGTTACTACAACGTATAAAAGCATCCACTTCCACGTTTTGTTCCATCTTATGTAACACATTTATTTGTGTAATTTAATGAAAGTCAATCAGAATATTATACATAAATTTGGAAAACACAAAGCAAATAATAATTCTGTTACTAATAATAAAATCTTCCGAAAACAACCCTGCTGTAAAAGTCCCCAGCAAAGAAAAACTTCTCAGCCGCAGAAAGGATTACTATGTTATAATGTGCAAGGTGTTCGCTGAATGGTGTTGTGCGGACAGAGCTGTAAGTTGGCCGAAATTGACCCTGAAAGTCCGGATGCGCTAAAAGCGAATGCTCCACAACTAGCTGAGCGGCGGCACATGTTTGTTCCCGCTCAGTTCGGGAGATGTGGGCGGGGTTTTTCCCGCCCTTTCCTCCTGTACCTTGGGGGTAGACAGACACAACAAAGGATCAAGCTGGGTCCCACTGACACAGAAAACTAATTAAAAACATGATGGCAATGGCCGTCAATCGGCTCATGCACATATGCTCCGGGCACAGATGGTTTGGAGCCTTGGCGGCTTTACCCAATCTAAACAACGAACCCAACCAATGAGCTCCCGTGGCCGGCAAAAAATGTCAGGACCTCCCATAGCAAACACAGAAGAGATGATGCCTTTACTTCATCTCACAGCCAACCTGAAAGTGGTTTGGAGAGGTGCGGCGAGGAAAATTTTTTTCATATTCCTAAGTATAACGGTCTCGAAATGCAAGGGGGGGGGGGGGGGGGTTGGCTAATTACGATCTCAAAAATTCTCCTCCGCCACTGTTCTCCCTTCTTCAAATTTAAAGAAAATGCCAAATATAGCATGTACTCAACATTATCTTTCTCACAACACCCCACTTGCCTATACCAGTCGAAAAAAAAATTTACCCTAAATAAGCCTCTATATGGACAACCCTTAAAACTAGCCAATTTCGACACATCGCTTGCGCCAGCGAATTATAGCATTTCTACACATTTTCATCGAATTTGATGTGAGTAGCTTCAGCTGTTCGTGAGATAAAAGATGGAGAGGCAGACATTTGACTGATTTAATAAGATTTAAGATACTAAACTCTAAAAAAAGAATGAATATTTATTGTTAGAATTATCGCCCTAAAGCAATCTTTACCCATTCGAAAATAGTTAACTGAATAACTGCAACTCCCACTACGAAAAACAACGGCGAATATCGAATAATTAGACGTAAGAAACGTAAATATTTTGACGACCAGCTGCTGAATATTTACGAAAACTTAGCTAATAGGAACACCAGACAAGCGTACGAACTAGTAAATACAATTAAGAACGGCTATCAACCTAGGACTAGCCTCTGTAAAGACAAGGATGTAAACATCATCAGCGACACCGATAGCATTAACAAACGATGGGCCTCTTATTTGGAAGATCTTCGGAACCTTTCATCTAACATCTCCACACAAGAAGCTCTCTGCGATATTGTTGTTGTAGGCCCACCCATACAACCCCCGACAGTAGAGGAAGTTGATCTCGCGTTGTGGTCACTAAAACGAAATAAAGCGCTGGGCGCTGACGAGATTCCAGCTGAACTGCTAAGATTCGGTGGAACGGGTCTAGTTAATGCCATACATCAATTACTCCTGCGAGTATGGGAGGACGAGGAGATCCCAGACGATTGGCGCAGAAGCATCATCTGTCCAATTCACAAAAAGAGAGATAAACTGCGGTGTGAGAATTACAGGGGCTTTTGACTAGTTTGTACGTCCTATAAAAATTTGACGAAAATTCTGGAAAATAGAATAAAACCGTACGCAGAACGAATAATGGCGAATATCAAGGCGGTTTCAGACCTGGTCGCTCGACAACCAACCAGCTCTTTACGGTCAAACCAAACTGATACTCTAGAAGGGCTGGGAATACAACCTAGACGTATACCAAATGTTTGTCGACTTCAAGCGGGCATACGACAGTATCGATCGTGGAGTACTGTACAACATCATACTGCAATTTGGTATACCAGCAAAATTAGTGCATTAGTGACAAAGATGACGATGACCAACTCCGTCTCACAGGTCAAGATACATAATTGACTTACTGATCTATTTGAAACACGCACTGGTCTGACACAGGGCGATGGACTGCCACCGACGCTCTTCAACCTAGCACAGGAGTACGCTATTCGGGCAATGAATATAGACAACAGCAAGACGCTGCTCATCAAGCCGACACAATTAATAGCGCACGCCGACAACATCAGCATCATGTCCAGAAGATTGGCCGACGCAGAAGAACTTCTGCATACACTCCATACCGCTGCAAAAGAAGTTGGACTACGTATTAACGAGGGTAAAACTAAAATAATGATGCAATCGACGACAAGGACACCTGCGCAATCGAGCATCAATGTGGGGGACCTCAACATCGACTTCGTGAACGACTTCATATACCTGGGTTGCAACTTGTCAAGGGACGCCAACGAAACTGACGAAATCAAGCGACGGATACAGTTAGCTAATAAGACTTTTTTCTCGTCTCTCCCCATACTGAAATCGAAGCATGTGCACAGAAACACGAAGCTCCGCGTGTACAAAACCGTTATACGACCAGTGCTATGCTATGGCTGGGAACCATGGACCCTAACCCAAGCCTCCGAAATCATGCTAGACCCATTTGAACGTAAGGTTCTGAATTTTCGGGGCTGTTTGCGATCGAGATGGATGGCGTATCCGGTACATCCTTGAGTTGTATGAACTGTACCACAAGCTGGAAGTTTCGTAAATTGTCAAACTACAACGACTTCAATGGGCATGCACAACGAATGGACGATGGTCGCATGCCAAGGAGAGTGCGTGCGTTTACAACGAGTCGACGGAACGAGACTGCCTAGGCGACCGAGAGCTCGTTTGGGGGGCTCAGTATATGCGGACGCCGAGCAGCTACTGGGCTTCCAAAATTGGAGTTCACGGTCACGTGACCGAGATAATCGGAGGACAACGATCCGGGCGGCCATGGCCCGACGTCGGGCTGTCGCGCCACGTTGATGTAATACTTCAGGAGATATTAAGCAAAAAAAAGAAAGGACTTTGACAAGACGAGAAGTATCGTTTCGATATTTTGTCTAGAAGGGACTCCTTGGTCAAAATTTGCATTGCAGACCTCAGATTCGTATTTAGCACTCCAAAAAACGGGTTTTTTTTTTTCCAGAAAAAGGTCTCCAGTGAAACCCCGGATTCGAATTCATACTAGATACTACTAATTTCTCTTAACTTCAAGTGGGGCATAATATAAAGGTACACAAAAACATAAAATAATTTATGCAAAACTTTCCGCCTCGGCCTTTTGTATGATCAACCGTTGTTGAACAATAAGGGCCTCCGCACACGGGTCGTCTGATTTTCGGCACGTCTGCGATTCGAACTCTGCTCGTCTAAAATCGCACACGACGAGCGACGCCTTGCACCGCACACGAGTCGATTGCAATTCGGCGCGTCTGCGACGCGATCCGGTATTAGGCATGGGTGGTATTACGGATTCTTACTAGCACGAATATGATTTTGGAATTGGGGGTATTTGGGCAATATGTCGCCGCTATGTGAAAGGAGGAGTGCAGAGGAGTGTCAGTGAAAATATTTTAACCCTTTGGTTTGGCGAAACGGACTTTTTTGTACATGAAGTAGAATATGGGCGATATGGATGTCGCGTGATTCCAGGTGAAAGGAGGAGTGCACAGGAGTGTCAGTGAAAGCATTTTAACCCGTTGGCGTGGCGAAATAGACCTTTTTGTATATCGAGCGGAACACGGGCGATATGGGAGTTGCGTGATTCGAGGTGAAAGAAGGAGTGCACAGGAGTATCGGTGAACGCATTTTAACCCGTTGGCATGACGAAATAAACCTTTTTGTACATGGAGCGGAACATGGGCGATATGGGTGTTGTGTGATTCGAGGTGAAAGGAGTGCGCAAGAGTGTCGATGAAAGCATTTTAAACCGTTGGCATGGCGGAATAGACCTTTTTGTACAAGGAGCGGAACATGGTTGACGCGGTATTCAAGGTAAAAGGAGAAGTGCACAGGAGTGTCGATGAAAGCATTTTAGCCCTTTAGTGTGGCGAAATGGACCTTCTTGTGCATGAAGCGGAAAGGAGAAGAACACAGGAGTGCTGGTGAAGCATTTTAACCCTTTGGCGTGGCGAAATGGACCTTCTTGTACATGAAGCGGAACATGGGCAATGTGGTTATCACCTGAGTCGATGTGAAAGGAAGAATGCAGACGAGTGCTCGTTAAGGCATTTTAACCCTTCAGCGTGGCGTGAAATGTACATGTACATAAGGCGGAATATGGGTGCCGCATGAAACAATTTTAACCCTTTGAAATTGAGAAATAAATCTTTTCATACATGGAGCAGTAAAAATTTGTGACCCTAATACGCTTTGCGATGGAAAAATACGGTGTTTCTACACGCTATATAATCGAGCAAAATATTTTTTTTATAACACAGGGTATTCGATTTCGACAAGATTACTGTGTCCGTGGCGCTCAGACAGTGGAATTAAAAGAAGTCAAATTATTTTGACAGTAAATTTGGTGTGAATTAGTGCAACCACAACTCGAACTCGGATCGAAGAGTTTTCTAAGAAGAAAGAAGAAGAATAAGTAATAAGTGTAATAAGCGACTATCAAAGTCGCAAAGTCTGAGTGTTATGGAGAAAGGCAAGGAAGGAAGGGCTAACCCTTTTTAATACCGGTGTTTGAGCAAGCGGAGCGAGCGTTAGAGGTTCGGTCTATGTATATTGAGGGTTAATATCGCTTAAACCTTTCAAATGAATGACCGCTAAGCTAAGCATTGAATCAGACGGGGCACCGAAATATACTGCATGCCGAAATTGTCCATATGAAATACTGCATTTGCACACTTTCGTTTTGAAAACGAAATAGTGCATGATGGCACGCGAATATCTCGTATACGGTGATGATTTAACAAAACATCAACGGATAGTGCACTGCCAAAATGTTTGCGCGACAACGTCAAATTGTTTTCAAGAAAGAAAAAATGATACGGAAACTTTTCCTTTATTGAGAAAAATACTGGATCATGTATATATCTGTGTTAAAAAGAAGATATTGGTTGCGTTCAGGATTTCATACATTGGATATTTGAATTTCTGAGTTACACAATTGTTGTTTAATTCAGGAGTTTAGATTCGAATAAAAAAGGAATAGCGGAAATTAACCGGGAAAATTGGTAATTGGTTTCCCCTATATAGTGTCGACGTTTTTTCGTTTTTCCGCCTCGAGATCGCTTCAACATCACTGTGATATCGCTTTTACGATGCTTCGATATCATCGATTTTATATCGCTTCAGTGTAGCCTCAATATCGCTTTGATATCTGATATCAACACAAAAGTGTTAAAAAGACCATCGACAATATTACATTGCATTAACGTCATCAACCCTATTCAGACCATAGAGTTAAAAGCTCCTACAACAACACTCCATTGCATTGGCCTCCTCTTCCCGATTCAGACGACACCCGTATTTCCTAGATTTCACTTCATGTCCCAGAATGTATTCATTTCACCACCATAGAGTTAAAAGCGCCTTCAACATCATTCCACATAATTGGCGTCACCACCTCCATTCAGACGACACCTGTATTTCCTAGATATCACTTCATGTCCAAGAATGTGTTTATCTCAACACTTGTAGGATTAAAAACGCCGTGAACTACACTCCAGAGTGTTGGCTTCATCACTTCAATTCATAGACATTCGTATTTCCTAGATTTCACTCCATGTCCAAAAGTATGCTTGCGTCAACACCAAAGCGTTTAATTCAATTCAATTCGTTTTCAACTCAACTTCCGTCCCACGACACACTTCCCATAGAAGTAGCCACGTCAAAAAAACTGCCAAATTCCTGAATAATATAAAACCGCAAAAACCACTTGGCGCCACGGGCAGGGTAATTTTGCTGAAAACAAAAACGCTGTGTTATGACAAAAAAATATTTTACCCGATTATATAGCGTGTAGAAACACTGCATGCCGTCATCGCAAAACGTATTTGGATCACAAGCTTTTATTAGTTCATGTCCGAAAAGGTAATTTTCACCCCACCAAAGGGTTAAAATACTTACACCAGCACTCCTGTAAACTCCTCCTTTCACGCCGAATCACGTGATACTCATATCGCCCATATCCCGCTTAATGTACAAAACAGTCAATTTCGCCACACCAGCGGGTTAAAATGCTTTCACTAGCCCTCTTTTGTACTTCTCCTTTCACCTCGAATCACGCGACAACCATAATGCCCATGTTCCGCTTTAAGTACAAAAGTCTCCTTCTCGCCTCTACAAAGGGTTAAAATGCTTTCACCAGCACTCCTGTGCCCTTCTACTTTCACCTCGAATCACGCGACAACCATGATCCGCTTCATTTACAAAAATGTCCATTTCGCGACACCAAAGGGTTAAAATGCTTAAACCAGCACTTGTCTGCTTTACTCCTTTCACATCGACTCAGTTGACAACCACATTGCCCATTTTCCGCTTCATGTACAAGAAGGTCCATTTCGCCATGCCAAAGTGTTAAAATGCTTTCACCGACACTCCTGTGCACTCCTCCTTTCACTCCGAATCACGCGACAACCATGTCGCTCATTTCCCGGTTAATGCCCAAAAATGTCCTTTTCACCTCACCAAAGGGTGAAAATACTTTCACCAGCACTCCTGTGCACTCCTCCTTTTACCTCGAATCTCGCGAAAACCATATTGCCCATGTTCCACTTCATGTACAAAAGGGTACTTTTCGCCTCACCAAAGGTTTAAAATGCTTTCACCAGTACTCCTGTGCACTTCTCCTTTCACTTGGAATCACGCGACAACCATATTGCTTATATCCCGCTTCATGCCCAACAAGGGCCTTTTCGCCACATCAGCGGGATAAAATGCTTTCACTAGCACTCCTGTGCACTTCTCCTTTCACCTCGAGTCACGCGACACCCATATCGCTCATATTCCACTTCATGTACAGAAATGTCCATTTCGCCACGCCCAAGGGTTAAACTGCTTTAACCAGCACCCGTCTGCATTCGTCCTTTCACATCGACTCAGGCGACAACCATATTACCCATGTTGGGCTTCATGTACAAAAAGGCCCATTTCGTCATGCCAATGTGTTAAAATGCTTTCACCGGCGCTCCTGTGCACTACTCCTTTCACCCCGAATCACGCAATACCATTATCACCCATTTTCCGCTTAATGCCCAAAAAAGTCCTTTTCACATCTCCAAGGGGTTAAAATGCTTTCACTAGCACTCCTGCGCAATTCTCCTTCCACCTCGAATCACGACACCCATATCGCCCATATCCTGCTTCATGTACAAAAATGTCCATTTCACCACTCCAAAGGGTTAAAATGTTTTAACCAGCACTCCTGTGCACTTCTCCTTTCACCTCGATTCACGCGAAAAACATATTCCCCATGTTGCGCTTCATGTACAAAAGTCTCCTTTTCGCCTCATCAAGGGTTAAAATACGTTCACCAGCGCTCTTGCGCACTCCTCCTTTCATCCCGAATCACGTGACACCCATATCGCCCATATCCCGCTTCATGCCCAAAAAAGTCCTTTTCACCTTGCCAAAGGGTTAAAATGCTTCCACTAGCACTGCTTTCGCCTTGAATCACCCGACGCCCATATACGACTACACCACAATTTCTGTGAACATATTTTTCAATTAAATAAATGCATCCATATATTTTTCTCTGGTGTCCGGCGTCGACGACTTTTCTCGTTCCAAGCAGTTCGCATGGTTCGAGACGCACAGACGAGTACATCGATTCGATTACGTGCCGACCAATGAACGACCCGTGTGCGGAACTCCATACATTTGCTTTGGAAGTGGAGTTCGAATCGCAGACGAGCCGATTACGAGACGAGTACGAGACGACCCGTGTGCGGACGGCCTAACTGTTAAATATTAATTTTGAAAATAGTACAAATTTTTTATTCAATTCCTAAAATCGAACAAAATATTGAGGTGGTGGAGATGGGGTATAGTATATATATGTTCACGTGGAGAGGATTCAATAAAAACTCATCACACGTGTTTTGCATGTTCCGCCGGCCCTATTTCCGATGCCTTGAACTTGACTCTTACTTTGTCAAAAAAAAAAGTGGAAAGTGGCACGATTTCCGCCGTGCTTGATTTTGATTTTTTTCTAGAGCAAGAGTCCCCTTCCATTCTCGAGCGGTCAAGCGTTCAAAGTGGATCATGGCACAAGTCCGTGTCATTGATTCTTCTCCATCAATATCAACTTTCAATTTATTTTCAAATCTATTCGAACACTGGTATCATATTACATATACAAATTTATTTAAAACTTACATTGTTTTAATTAAATTAACAGCATTTGCCTTTTCTTCCCGAAAATTTGCTAACAACATAATACAAATTTGAAAATAACAACGATAATGGACGACATACGATCAAAAGATTTATACTGTGTCAGTCTTGTAACGGATTTCGAACTTTTAATGGCCGAAATCTCGGTTGGTGGTAATAAAAACGCATTCAAATTCGATATCAATTTCGAGCAAATTCCAGTGACAACGGCCCACACGGTAAATTTGAAATTGAAATTTGGCAGAGTTTTGAATGACAATCGATAAACTATCCGACATAAAATCATTTATACTTCATACTTGAGTGTATTTAATACTCTACTTTGTTCACAAAAAGATGCTGATCATTTACTTAATTTAAGATGTTAATTTTTGAAGATACAATTGGTCAGATTACCGGTTTCGACTGTTCAAACGCGATTACCGTCCAAAAGGAAAAAGAAATATAATGTAGAGTATTTTTTTTTTCATTTCGATACTAAATTGTGTAACAAAACTCTTCACCGGGAAAATGTCAAAGTGTGCCTGCCCATCTGCTAAAAACTGGAAAGTCTGGCCGAAATGAAAAATTAGAAATTTAAATCGTAACAAGAAAAAAAACCGCTCTAGTGAATGGATCCAGTTTGTTGATTTTTATGTATGTATAAATACAACTCGATTTGGTAGGATGTCATACACTACAGCACGAGTAAAATTTGATTTTATTGGAATTTCACTAGCGTCATCGTACGTCTCCATATCGACTCACGTATTTATATGTGTATCAGATTTTATTTTATATTTATATATAAATATTTTTTTTTTAACCATAAAATGCTAAGGTGAATTTATATGTAATTATGCAAATATTCAAGGTGCCGTGATGAAGGTGTTGATTGATGGTATCACTACGAGAAGCTCCCACATCCGAACAGCGCATGGACTATGTCTTTCGGGTATCTAATGAATTTTCCAAAATTCTGATTGATAATGGTATTAAAAGTAGTGTCGATAAATTAACTTTTCGAATCGCCCAATTTTGTTGTTGGCTTCTATCGATAAACGAATACAAATGTTCTATTTATCATAACTTGATCGGATTCGGGGAGTAGGCGAGAGATATTTCATTTATTGGTATCATATAAGATTTTATGGAGAAAGTAGTTCCGCTTGCTCATCTAGTGTAACCTGTTTCGACAAGATGCAAAGATACAGATGAGTCATTGCTATTTTTTGAGTATAATTTAAACCAAAAAAAAGTAAGGTTTAATAAAACTCCCATGAACCGATCCAATGCAATTGTACTACGAGCGAAGGAAAGAATTCAATAATTTGCAGACTTGTTGAACTGGTTAGGAGCCCAGAGAGCTGACATTATGAGAGCAAGGTTCTTTCGGTTGCACGGGAAACTGTTAAGTAAAGAAAAAATACGTGGGAGTATTTTTGCCAGTTTGATCCGAAAATTCAGGTTTTACGAGCAGTTACAAGTTTTTAGAATTATTTGAGACTGTGTTTTTTTTAGGTTTTACCATCAGCGCCTGAAATTTAGCTAGAAAACATCTGCAGTCCTTGTTAATACAGCGGCATAAAGGACGTTTTTGAAACGGCTAGCATTCAGCCATATTCAGGCATGTACCTAGTAAATTGTTCAAAGCAAAACAAAAGAATTAAGCGAGTAACCCGGCTAGAACTGCTTAAATCCCTCATTTCAGCTTTCGTCAAAAGAAAAAGGGCAAAAGTGATAGAGGCTTATGTTTCTTATTTTAGGAGCGACTGGTAGCGCAGTGTGTTGAGGCATCAGTCTCATGGTGACTACCGACGTTCGTGGCCATGGATGTGCAGAAGGTGCATGCTGGCAACTGCATTCTCCGAAACCAGTTTATGCCAACGAAACGTCAACTGGGCCACATGGAACAGTTGACGCGCTATGCCTCACAAGGGGCTACCGCAATTGAGTATGTCATCCCCGCTGGTAGATGGCTTCCGAAAGTCGTCGCCTCCAATCATCGCGGTCTTCACAACGCTTTTTTCAATCCCGCACACAGAGCAACTTCCAACTGTCTTCTCGCACTGAGTTCTCCCAGCGCTTCTTAGGTTTTCCACTAGCTCTCACACCTTTGCCGGTGTCAGCAAAGGCCTTTTTAGGGATTCGGTGTTCGTCTCAATGTATCAACAGCTAAGTCTCACCTACAGCCTGATCTTACGATGGACTTAAGATCGTGAATTAAAAGCTCCAGTGCGTGGCTAAAATGAGATTTTCGTCAGATCAGGCCGCCATGAGTCCGGACTTAAGGTCTGCTCATGAGATTTTCCATCAGTCCGGTCGTGAGATCTGTCAGCAGTCCGCTCAAGGTCACGTCGGGGCACTAAATCAATGCGTAGCAAAATAGTGCATTTGCATATTCACATTTTCGGTTTGAAATCGAAATGGCGCATTGAGGAGAAAACGAAATAACGCTGAAGTTACGAGAGAGTCACTAGCGCAGATTTGTACTTTTTCTTTGAAACTTACATGCACTATTTCGCCATGCACTATATTCCATGGTGACTGTTACTACATAATTACGGGTAGATAGAGAGTTATAATTAGCATATTCCTCGTATATGGATTGAAGCTGAAGTGGTCTTTATCCCAAAAGCGGTTGAATGTTCTCACGCATGCACAGAAGACCTCCGACCCATTAGCCTATCATCAACATTACTGAAGGTGCTGGAGCATTTGGTCGACACACACTTGCGGTGCACTATTCCATCGCATCTTCTATCCACTTCCCAGCACGCCTGTTGGAAAGGACGATCAGTGGACACTGCTTTGCACTACTTGGTATGCTACCTTGAAAGGTCCCTCGCATACAAAGATTATATGTTGGTGGCCTTTCTCGATAACGAGTTCACCTAATGCTTGCGTCTCGGGTGGTATCCTCTAGCCTATGTATGTATGTAAGCCGGGGTACCCCTCAAGGTGGTATTCTCTCTCCCTTTCTATGGAATCTGGTGGTCAATAGGCTCCTTCTAAGCCTGGAAGGTTTGGGATGCAAAGTTATCGCTTACGCAGACGACATTGCTATTGCAATTTCCGGAAAATTTCCCTATGTCCTGAGTGGTTTATTGGAAAATGCCCTATCTATCCTGGTGAACTAGGCTAGCAAGGTTGGTGTTGGAATAAATCCGCAAAAACCTGAGCTTGTTCTGGAAGGCAAACTTTCAGGAACGTGTGACTAAGGCAACCGTTGCACTATATTCGTGCAAGAAGGCTATAGGCAAAAAATGGTGCTTACATCCAAAAGTGGTTTACCGGCTATATGTATCAGAACTGCGTCCCATGTTATTGCATGGGATCATCGTCTGGTGAACGGCACTTAGCATCGTGTCGTACAAAACTCGGTTGGAGAAGATCCAAAGACTGGCATGTGTTGCCATCACAGGGGCTCTAAGGAGAACACCGACCATTGCTTTAGGAGTGCTATTAAATTTACTTCCTTTGGACATTTTCGCTGAGCAGATGGCGGCGAATATGGTTGTTCCCCTCTGGGAAACCGATCAGTGGACCGCTGATACTGAGCAAACGGCATTTGAGAAATATGGTGGGGCTTATCACGGGACACTGCTTGATCGGGGAGCATGCTAGAAGACTTCGACTCCCGCACAATGATTACTGTAGGAGCTGCGGGGACGTAGAGGAGGAGGAAAGCTGCCATTATCACTGCACTTGCCCTGCTTTGGCAGAACGTAGGATAGACATCCCTGAGTCCTACCTATTTGTCGATCTGGATGACCTAAAGGCAGTTAGTGTCTGTCGTCTTCATCGCTTCATTTCCAGCTCTGGCTGGTTTAGCGATTAGCTCAGGTATGCCCATCTTGGACTATGGGTACACATTTCCTAGAACGTAGAAGGCAGATCTCATGTGCGGACTGATGGCTGATCTTAAGACCGGATTGACGGCAAAACTGTGAGTGTGTGGTCAGTTGATGCCTTCTTGATTTCAGATTTGAACGCAAGATAATCTGTAAGTGAGTGGCGGTTCGAGAGCTGGGACTGAAGATTTTCCCATTAGTCCTGGATCTTAAGATAATCACGTAAGTAAGTTTTCCCTTTTAGGCAGTACGAATCTTCGTTACTAGTTAGCTCTTGTTATGGTGTAACGTATCTTTATCTATTAGGGCTTCCGCTTACATAAGCTTTCTTCGTGACTACTGACTGAATGTCATAAATTTCACCAATATCGGGCGACCGACAATCGTTTTTTTTGTATTGGGTGGCAGGTTACCAAAGCATTGACGGGAATGGAGCAGCTAATGAGCTTGCCAGGCAAGGCTAATTTTTGAATTTTCTCGTAGCAGAACCATTTTGTGTTCTATAGCGGGCGACCATAATAATGGAATGGTCTTAAAAAATATGACAGCACTAATGGAATGCTTTTCCGAAGCTGCGGCAATCGAGGATTTAGTGAAACTGTTCAATTTATGCCACCTATCGCGACATAACCTGACATAACAAGATATGGTAGCCTTCTATACTTTTATATGACTTAAAATACAAACAATACACGTTGACGGCTTTCATAGACATTGAGGTCGCTTTCAATAATATCAAGACTGAGACTATAATGGAAACTTTCATCGAGTTATGGGTGGAGGCCCATTTCAGTAGATGGCCATGCTGAGTGCAGGGCAAGGTAATCCAGTTTGACCTGAGCGATAGTCGGATTACTAAATACGTGCGCATAGGGGCGGCACAGGGTGGGGTGATCCCTCCTCTGCTACGGATTTTGGTAAAGCACGGCTTCCTCAGAAGACTGGAGAAGTCAGGACTTAAAATAGTCGCCTATGAGGGCGATCTAGTCATCTTGATCTCATACAAATGTCTACCCGTGACGAACGACATCATGAATACCACCCTGAAGATAGTAACCACTTGGGCTGTAGAATGCGATTTTATTGTGAACCCTCTGTGGGTAAAACTGAACTGGTGCTTTTCACCACAGAAACAAAGATTGAGGAGTTTGCGCTCCCTAAATTGAACGGACAGTTACTGACTCTTTCGACCAGTGTTAAGTGCCTGGGTGTGATTCTCGACTCGAAGCTCTCATGGAAACTAAACGCCGAATATCGCATCACAAAGGCTAATATAGCTCTCTATGCTTGCAGGAGAAAACTTGCTTCAAAAACTGTGGACTCCGACCAAAAATGTTCTTGTGAATGTACATGACGGTTGTGCTACCGGTACTCACATACGGCTCGCTGGTCTGGTGCCAGCGGTGCGTAGGAAATATAATATTGATTCGCTGTTGCAGGTGCAGAGGACTGCATCCATCGGAGTCACGGGAGCTCTAAGGTCTTGCCCAGGCTGGACAGCGAAATCATAAGGGCGTAGTAAGATTATGTCGACCCTGGTGGGTACGGTGCACAATATGCTACCAACGGACTATGTGTGAAACAAACTTCGAGAAACACGCTACTGGATATCTAACTAGAGCGGAATGGTGTGACGAAGATGTGATGTCGGGATATGACCTGAGGACTTTTACCGATGGCTCGAAAATGCCCTGTGGAGTCGGTGCAGGGTTCTTCGCTGAAAACTTCGCAGTCTCTAAGTCGTTCCGCCTTCCTGATTTATTTAGTGTATATCACAATTTTCACGGATAGCCAGGCTGCCATAGTGGCCCTCGAGGCGGCGACAGTGTCATCGAAAATAGTAAAACAATGCCATGAAGAGCTGAACTCTTTGACCACCCTTAACAGTGTCACCCTCCTCTGGGTTCCGGGTCATAGGAGCATAGCGGAAAATGAGCAGGCCGGTCAGCTTGCGCGGCTGGGCTCTGCCCTTGACAGATCCTACGCAGTGGCTGTCAATGCGCCACGCGATGGATGCGACTGTGGTTTATGACTTTTTCCATGACGAACTGTGATTTAATTTCCTATGCAATGATGTCCGGTCGACTTTGTGATTTTATGTTTGTAGGGGAGTTCAGGAAATAAACGAAAAACGGAAAAATAAATTGTGCGGTTTTAAAAATTGTCACAATTGTTGGGAATAAACCTCTGAATATTACTGTATATGCTTAAAAGTCATTGACAGTTAAGTTAAGAGGGAGAGATCAAATTTCCTAATTTACAGTTTTTTCTTTGATATTTCGAACGCAATTTAAATTCGATTTTGAGTATAATATATAAAATAGTTTATTATTATATAGACCATTGATTCCTAAACTTTGGGCTGTGATCGGTATTTTTGGTAATCTCTAAAATGGTTTTAATCAAGTTCAATGTGGTGGATTTCCTTGTTTTCAGAAACTGATTAATCTAAGCGAGGTTTTTTGGCCAGGAACGCAAACACAAAATATTCACAAAAAAAGAGAAATTACAACTTTCCTTAGCAATTGTAAATTTCTGAACTCTGTTCGTTCAGATTTCCTAGCAAATTAAGTCTCAAATTAAAACTTATTTAGTTTAAAAAAAGCCGATCCTAATCATTTTCCGCGTGGGACTTTAACCCGTTATTTGATGAAATACATAAAAAACATGATTTTTCCACTTCGTGGGAACAAAAGAGTAATTTACACAAAGTGTTTTTTATTTTAAATTACTCGTAGATTAGCTCATTTGCTATTGGTTGTAAAGAAAAAACTTGTTAGAAAAAATTTATAGAAAATTGTGTGCTCTGCAAAAATTGATTCAAATTTTGCGTTGAACGGAGTTGCAGGTGAAAAACGAATAATGCCAGTTTTTCCCAGATGGCGGGTGGAGCTTAGGGGATGGGGAGCTATACAACATATCAAAAATTCAGAACTACCTCACCTTTTACAGCTAGCCCCCTTTTACTTGATCTCTATTTCTTGGACTAATTGTAAGTAAAGCGTCGGAAATAACGAGAAGTATGAAGACGTGGAGCGTGGAGTCAATGAAGGCTGATAAGGAATTTGTTTAATTCTACAAAACAGTGGTCAATTTCCATTCGAGGTGGGTCCAACTAAACAATAAATGTAGTCATAAACTCTGATACGACCGCAAATTAAAATATTCGTAAAATAAATCCTAACTTTTAACTGCCATCTTGACACTTAGCTCAACATCGCTCCATTGGCTATTGCAGAAGTACCTATATACATATCTTCGTTGAAAAAAAAACCGTTTCCCAAAATATTTAAATTTTAATGAATTCCATCTAATCTCGACATCTACAAACTATTTGCTCGTCAGTTACAATGACATTTATCTAACAACTTTTAACGTCGTGATTTAAGCCGAAAACCCAACAAAAGCCTAATACGTTTTACTACAAGTACAAGTGTTCGTTGTTTTGGACACGGCAACGTATGTAATTTATTTTACGTGCTCACCGTAAATGTCCGATCGTGCGTTAAGATTCTGAAAATTGATCATATTATTTGTCACTTAATGACTCTGAAACTGAAGTAGCCTAACTATCTTGTGCGCTCGCTCGTAATCGGGGCTCACAAGATTAACATCTCGAAATCCTGTTTTGGCATAACCATCCATCCCGATGGTTGCTAGCAGTAAGTCGAAGAAGCGCATCAAATTGGACATCTGATAGAAGTTTAGTGCGTCACATTTTCAACGGACACAACCTTGTAGCCCCATCACAACGACAGGGGCGGCGGCGCGGTATTGTGTCCACCTCGGTTTTTTTGAGTTGGCTCTTTGGATGGTTTTTCTTAACCAACTTATTTTTTTTTCATTAAGTTTTCACTCAAACTTATAAACCTCATCTTGACGATGATGTACGTGGAGGTAGTTTTAATGGACAGGCAGATGATTGGATGACATTCTTTGAACATTTGAAATCAGATCTTGGATATATCGTCAACGAGGGAATTTCGAGGCGAGACCCCGACAATGACGAGACCAAAGGCATTTGTACATGGTTGAATGGTGAAGGTGAAACCCCATGCCTAGAAGATCAGGAAGCCCTAGAAATTTAGAATGTATTATAATATTGATCAGCAGGCAAGATGATGCAGTCAGGTGGAAAATGAATGGCTGCAGTTGAGGCTCATTTTTAGAAAGTCGAAAATGGGTTTAAAAGGAAAGATGGCCAGAGATGAGGTTATATAACGTAATCGAGACGACATCAGATCGACATCAGTTTGTTCGAAGAATTCTATCCTGTTTGGTAATTAAAATTGTTGATTGATTTTATTGGTTAATTACTCGTACATCTGAGTTCGAGATTAACAACTCAAAAGAATATCTGATAATTTGTAGGCTTTCCTGATTTATATTTTGTCAACATATCTATTAGACTATAACAGCGAGCATGGTAAACACAAGCAACTGGTAACTTTCTACAAGATTCACACAACTGCCCAATGTGGACGTATATTTCGCATACAACAGAAGCAGGAACAGCATTTTTTTTTGTAGAAAATTCTGTGCCTCTTTCTGTTGTTTGTGTTGGTGGACGCAACAGAAACAGAACCAGAATTTTGAATGGCATACTTGATACAGAAGTAAAAGCTAGGCTCTGTGTATATTTTGATTTAAAATTTATAATAAAGTAATTATTTTCAAGATAAAATTTTAAAAACGAAATAAAATGACACGGAAAGTTTCCCTTGCTGGATAAATATTGAACCATGTATACTATATGTCTGTTTCATAACGACGATATTGACTGCTTTCAGAATTTTAAACGTTGTGGTTATTATTGTGTAATTCCGAAATTTAGATTTACATATATAAACCGTGAATAGTGGAAATGAATCGGGAAAATTGGAAATGCATTTCCCCCATTTAGGGTCATAATTTTCTGGTAAAAGGTAAAGTGAACGTTGCATCGATGTTGCGTAAGCGTTCCGTCAACGATACGTAAACTTTGTGTTGACGTTGCGTCCCCGTTGTATTAACGTTGCGTCAATGTTAGGTCGTTGTTGCCTCAATGTTGCGCCAGCGGTGTGTCAGCGTTGCTTCAGTGCTGCATCAACTTAGCGGCAGCATTGCGTGAACGAAACGTCAGTGTTGCGTCAACTAAGCGTCAATATTGCGTCAGCGTATCGTCAGTTTTGCGTCAATGTAGCGTCAGCGTTGTGTCAACGATGCATCTCAGTAGTGTCAAGGTTGCGTCAACATAACGTCAGCGTTGCGTCAACCTTCCGTCAATATTGCGTCAATCATAAGTATAAATACCGCTTCATTATCGCTTCGATATCGGTTCAATGCCACTTCGATATTACTTTGATATCGCCTTGATGTCGCTTCGATATCGCTCTGATATTTTGATCTCCAAAGGGTTAAAGCAGCCTTTAACATCACTCTAGTGCGTTGACCTCATCACCCCGATTCAGACAACATCCGTATTTTATAGATTTCACTTCATGTCGAAGAATGGCTTATGTCAACACCGTAGGGTTAAGAACGCCTTTAAACACACTCCAGGTTCTAGGATAGGATATTTAGATGGAGTGAAAATCGCAACTGAGCCGTTATACTTCCCACATAACGTACCCTATTTGCAATCTGTTTTAGGAGTCAAAAGGCCTTTCACAGAACTCCTGTGCATTCGCTTCATCACTCCGATTCGGGAGTTTCCCGTATTGCTTCAAACGCAAGAATGTCCTTACGCCCTGGCCAAAGGACTCAAAATGGTTTCAACACTACTTCGGTGCATTGGTGCGAAAGGTGGCTCAAGTAAAGACGATTGCAGCCGAGAATTTCTATCACGAACTGGAAGATCTGACGGCGGATAAGAGATCGTCATTGCAAGAGAAACCTAAAGACAATGCAAGGATTTATAAGGTCGCAGCCCAAAGAAGAAGAAACGCTCGAGAGATGCAGGCGCCAAAGTACGTTGATGATTCACAATAAGTGCTACTGGTCGAAGACACTGCAATCTGCAGCAGAATGCGTGAGTACTTTGACGAACTTTTGGACGAAAAATTTCCGCAAGAAACTTTTCAGGCTGTGGAGCCAAATACCACTGATATCGCCGATTTTTCGGTGGAGAAAATGATGAAGGCAATGGTGTAAAATAGATAAAACGCGGAAAGACAGTTGGACCGGACAAAATACCCTTGGAATTTTTGTTGAAAATGAATTATGTCGGGCTTAGATGGCTCACTGTTATTTTCAACAAAATTAAAAGAGGGCAACCGATGCTTGACGCTTTCAGAAAAAGCTTCCTTCTCCCGTTTTATAGGAACAAGGATGACTCACGCAAGCTCAACAGCTATAGGGCAATCAAGTTAACATCACACACATTGAAGATTTACGAGCGGGTTGTCTGCAATCGATTGAAAGAGATTGTACGGTTGGATGACAATCAATGCGGCTTTGTGGAGGGTCGGTCCACAGTCGATGCTATTGAGTGCATACGTGTTACAACGGAAAAGCATCGTGATGCACGGACGGACTTGAACTTTGTGTTCATCGATTTGGAAAAAGCCTTCGACAGAATTCCGCGTGATTTGATATGGGTTGCCCTAGGAGCACTTAAGGTCCCCGAGGCATATGTCAAGATGATACAAGACATGTATGATGGGGAAACCACTTAAGTTAGAGGCACAGCTGGTGAGTCTGAATAATTTTCAGTAAAATTCGGAGTTCACCAAGGCAGTGTTTTGAGTCCCTTGCTCTTCAACATCATCATGCTCTATTTATTAACACTCATTTCTGACGGCCTGGAAATATCCCTTCTCTTCGCCGATGACATTGTCCTGGGTAGCAAAGATATCGTTGCCTTGCATTCTCGACAAGGATGGAATGGTTGGTGGACGGATGAGACGCCCATGCGGTCGCACCTGGGTCCGGGTGTAATGGAACTCTCGGCCTCTGGTTTCGTACCACCAACCGATCACTACTCATCAGGTGCTGCTTCGATCTGCCGGTGGGAGCAGGACTACCAGACCATAACATGGTTCATTACATACTGACCGAGTGGTGTAAGATACTGGAGGATCATGGACTGAGGATTAGCATACCAAAGACTGATATCTTTGGTGTCCTTTGTCAGATCGAGAGAGGCCGATACCAGAAATCTACATTAAATGAGAGCAGCTGATTTCCTGTACAAGGTTCAAATACCTGGGCTCGATGGTCAACAAGGAAGCTACCTGCGATGACGACATCAAACATCGTATCAGTGACGGTTGGATGAAGTGGCGAGAAAACTCTGGAGTTTTCTGCGACAAGAATCCCAGTACAAACATTTGATCAAAATTGCAAGTCATTAGCTTCATTTTATCGAAAATTATCGCTTATTTGAAGTTTCATTTGTAGAGGAGGTAGGGGTTCCTTCAGTTAGATCTTGCCCACAACCCTTCAAAATCACCTCGGGGATTTATTTGCTTACTCGAAGAAATCTCAACCAATACATAAAATTATTTTTATAAAATTTGGTATTTCGACTATTAATTAGTTGCCCGAAAAATGAAAAGTGTACGTTCGTTATCTCCCCGAATGTGCGAACTTATTGACGTACCTTCGTATCATCATCATCATCGTGGCGCGACAGCCCGACGTCGGGCCTTGGCCGCCTGGATCATTGTCCTCCAATTATCTCGGTCACGTGACCGCGTCCTCCAATTTTGGTAGCCCAGCAGCTGCGCGGCGTCCACACCTACTGAGCTCTCCCAACGAGATCTCGGTCGTCCTCGCAGTCTCGCTCCGTCGACTCGTTCTGCATTCATTACTCTCTTAGGCATGCGATCATCGTCCATTCTTTGTACATGCCTGCCCATTGAAGTCGTTATAGTTTGACGATTTTCGAGACTTGCAGCTCATCGTACATTTCATACAACTCATGGTTGTACCGGATGCGCCATCCATCTCGATCGCAAACAGCCCCGAAAATTCGCCGTAGAACCTTACGTTCAAAAGTGTCTAGCATGTTTTCGGAAGCTTGAGTTAGGGTCCATGCTTCGCAGCCATAGCATAGCACTGGTCGTATAATGATTTTGTACACGCGGAGCTTCGTGTTTCTGTGCACGTGCTTCGATTTCATTATGGGGAGAACCGAGAAAAAAGTCTTATTACATAGCTAACTGTATCCGTCGCTTGATTTCGTCAGTTTCGTTGGCGTCCCTTGACAAGTTGCAACCCAGGTAAATGAAGTTGTTCACGAACTCGATGTTGAGGTCCCCCACATTGATGCTCGGTTGTGCAGGTGTCCTTGTCACCGATTGCATCATTATTTTAGTTTTACCCTCGTTAATACGTGATCCAACTTCCTTTGCAGCGGTGTCGAGCGTATGCAGAAGTTCTTCTGCGTCAGCCAATCTTCGGGACATGATGTTGATGTCGTCGGCGTACGCTGCTAATTGTGTCGACTTGATGAGTAGCGTCTTGCTGTTGTCCATATTCATGGCCCGAATAACGTGTTCCAGTGCTAGGTTGAAGAGCGTCGGTGCCAGTCCATCGCCCTGTTTCAAACCAGTGCGTGTTTAAAATAGATCAGTAAGTCTATTCTGGATCCTGACTTGTGAGACGGAGTTGGTCATCGTCATCTTTGTCAGTCGCACTAATTTTGCTGGTATACCAAATTGCAGCATGATGTTGTACAGTACTCCACGATCGATACTGTCGTATGCCTGCTTGAAGTCGACAAAGATTTGGTATACGTTTACGTTGTATTCCCAGCACCTCTGGAGTATCAGTTTGACTGAGAAGAGCTTATCGGTTGTGGAGCGACCAGGTCTGAAACCGCTTTGATATTCGCCAATGACTCGTTCTGCGTACGGTTTTATTCTATTTTCCAGAATTTTCGTCAAAATTTTATAGGACGTACAAACTAGTGAGATGCCCCTGTAGTTCTCACACCGCAGTTTATCTCCCTTTTTATGAATTGGACAGATGATGCTTCTGCGCCAATCGTCTGGAATCTCTTCGTTCTCCCATGCTCGCAGGAGTAATTGATGTATGGCATCAACTAGACTCGTTCCACCGAATTTTAGCAGTTCAGCTGGAATCTCGTCAGCGCCCGGCGCTTTATTTCGTTTTAGTGACCGCAAGGCGAGATCAACTTCCTCTACTGTCGGGGGTTGAATGGGTGGGCCTAGATCAACAATATCGTCGAGAGCTTCCTATGTGGGGATGTTAGATGGTCGGTTTAGAAGCTCTTCAAAATAAGAGGCCCATCGCTTGTTAATACCATCGGTGTCGCTGATGATGTTTCCATCCTTGTCCTTACAAAGGCTAGTCCTGGGTTGGTAGCCGTTCTTAATTGTATTTACTAGTTTGTACGCTTATCTGGTGTTCCTACTAGCTAAGTTTTCGTTTATGTTCAGCAACTGCTCGTCAAAGTAAAATATTTACGTTTCTTACGTCTAATTATTCTATTCGATATTCGCCGTAGCTCGTCATATTTTTCTCTTCTGGCTCTGGTTCCTCGTTGAATCCACTGTCTGTAGGCCTCGTTTTTCGCGTCAAGTGAGTTTTTGCATTCTTCGTCGAACCAGTCATTTCGCGCTCGCCGGGCTTTATATCCCACGACCTTCTCTGCGACATCCTTGATGATACCCTTGAGTTCTTCCCAGAACCCATGGACGCCTGTGTTGCTGATGTTGTGTAGCACAGGTGATAGTTTTTCCGCAAGGGCGGTAGTATACGCCACCGCTGTAGCATCACTCAAAAGTTTATCAACCGCAAAGATTTTGGGAGGGCTGATTCTTGATTGGTGCACTGAGGAAATTCTACATCTGTAGGTCGTCTTCACCAAGTGATGATCTGAATCGCAGTTTGCTCCTCGATAGGAGCGGACATCCATGACACTAGACGCCCATCTCCTGCAAATGAGGACGTGGTCAATTTGGTTGACGGTATGTGCGTCTGGAGACTTCCAGGTCTGCTTGTGAATGCGTCGATGCGGGAAGCACGTAGAGCTTACGACTAGATGCCTGCTGCAGGCAAAGTCGATAAGTCGCTGGCCGTTGTCGTTACATTCTTCATGGAGGCTGTGGCCTCCAGTGGTCCCCCGATGCCAGCTTTCATTCCCGACTTTCGCGTTAAAGTCTCCCAGCAGCAATTTGACGTCGTTTGTTGGAAGTGAGTCGAAGAGAGTTTCAAGGCGGGCGTAGAACTCGTCTTTTACTGCGTCTTCTTTAACTTCAGTGGGGGCGTGCACATTGATGAGCCAGAGATTGAATAATCGAGTCTTGATGCGAATCGCACACAGCCGTTCATTTATGGGTTTGAAGTCAGTAATATGCGGTTTGAGGCGATTGTTTACTATAAATGCTACTCCAAACTCCTTGGGGCCCGATGGTTTGCCACTTGTAAAAATTGTATGCGATTTCTTGTCATTAATCTCGCTGCCAAGCCAATTTGTTTCCTGGACTGCAGTAATGCTCAGTTTGTACTTTTCGACCTGTTGAAGGAGGGCCTTCTCGGCCCCCGGTTTGTTCAGGGAGCGTACATTCCAGGATCCGAAAGAATAATCATTTAGTCGTTCGCGTGGTCGTCGTTGTTGATCCGTCCAATCCGAGGCTTTTGTTCCAGGTTTCTTGACATGGAGTGGTTTTTACAAGGACGAGTTGTCAGCACGTCGCTTAACACCATTCAGGGGACGTACCTTCGTATATCTAAGATTAACATCGATTAACTTAAAAATAACAAGACATAGAAGTCTATAAATTGCCTTTTGGCTTACATTAGCTCACATCTCGCTCTGGCGATGCCTTATTAGTATTTTACCATAATTGTGGTAGATTTATTGGAACATTACGGATTTATGATTTTGAAGAGAATTTTCTCTATTGCATTAAGAGAGAATTTTCACCACACTCAAGGAATTTCCGCTACTATTTTTAACATACGAGTATGTCTACCATTTGAGCAATAACCAGGAGCTACACGAACAGTACTATGAGCTGAAAGTTTCGAGAGTCCTCAAACTATAACAACTTTAATGGTCTGGGCATATATAACGAATAGACGAAAACTACATGCCTATATGAATATCTATGGAAAGAATGCATTAGCGGGGCAACGCTAGGAGGAAGACCAAGGAAGACTCAGTAGATACTGACGCCGAACCTGGTGGGCTTCAGAAATTGGAGGACGCGGTTATCTTAACCGAGATAATTGAAGGACAATTATCCAGACGACCAATGCCCAATGTTGGGCTGTAGCGTCACAATGATTTTGATATCTATCACAGTCGACTGAATATAACTTACTAAACGCCTTACACGTGCATATCCAAATTTAAAGCAAATATTTATTTATCGTATATGCTTCATTTCGAAACGTCAGTTTCAATTTAATTTTTTTTTAATTTTATTTATATCTGCCGCAAGAAATTTGTTTTACCCTGCTGAATGATTAACTTCCACTATCCTTTCTAATATTATTCAAAGCTAATGCGAATCGAATTGAAAACTACAATAAAACAAGGGTAAACGCGACGCAATAATATCCTTATCACGTGTTAAAGTTAGCAATGACAATTACTGCACGTTTTGTAGCGCAACACATTTGAATAGAACAAATGAATTAAGAAAAGACTTTTTTTTTATTTTCCTTCAATTTACATTAAAAAATGTAATCTATACATAAAAAATCTAACATGCCATAAAACACCCTAACGCAATCCCATCTAATATTCCTATTACATCGTTAAGGCTACTCCACTCATAAAAAAAGTTAGCCCGATATAGTTTATTTCATTTCATGCTTTATTTTCGGGACGAGTTAGCAAAAAAAAAGTTAAAAAAAAAAAAATCTTTTTAATTTAATCAAATCCAGTCCGTGGGGTGTTTATGTACTCATACTCGTATACGATAACATAAAGTTCATTTTGAATCTCGCCATTCAGCTTATCCACGACGACGAATGACGAGAAAAAAAATATTCACGTGTATAATTTCTTGGCGTGAAGGGTTGTATCGAATAATATCCTTGTATGCAGATCAGTTTTTTTTTCCTTGGACTACGCAGTGTAGTACCCGGAAGAGCACCTGGACTGTGAAATAAACGGACGAGGATATTGTGCGTCGTTTATTGCATATTATGTACAAACGTTGTATATTGTGTTATTTGCGCGTTTCAAGGATCTCGCATTTAATGTACGTATCTACAATTAACTTTGGATGCTCCTTTATGCAACATATGGGGCGGGTATCAGGAGTATTTTTGCATACCGTTGATTTTTTCTTTAATGTCGGGATTTCGTTCTAAATAAAAATCTGGAAGTGAATTAAAAGTTGAATAAATTTCGAAGCTGGTTTTCCGTTTTGATAAGGTGTAGGGAATGTACGGTATAAAGCTAATTGCAGCTATGACGATTCCTCGAAATAGAAAATCATTCTAAAAGATAATACCCATACCCAAGTATTCTTTTATTCTAAAAATAATTTCTAAAATATAATATTGAGTTGTAAAGAACAACTCAATTCGTTGTATTGCCGGAATCAATAATTAATTAGTACTGGTCGTTGTGTTGCCTCCAGTTTGATTCACGAAATAAAATTGTAGTTTCATTTAAAAGTCTGGTCTCTTCATGGGATCAAGTCTAGCACCAATTTTGGTCCAACTTGTGCTAGATGACTTGATTGGTGAAATGTTACTTAAACTCGACTTCCTGCCACTATTTTGGCACTCATATGTGGATGATCATATAACTGCGATCCCCGAGGAAAAAATACAGCAAGTTTTAGATGCGTTACATGACTATCACCCAAACATTAAATTCACTTATGAAATGGAAAAGGACTGTAAATTGGATTATTTAGACCTCACTCTACATCACACTCAACACCGTAGTATTATTACCAACTGGTTTCATAAACCCATAGCATCCAATAGGCTTCTTAATTATTATTCGAACCATCCTACGAAAATGAAAACCAACGTAGCAAAATCCTTCATCCGTAAGGTGTTCCGAATTAGCCATAAGCAATTCTGGAAGGAAAACATTCAACGTATAAAAAAGGTTCTCTCGAATAATAACTACCCATCCAAAATCATAAATAAAATACTCAATGATTGCAAAAGCAATTCAGACAGATTAAGCTATGCTTACCTATCTGCGGAGGATGCAAGTGCACGTCAGAACAGAACAACTTCTGGATCTATTAAACATTATGCATCTATTGCATACGTGCCAGGTCTAAGTGAAACAATTTCCCGTACTTGTAAATACTTTGTACCTGAAGTACATATATCAATGCGACCACAAAACAAAATTGCTACCATGTTTTGTAACCTCAAAACCAAAATACCCAAAGAGGAGAAGGATTTAAATGACAACCTGTCTGCATTGGCAAAACATTCAATCAAAAACAACCACAATTTCAACTTTGACGAAGCAAAAATATTAGTACAACAACCGAACAAAGCAAAACTTCAAATCCAAGAAGTGAATCATATAATCAAATATGAAAGTAGTGTTTGCAATGAGAAAACGGATAAAAAACATTATTCGGACACATATTTTAATTTAATTAAAATGGGTTTCAAATAATTTACCCGCCATCTAGTCTGTGCTATTTTTCTCTTATTTTAGTACACTTTTAGCTGTTGCTATTGTCATTTCTTGTTTACATATAAGCATTTGACGTTTCCTATCTTTGTTCACTAATTTATTGTTCGATATCTAAGGTTTGTCATTTTTTATTTATTGTCTATATTTATATATTAATAAAAATTGTAATTTCCAACCATTGTAGAACCCTGATGATGGGCCTAGCCCGAAATATATCGGTTCGATGTTTTAAATGAAACTACAATTTTATTTCGTGAATCAAACTGGAGGCAACACAACGACCAGTACTAATTTCTAAAATCTTGCGCGTTGGTGGTACCAAATTATTTAAAAAACCGTGACTCGCTCCCTTTAAGCTACGTTTAGACAAGTGAGAAAGTGGTAGAAAGTGGTAGAGCTCTACTAAAAAGAAAACATCGCTCTACCAGAGACGTTTACACGAGAGTGTGTCTCTATCATAAATTCGCTCTACGTAAACTCTGTAGAGCATCTTTTGGTAGAGTTCTACATTAGCGCTCTACCAAGTGTTCACATAGTCTATTCAATTTTTCTCTCTCATGGATATTAGTAGAGCGATAAAGCACATTCTGAAAATAACTCGGTTTGATTAAAAGTATTCGTGTGAATAGAGGTGCAAAAATGAGTTGCAGAAATAGTATTGTAGCTGCTACAGTTTTGTATTTATTGTTAAGCGAAGAAAAGGAGCAGCACCAGTTTTCTTTTCTTTTAGTTTTCGCACTTTTGTATTAAATTGGCATTTTAAGTTGTTATTTTAGCGGCAACATCTTGAGCATTAATATTTATTTTAATTCTTTTGCTATTGTGGCTATAATGTTTCTTTTGTGGGTTCTTCTTATAAAAAAAGTGATAAAGTGATATCTATATCTACAAAAAATTCAGTTAACTTCAGTTCACCATAAATTTACTTGCATGTCAAATAATGAAATTAACGTCAAACATATTCACCGCATTCGCGTCGGGTATGTATAAAACCCACAAATTCAAAATCCGTAAGTTCCAAACTCTTGGATGGAAAATACGAGTACAAAATTTGCCTTATACATATCATGTTCCACTTTAAGTGGTATAAACCTAGTTTGCTTTGTGTGAAGCCATTCATGATGCACACACAATGGATATTTAGTTCCCAAGGCGTTAATGGAGGAGCAACGAAATAAAGCATAGCAAAAGTTTGCATACGAGTTAAAGCCTGTGCATACTTTCGCTTAAGTTGAAAGTATACATCATGTTAACAGTTGTCTGAGTTGCCCCTCTTGGACACCAGAGCCTGTGGCACCCAGAGCGAGCGAAGCGAGCTTTCATGTTTGTGCGATACTAAGGCTAAAAACACACCGCATACGGCTGAAAACACACCGCATAAGACAAAACGTTTGTTTCTGTCTCAAGAAACAACCGGCCATTGCTTCTTATCAGGCAGCACACACCAAAAGAAACGAAACAAAACAAACGTCTTTGTCTCGATGCGTTTTATGACTGGTTGTCGATAATGCATGTCTTTGGATATTATCAACACACAACGAATGAAACAAACATGCTTCAGACAAACGTCGTTGTCGACAATTGCATACATTGCAACAGGCGCAAAACACACCGCATGAAACGAAACAAAAAGACAAGAAAAGACAGAAAGACATGTTTCGTTGCCACTAGACGGCCAGTTGTCTTTCAGAAACAAAAATTCGTTTCCGCTTGATAGCAGGTCATTTTATGTTTAATGTCGCAAATTATGGACGTCGACGCCGAAAAGTTGTTGTTTTTAATTGAGGCAAGAAGCCCAATTTATAATTATGGAGAAAAGGAGCATGCAAATAAAATTTCAATTGATAAGCTATGGGTAGAAATAGCAACCGAAATGAATTGTGAAGGTAAGTTTATTGTATAGTATTTCATTTGATTAAACATGGGTACTATTAAAGCAAGTTGGAAATTCAATTTTGTCTCATCTCAACACACACCAAACGAAACAAGACAAAAAACGTTTTGTTTTGTCTCACTGTGTTTCGCTTGGTGTGTGCTGCAATGAAACACGTTGTTTTTGTCTTAAAAGACAAAAACGTTTTGTCTGATGCGGTGTGTTTTCACACTAAGGCAAAACGTTTGTTTCTGTCTCAAGGAACAACCGACCATTGCTTCTTATCAGGCAGCACACACCAAAAGAAACGAAATAAAACAAACGTCTTTGTCTCGATGCGTTTTATGACTGGTTGTCGATAATGCATGTCTTTGGATATTATCAACACACACCGAATGAAACAAACATGCTTCAGAAAAACGTCGTTGTCGATAATTGCATACATTGCAATAGGCGCAACACACATCGCATGAAACGAAACAAAAAGACAAGAAAAGACAGAAAGACATGTTTCGTTGCCACTAAACGGCCAGTTGTCTTCCAGAAACAAAAATACGTTTCCGCTTAATAGCTGGTCATTTTATGTAAAATGTCGCAAATTATGGACGTCGTCGTTGCAAATTTAATTTAATCTTATCTCAACACACACCAAGCGAAACAAGACAAAAAAAAACGTTTTGTTTTGTTTCACTGTGTTTCGCTTGGTGTGTGCTGCAGTGAGACACGTTTTTTTGTCTTATGATACAAAAACGTTTTGTCTGATGCGGTGTGTTTTCACACTAAGGATTTTAATCCCTTAAACGCGGGGCGAGCGGAGCTTACGCAAGAGGCTTTTGCATCCAGAGCGAGCGTTCTTGTTTGTGTAACAACCTTCAGTATTGCACAAACATAAAAGTTCACCTTGCTGGCTCTAGGTGCAATGGCAACAACCTGAACCAAAATCAGCATTCATACACACATTCGGTTTGGAGCCGAAAATGTACGTCGATGCTCAATTTCTCTATGATTTATTTCATGGTGCCGCTAATGAAAGGCACATTCAAAGAATTTCTGTTTTAAGAACTGAAAATGCACCGCGTGAGGGTTTTAGGTACTACCACCTAAAGCGGAAACGGACACTAAACTCGTAAAGTCTCGTATGGAATTGATTTTCAACTTATTTATTTTGAATTAGTATAATTTGAACTTGATTTTGAAATAAACATTTTTTTCTTATTATTTTTTTAAGCACTATAACTAATCACTGGTATTCACTTTCAAGAATCAAAGGATTGGATGACATAAAAAACGGTAGAACCAGCTTATACATCTCTAGGTATAGAGCAGATGTAGAGACGAAAAAGTTATCTACGAAAGGTGTTCACATGACAAAACACACTTTCATAGAGATTGCGTAGAGCTCTACGCGGTGTTTACACGTTTCTACATGTCTCTACCGAGAATTTTCTCTACACTCTACTATTTTTTCCGTCATGTTTAAACGTAGCTTTAAAAAAGAATTTTCCAGACGGACTCGTTCCTAAAAAGATGGCATCAACCACGGTCAACAATTATCTAAGTATTAATTGGCTAACACATTTTGTATGGGAATTTTGTGACGGGAACTCCTCCCAAACTACTGAACCGATTTTAATGATTTTTACACCATACATACCTTCCGAGGTATTCACAAACTACAATATATTTAAAAAAAAAATGAAAAAGAAAAGACTCCATCTATTATCTACAAAATTTTAAAAAGACCCCATAGCCTAATTATTAAGTGCTTATAGGAACTGTTTGTAATCAAATCGTGACGCAGTTTTGATTTTTTTCCAATTAATTATGAATCTGGTGGTAGTCCGGATGGCGCAACGGTCAGCACGTTCGGCTTCTATGCACTGAATGTACTTCGATAAAAAGGGGATCTACGTGGCGGACTATGAGCCCACTCAGCTGTTAAATAAGTACCCACTTTGGGGTAAATAGCTCGGTTGAGCGTGTTGTTGATCACACACCTCTGCACAAAATACACCGTCACGATCTAGCAATTGAGATGATGACAACTCATCTCGAGTTCTTGGTAAACCGTTAACTTAAGCAAAACATTTTTTGGTACAAAATTAAAGATCAGTAAAAAAGACTAGCGCCTTTCACTCATCTTAGGTTAGGTTAGGTTAAAAGGCTGCCGCGGATGACGCAGCACACATAGGCCACCAAATAGCCCGTTGTGATACCTACCAATATTAAAACCTATTCTATTGAAATTACTAATCATTGGACCAGCCAGAGCTAGCAATGAACCGATAAAGCTTGAGCGGGCTCATACCCCTTATCTCTTCCAAATGAAGGAAGAAAGAGTCCCCCGAAAGACCCGCCTCCTCGCAGCCAAGACAGGTCGGGTGCATATAAAATGAAAGGTACTTTCCTTCTCGTCAGCATCCTCGCAACTTCTATGGAAGTTATTGTAAGATTGGCGAAGTCTTCTAGCGTGCTGCCCAACGGGGCAGTGCGCAGTGATAACATTCACCACCACACCAATGTGCTACCTGTTCAATGATAGTATCGCGGCAGAGCGGCCGGGGTCCGCTGTGAACCATAACCTTTTCATGGTTTGACAAGTACCGTCCTTAGTCCAATTAGCGTTCGCTTCTTTTTTCGCGTTAGACTTGATAATTAGCTTGTAGATTACAAAAGTCACTCCGATGTCTCAACAACCATCCTCAATTGCTCCAGTCGTCCCAGCCCGAGCAAGCTCATCAGTCACACAATTACCAGCACAAGCACTGTCGCTTGGAATCTAGCACAATGTGATTTCAAACGCCCCATCTCATCAAGAAGAGATCGACAGTTCATAACCGTCCGCGATGTCGACAGGGCAGATTAAAGTGATCGAATTGCAGCGTGACTGTCTGTGTAAATAGTGAATTTCCTGCCAATTGTGATGTTACATCCTAGCCAGGTGAGAGCTTCTGAAATCGCCAAAATCTATACCCGCAGTATGCTGCAATGATCGTGTATGCGGAAAGATATACTTATACTAATCTTCAACGTCTCCGAAAATATACCTGCTCCGACTCCAGCATCCGTTTTGGATCCGTCAGTATATAAAACGATGGAGTCTGGGTGAGTGATTTCCCCAGTTTCCCACATGTCTTTTGAGCGAACCGGGCTCACAAAATGTTTACCAAGCATATACTTAGGAGAGATCCGTATGTGCAGGAAGGTCAAGATTATTCAAAATAGCAGAGTGACCAGAGCTTAACGCACGTCACTGACCGATCTCATGAAGTCGCGATGCTATAATCGCTACTTTATGATCAGCAAAAATATCGACCGGTAAAAAGATTTAGAAGCGCGTTCAGGCCAGCTGATGGAGTGGATCTGAGAGCTCCGGTTGCAGCAATCGTCGCCAATTTTTACACCTTCCTGTGGGTACCCATCGCAAGCGCCATCCACCAACCAAGAATACCATGCAAAAGAATGGGCCGAAGTACTGATGTGTACAGCCACAAAACCACCTTCGGCTATAGTCCCCAGTTCCGACCTATCGCTTTCCTGCAGGTATAGAGTGCCATAATGGCTTTGTCAACACGTTTCTTAATATTTGTCCTCCATCCCAGCTTCCTGTCTAGGATGAGACCAAGGAACTTAGCCATGTCAAGAAATGCCAGTTCGACATCCTCCAGTACCGGAGGTTCGTTACCCGAGGGTAGATTATGTTTCCTTGTAAATAGTACAAGATCCGTTTTGTCAGGATTGACCCTGACACAACCCCGACTAGCCCAACTGACCAGAGTCGTTATAGCACTCTGCAGCACCTCACTAAGAACGCTCGGAAACTTACCTGTAACTGCGATGGCAACATCGTCGACACAGGAAACAACCCTGCATCCCAGACTCTCAAGATCCAAAGGCAGTCTATTGATTGCTAGATTCCGTACCAGCGCACAGTGGAGTATTTGTATCAAAAAGCTGGCCAAAATTATTTAGTACCATTTTTCATGTGCAAATGCATTGAAATACGATTTAGATATTTTTTTTTATTTATTATAAAAAAGTATAAAATTAAATATAAAAACTAAATACATACAAAAAAAATTAATTAAATTAAAAAAAAAATTAAAATTAAATTGAAAGCAAGCTTGCCGAAAGTATGATATCCTTCACGCGAAACCTTCCTTTAGTTTCACGGTATATTTACCACTTTGAAATTAGTAATAAAACTTGTTCCGATTTCACTGTTCCTATGGGAGGTATATGAAATAGTAGGCCGATTTCAACCAAATTTTGGGAAATGGTTTGACGATAAATATGATTGAATAATATGAAATTTGTTAAAGATACGTTTATAAAAAAAAAGTTTTTCTAACAAAAACTTGTTTTTGGAACGGTCGTTCCTATGACAGCTATACGATAGAGTAGTCCAATTTTGACGAAATTCGAGAATTTGATTTGGTTGTATATACCATTGAATGATATCAAATTTGAAAAGGATAGCTTTAGAAATAAAAAAGTTTTTCTCACAAAGACCGAATCTCGGAACGGTCGTTCCTATGGCAACTATATGACGTAGTGGTCCGACATATATACAGCCTGCAACAGAAAGAAGGCTTTGTGCAAAATTTCGGCTCGATAGCTTCAAAACTGAGAGACTAGTTTGCAAAAAAAATCGTTAATTACGCATATTACCTGGAAGTTTAAACACGTGGTAAAAGGGAAGGGGGGGGGGGAAGTGGAATACATTTTTTTATGGCAATATTAAGGAGGCAGTAAACTAAATTACCATGAAGGTCTGATTGCTGGAGACCACAGGGAACCCAAACAAAAACACTATTGATAATTTTTTTCACGAAAAATATCACATTTTGCCCTTACTATTTAGTTATATGAAAAAAAGAAGTATTTTCATAACTAAAGGGATGATGAAATATTTTTTTGGGTAAAGTACACACCCTAATGCTTGATTATATAAAACAATTTTTTTGCTGATTGAATCGGAAACCAATTGAAAAAAACATGAAATTCAAGCAAAAATATGACTTTGCAAGAAAAATACAATACAAATTGCACTTTTTTTTGAGTTGTAACCCTTCGCAAAAGGGCAAGAGAGGGAAGCGGCGCACGAGTGCTTAGGATATCATTCAGCCATTAGTCTTGTACTAGAAAAATACAATTTTAACGGGATTTGCTAAACTTAAGATTTTTGACTTTTGGCCAGCTTTTTGGTATAAATACTCCACTGTGCAGCGGTGAGAGCACACCACCCTGAGGCGTGCCCCTACAGACGAACAAACGCACAGTAGATTCTCCCAAGCTGGACTGTATAGCCCTAGAATTTAACAGTAGGTTAATTAGCTCACACAATGAATCATCCACGAGCAGACCCAAGAGTGCCTCAGTGATGGTCCCAGGTAAGATGTTGTTAAAGGCACCCTCAATGTCCAGAAAAATCACCATGTTGTATTCCTTGTGACTAAAGGATTTTTCAATGTAGCTAACCAAAGAATGCAGGGCGGTGTCCACCGATCTGCTCTTTCAGTAAGCGTGTTGCACTTATCTTAAATGCAAACTTGTTTAATTATCCAAAAATTTCAACAAAAAAAAAAGAAAATTTCAATTCATCCCTTATAATTTACTTCCTGGGATATGTACTTTTTTTTCGTTATTTGGGAAAATATATCATAAAAGGGATGATTTTACTGTTTGTGGGAACAAAAGATAAAAAATAGAATCATGAGAAATAGTCTTTTTTTAAGTGAGAATATCTCCATAAATACGGAGAAAGTGGAGTGACTTCTTTTTATTGAACTGGTAGAGATCTTTTATTTTGTCTCAGAAAATGTTTTGCAAATGTTAAATAAATAACTGAACATCACTCATACAGAAAACGCTGAATCTATAGGGTAAATTGACGGAAATCTTGTTGGAAAAACTGACGCCAATCTCAACTGCCGACGAGAATCTAATGAATGGAAAAACTGACGATTATCTCAAATGCTGATGAGAAGCGTAGAAAAGAACTAACAATAGTCTTAAGCGCTGACAAGAAGCGTAGGAAAAACTGACTGTAATCTCAAGTGCTGACGAGAAGCATTGCGAAAAAAGACGATAATCTCAAGTGTTAATGAGCTTAAGCTTATATGTGTAAATTGGACGATTTTTACTTCATTTCATGTCAAAGACAATATTAACAATTATTCGCCGACAAAAAAAGTAGCGGGCCGTATTTGTAGTTTGCCGACCCCCGGTCTAAAATACATGCATTTTAAGCGTTTAATAGCATTTTGTCGATTATTTTGCCCTTCACTCCGTTGTGGTTGCTTCGAATAAGACAAAAAAATGCCAGAACTCCTCCCTTTTCAGCAACCAGCGCTTAATATTTTCAAATGTAAACCTGCTTTCTGGCTTATCGGTCCTTAGAGGTAACGTCATCATAAATTCAGCATTAGGGGTATTTTTCAGATTATGTTTTCAGGAGGTACCCCTATGCAATTTAACGAACGAAGTAAGGTATCCTGACTCGGTAAAATTAATATTCGTCAAATAGTGTCACTGCACTTACAGCGTTGGGCTTAAACAGATCTAAATTTCGATTGACTGGTTCTATTCACTTTTGAAAACGTCAAACCGCATAGTGACACTTGAACCATCGAGCTTTCGTGGTTAATGATAATGGACACAATTCCTCAAAATCTAGCTTTTCTGCTAAAACCTACGTATACATAACCATATTCCAGCATGTGTGGTCATACGTTAATTTGGTAGTGGCCCATTGTGCACTTATGCCTATACGCATAACTGTGATTGATGGGAGGTCCACTCCACTCCAAAAAAATCATATGAATTACGTATAAAGTTGAGAATTCTTCAAAAAAAGTCTCGAATTTCTGTACGTCGAGTATGTACAAGTGTACCTGGAGAAGAACAACAGCAATCTTCCGGAACTCTTACTTTTGTTCGGGCCAGAGATGATCTGAACAATGCGCAATTAGATACCAAACGAGTAACCTTGAGATGTCATCATTATTCATACACTAGTAAATGAAGAAGAGGTTTTTAGGCACACTCGTCTATCTGTTTCGGAATGACTTTTTTTTTGAAGTTAGATTGTCACGTCAAGTGTATGTGTGTCTTAGAGTCTGTTAAACGAGTTGAGTCTGAAGATTTCGGCCATAATTTGTTGTTTGCTCAATGTGCTTAAGGAATATTGTAGTATACAGGGTGTCCCGCCTCGCATGGTAAATACTTAAATGGTAGACAGTACCGATAACTTGCGGAAAATTGGCACCAAAACGGACACTGTCCTTGACGGTTACAGAGGTATATCATTTTTTAGTAAATTGTGTCAAAAAGTTAGACTTGCCGAAATTCATCGTTACTTCAAAGAAACAACTGTTCAAACTCAAAGAAATTTCAAAATTGATTTTTCATCGAAATTTTAAATAAATATTTTACAGTGGTACCTCGATCTGGAAATCTGCAAATTTGACAATGGTACAATAAATGCAGAGTCAAATATGATCCATCTGTGTGCAGTTTTGGAAAGATGTAATTCTAATTACATATCGTGGGGTGTAAGTAAAGTTAAAACCGGATTTGCTTCCTCGAAATCCTGTCTTTCTGCCCGCTATCTTGGAAAATCGAAGTGCTTGCTTATAAGCACATTACTTGAGAATCACAGAACCGATTTAAGAATAGTTTTCTTTTATAAAATAGGATTTGACACGGAACAACATTCAGTTTTTACTTCATGGGCTGAAAAGCCCCGGGATTTTTCAATAGGTTGCACCAATAGAAAATGGACATGACTCATTTCGAAAGACCCGTATATCACTAGTTTATGTATGAAGTTTCACGACATTTCGTCTATTCGTTTACAAGCTACAGCCGTTTGAGTGACGCTACTTTCGCCTTCGTAAAAAAAATGGAAAAACAGGAGTATCGCAGTTCGATTTTTTACTGCATTTATGTGTTCATTATATCTAAAACGGAAAATAAAAACTAGATATAACAAACATTATGTTTTATGGGAAAAACTTCTGAACAATCATTGCAATGGTTGCAGAAATGTTATTTCACATCTGCTCCTTCGAGAACAACAGTTTATCGGTGGTTTAGTAAATTTAAAATGGGTCGTACCAGCACCAAAGGCGCAACTCGCTATGGAAGTCGAAAAGAGGCTACGGAAATTGTAAAGCATGTGCATCGAATCGTTTTGAATGATCGTCAATTGAAGTTGCGCGAGTTAGCTGAAGCCGTGGGCATCTCAAAAGAACGGGCGGGATACATTTTGCACAATCTTTTTTGCACGATCTCGATGAAAAAGTTATCGGCGCAATGGGTGCCGCGTTTGCTGACCATCGACCAAAAACAGCAGCACGTTGATGGTTCAACGGCCGATCTGGCGCTGTTACAGCGTAGTCGAGCGGACTTTTTTTCGACGTTTTGTGACGATGGTTGAAACATGGATTCACTACCATACGCCTAAGTCCAATAGGCAGTCTGCAGAGTGGCTGGAAAACCACGAAAGCCGAGCAAAGATCGGCCGGGAAGGTTATGGGCTCTGTTTTTTGGGATGCGCATGGCATAATCGTCATAGATTACCTGTAGAAGGAAAGGACAGTTAGAGTATTACGCAACGTTATTGGACTGAACTGAACGACGAAATAAAGGAAAAACGGCCCCATATGGCGAAGAAAAAATTCTGTACCATCACGATAACGCACCGTCACACACGTCCTTGAAAGCGATGGCCAAATTGGACCAATTACGATTCGAATTGGCTGCTCACCCACCGTATTCTCCAGACTTGGCCCCCAGAGACTATTATCTGTTCCCAAACCTCAAGCGGTGGCTCCAAAGAAAGAGATTCAGATCGAATGAGGAAGTCATCGCGGAAACCGAGGCGTATTTCGAAGGCTTGGACGTTTCGTAGTACAGAAAGGGCATCGAAATGTTGGAAAATTGCTATACCAACTGTATCGCCCTTGAAGGCAGCCATGTTGACGAATAAATATAACTTTGCCCAAAAAAAAGCTTGTTTTCATTAAAAATCCAGGGACTTTTCAGCCCATGCAGTACAACATAATTCTAACCTGAAGCATCAGTACAACATCTGCTTGCAAGAATACATCGATTTAGGGCATATGGAGCCAATACCGGCTCATAAGTTAAAGTTTGTAAGGAATCAAGCTCTACTACAAAGTTAAGAGTTGTATTCAATGCCTCGTGCAAATCACACACAGGGCTCTTTTTAAATTAAATTTTACATTCGAGCCCAAGTTTACACCAAGACATAGGGACAGTCATCACTCACTGGAGATTCCACTGATTCAGATTCAGATTCAAATAATTTATTTCGATATAAATTTGAATGACATTCCATCTTACATATATATTTATCTAATGCTACATAAATTTAACAATGTTAATTTGTTGGAGGCGGCTATATATATTTGGCCTGCCTATTTACAGAACTTACGCGCTATGGTATGGCTACTCCTTATAATAGAGGATCAGATCATATATTAATTATATAATATATGTATATAAAAATCTTGCATCTGTGCTTGATTTCCAAGCTCTATATACGGCTTGCATCCGGCCGTTTCTCAGCTATAATTTTTTATCTTACAAACTAACTTAATCTACTTGACTAACTTAATTTAACCTTATCTTAATCTTACTTTAAATTCAATGTATACATATTTACAATAAAAAGTAATCGAAACCAAATAAACTGAAAAGAGTATCAAAGAAAACTGAAATGAAAAGGATAAAACAGAACTGAAAAGAAAGAAGGAAAAAAGAAAGAAAAAGAAAGAAAGAAAGAGAAAAAAAAAGACCAAGGAAGGCTCCTATCTCCGCTGATTCTTAGCTCCTCATTTGAGTTGCTCGACCGCTATATGCATACAGCCCTTCAAAGAACTCATCGTGAGCTTCATTCGAAATTGCTGCAGGCTGAATGTATCTATCTATTCGATGGGTATCCACCTCACACATATTACTGATCCTAGGATTACTATGATCTTTAGCTTTCATAAAGAACCGCTTAGTAAGTTCTATAATATGTTTACTTAGAGGAGTCATTTTGGTATTACAGTACAGCACGCTGTTTCTGACATACCTTTTCCTCCTCCAGTCATAGTAATTCCCCATACAATATCGAAGAATTCTTCGTTCAAGCTTCTCAGTCTGTTTTATGGCAGTCTTAGAGCAGTCTTAGAGCGCCACGTTGGCGCTGCATATGTGATGATGGGTCTGATTAAAGTCTTATACAGGATAACTTTAACCCTACTGGAAAGACCCACCGATCGCCTTAAGAGGCCGTGAATGCATCTAAGAGCAATCATGGTTTTTTTAATTGTACGTTTAACATGTGGGTTAAACTTGACATGCTCGTGAAAGAGAACACCCAGGTACTCCAATATAGGTGACGGCGCTATCTCCGAACAGCCAATTTTGATTCTGACCTTCTTTGATCCTGCTCGAATGGACTGGGAAAAAGCGTATTTAGAGGGGTTTCTAAATACCGTCACTTGTGTCTTTGAACCGTTTATCTTGATACCCCATTTCTTATAGTAAGAAGATAACGTGGAAAGGTAATCGTTAATTTCTCTACCTGCTCTTATAGGATCCAACCTTGACGCATGAACGAGAGTGTCATCAGCATACTGAATTATCTTCACTGGAGATGGATCCTGCGGTACCGGAATATCTGCAGTGAAAATATTGTAAAGAACTGGGCCCGAAACAGAACCCTGTGGAACACCTGAGGAAATCTCATATAATTCGGAGTAAGAGTTGTTAATACTAACGAAGTACTTCCTGTTCTGGAAGAAGCTAATGGCTATTTTCACCATATTGGGCGGAAAGTTATTATTGATGAGCTTGTAAATAAGCCCATTCATCCAAACAGAGTCGAATGCTTTTTCTAGATCTAGAGCGCATACAACTGTTGGACAATTCCTCTCATTAAGTGATTTCACAATAGAGTGAAGTAAATAGGACGTAGCATGTTGTGTGCTATGATGTGCTCTGAAGCCGAATTGATGACACGGCAGGATCTCGTTATTGTCCGAGAAGCTCCGAATCTTTGAGATCCAGAACTTTTCAAACAATTTACCAAGATTCGGCAGTAGGGAAACTGGTCGGAAATTGGCCGGATCATGCGAGTCGCCCTTTTTGTGTATTGGTATGATTTTTGCAACCTTCCAACATTCCGGGAAATAACCAATGTTAACGGCGTTGTTGAATATTATTAGAATAACATTCAACACGCTGACTGGAAACTTTCGGATCATGAAGTTTGAAATTCCATCAACTCCACAAGACTTCTTATTATTTAACGTCGAAATGATGTTCTTCAGTTGAGGCATTCTAAGAAAGTTAGATAGATCTACCGGTTTATTGGCAGGATTTTCTTCCGAGAAGGAAGTAATTGGAGAGGAATTCTCAATTGCAAATCTCCTGATCTTGTCATCAACCAATTCCAAAAGTGACGCTGGTGTTTCAGTGTTTCTACAATTCAATTGCTTTCTGAAGCCCTCCGCAAACAGCTTTGCCTTTTCTTTATTATCGTGGATAAGGATCCCATTTGCTTTAAGCGGAGTGTCCTTCCTGGTTAATTGACCGGAAATGACTTTAACCTCTCGAAAAGCATCAGCTCCTGGTCTGATATTCGCTAGTCTTTGTACTAACTGCTTATTTCGGAAATTAGCGACCATTTCCTGAATTAATTTGCTCAAGCAATTGATTTGTGAAACAAGTGATTTATATGGTCGCGATGTTTTGTTTCCTTCGGAAAGGTAAATCCTTTTAAGCATCTTGCGCCATAGCTGCCTGGTCTTGAGATGCTTAACAATATCAGGAGGTAGTGCGTTGTTTCTAAATTTCCCGAGTTGGGAGAGGTAGGAGTGCATCGCGGTTGTTTCATCGATTTTCGAGTTCAAATTTGAGATTACTATATCAATTTCCGGTTGGGAGAGATTCCTGTCAGAGGCAACTTGTATGCCTCTGACGGAATTACCGAGATCAGTGGAAAACAAGCTCCAATCAGTCCTTGAAAAGCTTCTTACCAGAACCGGAGTTGCCTCTGAGAGTTGTGCACTCCGGTTGAAATTTAGGTCCAATTTTACAGCAAAGTGGTCTGACATTCCAACAACAGTTTTGCAGTTATAGCCAGTCAACAGATCCCTCAGATCATGCGAAACAAGGAAGAAGTCCAAAGTGGAAGAGCTGGCAGGTCTCGTGGGAGTAAGCGGAGAGATGATGGAATAAAGATTAGAAGGTGACTCCTCTAACCATTCCCTAAGATGCTTGCCATTTCGGTTGGTCTTGCTATCACCCCAATCTGGATGCCTCGCGTTGAAATCACCCCCAATGACGACATTCGTAAAAGGAGGTTGAATCGTTAGCAACTTGTCTAAATCTGATTTCAGCGCTTCAGCTTTTGGAGAGCCCCGAATATTGAAAGATACCAGTAATATCTTCATATTGTCCGAAGTTCTGCAAGTAGCTGCTGTTGCAGAGCAGTGGCTAAACTCAGGTAAACAGTAAGGTTCACACTGAATGTTCTCTCTCACGAGCAGAGCAGTTCCCGTATTTGCATCGTTCCTTAAAACTTTATAATTACGGAATTTTACAATATGCACGGCTCTTAGTTTGGTTTCACATATTAGGAAGAAATCCGAGCCAATTTGGTCTATTAAGAGCTGGGCAGAGGCTCTTTGAGCATGCGAGATCAAGGATGCAGCGTTAAAAGTTGCTATATTTACTTGCATAAGTTTAGTACAAGTTTAAAAATAGCAAACTGCTTTTCCTCCAAAGATGACGCTCTCTGAGTGTCGATCATAAATTTGGTTAACAATTCCATATTAGGGTCGCTTGGAGCATGCTTTGGAGCGGCATTACTCTCCTTAGCCGCCTGTGCAAAGGAAACACCGGGGATTCTTAACTTGCTGCTGACGCTTGTTACTTTCGCTTTTGTCTTAGCAACATTAACGACTTTCTTATTTTTGTTAGCTTGTGCCCTCGCCACCAGATCAATGTAGGCTGGACATCCCTTAAAGTTGGCCGGGTGGCCTACTTGGCCACAATTGCAACATTGTGCTGGTTCCGTTGAAGAAGCCATACATTGACCCTTCGCATGCTTATTCTTGCATCGAACACTGACGTGCACATGCATCCGATATGAAACAACTATCCTCCGTACAACATTTCAGATTTCGAACATTAACGTTTGGAGTGACGTCGGCACCGTTCTTAGCCATGTGGACCATCAAGCAATTGGTAGAAGACGATGGAGAAAATTTCAAATTGGAGCTAAAGCTCTTATAAATTACGTATATGTGGACAATGGGCCGAGTGTAGCTGATACCCTTGAAGAAGTGCTACAATCACAAGGTGTAGTTAAGCAACTATTGTAGAATGGAGGTTTTCAATTACTTCAGTGAGCAGCGAATGACGTCAGTATATTAGCAAAGATTCTCGAAGCCGGCCGATTGAATTCCAACACTCTTTGCATAAAGGACAACAGCTCCCGAATATCGATGTTAGGGATTATGTGGAGTTCTCAGACCAACACCTTGCCTCTAAGGATTAACATCATCTGACAGTCCTACGACAACTAAAAAAGAGATTCTTCCTTGCATCGCAAATTTTTTTTGTTGACCCTTTAGGTTGGTGTGCTCCCGTGGTCATACGTGCGAAAATGTTTGTGAAGAAACTGTGACCCTTCGGATTTAGTGGGATGAACGAGTTCTGGATGACGAGATACATGAATTTGAGAAATTGAAAGCAGCATTCATCAGTTTGGATCAAATCCCCCGTTGGACAAAAACGACGTCGACATCAACGTTGGAGCTTCATGGTTTCTGCGATTCGTATAAAAAAGGTTATGCGGCAGCGATTTATATTCGAGTCCACTACTCGTGGTACAAATCATTTCACACTTAACGAGGGTATCATCAAACGACAATAAGACGAAGAAACCACCAAAAACTAAAGAACCAGAAAGGATTACGCTTCCTAAGTTGGAATTATGTGTAGCCTTTTTATTAGCGGAGTTGTTGACAAGGGTCGTATACGATATTTAATAAGCGGACAAGTAAATTTACTGCTGGAACGATTCCATTATAGTCTTAGCTTGGTTGGCTAAGTCTCCAACGAACTGGAGAGCATTTGTCGTCAATCGTGTATCATCATCTTCAGGCGACAATCCAGCTGATCTATAATAGCTACACGAGGGACAGATTCAGCGACGTGATCTACAAGCTGCTTATGGTGGCATGGTCCCAATTGGCTTTCTGCGGATCCTGAACTGTGGACACAGTACCAATCCTTTGAAACATATACTGAGAAACTTAAAATCATTTCGTCAAGGGCCTACTACTGGACAACGCTCCACGTATTAAAAAGTTCGATGTGAGGGAATGCCTGCAGAAAGGGAAAATAAATTGAACGATATTTTCAGAGTCTAATCATATTCATACCGTGCAGCATGTTCCGAAGTTAGTGAAATTTATAAAACAAACCTGAGCTGAAAAATATTATGATTTTGATTCTCTATTCATTGAGCTCTTATGCTGGAAAATCTCTGTCTCTCTCTGTGCAGTTTATTCCGCAAAATGGGATAAATTGTTTGTGCTTTCTCAAGATATTGCATCTAATTTTTCTCAAATTTTTACATACACAATCATCCAAACATTAAATCTCCGTGTTATTGTGATTAAATCGAACTAAAGCCACTTTAAATAAATCAATTTTCACTTCTAATAAAAAGGGTAATACGCATTTTCGTGCGTTAGAACATCGCATTGTGCTGTGCGATTTTTCTCTAGAAAGTTGATTTCTGGATCTATGGTAGGTTTATTCGACTATAACTACCAAAAATTAAGAGTAAATTATGTCAAGGGGATCCTGTCAACCATTTAAGTATTTACCATGTGAAGCGGGACACCCTGTATAATACTAACTGCAATAGTTTTAGTCGTATTCCAAAGGCACGTTATTTATCTACATACGAGTATACGGTGGAGATGATGGATGCTTGTAGCAGAATGCGTCCATTTAAGGAAGTTGTCAGAAAGGCCTTTCATATAGTGATTAAATCAATCCTGATTTTCTGGGTATCATCTTAAACGATTTAAACACACACAAAAAAAGTTTCTCAAGAATATGCAGCAACATCCGCGTTCTAATACTAATTTAACGCTGCATGCAGACATATACAATTTCCTACGCCATGTAATTTTCGTGAAAAAAACTAGACACAATATGACACTGGTCGCCCTTGAACCGTAGCCACGAATGTCAAAAAATTAACGTCTCGCTCGATTCACCTTCCACCACCGAACTCATTAGCGAACACTCAGGTGAGTGAATGGGTCGCTTATTGCCTGGTTGGTTTGTTCGCTGTTTGGTTGGTTAACTGGCGGTGAATTCACCGTCATTATCATTATTCTTATTACAGCTATTCAATCATTAGAATTCTTACGAGAGCGACAGACCCCCATATGATCAGACTTTCATACAACATTGTATCCGTATCTGAATAATATTCAGATATACGAGTATAATATCTCTCGAGTTTTGTATGTAGGAAGGCCAAACATTCCAGATAGTCTTTTCGCTTGTATATTGTCCCTAATTACAGATTCCGACAGAGCTGACATGCCATGACTGAAACTGAAAATAAACATGGTGGAGTATATAATTTTGATTTGCAGTTAATTGAAGCTTGATGACTATGGTGTATATGCGGATATTTAAAGTGTACTTTTTGAATATTCAGCAAATTCAATGCATATGTATTGCAACCGCATCTTTCCAATAGGATGATTAACAGGATATGAAGCTTTATAATAACCTCTGTTAGGTTTACAGAAAGTACTCCCGATGCTAAGACAGGAAGTTCACTGTCTACCTTCTTTTAGTGTCATTATACACTGTCGAACTCGAACTCGAACACGAACCTAGTACAAGTGGACCGGTTTTCTTCACACCTATGTGAAGTGTATCTATGTGTCAGAGGACATTTGTACCAGGTTCGAGCTCGAGTTCGAGTTCGACAGTGTATGTTGACACTTATACTATATTACCATGAATTTCGGCTTGTTGGCTGCCACCAGGTCCACCACCTTCACCTATCCTCTCAAGAGCAAGTGAGGTTTTCTCGAGAACAATTTGAGATACGAAAAAGGTGGGGATAACGGTTTCCGAATTTTCTTATGATCTTTCATTTTGTCTCAGGAAACATTTTACTGAGGTTTACCGTCTTCACATTTTATTTTGTTCCCTGTGCATCGCAAACCAAATAAAAAAGACTTTGGGAGTTATTTTGGTTACGAGCCCTTTGTGAGGTTTTTTGGTTAGACACAATGAGTAGTTTTTCCGATATTTCGCAATGTAAGTTACTAAAGCTAAAATGATCCTCTTTTCAGGAAAATTTTTGAAGAGCTATTTTTAGGGAAGTCCTTGATGTACGAAGTTACTTTTTATACCAATTTTAGGAAAGGGTATGTGCTTGTAAAGTAGGGGTAATTATTATGTGATGTTTAGGCCACCCGCATATTAAACAGCTTTAGCGTGTTTTTATACCGTTTTAGTTTAATAAAAATTTAGTGCGCGTACACGTTTGTCGTAGTTGAGAGCCCCATATCACTTTAATGCAATAAAATACCTACTTATATAAAAAAATAACTGGCGCAACAGTCCAATTTGAACTATGGCTTCGAGATGATTTAAGCATCATCTCAATTTCTAGATCGTGACGGTATGTCTTGTGTATACGTGTGTGATCAGCAACACGCTCAACCGAGTTATTTACCCCATAAATGGGTACTCATTTAACAGCTGAGTGGGCTCATAGTCCGACACGTAAATCCCCTTTTTTTATCAAAACTACCGCATTCAGTAGGAATCGAACCGGGGCCAGTGCGTAGAAGGCAAACGTGGTAACCGTTGCGCCATCCGGAATACAATGCAGTAAACTAGGTCGGCCAATTTTTTCATTTGTAGAAAATATTGACCGGCTATCACAGGCATGTAAATGATATTACAGGGTGGCGCAAAACTACCGTTATGGTTCAAATGCTTAATAACTTTTTAATTTAATTTTTATTTTTTATTTTTATTTCAGAATTTTGTGAAGAAAACTTCGGGAATTTGAAATGGAACAGTACGCAACACAGCAGCGATCAAAAATTGTTGAATTTTAAGAAGAAGAAGAAAATCGCTATTTCATTCACAATTTGATAATGAGCGATGAAGCCCATTTCCAATTGAATGGTTTCGTAAACAAGCAAAATTGCAGGATATGAGCTACGGAAAATCCAAGAACAGTTCATCAGCAACAATTACACCCACTTAAGTGTACTGTTTGGTGCGGCGTATCGTCTGAAAGGATCATTGGTCCATATTTCTTTGAAAATGCACATGGCGCCGCAGTTACGGTTAATGGTGCTGAATATCGAACGATGCTGGACAATTTTTTGAGGCCAGCTGTAGAAAACCATCCACAGTTGTGGTTCCAACAAGATGGAGCCACAGCCCACACTGCAAGGGATACAATGGCTCTGTTACGGGACCTCTTTGGCGAACGCATTATTTCGCGCAGAAGCGATTTCAATTGGCCCCCACGTTCACCGGATTTAACAGCGCCAGACTGTTTTCTTTGGGGTTATTTGAAAGAAAGGGTATACGTAAATAACCCAGCGACCATACCAGAGCTAAAACAAAACATTCGCAATGAAATTCGAGCCATAACACCCGAAATTTTACAAAAAGTTATGGAAAATGTACTGGAAAGAGCACGAATGTGCGAAGCCGAAAATGGCCACCACTTGCGGGATATAATTTTTCATACTTAAGCCAAAATTATTCCCCATTAATATACTGTATAACAAAAAAAATTATAATAATTAACCATTAAATAAAAAAGTTATTAAACATTCAAACCATTACGGTAGTTTTGCGCCACCCTGTATAAAGAAAATTAAGGGCCCCAAACATGAAATGTGTGTTAACCTAGGGCTCCATAACACTAGTGACTTTAATGCAAAAAGCGGAGCATTATTTGTCATATGTGCAAAGGGTCTCTAGATACGAGTATACAGGATCAGCTATCAGCTGCTCAAAAGGGGCAGCAGTCAATGACGTTATTTTAGGGGTCGAAAAGCGCGCTGTAAAGTAGAGGTTGGTGACGGTCTGGGTCTCGTGTGTTTCGTGTTCAGTTTTTCGTTTCTGCATGTTTTTCGTTTCTGAATTTAGTGTTAATTCAGTGTTTATCACAGTGGCGTGGCGTCCTTGGAAGCAAGGGAAGCATTGCTTCCCTTTCCACTCCGAGCAAATAAACAATATTTCAAACTCTCTTAATCGGCTACCTTGCATGAATATTTTACACATACATTGCTTCTTCTAGTGTTATGAGGAACAACAGAAAAGCTACATTAGCATTACAGAAAATGAACTCTCTCTACGCTAATCAACTCATGTCTAGATAGCCTCTCTCTTTGAACTTAACAGAAGCACTATCAGGCCGACAGATAAACGAAAGCCAAAGTGATAGGGAAGCAAAATGCAAAGTGCCTATATGACATATTCATTTCGAACACAGAAAATTCATCCCGTACCAATGCATTGTGCAAAAGTGGGTGATAGAATTTGCTGCCATTGGAGGTGGATTCATTCTTGCTTCCAGCTGGCTGATGTGAACAAACTGCGATATGTGGAACTGAGGGGCACATAATTCATTCTGAAAATAGAGAATTCATCGCACCTTTATGTTGTACATACGCGGGTGAAAGAGTTTGGCCCCATTCGAGGTGGATTCATTTTTGCTTCCTTCTTTTGAGTAGTAGAGTACAATTTTACAACCCGTGATAATTGTGTTTTGCGTTGATTAGATTCTATTTACATATTTGAAGTGAATTTACATATTTGAAGTGAAGTGTATTAAAATGGATAATTTGATCAGGTGTTGCATAATCGATGATTTGTTGTCGCGATCGTTCGGTTCGCGATCTTTTGATGAAAAAGAACGCATTGTCAACAGTGGACGCCTAATGCCAGTTTTAAATATAAAAAAGTAAGTTATAAAACAACTATGGTTGCTTAAAAAAACATAAACATTTAATCTACAAATGTTTCTCAAGCGGAACCATTTTCGGCCAAACCAATCAACCGAATTCAATGTTTTATTTCGGAATTTTTGTAGGAGTGGTCATTTTTTCAGATCCGCGAATTTAATTTTAGTTCGCTTTTAAAATTTCAGAAGAATTGGTTTGAAGAGCAAAGTGTTTCACACAATGCCGATGACATAATTGATTGTGAAATAGGAAGCACTTGAAAATCAATTCTTTGATAATTTAGCAAAACGCACTTTTATTTCTCCCAATCCACTTGAATTCCGGGTGACAATGGGTTCACTAGTACTTTCATAATTTAATCAAATTAATTTGATTTACTTGGTCTAGTAGCAATCAGTCTACTTTGGCCTTTCCTCACGTCTGTGTTGGTGGTTGCTAAAGGCACATATACTTTTTCTGAGAATACAATGTTTCGAAAAATATTGCTTCCCCTTGTTTCCAACTCACGCCACGCCACTGGTTTATCATGTGATCAATATGTGCGCGAAAAAAATTTGTCGTGCAGTGTTATGCTGTGTTTTGCTAGACAGCGGCTGGGCGATTTGCGTCTGCGGCTCGAGAGCAATTGATTCATCATTCAATGTCGGGGTTTTGTATGAAAATAGTACTAGTATGTTGGGCAGGTTGTCTATGCAATCAAGGATTTTTATATGTACGTGAGGAGAATGGATGGAAAGAGACGAATGTACTGTAGATGTAGAGTCCTTCGGTAGCAGCAAGGACATTCGAGAAAGGATATTTTTGGCAGTGAAGCGATGTATGGGGAATATGGGTGTCATATGAACCGGGATGAAGAGGCGAGTGTCCAGGAGTAGTGTAGATGGAATTCCGGAATCGGGTGTCCACCCCGATTCATATGACACCCATATTGACCGTATTTCGCTTCACTGCCAAAAGTATCCTTTTTCGAATATCCTTGTCGCCACCGAAGGATCCGGAATTCCATCTACACTACTCCTGGACACTCGCCTCTTCATCCCGGTTCATATGACACCCATATTCTCCATATATCGCTTCACTGCCAAAAATATCCTTTCTCGAATGTCCTTGCTGCCACCGAAGGACTCTACATCTACAGTACATTCGTCTCTTTCCATCCATTCTCCTCACGTACATATAAAAATCCTTGATTGCATAGACAACCTGCCCAACATACTAGTACTATTTTCATACAAAACCCCGACATTGAATGATGAATCAATTGCTCTCGAGCCGCAGACGCAAATCGCCCAGCCGCTGTCTAGCAAAACACAGCATTACACAGTCAAAAGGCGTATTTTTAAAAAGTGCGGAAAAAAACCAATTTTATGTGCTACTGCCCTCTTTATGCACAAATTTTCATTGACGTCATTTTAGGGGTTGAAATTGCAGTTGTTTAGTGTGGCCTGTATGTACAGATGGCTGTGGTTCGTTGCATCGAGCAGGAATGACGTGGAAGTTCTGGCAAAATCTAGGGCGTGGCCAATTTTTTAAGGTATTTATGATGAGGTGCAAATAGGGGGGGGGGTCCGATTTCATCCGTATCCGAGAGCAATCGCGTCGCCAAGAACGTGAAAATAGGGGGGAAACCCTATTTTTGGATTGAAGTTCCTTCTGCCGATGATCGGACGGCTCTGGGCGTTAGATAGCGATATTTTTCGGGAGCCGCATCCGTTCAGAATAATCGACACAGGCGCGGCGCGGCGTCGAAACACTAATATGCGATAAATCTGAAAAGCGGCCCGGTCTGCTGTAAAATTCGAGTGAGAGTATGAAGAGTTATGCGGAAAAGTTTTCATCTGAAGGTCCCTTGAATTTTTAATGTGTGATACTAGCCCCACATAAATGTGCTGTTCAAACGGAGAAGCTCAACTGTCCCCAATTATGGAGCCATCAGAAGCACTTTCACTTTTATTTATTATATTAACACAGTACCAAGTATGGACATTTTGTTAAACTAAACTAGAAATAGAGGCTATTTGAAAGATTCCATATCTTTCCAAATAAAAATGAGGCTATGTTATTTCTTGCAAAAAGCCTACGTTTTCGACTCTGCAAAGGACGACTCCTTTTAGGGTTATCAATTAGGACGCCAAGTTTCTCTGTTTATGGTGCCCTTATTACGGCGCGTATATTTTTTATTGCGTGCGGAATTATTTGAGATTTATTTGAAACAAAAGGTGTAAGGAAGACTTTCTCTTTCAAATAAGAGTCCTACCAAAAGAAGTCAGGGGCGACCGGTAGCTCAGTGCGTAGAGGCGCCAGTCTCAGGTTTAACTACGGTCGTTACGGTTTCAAGTCCCGTCCACGGCATTCGCGGCCATTGCAGCCGAGAAGTTCTATCAAGAACTAGAAGATCTGACTGCGGATAAGAGATCGTCATTGCAAGAGAAATGTTAAGACAATGCCAGGATTTATAAGGTCGCAGCCCAAAGGAGAAGAAACGCTCCGGAGATTCAGGCGTCAAGGTACGTTGAAGACTCACAAGGAGTGCTGCTGGTTGAAGACACAACAATCTGCAGCAGAATATGTACGTGAGTACTTTGACGAACTTTTGAACGAAGAATTTTCGCGAGAAGCTTTTCAAGCTGTGGAGCCAAACACCACTGATATTGCTGATTTTTCAGTGGAGGAGGTGATGAAGGCAATGATGCAGATGAAAAGCGGAAAGACAGTTGGACCGGACAAAATTCCCCCTGGAATTTTTGTTGAAGATGGATCATGTCGGGCTTAGATGGCTCACTGTTCTTTTCAACAAAATTAAAAGAGGGTAACCGATACCTGACGCTTTCAGAAAAAGCTTCCTACTCCCGTTTTATAAGAACAAGGGTGACTCACGCAAGCTCGAGAACTATAGGGCAATCAAGTTAACATCTCCCACATTGAAAACTTACGAAACATGGGAGGCAGAAATGGGGAATGATGAAAAAAATAAGGCGATAAGGATGGAATAATTTGCGGACGGCGCAGATTCCCTCGCGTTCGCATCGGGATCCAGGCGTAGTGGGAACCTCGGCCTCTGGTTTGGTACCACCGACAGATCCTTACCCGTCAGGTGCTGCCACAGATCTGGTGGTGGAAGCAGCACTTCCAGACCATAATATGGTTCATTATAGGTGGTTCATTACACGGGGTGTCCATTTAAAAGAGGTGTCTATTGAGAAAGAGTATACTGTATTAATAACAAAATATAGAAATAACCAACAACAGCAAATCAATCATCAGCAATTAAATGATTTTAGATATACATAGGTTTTGTAGGCTTGGACTGCACCCCACGGTATGAAACATAGTAAATTGGTAGTGATTGACTATAGGGTTAAGGCATAGTGTTCAATATCACATTATCATCAGCACACACCCCAAGTTTCAATCGAAAATTTTATAGCCAGGAAGCTGCTTTAAGTATAAAATCGTTTTGGTATTCATAACCAAAGGCTGCGATAAACCGATAAAAAAGCTTAAACTGCATTCTTTCTCTACTATGCACAAACTAAAAACAACCAAACTGCCACTTTTTTCTATCCTATTTAGAAAAAAATCGCCAAGCGCCACAACGTCTGCCTGAAATCTTGGCGTTATTGCCTTACTCTAAATTGGCCAACTCTACACTTCAAATATGAACAAAAACTCTATTCACATCTCGATTAGTATCAGCATTTATTTACATATTATATTCATTATCATTTAACACCCGCTTTATGAAATCGACCAAAAAAACCTCATCAGACAATTCTATCACCACAAAAAAGCAAATATGTACATTTATGGCAGATACTCCCCCAACTCAGCAGGAAAAAAGCTGCTGAGCTTCTTCCAATTGTGACAAAATCCCATATCACACCAAAGCCAGCGGAAAGCCAAAAAAAAATCTGAGTAAAACAAACGATTGCTCATAAAACACAGAAAAGATACAAAAAACTAAGTAAACTAAACTAAGTTAAACAGGTGCTAGCTCCGCTCGAAATATGCACAAAAAACAATAATCATAAAAAAATGCTAATCCATGAAAGATACAGATATGTACTTCAATCTTTTTCTTTGTTTGGGTTTCGGGAGTTTTTTTGTCGACCTGGCATAGCGGCCCTTGCCTTTTATGGATCGGTATTGAAGTCCAAGTAGCGTTTTGCTACTCGTTTTTAGAGCAACATATAAAAGCAATACAAAGTTAATTTATAAAAAGGGTTTGTTTGTCTGCATGGCACACGTTCTGTATTCAATCTTTAACAAACATGACAAAAAAAAATCCAAGACGATCAGGGGATTTCTACAAAAAAAACTTTTTTTTTGTACGTACACTTCCGTTTGACTTCCAATTTTTTGACCATATTCTGTCCACGACCGACACCCAACCATATCAAATCAACCAACCAGTCATATATGTCGGTTTCCCATGTATCTTTTTTTTTCGGTTTTCGGATTTTTTGTCACCTCCAATTATTTAGCTACACAGTTTCGGAGTCTCATATTTTGTTTACATTTTTTTTTGTTCCTTTGGGTGTGTTGTGTTTGTTTCATTTGTGGTCGCTTTGTACAATTGTTGATTCTCCGTCGGGCCCCGATTGAGTGTTAAAATGCAGAAGAACGAAAAGAAGTACCACTCAACCTGATTGTAGGAATGAACTTCATCGCTACACTTCTTGTTGATGGTGGCTTGGCTCATCTTCAACGAGACGCCCATTGAAAATGAAACGGACCTTTCAGCGCAATCGTATGAATGGGAATGATGGGAAAAAACTGCAACCAAAAAAAAGCGACACTAAAAAAAATGAAGACGAGCAAGAAGTACCACGAGATACCATGGCGCACTCACTTTTTCCCCTAAATGAAAACAAAACTTTTTTTTTCCGCTGGATTTGGATAAAAGATGCCGAAAAATCAGACGAAAACGGTTCCAGTTTAGGTGGCGGCGGTTGTGGACAAAAAAAAAAGCAAGCAATAAGGTGAGAATTTGATGATTCTGGGCCATTAGGTTAGACATCGTTGCGGTGCCTTGACATTGGGATTGGAACTTATTCAAATTTTTTTTTGGAAATTAGGGTCATGTTTTTCTTATATTCAGTTAAGGTGTGAGATTTATTTTGGTTCTATTTGCGGAAGGGTATAAAAAAAGAGCAACGTTCTTTTGACTCGAGTTCGGAAAACGTGAAAGTGAATGTTTTGATCTGAAGATGTCAATACCTCAACATTTGGTTTTAGGGGACAATTTAGTAGGCAAGGTTGGGATAGCTGTCGTATCCACCATAACGCATTTAGATTTTAAGTAGGTCCGTTGCGAGTATTACAAAATGGCTTTTTCGAGGCAAGTGCAACATTTCGCTTACTCCGAAGGGTGGGAGAAAGAGGTGGCTTGATCGTCCAGGCCGGTCGGAGTACCAAGTACCAAATACTTCTCAGAAATAGGCGTATTTCTGCGTCACTGGGCCAGTTCAGTTACCATGGGTGTTGGGAGGGGTCCGCAAGGAGAAGCCGTCTTGCTACTGATGTTACAACAGAAAAAAAAAACAAACAAAAACTCGCGAAGCCCTAACACAAAAAAAGACGGAAAGATGGAATATTTTATAAAGAACGAACAAAAATGAAGAGAATCCCCTTGAGGCTAGTATTCCCCGCTGAATTATGAATTCGGTGCCCTTGGGTGATGGAGGAGCACCACGCCAATGACAACTTGACAACTGTAGATTATGTTGGCGCAAGAAATTGCTATGATCTTCCGTGCCGACCACAAAGAACAAACCACAAAGAACAAAGGAAGGAGGGGGTGGGGGTATGCGTGGCTAATGGTCTCGGGTGCGAGCGCCCTAACCGTAATCCAGACATGCCGGCTAGCATTTTGACAGCTCGGGCCGGTCCACTTGCATCAAATTCCATAATTCAACATTTTTTTTGGCCTAAATTCTTATAAAGTATGTCGTCTTTGAAACATTCTTCCTACGTCTTACCATAAGCTCCGTACACGCATGATATGTATAACACGGGGGAACAGCATTTTGTTTATTTCGATTTGATATTCATTTCCTGCTAATTTTTGGTCGTAGAATCCGGAAATGCTAACCGTTTTTCTCCTATACGTCCAGTTTTTGAGATACAGGGGGCTCAAATTTTGGCCCCCATACAAACCTTCCCTTCATTGAAATCAAAACAAACGAAACTCGTTACAATTTTTTTATTTATAAATTTTGATTTTACATCTTAACAATATTACCTAAGAACTAAAAAAAAATTATGGCAAAAATTTTCGTTTGTAGCTTTTCCTGGAGTGTTCAATTTCAGGACAGTCCCGGCGAAGGAGATACTTGATATACTGGCACTGGAACTTCAGGAGAATGAGCAACTGGTCTTTTCGCCGATTCTAAATTGGGATACTGTATCTTATTTTTGTTTTTGTGTGTGTACCCTGTTGTTTTAGTACAACAAAAGTAACAATCACTTGTGTGGTTTGAGGGCTTTCGCCATATCATTGGCACACCAAATGGCAACTGAAGTCGTTCTGCTTTCGTCCGGGACCTCAAATGTGTGACACCGCACCTGCACACTTTATGAGGGACCCACCATTTATCCTGATTGCAAATTGGAGTTTTGAAGTAGGCAAGATATGCCTGGTGAACAAAGGGGCCTATTTTTGTCCTCTGACTTAGAAATGTATAACTGCCACATATATAGCAAAATGAGTCCGGAGCGTTGAGACACTTTCGACGAGGGATAGTAGAGGCTTCCATTACACAAGTTAAGAGCACAATAATAGAGTAATATACTGGAACAGAGACTTTTAAATACATTTTTTTACATAAAAGAGCCTTAAAAATGGCCGAAGAATTTCACAACTTTTAACAAACAATCCAGGTAGCGAGAAATTACTTTTTAGGGTTTTGTAGTAAAACAAAACCCTTATGAAATCGGTCAAATGTCTGTCTGTCCGTCTGTCCGTCTGTCCGTCTGTCCGTCTGTCCGTCTGTCCATGGAATATCTCACGAACGGCTGAAGCTGCATACATGAAATTTTGTAGGAATATGTAGAATTACTATAATTCGCCGGAGAAAGCGAATCGTCGTAATAGGTCAACTTTAAGGGGAAGTCCCCATAGAGGGGAAATGAAGTTCGAAATTTTTTTTTCGTTTAGTACAGGCAAGTGGGGTATCATAAGAAAGGTACCGTCGAGTACATTCCATTTTTGAAATTTTTTTCAAATTTGAAGAAACGGGAAAAGAGGGAGAGGGGAAAATATGTGATCCGAGTTTGTCCCCCCCCCCTTGCATTTCGAGACCGTTATACTTAGAAATATGAAAATTTACAGAAAAGCGCCATTTTACTAGTGTAGAAAACCTAGATTTCTAGAATTTTGAAATTTCATCAGAAAAGGTTAATAATAGTACATTTCTATAGTTTCAGTTAGCACAACCCTGCACCCCTTACACGTACCCGAGGTCAAAAATATTGATGGCCAATGATAACCAACATCATTGGCAATAATGTCTCGAAGTTTCATTACAATCACATAATATTTAATAATAGTACATTCATTTAAAGTTCGGCATTTTGACACTTTCCGCACAAAAAATAAACCTACCGGCCACATAGAGGCGAAATTAAGGTCAAATTTTTTTATCGACTGGTATAAGCAAATGAGGTGTCGTGAGAAAGGTAATGATGAGTACATTCCATTTTTTCGCATTTTCTCGAAATTTATAGAAAGGGGAACTGTGGGGGAGGAGAAAATATTAGTTCGTAATTTGACCCCCCCCTTTCCTGCATTTTGAGACCGTTATACTTAGAATTATGAAAACTTACAGGAAGTGGGTTTCGAAAAACATATAAAATGGAAAATAGTGGAATTTGTATATCTTCTCAGAATAGATCAATAATAGTTTATTTGTATAGTTACAGTTAGCACACCCTTGCACGCCTTAAACACGTTCGAGTTCAAAAGTACTGATGGCCAAACATAACCAACACCTTAAGCAATAATACATATGTTCTAAGTTTCGTTACAATCACGTAATATAAATTAGCATGTAAAATGTAAGTGGGTAAGACATTTTTTCTATCCATCTGAGTGATATCAAGAAGAGCAAGGAGCCGATATTTATATACCAAAATAAGCGCTTGCTACAAAACCCTCGGATTGCGGGCGTAGCCCTCTATATTCCGGTTTCATTTTTATTGCTTTTAATTTGTATACAGGTACTAGAAGGTCCTGCACAAGGATGCAGCCCTGTAGCTTTTAAAAAAAGTTGTTTTTTAAGGGGGCCTTTTGTAATTTTCCGTAAAATTAAAAAACAAACGATATCTCGAAAACCTGACGTTTAGGGGAAAAACGGACTGCATTTTTGGAATTAGCGAGGCCGTTTTACTATAAATTAGGTGCAAAATTAAAAAAAAACAGAAGAAAGTGTCAAAATTGTTCTCCCGTGTAATCGCTGCATCCTCCGACATTCTCGGTTACATTCACTCAAAAATCGCCTCCCAGTCGTCCATTGCCATGATCCCATTCTAGGAATATCCACAAATTCAACACTAACCTTCAAGTTATACTCCAAACATGTGCTCTCCTCGTGCTCGACTTATCCCCTACTTCAGTCAAAGGGAGTTTGTCGGAGGAAAAAATACAGAAGTTTTTTTTCGTCAATTTCGGCTTAGGTTTTTCGGGGCGCTGAATCCGAATTTGAACTTTTGTCCTTAAAAACAGTACGGCATCATGAAGAAAATTTGAAAAAAAAAAAAAAAACTGTCCCAATTTCGCCCATTTTGATGTTTTTACATATAGCCCGAAAACCGTACATTTCTCGAGGAAATGTTTCAGAACAAATTTTAAAGTAGAGAATATTTCCTACAAAAAAGAACATTTGTTTTTTCGTCAGATGAATGGTTTGGGCGCTAGAGCGCGCTGAAAATTGCGCAATATTTCGCTGAATAGAAAGAAAGTTCTTCGCATCTTGTAGTTGCCTTCTGTTTTACCTTATTCTGACTGAAAACATTGATTTACTGTAATATTGCACTATTACTACTACATACTACTACTATGCCTTAAACCCTATTGCGGCACAGCGCGTCAACAATTCCTGAACGCCATCGTACTCTGTTCTGGGCAATCGGACGCAACTCCCTCCACGTCATACCCAGAGAATCACAATCTTTTGCCACATAACGGCGCCATGAAATTTGCGCATTTAGCTTGGTAGAAACGACGAGCGATGTGCTGCTCCATATCACTATTTTCGGCAACAATGCTACCTAGGTCGATGAAATTATCCTCCTTTTCTACTCGTATAGGCTTCCCATTAATATTGATGGCAATAGGTATAGGATTTCTTTTTGGCAATGGCAACGGCGGGCTAAGAACCTTGGTCTTGTTGGTGTTAATCTTTAGCGCAACCTTGCTCGCTTCTTTCTCAAGGTCTAACGCCATTCCGCACAGATTCATGATTTTGTGGGAGAGTAGTCAAGCTGCTGTGGATATAAGATAAATGGGTCCATTGAATTCCTCTGTCTAGCCTGGTTAGGGCTGCATGCAATACATCGCCAATTACTACGAGGAATAGGATCGGTGAAAGAATGCACCCCTGCCGCAGGATGGTTGACAGTTGGATCTTTTATTCGAGCGGTGTTGAATTTGCGGCGTCTGGATCTTTCGTCACTCGGACGGCACACGACTGCTATACGCAATCGAAAATGAGAGATCATAAGATAGTGGTCTCTTCCCTCTCTTATTTCACACGTCCAGAAGGTAACTTTTGAATCTTTTACTAATGGCAAAATGTTCGATCTGATTTTCTGCCAATCAGCATTTTCCCCCACCGATGACGCAAATGTTTTCATTCCCACTACTCGGGATCCAGGTGGTTACCAAATCAGAGCCGAACTTGGTGGTACACCCCAGGCAGTGCTGCTTTGCAGCGGTAGAAGTGGGAAGGATTGAAGCAAGGTTAGCTGTGATCTTGTATTCAGATGTTAAGCATTGCCTATAATTCAACTTGTCTACAGTTGTGTTTTGGTGATTACCACGGTATGGGGCTATCGCCTGCTTTAATGATTGTCTGTTGACCAGATCTAGGGTCCCTGAATCTAGAGAGATGGGCTTTGAGATCAGGATTGTGTGTCAGTTTCCAATTTAGAGCTTGATACTCACACAAAGTATGTTCGATGGTGTCCTCTTCCAACTCGCATCTTCTGCATAAATTACTGGAGGTCAGTCCCATTCTTCTCGCGTGAGATGCGGTAAGGCAGTGTCCTGTGAGTAAACATACCGTCGCTCTTAGCCTATTTCTTTTGAGTTTGAGCAACATCCTGCTTTTGCTCAGATCAATGTATGGCCGCAAGATCCTGGCTACTCTGCAGTCCGTTCTGTTTGTTCAGTCAGATTGTTGCTTAGTCCATATGGCTGCATCTATTTCATTTGTGATGTCCGCAAGTGACCGTGTCATTGGTGCTAGTTGGCTGCTCATGGCTCCTGAATCTCTCTTTGCCAGTTCATCGGCCTTTTCGTTGCCTGCGGCACCACTGTGGCCGGGCCATATAATCCTTATAGGAATAAGTTTAGTTTTTCTTTCGACAGCCTCTCTTCATACATTTACTCGAAGAGCATCTGTATGACGCTAGAGACAAAATGGCCGCTCTACTGTCGACGCAAATCGATGTCATTCTCATTGAAGTTCCTTGAATGGACTCTACCGCAATGCGTGTAGCAAGTAACTCCGACTGGAATACGGTCACCTGGTTCGCCAGTCTGAGCCACTGGCTCAGGCCCAGATGCACCGAGTAAACGAATGAGTCTACACCAGTGTCAGCTGTTGAACCATTTGTATAAATCAGGACGCCAACGTTATTGATGGCTTCTTTGCTCTTCTAGTCTCTCCTTGTAGGGAACTTCACTTGGTCATGTGACCCGTATCCTTAAGATCGAGCCCATATTGTCTCTGATAGTTTGTTAGAATACGAAGAAGAGTGGTGTTCTATTGAATCGTGTTAGCGCCTAGCGCGTATTGCTGCTAAACATGCATTTCTGCAAATGAACTGGTCTAAGGGCATAAACCCCAGGATAGTTTCCAGCCCAGCCGTTGGGGTGGCTCTCAGGGACCCGTAACACTCTTCACACCAGTCACTGCAATCTCGTTAGTTGCTTGACATTGGTTTTGTTCTCGGTGGCTTTCCACCATACGACCGCTCCATACACAAGTGTAGGTCCCAATACACATGTAAATATGTAATAGGCCGTGTGAGGTCTGAGGTCCTATGTACTGGAGTCAGCCGACTGACATGCAAAGAGGGCTGCGCGAACTGACTGAACTAAACTCTGCGTCTGATAGAAGTTTTTGAGTATGGATCCCAAATTCATGTACGATGATTATACGTGATGCAATGAAAAGCAGCTTAGTTTTGTTATCAATCTAACGCCTTATTGTTATACAACCATAATCTCTTATTTGATTGTTCAAATATACACATTAAATTCTTTGTTTTCCCTATTGAGAAAAGAAAAAAAATCGGACCGTATTTGAATTTGTGTATTTTTATGTCTAGTTCTTAAATAGAAAATACTTGCTCTTTATCTGACCAAAAAGAGCAAAACTGCAGAATAGATTGCTGAATCTTAAATCTCTAAAAACATAATATAGTATGAAAAAAGTTTTGGAATGCTTATCGGGGCGTTTTTCTCCTAAAGTCGAATATGAGTATCGTTGGTTTTTTTTCCTTTTAACGCTGCTTCAATTTAGATTTGATTCTTACAAGTGTATCTTTCAATTTTGATAATTTTCGGTTATGGTTTGTGTAGTCACGATTGGATAAGGTGAATATAGAAGGAGTGTGGATGTTGAAGAGTTCAGGGTTTCTCAACGGGCGACATTATAAAGCAGAAAATTTCAATCTAGGTTTGTAAAGGCGTTGGGTATATACTCGTATATATATGCAGAGAGAAAAAAAACATTTCCATTTCATCAATAGTAGCGGGTTTATTATCTAATTTGGAAGCCTTACAATGTGCTCTCAGCTTAATAGATTTACCAATTAGATCTGATCCTGATCATCTTTCGTATGCTGATATTTCGCATTTTCCCTTCAAATTAACGACTTTTCGAATAGATTTAGCGACTTTCAGATTTAATTAAAATTTTCCCGAATGAAATACGAGTATTACTACTTTAAGTTTTTGAATCCCTTGAAAAATTATGTGAAATTGAATGAATTATTGGAAACAATCTCTCAACAATGAATTAAGATGTTAACTTATTAAGACTTGCATTTTTATTGGTGACGAAGCTGTTTTACTTTACACAGTGTTCCGAAATTTTCAGATTTGAGGTTTCATCCGGAGTCAGTCCAGAAACGGAGTAGATGACCAACCTCCACCTCTGCTGGTTCTCCCAGATGGTCAAAGATGTAGTCACCGATAGTTAACCTTATCATGTTTGTCAGTGCCCGGCATCGAGAAATTGTAACACGGTTTTTTCATCATGCGAATCTCCGCAGCTCTTGCAAAAATCGTTGCATTGAAGTCGAAGCCTCCTTGCATCCTACCCAGGGAGGCGAAATTGCTCACCTTTTCTATAGGGTACAAGTTAATATTGGCATCAGTCTCAGGTTTGACTACTGGCGTTTCGGGCTCGAATTCCGTCCACGGCGACGTGCGTGGCCACGGATTTGCAGGAGGTGCATGCTGGCAACTGCATTCTCCGAAACCAGTTTATGCCAACGAAACGTCAACTGGGCCACATGGAACAGTTGACGCACTATGCCCCACAAGGGGTTAGGACAATTGAGAGCGTTTTGACGAACTCTAATTCAATATCATAAATCTAACTTTTCTTGATTTCTCCTCTGTACGCTTTCCCCTCCGGTAAAATATGTACCGTCAACTATAAATTTTTGGAACTGAAAATATTCCTCTCCCCGTATTTGAAAAGTGTTCAGATCTGGAGGGGAATATTTTCGGATACGTATTTTGAGGAGGCAAGCATATGGAGGAGAAATCGAAAAAAGTCAGATTCATGATATTTAATCAGAGTTCACCAAAACACAGTCATTGATGGCAATAAATTAAGGATTTCTTTTTTTGCAACGGCGGTATGAGAACTTTGGTCTTGTTGGTGTTAATCTTTAGCACAACCTTGCATATGTCGTCAGGTCCATTGAGTTCCTCTGACTAGTCAGGATAAGGCTGCATGCAACATATCGCCTATCATTTTCAGGAATAACATCTGTGACAGGATGTGCCCCTGCCGAACTCCACTTCGAATCCGAAAGTCCCCCGACAGCTTACATTTACGCCTTACCTAACTTTGCCTTAATAATAGCCACAAACTTCCTCTAGAACCTTTGCTATGCTCTCTTCGGTGTGTGTGTTTTTTTTTATTTTAGATTAGGGGAATAGTTCAGAATGAAAAAGCGCCCCAAAAATGGGGACTTTTTTCAGCAGTTTCTGACGGGAAAAATTATTGGGAGGATAGTTGGCAGAGGCGAGAGTTCATAGTACTCTTTAACCAGCCTTGAAGAAAGCTTGCGCGGTGATGATTATGGCTGCTCGGTTATTTGAGCAGATATCAATGTTTCGTCGCGAAGTCTTTTACCGGCTTGAAAAACCCTGGGCCAGATAATTATTTCGATTGAACTCTTATTGTTAATCTGAATACCTCAACACTGACTTCGACTAAGGGCTAAACATTTTCTACTAAAGCGAAATTTGGTGATCATGATCTTAAGCATGTAGATATGCCAGAAGTTAGATGTAATCTGAGAGTATTGAGAGCTCATATTTCCTTAACTAAGATGTTGTAGGCATGTGCGAATGATACCGAAACAAGTAAGCTGCTGTAACATATTGCATAAGTATGCATACAAAAGCATGTGAATTCTTACTGTTATGGTTTCATAGCTACCTCCACAAACACCAAGTCTACAACCACTGCCAACCAACCAATTTCGACACAATGTATTTTGTTAAACTAAAAGCACTTAGATCATACTTTAAGTTGAGAATGACTTGCACAAAATACAATACACACATAAATAAAATTCAAAACGCAAAAGTCTGTTAATTAACAGAATCCAAACCGGTCGATTATGGTCCCAGTCAGTTTTGTTCGATTTGAATAGATAAAAGCTGCTTTACTTTGATGTAATCGCGGATCAATTTTGAACAGGCGGTTCTTTAATTTGGTTGTGATCTTATTTTCTCGATTTCGACTTTTTTTTAATCTTTTACAACGCTGCCATGGTAAATGGATAGCAGCAAATATAGTAGAAAAAAGAGTACTCATGAAAAGAATTTATGTTAAATATTTTGTCCAAGTAGTATAAGTAATGGTCCAATTAGTTATATCAATCCGATAGTATATGTCAAAATGATATGAGCTATTCCGTATTATCCAATATTTTGCATGTTTTATACAGATCGGATTTGCATGTCAGATACAGTAAAAGTGAAAAAAAAAAACTATCAAACAAAGAATGTACATGTGATTTACCCGTCGCGTCGAACTGATATTGAAGGGGGAGGAAGGGTATGTTGACAGTTAAAGCGTACACTTAGCAACATGAATTACTCTTCCCAAACAATTTGTATTCAAGGTTCTTGCAAATGTACAAGTGCGAATTATTTTCGCTGAAACTTGCGTTGAATTTTCGGGGCTGATTCGGATCAAGATGGATAACGCATCCGGTAGAACCATGAGTTGTGTGCACTGTACGATGAGCTAGAAGTTTGAAAATCGTCAAAATACAACGTCTTCAATGGACAGGACATGTTCAACGAATGGACGATGCTCGCATGCCAAAGAGAGTAATGAACGCATGACGAGTCGACGGAGCAAGACTGCGAGGACGACCGAGAGCTCGTTGGGAGAGCTCAGTATATGCGGACGTCGAACAGCTACTGGGCTTCCAAAATTGGAGAACGCGGTCACGTGACCGAGATAATTCTAGGACAATGATCGAGGCGGCCAAAGCCCGACGTCTGGCTGTCGCGCTGCGATGATTATGATGATGCCGAAATGGTGGTATGGAGCGGGACATCAACCATTCTAAATGCGCTTACGGCGTGCTGTCCAAAATTTGGCTGAGCAATTATCTCAGCATCTAGATCAAGTTAGGCCTTTGTCAAATTCTAAGAATTTTCTGGCCAGAAACAATATTTAAGAAAGAGCTGCCTCAGCGTACGGGTGAGATGACAATCGACGAATTGATACGCAGGCAAAAATGGCAGTGGTCACCCATTGCGGAAAGCTTATAGCGGCATTGCTTTATATGCGATGAAATGGGACCCCATTTCCAACCAAGGCCTACCAAGAGGGTGTTCTGAAATCACATGTTGTCGTGCTGTGACAAAAAAGTATAAAGCACTGTTTAAGTCATTCGGGGAGTTGCACCCAACTGCACAAAACAGAATACGAAAGTGAGCAGGAGTGAATGATTCGCTATGCCCCACTAGGGGTTAAGGCAAAGTAGTAGTAGTAAATTAAGTATTCGCGTAAAAAGTGAGGACTAGGTTCAAAGGATTTCTCATAGAATCGCTGCAACGGTACATCGATTGCATTTGATTGTGTCGAGTTGGTACCTAATATGATGTGTCGTGCGGTGAAATGTATAACCGCTGTTTGCTATATTATAAAATACAACGATTGAATGCTTCGGTTACTGGGGAGGGGGGGGGGGCATGCGCGTCGTGTTTGTTGTTTTTGTATTCTCCTAGATGTGTCCGAATATGATCATGTGTAAACGAATATTTAGAGAATTAAGTTCGTCAGATGCGACAGTTGGCTGACTATTTTTTTGGGCGGTCTTTTAGATGACCACTATTGAATATAACTTTTTAGCTAGAAGTTCCAGTTTTAATTGTGTTTTCTTTTAATGGAGTCATTTCGTATACTTTTGCGAGACCACATTAGTGATGTCATCCTGTGAAAATGAGTCTACGCGCGCTCGTATAATTACCTCACGTGCCACCCTCGCCAAGCTTTCGCGGGGCAGTTTTGGTTTTAAGGAAAGAAAATGTCAAGACCTTTGATTTGACACCTCGTTCAAACAACGACTTCAGTCCCTGTGTCCGAAATGTACAAAAAAAAAGTATCTACTCCTAGTGGTATCATACGGTTGCTTCCATCCGTACAAAACCACTAAGCTTGGATAAACAGCGGGTATTTGAAAATAAAAAAGATGTTCGCCTCGCCAGGGGCTCTAATCTCAACCGACAGTGTTTCGAGTAGCAACAACAACTTCAGGGTGTGTTGCCAAGCTAAGCTTAACACGCATACCCAGATATCACTAAAAACTCTTGCCAAAGTTTTAAAACATACGTTAAATCCTTCAAAACAATTTTTCATTGTTTTCGACACAAGTTGAAAACGAAAGATTTAGGCGAGTAGCCCGGTTATTAAGTGTTGGTCTGGTACTATTTTGTACTCCATTTACCTTAAATAATCTGGGGAAAAGAATTGGAAAAATGACAGTAAACATAAAAATATATGATTTTTAAATTTTTGCACGAATTTTTAAAATGAAAAATGTTCAATGCCGTTGTAAATTGTAGGAGGATGTACTCGTATATCGGAAGATAATTTTTGAATAAGATTACTTTCTGCGCAGTACTACTAAAAGGTAATTTCACGGATAGGAATTTCATCAAATTAAGTATCGGAATCGTTGATGTGTTTATTTTGATTGATTAGAACTCAATTTAATGCGTGCCCCTATCGCTCGTCTCATTGTTGAAATAAAAACTACGCAGCGCAGCGTCAATTAATATCGTGAAGGACAACGTCGGTCTTACATGTTCTTGATGATGTTCCAAAGTTTGTTGAATCACTCGAAGGCATATACATACAGATTAATCTTTTATGAGATTTTAATAATAGCACGGTCTACCGATAGATACACCTTAATCGCTTCTATGTAGCATGCAGCTGAGAAGCAAGCCATGCCACTCTTGTTCGGTCTCCTCTTCCGCCTGTAATGAAGTTCGAGGTTTTCCATTCAGCGGCTAAGTTCAAGATCGCACCAGTGCACTTAGACATGGTAGCAACACGAGAAGATGTTGCCTGCTTGCCATCATCGTGCCGCCAAAGTTGAAGGTGTTTTAATTAGACTTCAACTTTACGGACACACGATTTGTGTGTATATTATCTTCACATGAACATTTCCAGCGGATGCGTCAGCAGCATTTGATTGCGTCGATGCCTTTCAAGCGGTAGAAACCAAGGTCATCTTAAGATAGTTATGTAATTTTTCAGATGAATTTGGACGCTGGTAGTTGTTGGTTTGTTGCGATGATCTACAAAACCACCTGCTGGCTTTTGGATAATTTATAATTTTTGCCTGAATGGCTTCCGACCACGATTTGCCTACTCGCGGTTGTCGATTTCATGCGGGGGCATTGAGAACGTGATCGAAAGAATAGTTCCGTGATTAACGTTGGTATGTAGCTGGTGAGGGTAGTAGAACTGTTTCATATAGCAGTAGATTTAATTTTCTAACAGCCACAAATCCAAGACCAGGACTTCCAATTTGTATCTATCTTTCCATCAAAAATCACCTACCGTAGGCAATCTTTGGACTAAATTTCAACTCAAGTTTCTTTATAGACAAGACTCGCGTCTGCAACTTCACTCAGTGGCGCTCAATCGAACATTGTACGAGTCCAATCATCAACTGGGGCCACAAAATAGATTTCCACATAATAGAACTTAATAAACGCATTCCACTTCAATAATGATATTTTCAGACCACTTTCCGTTCAACTTATGTTATTGCTGCGCTGTTGTTGATAGAAGAGCAATAAACATTTTTAGGAGAAATCATTTTGGAGAAATTGGAGATATCTTAACGATTCTAAATACATTTTGTACGAAAAATTAGTCGAACAATTTTTTTTTGTCTAATCGCCCATAACAAAGTATGCATTGGCGTCTTTATATTGGCACGTACCATCATCAACGCCGCATTATTTTCGTGTATCTCGTTTAACTTTCTATCGAACGAAAATTATTTTACACGAGTAGATAGATAGATAATTTGATAATTGCTCAGATTGAAATTGTTTTAAATTATAGCCGTAAATTACCACACATATATACACACATTTTTTTTTCTTCGTTGAGCTGGATGGTCATGTGTTGATCCGTGGCTGAAAATTAATTTCAATTTGTTGGTCCAAGTTTTTTATTTCATTCACGCAACAGTGAAGTGAACGAAGAAAAATTGCTCTAGAAATGGATTTTTTCCTTTGCGGATCCTTTTTTGCTGTGTATATTTTTAACGAAAAAAATTAGACGAAATAATTACGAATTTATAGCGATTTTTGTGAGTATGTGTTGCTTTGTTGCAACAACGTAAAAGTTTACACCTCAGGTAATTAAGAGACTGGTGCATTTTCATTGGATTATTATAGTAGGAGAGTGTTTCACTTGAGAGTTCGTTGACCGGTGTTTTTGTCTGTGTTGGCTATTTGACAGGTCCCAGTTTAGAGTGAATTTCGGAAACTGCAGTTTTGACTATTTGAAAGGCATTAATAGAAAGAAATTGTGTGAATCTATCCAGAAACGAATGAAGAAGTATGCAATTAAGTAAAATTGTTCTGCTTGAGGCATTTTGACCCCGAAATGATCGAGCAAAAATTATTGGCTAGATGGGCGTCTCCTATGCTGAATTCATAAAATTCAAGTTTAACGACCGATTCTACAAGATCGTATATCTTATCCAAATTTTTAAAAGTCCTCTGCTCTCATGAAAATATAATCACAAGCCTCAGTACCTATTTAGTACGAACACCTCTGTCGAAGTGTAATGTTTCGAAAGATCCTGAGTCTGTGTAGACAGAGTAGAGAATTGCGAAAGTGACCGTGGAAATTCGTCCAATACTAAATAACTACCGCAGGATTTGGCAAACAGTTTGTCGGGGGCCCCCTAAAAAGAAAGCGGGCTTTTTCATTTTTCTACCTTCTTTCAATTTTCGTCCGATCGATATTTATCTTTTCAAAATGAAAGATTAAATCGAAAGCTTCATTTTCTCTACAAACATACGAATTTACACATTTTTGTGAATTTGAATCATTTTGTGCGAACGCCACCTCTGCCCCCGGGAATGGGGGGGTTGATGTTAGGTTAATTGCTAAGATCGGTGGTAGTTTAAAACTTCGCTTCCGTCCTGAATCCCCGGGGTGTTTTGCCGACCGACAGAAAAATTAAATTAACTCTCTGTTTACCATTTGGGGTATGCAAGACATACCTCAGAAAGATACTATGTACTAATGCTATGTACATGCAATAGGTATGACTCGGTCAATACAATCAATTTGTAAAAAAAAAGTTGGATTTTTCATGATGTATTTTAACTTTTTTTTATTAAAAAATGGAATGATTGTTCCATTCCACCCCACCTGGCATACAGAAGACTAACTTTGATTTTTCTGTCGGTTGGGACTGACCTGACCAGATCGTCTACATTCGATGCTTTAAGGAGTACCTAGCACGGGGCTCTACCTCCCCCTTTACGGGATGACTTTTCTCTGACCGAAGTCAGAACGGTGACTACTTTGGAACATGCACTTTCCTCAGAACCTTACCATTATATGCTGCGTCCTAGCTAAGCCGACTTAACAATAACCACAGCCCCCACGAGTCCAACACTTTGATGGGTCAGTACCTTGGTACTGTGGGCACACCCATCGCCGTGGTTCATTATTTGCTACTGACTTGCCGGAATGATCTCACCGTTCAATATCCTTACGGAATATCTTGTTGATTAAGGAGTGCATTCCGGGCTCAGCTAAACCCACTATCCCCAAAAGAGTTAAAAGTGCTTCCATTCCTCTCGTACTAGTAAGCATTCTCCTCAGATTGGGATAGTGCTTCTTTTCCCATCACAGGCCGGAGCCATGTTCAGGTACTAGTAAGCCAGTCGACTGGGTCCGTGGGCTTGTCAGGCTCCAAAGCAGTATAGGAATCAGTATCTCCAACTTTCCGCCAATCCACACCTATATGAGAATCAGAGCTTTGGAAGACCCCAAAGCCGTGTCTTCAAGTCTAGGTATCAGAAACTGGGCAGACCCCATTAACCTTTCCGCTTCATGGTACCCAAGGGATTGCTCCAATAGGAATCGTTCGAGAACCTTTCAACTTATATAGCCCCCTTACGTAGTTCGTTATGCGGGGTCACCAATCCCCAGGTGTCGGAATCTATTACGAGACCATCATGAAACACCGGTGACATAGGTATAACGACGGAAACCCACTAGCGAGACCGTCACTCAGCCACCATAACTTCATAGCTAAGGTACGTGGGGTCGTCAGTCCCCAAAGCCTGGGATAGGGATCGAGGCACCCCCCAACCTCCTTGCGTAGCATCAGTTCCGTGGGTTCGCTACACCCGAAATGCCATATGCCTTTCGACTCAGTGGATTCCCCTGCGGGGTGTCGGTCGGGACTGAAATTATCGCTCAAATTTACTAGTGAAAACGTAAAACTGGCGGGAGAAACGATATGTGTTTTTTGTTGGACTCATTGACTCACCGCCGAAGGATAAGTCTTAGCGTGTGGATCGCGCTTTAGACTACAAAGCTCCTTGCCAATCAGCGTTGAAAGAAATTAACTAATTCAATCGGGGTTCAATGTGCATACCCTAGAGCGAGGTGCGAACCTACGAGTACTTTGGTGATATTGTGTTCATATCAATCCTTTTTGCGGCTCAGGAGTTTTTCTTGGCGGGGAATTTTTTACAACAGGGTTGTTTTTGGGAGATAAATGTTTACTTAAGGGTAAAAAAAGTCCACCTTTGAAAGAACTGTTTCATGAAACATTGGCTTTTGTTTTTGTTTTTTTAAAGAAAAAATTAAAAGCACAAACCAAACTAAATTCATTTTAAAAAACAATTCTTTGTTTTTTTGTATGAAACGGGTAGCGATGTTGAGCATGGTTTCAAAATTATAGAATAAAAGGGTGGCGAAAAAATCCTATCACTCTGATCGAATGATCCGTGGCCTGATTCCTTTCTTACAAAAACTAAGCTGTTCTGCCAGTCAGTGGGCTGCAGTCGAACTGTATGTGTTTGACCGATTTGATTTTGAGACGGCGATATCGAAGATTGTGCCAGTTCAAGGCGAAAGAATTCAGAAATGAATCGTCATGTAGCGAAAAAAAGGGGTCACTCAAGAGTTTTCTTTGAATGAAATTATTTTTCGAATAATCGCTGTTATTTCTTAACAGACCAAAACGATTTGGAGGAACAAGAAACAACTGCACTGAGTTTGTAGTGTGGTCGCCATTTAGAGAATACATATTCATACATTCATACATAAAAAAAAATAAAATCATGTGGTACACAAAGAGTCCAAAGTCTACAGGGTGTCCGGAAATTGCCGGATAAACGCACTACCAGCCTGATTCTCCATACAGTTTCCAATCAAAAATATTAAGGAACACTTTTCCGAATTCTTCTTCCGAAAACTTTAGCTGCCACTGTCATTAAAATTTTTCTTAAAAATTCCCCACCTCGCATGACTAAAAATTCAATATCTCGAAAAGTACGCTAACTAGATCGCTCAAATAAAATGACTGACGCAGTTAATATGTTGCCCTAAAATATATGTTTGGTAAAAATCAGACAAATGATTTAATTATTTATTTATTTTTAAAGTTGCTCCAAAAATTTTTTTTTTCAATCACTTTTTTTTTTATATTTTTACTTGCGAAATGTACTTTTCCTGTTTTAAAAATAAATTCTTAATTTTTTAAACATCAAATTGTGTTAACATTATTTTTTAAATTTATGGAAAACTGTTTGTTTTTTGTGCGTTGCAAAGTCGAATATTGCGTCGATTTTATATTGTTAAAAATGCAGTAGCTCGAGAAATACGCAAGCAATAACTCCCAAATAAAATGTTGATCTCAGTTAGTACTTCACCCTCACTTTTAAAATTAGTCCCATTAAATTCAGAGCAACAGTTTAGTGTGTGTACATCCATGAAATGAAAATGTTTGTTTTAATTTTGTATAATCTTGGATTATTATCGTTTTTTCCGAACTTTCGTTTACATAATGTACAAATTTTATTTTAAAAATTCAATCTCTATTTTTTTGTGGTCAAAACGTACAAAGATCACTCCGCCTTACATAGTTTCTTATTTTCTGGCAGTTGTGGGCCTATGTATGAAAATCATTTAAGTCGAAAATTTACCTTTTTCATTAAAAATTTCGTTTTTAATTTTTTATACGTAACAGCCTTGTCGGACTTTCAAATTGAAATATTTTGAATGAGAAATGAAAGATAGTTTAATTGTGTATGTTTTTTTTCGGTTTAGAATAAGTGTAAGAAAATGTATCTGGTGACACTACAAGGTATGGAATGGTGGGATGGGTTGAATATAGTTTTCCAAAGAGAGCACGGTATTGTTAAAGATTTTGAACACATAGAATAGAATGAAATAAGCACGAAATAAACAAAACGCAATTGTCTTCCATCTCTCATTAAAAAATTTTTTTTATCAATAATTATTATCAACACTCCTCAAGTCTCAAAGGAGAATTTTCGTATTAAACAATTTTCTTTCACGGACCCGGAACTGCCTGAAATGACAAATTTAGGGTAAGTTGATCGAGGACGATTCGTCCATAAGAAAGCGGAGATTTGATTTTTTTAACAAAACTTGTACATTATTAGGGGGGCAAAGACCTTTTCCATAGTCCTCCGCGTGGGCGCCCCCTGGTAACGGCAGTGTATCAAATCGCTGACGGCCAATGTATTAGCGATAAGACAGTTTGGAAAAGGCAGATAGCTGTAGCCTGAACGGCTGACGAACACCTAAGCGTCTCAGGTCTAGTAGGATGGATTGACTTGCGTAGTTGGACCTGCTACATAGCTGTGTGAACTCCAGCGCGTTTATTAAACCATCTGAAGCAGCTACCTCCGAGGCCATCCCCTGAATGGGGTTAAGCGACGTGCTGACAACTCGTCCTTGTAAAAACCACTCCATGTCAAGAAACCTGGAACAAAAGCCTCGGATTGGACGGATCAACAACGACGACCACGCAAACGAATAAAGGATTATTCTTTCGGATCCTGGAATGTACGCTCCCTGAACAAACCGGGGGCCGAGAAGGCCCTCCTTCAACAGGTCGAAAAGTACAAACTGAGCATTACTGCAGTCCAGGAAACAAATTGGCTTGGCAGCGAGATTAATGACAAGAAATCGCACACAATTTTTACAAGTGGCAAACCATCGGGCCGCAAGGAGTTTGGGGTAGCATTTATAGTGAACAATCACCTCAAACCGCATATTACTGACTTCAAACCCATAAATGAACGGCTGTGTGCGATTCGCATCAAGACTCGATTCTTCAATCTCTGGCTCATCAATGTGCATGCCCCCACTGAAGTTAAAGAAGACGCAGTAAAAGACGAGTTCTACGCCCGCCTTGAAACTCTCTTCGACTCACTTCCAACAAACGACGTCAAATTGCTGCTGGGCGACTTTAACGCGAAAGTCGGGAATGAAAGCTGGCATCGGGGGACCACTGGAGGCCACAGCCTCCATGAAGAATGTAACGATAACGGCCAGCGACTTATAGACTTCGCCTGCAGCAGGAATCTAGTCGTAAGCTCTACGTGTTTCCCGCATCGACGCATTCACAAGCAGACCTGGAAGTCTCCAGACGCACATACCGTCAACCAAATTGACCACGTCCTCATTTGCAGGAGATGGGCGTCTAGTGTCATGGATGTCCGCTCCTATCGAGGAGCAAACTGCGACTCAGATCATCACTTGGTGAAGACGACCTACAGATGTAGAATTTCCTCAGTGCACCAGTCAAGAATCAGCCCTCCCAAAATCTTTGCGGTTGATAAGCTCTTGAGTGATGCTACAGCGGTGGCGTATACTACCGCCCTTGAGGAAAAACTATCACCTATGCTACACAACATCAGCAACACAGGCGTCCATGGGTTCTGGGAAGAACTCAAGGGTACCATCAAGGATGTCGCAGAGAAGGTCGTGGGATATAAAGCCCGGCGAGCGCGAAATGACTGGTTCGACGAAGAATGCAAAAATTCACTTGACGCGAAAAACGAGGCCTACAGACAGTGGATTCAACGAGGAACCAGAGCCAGAAGAGAAAAATATGACGAGCTACGGCGAATATCGAATAGAATAATTAGACGTAAGAAACGTAAATACCTTGACGAGCAGTTGCTGAACATAAACGAAAACTTAGCTAATAGGAACACCAGACAAGCGTACAAACTAGTAAATACAATTAAGAACGGCTACCAACCCAGGACTAGCCTTTGTAAGGACAAGGATGGAAACATCATCAGCGACACCGATGGTATTAACAAACGATGGGCCTCTTATTTTGAAGAGCTTCTAAACCGACCATCTAACATCCCCACACAGGAAGCTCTCGACGATATTGTTGATCTAGGCCCACCCATTCAACCCCCGACAGTAGAGGAAGTTGATCTCGCGTTGCGGTCACTAAAACGAAATAAAGCGCCGGGTGCTGACGAGATTCCAGCTGAACTGCTAAGATTCGGTGGAACGAGTCCAGTTGATGCCATACATCAATTACTCCTGCGAGTATGGGAGAACGAGGAGATCCCAGACGATTGGCGCAGAAGCATCATCTGTCCAATTCATAATGAAACCGGAATATAGAGGGCTACGCCCGCAATTCGAGGGTTTTGTAGCAAGTACTTATTTTGGTATGTAAGTATCGGCTCCTTGCTCTTCTTGGTACCATTTAGATGGATAAAAAAAAATAAAATGTCTGACCCATAATATAGTATCTTATATGCCCAATCATATTACGTGATTGTAATAAAATATAATATTCTTGCCTATGGTGTTGGTTATCCTTGGCCATCGGTACTTTTGATCTCGGACGTGTTTAAGGGATGCAGGGATGCGTTAACTGTAACTATGGAAACAAACTATTATTAACCTATTTTGAGGAGATATACAAATTCCAATATTTCCCGTTTTATATACTGTTCGAAACCCACCTGCCTGGAAGTTTTCATTTTTCTAAGTGTAACGGTCTGGAAATGCAAGGGGTGGGGGGGGGGGCAAATTACGATCTAATAATTTATCCTCCCTCATTGTTCCCCTTTTTTCAAATATAAGTAAAGTAAATTCAACATTACCTTTTTCACAACACCCCACTTGCCTATACCTGTCGATAAACAAAATTTGACCTTAATTTTAACCCTTACCCTCCCCTCCCCCGCCCGTTACAGTTGGACAATTACCTCACATCGCCCCCTACCAATCTTTACCCTTTCATAAATGTGATTAACCATAATATGTAACAATAACTGCGATTCGCACTACGCAAAACAACATGCAAGTAGTTCTCGCACCTTTGAAGCCGGTAGGTGCATTTTTTGTATGAATAGTGTAAAAATGCCTAACTTTAAGTTAATGTACTATTGTTAAATATTACATGGTTGTAATGAAACGTAGAGGCATTATTGCCTATGGTGTTGGTTATCAATGGCCATCAATATTTTTGACCTCGGGTGTTAAGGGGTGCAGGGGTGTGCTAACTGAAAAAATAGAAATGTACTATTATTAACCTTTTTTGATGAGATTTTGGAATTCTATTATTTATAGTTTTCTATGTTAGTAAAATGCCGCTTTTCTGTAAATTTTCATATCTCTAAGTATAACGGTTTGGAAATGCAAGGGGGGGGGGGACAAACTCGGATCACATATTTTCCCCTCTCCTTCTTTTCCCCTTTCTTCAAATTTGAAGAAAATTCCAGAAACGGAATGTACTCGACGGTACCTTTCTTACGATACCCCACTTGCCTATACCAAATGAAAAAAAAATTTCGTCCTTCATTTCCCCTCTATGGGGACCCCCCCTCAAAGTTGACCTATTACGATGCATCACTTCCTCCAGAGAATAATAGTACTTCTACATATTTTCACTAAATTTCATACATGTAGCCTCAGCGGTTCGTGAGATATTCCATGGACAGACAGACAGACAGACAGACAGACAGACAGACGGACGCATGACCGATTTCATAAGGGTTTTGTTTTACTACAAAACCCTAAAAAGGGAGATAAACTGCAGTGTGAGAATTACAGGGGCATTTCACTAGTTTGTACGTCCTATAAAATTTTGACGAAAATTCTGGAAAATAGAATAAAACCGTACGCAGAACGAGTCATTGGCGAATATCAAAGCGGTTTCAGACCTGGTCGCTCCACAACCGATCAGCTCTTCTCAGTCAAACTGATACTCCAGAGGTGCTGGGAATACAACGTAAACGTATACCAAATCTTTGTCGACTTCAAGCAGGCATACGACAGTATCGATCGTGGAGTACTGTACAACATCATGCTGCAATTTGGTATACCAGCAAAATTAGTGCGACTGACAAAGATGACGATGACCAACTCCGTCTCACAAGTCAGGATCCAGAATAGACTTACTGATCTATTTGAAACACGCACTGGTTTGAAACAGGGCGATGGACTGGCACCGACGCTCTTCAACCTAGCACTGGAATACGTTATTCGGGCCATGAATTTGGACAACAGCAAGACGCTACTCATCAAGTCGACACAATTAGCAGCGTACGCCGACGACATCAACATCATGTCCCGAAGATTGGCTGACGCAGAAGAACTTCTGCATACGCTTGATACCGCTGCAAAGGAAGTTGGATTACGTATTAACGAGGGTAAAACTAAAATAATGATGCAATCGGTGACAAGGACACCTGCACAACCAAGCATCAATGTGGGGGACCTCAACATCGAGTTCGTGAACAACTTCATCTACCTGGGTTGCAACCTGTCAAGGGACGCCAACGAAACTGACGAAATCAAGCGACGGATACAGTTAGTTCTCCCCATAATGAAATCGAAACATGTCCACAGAAACACGAAGCTCCGCGTGTACAAAACCATTATACGACCAGTGCTATGCTATGGCTGCGAAGCATGGACCCTAGCTCAAGCCTCCGAAAACATGCTAGACACTTTCGAACGTAAGGTTCTACGGCGAATTTTCGGGGCTATTTGCGATCGAGATGGATGACGCATCCGGTACAACCATGAGTTGTATGAAATGTACGATGAGCTGCAAGTCTCGAAAATCGTCAAACTACAACGACTTCAATGGGCAGGGCATGTACAAAGAATGGACGATGATCGCATGCCTAAGAGAGTAATGAATGCAGAACGAGTCGACGGAGCGAGACTGCGAGGACGACCGAGATCTCGTTGGGAGAGCTCAGTAGGTGTGGACGCCGCGCAGCTGCTGGGCTCCCAAAATTGGAGGACGCGGTCACGTGACCGAGATAATTGGAGGACAATGATCCAGGCGGCCAAGGCCCGACGTCGGGCTGTCGCGCCACGATGATGATGATGATGTACATTATGCTTTCGAAAATTCGGGAAAAAGTGAGAAATGAATGATCTAAAAAAATTAAAACAAATATTTTCATTTCGTGGAGTTACAGCCAACAAAATTTTACTCTGAATTCAATGAAATTAATTTTAAAAGTAAGCGTAAGACATTGGCTGGAACTAAAGGCTTGTTCGGACTGTGCGAGTATACCTATATAGTCAGCTAATCGCTATAGTACGCTTGTGCTTGATGCATTTGTCATCATTTGAGTTTAATTTTTAGTGTAGTGAACATGGATTGGGGTGACAAAGAAAATAGAATTGCTGTGATTGCACTTCAGAAAGTAGGAATGCAACCAAGTGATATTTTTAAGACTCTGCATACCCTTGGTATAAGCCGAATGTTTGTATAGCGGGCTATTGAAAGATTTAATGATACGTCTGGAGTAAGTGACCGTGAAAGAAGTGGCCGTCCGCGAACTACTCGAACACCTCAAGCGGTTAAAGCCGTGCGCGAGAGAATTCGCCGTAATCCTCTTCGGAAACAAAAAAATTTATCGCTTGAGATGAAAATACCCCAAAGAACAATTTCACGTATCATCAAAAGTGACTTGGGGTTGGGTGCTTATCGAAGATCTACCGGGCATTTACTAACAGATTCGTTAAAAAAAAATAGAGTGGAAAAATCAAAACGATTACTTTGCCGGTACGCAAACCAAGAACACCGTAAAATTTTGTTTACGGACGAAAAAATTTTTACTGTCGAAGAAACATTTAATAAACAAAACGATAGGGTTTATGCTCGCAGTGCCAGAGAAGCTTCTCAAGTTGCCCAAAAGGTTCAAAGAGGTCATCATCCAGCCTCAGTAATGGTTTGGTGGGGTGTTAGCTACAACGGGGTGACAAAGTTGCATTTTTGTGAGAAGGGCGTCAAAACGTCTGCCAAAATTTATCAAGAAAGTGTCCTTGAAAGTGTAGTGAAACCTCTCAACACGTCATTATTCAAAAATCAGCCTTGGAGTTTCCAGCAAGAATCTGCACCAGGTCATAAGGCGAAGTCAACCCAAAAATGGCTTGAAGAAAATGTTCCAGATTTTATTAAAGCTGAAGATTGGCCTTCCTCTAGCCCAGACCTGAATCCGCTGGATTACGAATTATGGTCTGTCTTAGAGCAAATGACGTGCTCTAAAAGACATTCTAATATCGAATCCTTAAAGAAGTCTCTTACACATGCAGTCGCCAACTTTCCGATTGAAGTCGTGCGTGCTTCCATAGATAAGTGGCCAGCTCGATTAAAGGCTTCTGTAAAGGCAAAAGGCAATCACTTCGAATAACTTGTTGCAATTTCCGTTGTTGACAATGCATTTAATAAATAAACATTGATTTCTTAACATATAACACCTCTTTTATTAAACAGTGCTTCAAAAAGTTTGTAACAGTATTTATGGCTAGACTAGCTATAGTCAAGTAGCCAGTAATTTAGCTACTAAAATACTCGCTACTATCAAAAAAATCGTTCGCATTACAGTCGTGTCAAGTACACAAGTGAGTGACGTTTTGAAAAATGAACACTTTAATTTCCTTCACGCCAAATTCAGGTATTTTCATTGGAGGCTTACTATTCCACAAGCACTCGAATTCTAAATATTTCGTTACGAATTTCACAGTCGTTTCTTCGCTCCAGCGCGACATTTTCTTAGACAGGTAATGTATTGTATGTGAGGTCCATGCTGGCAACTGCATTCTTCGAAACCAACTTATGCCAACGAAACGTCAACTGGGCCAACAAGGAGCAGTTGACGCGCTATGCCTCACAAGGGGTTAGGGCAATTCAGTAATGTATTCGAATAAAACAAGTTGACACTTCAATCACTCAAGCTACTGGGATACTTACTATTCGCCCGAAAAAATAGAACAAAATGAATTGACTTGACTAAATCACTTGCTAAATTACTCGACTAAATTTTTGCTGTTCAGACATATTTAGCTACTAAATTACTCGCTACTCGACTAAATTACTAGCCTAGTCCGAACAAGCCTTAAGTGTTTATTTGAGAGTTCAAGCTTTCTTACTTCTCGAGCTATTGTGTTTTTAGAAATGTAAAATGGACATAGTATTCAACTTTGGGACGCACAAAAAGCATCCAAAGGGCTGTAACTTCGAGAAATTAAAAAAATAGGATAAAATAATGTTAATCTAATTTGATAACTATAAAATAAGGAATTTATTTTTAAAACGGAACAAGTACATTATGCATGGAAAAAAATAAGAAAAAGGTAATAGAAAAAAAATAATTTTTTGGAGCAAAGCAAAAATTTTGAACTTAGAAATTTTTAATAATAAAAGCATATATCTGATTTTTCTATATTTTAGAGCAACATATTTGCTGTGATTATAATTCTATTTCAGTGTTTTGGTTATCGTGTCAGATTGTCAGACTGTCGCGCTCGGTGGCCGTGATTGTTCGGTCACCGCTCTACCATACTAATCTAGAGCTCGGAGATCAAATCTGGGCGCGATCCAAAGCTGCCTATGAGTACTAATAGAACTCTCATACTGCTTCGAGCTTGTCAGTATAAAGACGATGCGGATAGGAGGTGCATGCTAGCAACTGCAGTTCCGAAAAAGTAGATATGTTATTGAAACGTCAACAAGGCAGAGAAATGCTAGAGATGTTGACGCGCCCATGCCCCTGGAGGGATCAAGGCAATTAGAGAGAGAGTTCTGGTTATCGTAGCTTCCGAGATATTGAATTTTTGGTTGTGTCCCCGACTCACACGACGACTTCAAGGAAAATGTAAATGCATGTGGCAGCTAAAGGTAGAAGAATTTGAAAAAACAATAATATATATACGATAATATTTTTTTTACTGAAAATTGCATGGAAAATCAGCTGGCAGTGCATTTATCCGGCAATATCTGGACACCCTGTATAAATGAAAAAAAAACCTTATTCCATTAGCACATTCGAACCCCATTTTCTCTGGAATTTGAACAAAAAAGAAAATTTTGAACGCATCACTCATAAATAATCTAATTTTCATAATTTCACAGCTTCCGAAAACAAGTCATCGTCTTCGACCCGGCGTCATGCATGGAAGTTCTTTCTTTTACCCCATCTAATCCGTGTGCGAAACACCAAATAACCAAGAAGTCCACTTATTTTGGACATCACATTAACCAGATAGGCCGCGTTTTAATGTTTTGTACATTTTGTAACATCAAATTAACTGCCGCTGGTTTAAAATATGAGACCAGCAATAATTCACCGAAATTGAAACAAGTTAATTATACTGCGCTGTTCAGCCGACCGCACTAGAACAGCTACTTTAGCTACTTCATCGTGTATTTAGCGAAATCATTCGATTAAATTAACATGCGTGTCGTATGTTGACCTGTTCTTATTGTTCTTATTTTTTGGGATTTCTCGTTTGCAAAATATTAAAATAAATAAATAAATTTGGTAGAAATTTTCGGTTTGACTGTCGCAGTTAAGGATGGGCATCAATGTTGAGGAATCGATTTTGTCGATAACAGACACACTGCAAATTAATTAAAGGACCACTGAAAAATGCGGTTTATCCGAATGAATAAGCCGAGACTGTAGTTGTTGGTGTTACTGCTGAAAGAGCGAGATATAACACATATTTTACAATAAAATGTTAGTTTTAAACATAACGGTAAATTTGTCTACATATAACGAAACTTGAAAAGTCTTTTCTTTGTCGTTGCTTTCGATACCTCTGTCAGTCTTTACCGGTCCGCTGTGTAGTTTCTTTAAAGCTTGCTATTTAGCAAGTGGTGGATCCTCCACAAGGTGATAGAAAACATCTCAACGAATTGGTGCTTAGGGCTGTAGCATTACCGGAGGAAGGCCACGGATTCCGGCAAGCTATTGGGTTGGAGTCTGACGTTCTGTCATTCAAAGAGTTTAAGAAAGGTTCCAGGAGATAAGACAATTCACAAGAAGATAAGGCAGGGCCGACCAAAAGGAAAATCTTACAGCGAAGACCGATTTGTACCCAAATGCCCTCAAAAATCTTCAATTCACGGCACTTTCCATACTAAAGGCCCAAATACCACAGACCGCATGGACGGTTTGCGCAAACACTGTTTCACGCAGACTGTTGTTTGTTCCGTGTGTGGTGTTGTTTTCGTGTCTGCGCAGACAGTCTGTACACAATCAACAAGCTTTAATTTTAGGTCGGTTTGCACAGGCATATCTATACTTTGTGTGGCGAAGTTTGCACAAAATAGTGGAAATTTCGCGGAGTAAAGACGTGGAGACGGAAGATAAACAATTTTTGAGAGTTGAGAAATAATGGCTTCGAATGTATCGATAACGATTTAGCTAATTGTTTGGGGTGAAGGTAAATAGCTGGCGCAACAGTCCAATTTTGCACCAAGGTCTCGCGATAAGTTAGGATCATCTCATTTACTAGATCGTAACGGTTTTGTGCAGAGGTTTGTGATTTGCAACACGCTCAACTGAGTTATTTACCCAAATGTGTACTCTTTTAACAGTTGAGTGGGCTTAAAGTCCGACAGGTAATTCCCCCTTTTTTTTTTAATCGACGACTACTGCATTCAGTTGGAATCGAACCAGTCCCCGGTGCTTAGAAGTTAAACGTGCTAACCATTGCGCCATCAGAACTACGGGGTGCAATTGCTGTTCAAAATTTCAAGCTTTTAAAGCTATTACCGCTTGCCTAAAACTGCAGCGTCAATGCAAGATGGTGATGAGGAGGGATTGCTTTTCTCATCATGATGCCCGGTTTCGCAACGAGATGCGCAAAATTTACTTTAAAAAAACATAAAATGTCGGCTTACTTATGCGAACAAAATTTTAAAATTATGAAGTTAATTATAATTCTTTTAAGAATTTTCATTAATTTAATTCCGTCTGTCTAAGGAGCGCTCTTTTATTTAACCACTCCTTGCACCAAGTTCGTCTTTTTGGTTGTTTCTTTCACCAGCAATATAACATTAAAGCCATTGCGTTCTGCACACATGTATTAATTGCCTTGAACCCTATAGGGGCGTGGGTGCGCCAACATCGCTTGCATTTCTATTTCTTGTCGACGTTTCGATAGCATACTCGTATATACTTTTCAGAAGTGCAGTTGCTAGCATGCACCTCCTTTACACTGAAAAGCTCGGAGCACTGTAATAGTTCTATTAGTACTCGCAGGCAGTTTTTGATCGCACCGAGATTTGAACTTCGAGCACTTGATTAGTATCATAGAACGGTGACCGAACGACCACGGCTACTGAGCACGATTGCTACAACGACTTGTTGAACGACCGTTTCTGGCAAACCATCTACTCGGTCTATTTGGGCCTTAAGTTACCTTAGACGCGCCACAGGAATCGTTATTTCATAACAACCCGTGCGTAATCATTTCAGGGGAAATGGCCTGCTTCCGCTCCAGATATCCGTTAAAAGTATCGCAATTAGCAAGAAAGCACCAAATCGACTGACATTGGTTTGCCAGCAATTTCGGCAATCGGAGTATGAGGCATTAGGGAAAATTTTCTCCTCTGATGAATCAAGACTTTGTCTGTGCTCAAATTATAGTCGGGGTTAGAGTCTGGAGAAGTGGAAAAGAACGTTTCGTATCCTGTGCCCTTCAACCAACAACTGTTTTTGACGATAGATCCATTGTGGTATGGGGCGCTATTTTCTTAAATGACAAAAGCGATATAGTCGTGATTGCAAATGACAATTTCACAGCTTAGCGATACATCAACGAAATGCTAAGCCTTCATGTTACAGGAAGAGCACGTGCTGGTGCACATTTTGATTCAAGATGGAACCCGCCCTCATGTTTCAAACATAGTGCATGAATTCCTCACTGCCAATAATAACGATTCTCTTCACTGGCCAGCATGCAGTCCAGATATAAATTCCATAGATCAATTATGGGATCAGCTGGGCAACTGATCAGGACCCGTTCCAATCCTCCTCAGACCTTACGAGAACTGGAACAAACCCTGAATTGCGAATGGGCCATAATTTCTAAGGAGGATATCTGGATATCTAAGCAGCCGATGAAGCAGCATAAAACAAAATAAAGCATTCAAAAATAGAAATTGAAAGAGAGAGGCTCACACTCATTTGCCACAGAACGACGCCATGCAAATTTGAGGACATCCCTTTGGTTGGTTTCGATTGGAAATGAGGGAGCGAAACAGGCTCTGCTTGGTCTGCTTGCTTGACCAAATTTTGGAAAGCATGCCGAATACGAATTTAGCCTGGTTGATACGATGAGCGATGCAACAATGCTATCCAGGCAGACGAAATTGTCCACCTTCTCTACAGGCTGCCAAATAATATTGACGTAATAGGCGTAGGACTTCTTTTTCGTAACGGCGGCTCTTTATCACTTGTGCTTTCTGAGTCTTCCCAGAACAATTTTAGCTATTATCTTGGAAACGGCAGGAATCACACAAATGCCGATCCAATTATTGCAGTCCGTAAGACTACCCTTTTTGGAAGTTTGATGATGAATCCTTCCTTCCACTCACAACCAGTGGGAAAAGTCTCCATGCTCTACGCTTTATCAATAAGTGGGTCTAGCGGCTCGGCAGTTATGATTGACGCCGCTTGATAAAGTCCGGCAGGGATACCGTCGAGTCCGTCGGGCTTTCTCCTTGTTTTAGTGCAATAGTTGCAGCGACTATTTCCTCTTTAGTTGTGATCATAAATCGTCCAGTCGTTCTGTATGGAAATTTATGCAGATCCATATGAATCGGACGCACCTAATAGATACTAACAAAAACTATATCGAAGTCCATACCATCGACTCTATTGGTGGCGGACGACTGTATTCGAGTCTATTCCATCAGATTCCCAAAATATCTCTTTGTTAATCTTGAAAAGAATCCACAACGATAGTCCACTACAATCATTATCAAACGGTTTGACTTAATTAATGCCTGCTAATTAAATTGATTTGAATTATTTATTGCATTCGATAACGTTGGAAATGTAATAGATGAGATTCATATCTGTCACAGTATGTGAACACATAAAAATTAGAGAATAAACCTGAATGTATCTACTGTCTCTCTACGTACACATGTATCTTTATAGCTTTGAAAATTTTTAAGAACACTTTGGAGGCGTAGAATACCGCCAAATTACTTCTTGTCATATCAAAGTAATTAAAAAAGAGCCACATGCTGTGTTGGGCTTTTCAAACTATACTTGTAACGACTATAATGTGAATCGTTAGAAATTTGCATAAGTAATAAGTTCGAGGGGGGCTTAGCACGGAGGAAGTGTCGTTCATTTTGTTAAGAACTGCCAATCCCACACCTTATGCATAACTTATCGTCATACGTTTTGGTTCTATCATTCAAAGCGAGATACTTTGTCTTTTCCATAAGATGGCTTGTAAGCTCATTTATGAATTGGCTATAATTAATACATATAATAAATAATAATAATAAAGAAGACATGCTAGAATAACTCACACGGTAGGTACTGCGATCGTGCGATCTATTGTGCCAATAGCGGTTTGTTAATCCAAAAAATCCTCAACCTGCCTGATAAAGGCTAGTAGGTCCTCTGTGGGAGCACTTTTAAAGACAACGGTGGTGCTCACTGTGGAATTTGAAGAAGAAATCTAATCCTGGAACGAGCGATCGCCGTGCATTCGCATAGCGATACAAAATGCTTACGATACACATTACGTTCCGGTGTTAGTCGTTTCCAAAAGATCTTTTTTGAGCTACAAGGGTCTTAACCTATAAGCGAAGATCCAAAGACTTCTCAAGCGGAGACCAGCAACTTCTTCTAGGAATTTGAAAATAGGACCCCAGGCATTTTAAGCTTTTCCTATCGAGCGCTGGACAGTAGAACAGAAGGTGCCTTCTTAGAGTTGCCTCTGTATCTGGTAGCTTGCAATTCTTGCATCCACTACCAGTGATCAATTTTAATCTGTATGCGCGTTCTCCTAACAAGCAGGGCCTCGTTAATACACCCACTAGTAATGCGCACGGTTGTCCTGGGTCGTTTTAAGAGGCTTTTGGTCTTGTTTCTATCATAGGCGTTCCAGAATATTTTCGTTATTCTAGAATCGTTGGTATGGTATTAGTTTGCGTTGGCCAGCCAATATATCCTTTCGTCCAGCTCTTCGCCTTTGTCTCGGTCGAGACTAGTCCCTTGTTTAGCTAGTCCATCCGCGATTTCGTTACCTAGAACCCCGATATGACTCAGAACGCACCAGAGCTCCCCTGTTCTAGGGGAAGGAAGGCTATTAGACAGACAGTCTTTGACTTATAGTTATCGGACTGTAGCGGCCTGACTGTCCGAATGTATGGCGATTCTGCCCCTTTTTCCGAGATGATATAATAGCTTCGGCTCCCTTCTGAATTCCAAGCACCTCCGCCTGGAATATGTTGCACTTATCTGGCAGCCTGAAGGATAGATTGCATGGAAATTTTGGCGAATAGATTGATGCACCAACTCGTCTTCGATCCATCTGTACAGAGGTTTAGAATCTTTCAACGTCCACGCTAAATTATCGAGAAATGGTCTCTATCAAGTATATTAACTTAACTGATGTGGTTCCGAATAGGTCGTATTATTCCGTGGCAGCCTAATACTGCGATGGATATGGCCTTTTTCTGAAGTATCCTGCCTCCCTGAGGCTTAGGGTACATTTAGCTGTTTCATTGCGTGGATATAGGTCGATCGGGGGCAGGTTTAGCCGAGTATTCAGAGATTGCGTTTGTGAGAACAAAGTTTCATAATGGCTGCCTGATAGTGCAGATAGCGAAGTTAACGTCACTGAGAATTTTGTAAATAATATCTATGGTGTAGGCCTCAATGGTATGAATCTCGGTTTGGGAAAAGTTGGGTTTCTCTGACCTAGCACAATAAAATGGTTCCCAGACGGCTTAAAAACTGATGGGGATTGCGCCGTAGATATTATTGGTCCTGATCTCCGAGCCTTCATCCCAGTGGGTGAAACACCGCCCGTGTTCCTAGCGGAAATACACTCCATCGAGGTCTGTGCTAGGCTGTTCCAAACCGCTGGCTGTTTAAACAGGGAAATAGCCATATTTACCGACAGTCATGCTGCGCAGCTTCAAAATTCTAAGCTGGTGCTATCCTGTCCATACGTCCTCCTCACGGTGAGTTCAACGAACAAACTCACACTTTATTGGGTTCCTGGTCACTCGGGAATCGAAGGCAATGAGTTAGATAGGCTAGAAAACCGAGCCAGTGCTGCACCCACTGCCTAGTGATGGTTGTTTCAAACATTCCCCTGACTATGATTGTTGCATCGACGGCGTAGCTATGATTGCAATGCAAAGCCTAGCGTCTAACTCGTCTACGGCCAGTGACCATACAGACGGGGAAAGAACCCCACCCTGATGGCAACCCTTAACAGCGTTGACGCATACTGAAGGCACCTCAGTATACGTCAACGCTGTTAAGTAGATTTCACACCCGCAAGTGTGCAAGTGCAAGTGTTCTAGATATACGTATACTGTTGTAGTTAGTGTTGCCGAAAGCAACTTTAATGCCAGTGAAGGCGCTCAGAACAATCTCTTTTTTTTAATCGCACTTACGAGATTGAGTAAGGTAATCGCAGTGACTGAGTTCAACGCAGGGGTGTCGTGCTTGCCATTTGCGGATCCAGTAACCTATCAATAGTTTTTACAAGAAACGATGAGAGGCTATTGGTCTGTAAGGTTTCGGAGGCTCCTCCGGTTTGTTTCCGTTATTCACAGCCATCCATAAACGTGGCATATAGCTCAAGGTGTCGCTGGCTCTGGAAATAAATAAATATACAAGGAGATTTATCCATCATCCATCTGTTTCGGACAATTAGTCAGGTCAAAACTAAATTACTGTAAATTGAATTCCCGAAAATTACACAAACTTCCAATTTATTTTGTATCCAAATGCCGTAGATCCCCATTCAATGAAAACCGAGTACGAAGTTCATTCCATTCTTTCGGTCGAGAAAGCCAAATTACATTCAGAGATAAATACCTCACTCTACTAGTACATGTAAATATGATTAATTATTATCTAACCCTTTTGAAAATAAGCTTGGATCCATTAGGCCACATTTATTATTTCTCCCGCAGATACATACTTCAACGATCTCCTACCAAGCAACTACTGTTTTGAAAAGATTCATTTAAAAGTTACCCGTCGCTTTTCATGTCCATGTTGCCCTAACAAAAATCTAGATTGCTGCCGTCGCCCATTGCTGCGATCACTCAAAGTTTTGAGTAACTTACTTTCGTTTGGGAGTATTCACGAAAAGCAGGTAATGAGATACACTGGTCAGGTTAATTCCAGAGGCAACAGGGAGCACAAATTACTTCGTGATCGTCTCAATGTGTCCGGAATTTTGATTGATTTCAGTGATATTTTGTAGTATGGGTCCGGATCATTAGAATTAAAAATAATTTAGTGGAGTTTCTGTGCTGGTGTATGGATTGGAATGCAGAGGCTTTCGTGGGGTGAGGGCATTTATTAATAGAAACCATGCTGGACAGAGAGTCTAATCTAGAATCTAAATGAGTTGGTTATATGTTGATGTGTCTACGAACAAGTGAAGCATCATCGATCCATCGGAGAACGTCGTGATGGTCCTAGAATCTAAGAGGAAATATCATAGAATTAACTTCCAAATATTACTAAAGTTAAAATTAAAAACATTTCCATAATTGAATAATCTTATCCAAATCTTCAGTCAGGTAATATATTTTCCGTCCTCGCAGCGAAACATAATTTTTACACAACAAAACATTCTGGATCTACCCGTCCATAAGGAGCCATCTGCCAAACCGACAATATTCAGGTTTGGCAGATTATTATAGTGGGGCCGTGATTTATCTCGAAAAAGAGTTTGCGAGTACCTATGTTGCATGTGAAGCAATCTTGATCATTGATTCAGATTGATGGGATTTTTACGGTCCATTCCATCCTGCTCAATAATTTTGAAATCGCTATGTTCCACCGCTCCGTTCCGAACTAAAAATAAATTTCGTTTTTATATAGATGTGATTTATTCATATTATAAGTGAAAGTAATTCACGGTTAAGGTATTTACAAGACAAGACAGATTCATGGGCACTTTAGGTCCGTCCCATACAAGTACATTTTCATTTCGATCCACTTGCTTTCAGGTTGTCTATGATTTGCATTGAATAATTCTATTCGCAAGAAAGTTAATCTTTTGGCGCGCTTTCTAGAGCAAATGTGCCTTTGACTTGACTTTGAGATGCCTTCGAGCCCATTAATTATGTCCTTTCAGTCCTTCGGTCTGTAAATACCTTTATATCATCTTTGTTCCTGACGTAAAGAAGATTGGCATCATCTTCCCGTTTCCATATTTGCTAGGTTTATTTTCTCTTTCCATTTATGCGCAGAAAGGTGCTGTTTCCTGACCAAAATACTTAAAATACCCCCAACAGTAGCCTATGCATTGACCTAGATTTCACTTCTTCCCAAGAAAGTTATTTTATCCATTCCAGACGGTTTAAAATAACTTCAGCAGTATTCTAGGGCATCGGTCCCATCATCCCAAATCAGAAATACCCAATTGACTAGTTTTCAGGATAGGTTCAAAAGGGTCATTTTTTCCTGAACAAAGGACTATTAATGACTAATTATACTCCAGCTTTTTCACAACCGTTGGATTTCTAGGTTAAAAGGTCGAAGTTTTCCTGGCTTGATGTAACATCTGGAAGTCCTCTTATGTGGTATTCTTCCTACATGTGCCATTACCGATGATTTAACCGCGAGGCACTGTGCTTCGTTGTACTGCGTTCAGCGCCTCTTTTACACGTTCGTTAAACCTAGGTCGTTCGTTTTATTTGTCCCTCGCCCACCTACTATTTCTCAAACTCCGGGTGGGTAATTATGTAAATGTCGCATTTCTTTTTTGACATGGATATGTCTTATGGCGGGGGGTAATCCTAAAAATTTAACCGTAACGCCAGATGTCACGATTTTCATTCGGCTAGGAGAAGTGGAAAGAAGCCAATTGCAGATGATTCCAAGTGCCATGAATGTGGTGGCTGAGTGATGAATACTCGTAAAAGGCGCGGTTCCTTGCGTATTTGTCGATGTAGTGTTGGGTAAAAAACACGCATTAGGCAAACTAAAAGCGAACTGTTTTTGTGTAATGCTTGTTCACTACCCTACCCTACCCTACGCTCAACAGAGACGCAAAAGACGCGCCTAGAGTACATATCTCCAGTCAGGCTCGCAGTACAGTCAGTTGGTTTATTTATGATTTAAACGATTGTAATGAAAAAATTCTCATTCGCGGCACCACGTTTGAGCTTTATCTCAAATTGTGCACACAAATCCTCCCTCCCCCTCCCCCTCCCCCTCCCCCTTTCGCCCTTGTAACCATGGTCGGAATAGTCTGGCTAATGCGTGCGAGCAGAAGCTTTCAAATGTCACTACCCTCGGCAACGAAGTTACGCACACGATGCACGCATAGTTTGTAATATTGTATATATGATATTCGACGACGATCTCCGAAGATCTATTTCCCCATGAGCGACAGTGAGTTCCACCTCAGGCATCATTTTGTCGGTGGTAAATCCAACACAAGGCTCTGAAATGTTCGCTCCGTGAGGAGATAGCATACTTTGCGACGTCCCGCATCTATAAACATAATGAACTTTTGAGAAAAAATGTAGTGAGGGATCAAAGTGGAAACAATTGATTGCCGTTGAATGAAATTGGATGGTCCAGCTTTAGGACGAAAGTTGTCTTAAGGTGAAAATACATGTAGACGGACGGACGGTAATTTTCGATTTATCATCTTTTTGATCAATTATTCTCATTCGCAGTCAATTTTGCACACACGACGTATGAACTTTTTCTCAAATTATGCAAATTCCATAACACCTAGTACTTGCAAATAAAAGCTTGCAAATTTTATTGCTCTCCGCGAAAAGTCGACGAATACGATGTATGCATAATTTACACAGCATATGTACGACGATGATCTGCAGAGGTCTATCTCCCCATGAGCAACAGTGAGTTTCTCATCAGTGGGTGGTAAATGCAAGTACAAAGCTCTGCAATGTTCGCCTCGTGAGGAAGCAGCCTACTTCGCAATGTACCGCATCTCTAAATATGATAAACTTTCGTGAGCGATCCAAGGGGAAACAATTGATTACCGTTGAATGAAATTGAAAACAAATGAGTTTAATTGAAATTATTCACGACTGGCTCTGACCCAGTGATAATACCGAAAAGAAAATACGTCCGTCCGTCTACGCCTACATGTATTTCGGCCTTTGACACTAAGTATCACCATACACTTGTAATGTAGCCCTGTCCGAGCATCCATTGTTTCACACTGTCGAACTCGAACTCGAGCACGAACCTAGTGGACCGGTTTTCTTCACACCTATATGAAGTGTGTGTGTGTCAGAGGAAATTTGTACCAGGTTCGAGTTCGAGATCGACAGTGTATGGTGACACTGAGTCCTCTAGTAGTGCATCATCAATAAACTGATGACGAAAATTTGCAATGCATGCAGATACGCCGGTACAAGGATATCTTTTATGGCTATCGAATGAGTGGAACATGTTTTGTCGAATGATTTCATCCAGTATAATTAACGATGTCGAAATCTTGATGAAACCTACTTCGATATCTTCAACAAAACATGTTCCACGCATTCGGTAGATATATCCATGAACCTATGTATCTGCATGAAGTGTAGATACTCATTTAGAGGATCCTCTTTGCTTTCTCTTCTTTTTTTGAAGATGATTTTCGCTGCGTTTTTCAAAGATCTGGAATGAGCTGTGAGCGTCCGTTCCTAAAAGTGTTGCTGTTCAGTTTAGATAGATTTTTTTCTACAGAAATTGAACAAAAAACTGTCCGCGTCTGTTATGGGGAGTGTCCGTTTTATAGAAGAATTCGAAGCAAAGGAATGAAGGGGGTGACACCGGGGATTCAGAATTTGTCCATTCAAGGGAGTTGTCTGGTTTTGAGATGTATCTGTTGGAGGAAGTTTCACTCTATATGGAAAAGAAAAACGGAGATTCGTTCTGCTAACAAAGCTTAGCTGAGCAGAGAAAGCTTACATTTCATTATAGCCTCCGGTTTTTTTTCTTCATATACTAGCGGTCCATATGGTTCATGTGTTCCGTTTCAGTTATTTATGTAGTTACTTTAACTTAGCCAATTCCAGGTAATTCTAATAAATACTATCTCCATTCATTTCACGAACTTTTGACGCCACTACAACGCTGTCTGTATCAATTAAAGAAACCATTTAAATCTACGTGAATCTTTAAGAATTGCAAATTGCCGGTCTCCGTTACGTATTTCCCACAATTACATGTGATATATCCTTCTACTTGAATAAATATTCAACAAATTGCAAACTGTCTGCCAGGCAACACCAAACATTGATTACAATCAAAATGTTGATTTGTACGCTAATTTGTTCACATTCAACTAGAAATTGCATAGAAATTAGTTTTTTTCCCTTCTCTCCTCGGAATGACATAAACGAAAAATTACCTGGCCGTAACTTCTTCTGGTCACGGTCTAAAATCTACTCATTTCTACTACTTACCACTAAAGGAAAAAAATTGCAATCTCATGGCATAACATTTGCCAAATCAAGTTCCACTTCTTTAAATCAACGAAACTGATTTTCCTCGCGTTTCCCAAATTTATTTCGTCTCCAATCAAGTGTACACACATTTAATGAAAATATTCAAGAAGCTTGACAAATTTCGGTTTCCCAATCGTTAGTTATATTGCCAGCATCCATGGATTGCACCGCACTGTCCACGGATGAATAGATAGATAGATAGTTGGCTGGTGCACCTCTTGATCGGGGTTCTCTTTTTTTTCTCTCTAATTTCGTAATGGTTCATAATAACAAATGGAGTGGTCGCCACTTTACACGAAAAGTGGCCAACTAAATGCCCAACAGTTTATCTTGTTTTGTTAAACAGTTGGGTGCAGATCTTGTGATAATTGAAGAGGGACTTGAAAAATTTCACTTCCGTTTTTATAAAGTTGAAGCTAAGGTGGGTATCTAGAAAGGATTGGTGGCTGTGATCAAAACAAAATAGCTTTATATATGACATGTCCAGTAACTCGACATAGATATCGCTTAGGGTTTTACGCACAATTGCAAGGCTGATGAGCTTGCTCGCCTAGGGACAATCGGTGTCACTGATACGAATCTTAACTAGATTTAACCGCCCATATCAGTTTGTAAAATGGCAATTAGTCCGCTGCAGTCGGCAAGACGGCCTATGTAAGATGGCTCAGCGGTAGCACTTGCCAAACAACGAGGAAAATATGGCCCAGACTAGATCCTAATCGTTCTGCTATACCGGTCTAATTGAGTAGGAAGCAGATTAGTAGGGTAGTGGGGATCATTACAAGGTGCCGTCCTATCTGCGAACCCGCGAGGCGTCTTCGTCTTCCTCATCACGACTACTGTACTGGAGAGGAGCGAGAGTGCTCTTCACCTTCTCTGCAACTGTCCAGATTTGGCTAATAGGAGGAGGACATTTCTAGGACTTTTTTTCCACGACCTAGAGGGTTCTATGGATTCAAATCAATCTTTTTGTCGGCTGGCTTGGACCCGAAGTACCAGGTAGGGTAAGGTATAGCATTTTGATGGACCCAGAAGTGATCGATGTGTGCTGTTGTTAACCATGGCAACTATGTGAGTTCCAAAAGTCAATTGCAAAACTAGCCTCAGTCACCATATTTTACTAGTAGTGCCCAAATATATTTACCTTTCATAATGCGAGCAACACCTTAAATTGTTTACCCATCGTTCGTCAACCTCGCTGTGAAAGCCCTGCATACAAATAAGACCACAAAAAAGGCTTCAAGTGCACCCACTTTACTCAATAATCTCTCTAATAAACAAAACAGTGGTACAGCCCAAAAAACAAAAATAGCTGCTGTTCTCGTAAGCTTACGGCAAGCTAGGCAAAATAAACTGGTTTACCATAAACAATATTGATGTCTTGTCTCAGCTAACTTATCATAGGGATTAGACTCGATTATAAAAAATTGGCATACTCATCCCCTGCCAGATGAGATGATGTGTAAAAAAAATTACGTTCCATTCACCCAAAAATATTTACTTGAAGGACCTGTGCAAGAAATAGAAGTCGACGGTCCTAAAACCAGGAAGAGAGGTACTCAGCTAACGACCAAAGTATCTTCAAGTAGAGCTCGGATAAATACGCGACATAAGCAGATAAACAGATCACTAGTAGGTCGTAATGTAATCGTACGTATATCTTTTACCTGTGACGAGTCAGACGATGTTGGTTTTATGGCGGTGAAAGAACATCAACTCTTTTGCAGGTACTCGTAAGACGTGGTAATTAGTCTGAACATAATAAATTTGAAGAGTATGAATTTACCATGGTTACAGAGAAACAGTCAGACCCAGGGATGTTATGTAATAAACTCAATTATTACTTTTTATTATAGAAACACATTTTTCTGCGAGGGATTTCGCCACAGTCATTACCACAATTCAACCCTTCGTTTTAGTCTTCTTTCCTTTTTCGTTTGTTACGTTCGAGTTGGCAAAAATGTTGCAACCCTTTGACCTTAGGCAATAATTACCGGATTAGGAAAGGGTTAGATTCTTTGGTTCATGATTTGAAGAGTTAAAGGGTACAATATTTATGACGGATTTAGGTTCAAGGAAGACATTATTTAGTTTTATGGTCTCTATTTCCAAGGATGCTGAAGGATTTTAGCTATGGAAGAAAACTATTGAGGAAACTCGATAAGCTGCTCATTTCCAATATTCCTGGGCAACTATTTACCTTTATAAGTTCCTATGTATGTTGCATTGCAGAGATATACTAACCACGTTAACCCCTACAGTGGGGCATGGATGCGCCAACATCTCTAGGACAATGCCTTGTTGAGTTTTGTTACCATATAAATTTTGGATGGTGCAGTTGCTAGCATACACCTCCTTTCTGTATAGCTGTTTACTAACTGTCTTCGAACGCTGCGAGAGTTCTAAAAGTACCCACCGGTAGAGTTTTATTTTTTTTAACGCGTCGTGCCAAGAAATAAAAACCTGAATTCTACAATAGATTCAACCATCGAGTATCGAACGAGACCACACGGCTATTGACCGCAATAATCGGGAACTCCTGTTCCTGAACAAGGCTACTACAGCATTTAATTCGTGTAGGAAGGCCATAGATAAGATCTGAGGAGTTACTGGCCGGGCACCTTTGAAACGTTCACCTAATTCCACCGGATATTTTCGACGAAAAACTGGCGGTAAACATCGCTTTAAGGCCAACGACTAGTTTGAGCTGGTATATACTCGAAACGGTTGAGAATCGCAGCCGAAGATTTTGGCGAGCTCACCTGGTTGGGGAGTCATGTCGTGACTGCTAGTGGCGTCACTAATTTAGATGGATGGTCAAGCTGTCATAAGTTCTCTTGAATCTGATCTCACTAAATCGAAAAAAATTGTGAGTTGTTGCGTAACCCTTACTGAGGTGGGTAGCTTTTTTAATATTACCCTCTACTGGATACATCAGCCACAGTCACAGTAGCTTTGAGCGTAATTGTTGGGCTGATAAGCTTGCTCGGCAGGGCTGCTGATTGGCATCGCAATAACTTATAAGTATTCTGTCTCACTTCTGTCGCTGAATAGAAAGTATAGACAGGGTGGTGGGGGTTATCCCAGGGCACTGCCCCATCGATGACTTCGCCGGAATGGTTCGTTTTTCTAACTATGATTATTTCGGAAACTGTGGTGTGTATGACTGAGAAGGAGATTGTTCTCCACTTTCTTTGTCACTGTCAAGCACTGGCTGACGTTAGGAGGAAATGTGTTCGATTCTCGTTCGTCCATGACTTGAAAGACCTATCCCAGCGATCATCTTGAAAAACGCTTTAGATGCAACCAACTCATGGAAAATTTATGTCATTCTCGGGTCTGATTGTAACACACACAATATGATTTTGGGTTGTCCCGAAGCAAATGGAAGTTGGGATGATTTTCTCAACTACGAGTACTTACTGGGTACAAACATTCATATCTGCAAGTTTGACTGGGAGCCTACCTATATGATACCCCCACTACCAGCTGACTTATATAAAACACAGGAGGATAAATGGGTAGAGACCCTGATAGGGACACTAAAGAAATCTGCTGGTAAGTCATGTCTTACTAACAAGCAAAGGGGTAGGGCTAAACCGGCATATGCAGAAGAAACTTCAAAAATCCACCAATTCAAAATCCACCGATTCAAAATTCACCAGTTCAAAATCCACAAGTTCAAAATCCATAAATTTTTGATGGAAAGTACCAGTACGAAATTAGTCTTATACATATTATGCTCCAACTATACGGGTTCCGTGTCCTTCTCCGCTTTAGGTGACAAGCACCTAGAACCCTCACACGATGGATTTTTAGTTCCTGACGCGGAAATTCTTTGAGTGCGGGTTTAGCGTTCATTTCCGCTTTTGGAACACTAAAAATCTACATCGTGTGAGCATCATGAATGGCTTCACGCATAATAAACTAGGTCGATTTTGAACTGAGGGATTTTGAACTAGTGGATTTTGAACTGGTGCATTCTGTGTGGTGGATTTTGATTTGTGAATTTTGAACGTGTGGATTTTATACCTTCTAAAGCCAAGAGACGATCGAGCTCCTGCTTGAATCGTATTTTTGTGGCAGCTCTCGGAACTACTCCCATGCTCAGCAGTGTATGAGATTCCGAGTAAATTCTTTCGAAAGAAAAGATTCAATGGGCAATAACCGGTTTTCACACTTTCAAATCTGCAGGCCCTGATGGTATCTTTCCGGTGGACTTACTGGACACGCTGGACATAGCGTACCCTTCGATTAAATCGATTCTCAAAGCTTATCTGGAATTAATATTCATTCCATGTATATGGATGGAAGTTGAAGTTAAAAGTTCTCACGAACGCCCGAATAACTTACGACCCATCAGCCTATCATCGAGTGAAAGACGTAGCTTTTCCCAAACTACAAAATTTCATTTATGTTCATATATATATGTAGCTAAGCTAAGTATTTAGCTCTTATACTGAGGAAGTCATTAAGTTGCACATAATTAGACAATTAGTCCGGTGCTGGCAATCGTGAAATCAGGCGAGCTAGAGCAGGTTCCAGCAATGCGACTCTGCGTGTTGTCATTAAGCTGGTAGAAATCCTACGCATATATAGTAGTAGTTCGGCTATAGTAGCCTCATCATTGTCAAGATTAGAGTGCCATAGTTCGTGATGAGTGTTGAAGTCATCGAGTAAGAGACTGTATTGGTCATGGTTGGTTGGCTGGTGTAAGTGGTGGTTGAGGCAAAACTAGCCAGAGCCCAATTAGTGCAGAAGGCGCTGTTTGGAAACCACAAACCTCGTGAAATTTTGTTATTAGATCATAATTGGAAATATAGGGGGTGCTAGAATGCTTAGATCCAACCGAAGGAGTTAATCGCACTCGGTGGCCGTGGTCGTTCGGTCACCGCTCTACGATACTAATCTAGAGTTTGGTGTTCAAATCTCGATGCGATCAAAAACTGCCTGTGAGTACCAATATAACTCTCACAGTGCTCCGAGCTTGTCTGTATAAAGACGGCGCGGATAGGAGGTGCATGCTAGCAACTGCACTTCCGAAAAGTATATTTGCTCTCGAAACGTCAACCAGGCATAAAAATGCTAGAGATGTTGACGCGCCCATGCCCTTGGGAAGGCAAGGCAATTAACAAAGGAACTCCCCAGTCCTCAACCCCGACACATTCCCCAAGTTTTTAAGAAAGGCCTTGCCGAAGGCACGGTGCATTGATCTAGGAAGGCCCGGATATTCGCAAAGGAAATGAGTGAGAGTTTCTTCTTTGTCCTCATTCCTGCAGCTTCGGCAATGCGGTTTGTAGGGGATGCCCAGTCTGACTGCGTTATCCCCTATAGACCGATGTCGCGTGATGACCGCCGTGAGCCTGGCGACGTCTCTACGTGATTTTGTCAAAAGCTCAGATGTTCTCCTCCTGTCATAGGAGGGCTATGTTCTCCTTAATACGGCGCAGGTGGACTGATCCCGACATTTCGAATCCCCAACAGTGAGTAAATGAGAGGAATTACTGCACTTAACAGCCCTCAGTGGAATGCAGCGCCTTTTCTGACCAGCTCGTTGGCCTCCACGTCGCCCTCTATATTCCTGTGCCCAGGAACCCAGAGTAAGATAATACTGAGCCGCCTGCCAAGGCAGGTTAGCTCCTCGTGTATCGCTCAACAAGCTTGGAGGATGTTTTACCGAGTCCAGTGCCTTGATAGCAGCCTAGCTGTCCGAAAGAATGGCAATGTTGCCGTTATCTGGTATATCTCTGAGAGTGTGACAAGCCTTCATAATTGTGGGGATTTCCGCTTGAAAAATGCTGGCACGATCTAGGAGGCGAGATATTCAGTGCATCCGAAAAGATTCTTGCACCGACGGCGCAGTCCACTTTGGACCCGTCGGTGAAAATGTCAAAATCCTTCACTACCTCGGCTCTCGTGCACTCAGCTCAGGTGGAAAATTTGGCAGAAAAGTTTCTCCTAAATCTAAGTATCGGCACGATGTAGTCGGGTTTACCTTGGTCACATCTTGTGGTAACTGGCTTAGGTCACTTTGGCCGTATGGCTTGGCAGTCCAGCCTCCCGAATCTTTGAATTTGACTGCACTCTCCACCGCCAGTTGTTTGATAAACAGGTCGATAGGGGGAACATGCAGGATCACATTTAGCGTTTTCCTCGGGCTTGTTCGCATGGCACCGGTCTTTACAAGCCATGCCGATCTCTGTTCCCTTTCAAATTTTGTTAAGTTGTATATTCTGGCAAGCGCTGCCCACCAGAGTAACGATCCATGTGTAAGAATTGAACGGACAACGGCTGCTTAGAACCAAAAAACATTTTAGGCTAAAGGCCCCACCTTCTTCCGAATACTACTAGCGTAGAAAGCTATGTAGGCTTTTTTTACCTGTTCTTCAATGCTTAACTTCCAGCTCAGCTTCGGGTCTAGAATTACACCTAAATACTTTGCGCTGGGCGATAACTGGATTTAATGTCTTTTTAGCTTAGGGAAGTTAAAATATGGTACTTTGTTCTTTTTTTTTGTGGTAAATAGCATCAGTACAGCTTATTGGCCTTAGACCGCAGAGGCTGATGTTGACGTTTTATCCCGAGCGGCAACTCTGTACAAATGGTATATATTGTAAGTTTCAATATCAACGTTGCCCGATTGCATAGGGATGGCCTATACTTTAAGAATGTTGTCGGCGACTGGGAGCAAGTCCACCACTAGCATTTGCAGTCTATCCTTCCTAATGATAATTGCCATAGGTGTTGAGGGACGAATTGGTGTTGAGCTTCGTCTCCTGTATAGCTCTGATCATGATGCTAATCCTGTAGATGGAAATGTTATTCACTGGAGTCGTGGGGGACAGTTGGGAATCTGTTTGCACACAAACTGTGGTAATGTGTTTAGTGTTTGAAGTGCCAATGACACTTTTTGTCCTCTATTTCTGCATAGGCACGCTGCAAAGGAGGGATTCCATTGCTTGTGGTAACTCAGCCTGGAGCAGTTCCTTAAATGGCATAGCAATGACACCTTAATGAGGTGACGTTACGGTGCAGTGTTAATGTCGGTTGGCTTTGTCGCCGTCTGGTTTGACGATTAAGATAGGCTCAGGATGCTGAATCTAGGGGTATCACAACGGACCCAGCGATAGGTCCGCGCTATGTGCGCTCTTCCCGTTCATGGCAGTTCGTCTAACCTAACCTAATCTAAGCTCGCAAGAGCGTTATTATTTCACAATGTTTTCTAAAATTTTAGGTATAACCAAAATTCAATTAATTCAGGAATCTTTGCTAATACTGTTAATATGCTTTGTGTCCGCTTTTATTTAAATTTGTGTCCGCTTTTATTTAGATCTCTCCACGATATATACTGGTAACTTATTGCGATTGATTCAATCAGTAGCTTGCCGATCAAAAGGTGCTTATCAATGGTTATTCTTTCGGCAGCGGGCGCATATTCTTGAACTTTGCGATTGACTATTAGTATACATTCATCACCGAAATATTTCTATTCATTAGCATTTTCCCAAAAACATAACCATTAATACTTAAATTGATTACGAAACCTGCTCTATCGAAACATAACTTTCAATATCCCAATAATTAGATCCATTATGTATGTCCAATTTAAGTTTATATCAAATACTTTGAGCGATACATTAAATTTGATATACGGAAGCGTATATGAATTGAAAATAATAGCAGTTTCAGATTCTCACTGAAAGTTATGTAATGCATACAATCACTTTCGCAATCTGTTGGCGCATACCTGTAATATCTACATACTTTTCTTAGGAAATAATAAACGGACAGGTAATCAGGCATATCCAAGGTTATTCTTGTCAAACGCCATCGTCTCTATCCGATCTCCGCATGACTGTCCAACCGAGCACCTTCTAAAAAAAATTAATATAATAAATCTATTATTCATCTATGCGTAATTAACTGCAGAACACTTTTCTACTAAGTTGGGCTGGGATTGGAGCGCCGAACAGAAAAAAATATGATGTGTTTGATACCAGCAGCGCCAGCGTCTAGTCACCAAAACTCGAAGCCTTAATGATCCCCGACACGGGACTCAGAATCAATTAAAGATTTCATGATGAATTACATGTTGGAGGCACGACGACGCTCGAAACTGATTGATCGAAATCGAAGAAAATTACGTTTCGAAAAATGGACCGATCGTTGTCTTCAAGCGGTTGCCTTAACAATCTTTTTCGGGCCATTAAAGCCCCCGACGGTCTAGTTCATGGCAGGTTGCACTATATGTGATTTTAAGGTCGAGTTTAGAGGGTTACCGGCCTGAATCTTTTGTTTTTGATGTGTGTACACATCCGCATAGCCCGGCAAAATGGTATTCATTAAATATTTTTCTTGAGAGTGGTATTCTCCGGGACAAGTGAATTTTTCATTATATAGGGTGGGGCAGAGCCAGGACCGGCCAAAGTCTAACTTAAGGCACATGCAAAGATATTTTTACACACCCACCCCCCTTACTCTTTACATTTTTTCAGAGCAGCCTCGTATAAGTAGAATGAGGGAACATTTTAAATATTGTTTGCAAGTAATTTTTATGTATTTGGAATCATTAGCAGCGTTCCATTGGTAAATGTTCTGGATCAAGTGCACGTGTTACACAAACAACAAATGTTCTACGTTGTGCTGAAACTGGTACAGGATTGTTGTGCTGATATTGTTCCGATGATTTGAAATGCAGATGGCACTGGCATGGCATTATGCCAATTTCCGCATCAATACTTATTTATTTTTGTAACTGCAAGGAATGGTGCACACATGTCCAGATTTTACTACCTCTGTTATATTTACCAAAATTTATTTCATCCGAAATATACCGGGGTTTCAATTTCCTCTCGATTTTTTGTATTGCTTCGTGACATTTGGCGCGTTTTTTAACAGCCATGAAGAGCACAGCGGGTTAACACCACACAATTACACTAACAATTTGATCTGATCTGCTCTGTTCTATTCAGAGCAAATGGATAGTGTACAAGTGCAAGAATGCTGCTCCATTAGTATTTTCACGTTTTGAAATGCTGGCGGCGCGGATGTCGAAGCTTTCGGGCAGTTTACAGTTTGGGAAGCACATAAAATTAATCTCCTGTCAATAAAATGTTCGTTTTGTGTAATTCTATGGTAATAGTAAACATACAAAATGATTCTGCTGCCTAAAGGACATTTGTCCCATTGTGTATGCACTAAGGATTTAAATATTCTCGTGAAATTTGAGTTGACGTTTGAATGCTAACAACCAAGACACACTCCCAGTAAAGACATGCCCCGTTTTTGTATTTGCCGCTTATCCTGCTCTTCTCTGCTCTGTACAAAAAAACGCAGCTATTGAATGCACTCATTGAAATTTGAACGGTTCACGCTTTTGATACTTCTTATTCTGGATATGTTCTGTGTCGTTTCTTTGATATTCTACTATGTTCTGCTCTGCTCTAGAGCAAAAGAAAACGCGGCTATTGTTGCATTTTTTTCAAACGCCACTTTTATACAAGCTGTTACGCTTCGTACTAATATCAACGCCACGCCGCTTGGAGAAACGTGGTTGTGAGATCGTCACTTATGTCCGGGCAGTTTTGCATGGCACTAAATATTGTCGATAATGGTCGCTACAGACGACAGAAACAAACAGTTCACGATCACGTCAACTTCAAAGAACGTTCGGAAAAAAAAAATTCTCCTCATTTCCACCGCGTTTCACGAACTATCATGGTCGGCGTGTGTGTCGAGCTTAAGTCTTGCCTCATATTGATCCTAGTCCATGCACAACCCGGACCCAGGCCACGCGTGGGTCATTTGGGTCACCTTGCCCACCCAGTCATCACCCATTGGTGGGATAGTTTTTCCTTGTCGGAGAGTTTTGTGTGCGTGTATCAGTTGTTTAGATGGATGCATGCGAATCCCTACATGGTATGGATACGACTGGGTTGTGTTCCCATGCGTGGGCGTAGCGCCGTTCTGAGTTGTCACTGGAGAATGAAGCCACTGCCATTTAAGTATACGTCTGACTTCATCAATGACGTCATAGAGTCAGACTTACTTGGTGTGCGTTTCTGTCAAAAGTAGCCAGTGGTTGGTGATTGATGGCGGCGAGTCCGATTTTCGTGGCTAGTTTTCGTTTTCCGCGTTCAGTGTTCATTCTGTGTTTATTTATTAGTTAAATAGCATCTACTGAACTGACAGAACATTATGTGCTCGACGAAAATGTGTTTTGTGTTTTTACGCAAGGTATGTACAAATGTAGTAGCACTGCCTTTTTAATACAAAAATTATCAATGATGTCATAATGACATCGTTCATGGAGTCAGAGTTTCAATGTGTGCTGGCGAGTTGTTTCCACAGTCTGGCCTGTATGTTAAGAAGGCGGTGCTGAAGCCCAAAATTCGAAATTGAATCGTTCACGCACGCCTTTGACCGGCCCTGCGCAGAGCAACTTGCTTATTTGAATTTGGCACCCTGAAGCGATGGTTGCTCTTACCGGGGTGAAGGTAGGTACATTCGAGAGGACGGTGCGTAAAGGTGTAGCTCCGTTTGCTTTAGTTGGAATCATTAAGTGCACGAAAGTGGAGAGTGCGTTCGCTGTCGAGGCATACAGTGGTCGCTCAATCTTCGTCAATATTGCGCCCTGTGGTCGTATTCCTGGCCGACAGTAGATGGTTTCATGGGTAAACAGCTTTAGGGAATGAAAAATGTATTCAGAATGATCCCAAAAAAACATTTATAGAGTTGTGTAGTCTCACTAGGACTTATAAGGACGACGACATAACAAGCATCATATATGTTGTATGATGTCGATGGTCGTCGCCCGGCAGCAAAAAACTTGTTTAACTTTAGGGAAACTGGTGAAGTGAAAGACAAACCTGGGCTCCCACAAATTGCAATGTCAGCCCGAAACATTGACATTGTAAGGCTTTCTGTATTGCGATCTTCTCAGCCATTTAGCCCACTGCGACTATTTTTTATGGGACTATCTAAAAACAGTTGCTTACAAGGATCATCCTAGGACGCAGACTCACCTCAAGAACAACATTCATCAAGCTGCCGCCAATATACCCATCGATATGCTGGAAAGAGTTGAACGAAACTTCTGATTTCGATTAACGATTAAGTTGTTGATATCTTCTTTAAAAGTTGTTGATATCTTCTTTAGCATAAAATTTAAATGTTTTATTTGATGTTGTTCAAAGAACTAAATATTTATCTGCATTAGTTTTTTCTTAATTGAATTCATAAAAAAGCAAGTTACGGTGACCACCCTTTAGTTGAATTCAGGAGCAGATAGCAGATATTGGCACCCGGGTAGGTATTTAAATGATGTAGTCTCAAGCAAAACCCATTGAATTAAATGTGTGAAAAGACCCCGAAGATTGTTCCTTAAAATTAAAATGATGAGCGATATAAATAAATGACTAAGTTTTCACCTAACCTACAACCCTTTTCCCTTACCATATACACAGAAAACACGCTCTCTCGTTGATCCAATGCATACGAAACTTTCTCCTTAAATTAACTTAGACTCCGATTTGAAGATAACTACAACTCAGATCTTGACTTGTGTGATGTGATCTGCAATCTGATCTGTTGCACTAGGAATGTGGTCAAGTCAAAACAATTAAAATGTCGTTTAAAGATGTTTTCAAGTTCGTGGGGTCTTTACGTTTGGCTGTAATTTGGCCGCCATTCCACGAGCATACATGAACATAAAAGACGAAATGATAGTGACTACAATTAAATTGACTATTCACCTGCGGGTTAGTTAATTAGCCCATTAAAAAAAAGACGTTATTACGAACCGAGTGCAGGAAGTTTGAGTCATGTCAATGTGAGATTTAAATCGGGTGATGTAGTTGAAGATAATTTCATCTGACCTGCAAGATTGTAATAAAATCTAGTGCAGTACTTTCATTAAAAGCAGTAATGAGTTGATGTGGCTTTAAATTGTGCACCCACTGTGTGAAAGCGTCCGGGCGGACTAACTTCAATACATAGGTATGTTATTTATGGACTGGTAGTGCGCTGTATAATTTACGTAAAAGAAAAATTCAATCATTTGCTAGGCCTTTTTTTCATGCCTAAGGCCTAGCAAATGATTGAAATTTCACATTTCTGTTAGAATAATAAATCTTTTCTATGAGAAATCAAAAATCATTTATCTGTTGATGAATAATGTATTAAATGTTTTGTTATAATGATTGTGAATCGTCCATCTATCTAAAATTCACACAAATTGTACTTATAGTAGTTGAAATATTTAGCATTCAAAACACAAATTAAACTTATTATCATGGAAAATAACATCCCGCAGATTTTCGATATTGTACTATAATAGCGATTGTTTATTATTTGATCAATTCATAAATCATAAAAGTTCTATTGTTTTTATTGATTTATTGGCTCTTTAAGCATTAGCATTTAAGCATTTCAAACAGGTGTTGAGTTACTCAAGCTGTCAAAATAGCGATAACATACATATAATATGTCATCATATTCATAATATTGGAAATAATAATTGTTGCTGGCATGTTTTCAAATGCACCTATGTGTTAATTGCCCTGACCCCTCCAGGGCGCATCAACATCTCTAGCATTTCGATGCCTTGTTGACGTTTCGATAGCATATCTACTTTTCCAGAAATGCAGTTGCAAGCATGCGCCTCCTATCCGCACCGTGACAAGCTCGGAGCACTGTGAGATGCACCCATGATTCAAGAATAGAAGGTTATGCAATGCGCAGGTCCGTTATTCAGCCAACGAACGAGAGAGAAAGCTCATAACGTCACAGTTTCAATTTTTCATATGCGCGCGTGCATTTTGTACGAAATTTCATGTTGTTTTTTTAAGGAAAAATTGCTTTTAAATCTACAGATTTATACGTATTTCGATTTTGATGAAATTTTTAATTTTGGACCTCTACAACACGGGGAAGTTTACTGTTTGTAGCGCATTTTGAAAATCCACCCCAATCCCCCTTTCCAGCCCACCTTAAAAGAAATTTGCATTTTTATATACGGTTTAATTCTTGACGAAATTTTCTATATTGGATCTCCAAGATTAGGGGAAGGTTAATGTTCACATAACATTTAAAAAAAAAACACTCTCGACCTCTTTCCCACCCCTTAAAATAAATCTGCGAAATTATCTACAATTTTATTCCGATCTTGATGCGGTTTTGTATATGAGACCTTCTAGGCTAGGGGAAGGTTACTGTCTACACAGGATTTCGGAAAACCACCCTATCACCAGTTTTATTCCAATCTCCGTGAAACTTTGTATATTAGACTTTAAAGTCCAGGGGAAAGTTGTTGTCTTCACAGGATTTCGGAAAGCTGCTTCATCCTCTTCTCACCCCTAAAAGAAAATTTGTAAATTTATCAACAGTTTTATTTCGAATTTGATGAAATATTTTATATTGGAACTCCAAGATTACAGGATATGCGTATGATTTCAAAAAACCTCCCCCATCTCCTTTGTCACCCCTAACAAGAAATCTGCAAATAGATGTACAGTTTTATTCCGATGTCGATGAAATTTTGTACATTAGACCTTTAAGGCAAGGGGAAGGTGACTGTCCACATTGAATTTTGGAAAACCACCCCGACCCCCTTTTCAGCCCTAAAAGGGAATCTGCAAATGTACTCGCATATACAGTTTTATTCCAATCTTGACGAAAATTTTGTATATTAGACTTTCCCGGATAGGGAAAGCTTAATAAACATAAAAAAAAATTAAAAAAAAACACCCCCATCTATCTTGTCGCGCGAAAATGAAATTCTAAATTTTCTTTTAGAGGTGAGAAGGAAGATTGGGGAGGTTTTATGAAATCCTATGTAGACAGTTTCAGTTCTGTTTTGGGGTGGGAAGGGGGATGTGGGTGGTTTCTTGAAAACCTATGTAGCCAGTCACCTTCCCCTAGCTTCGAAGGTCTAATATAAAAAGTTTCATAAAGATCAGAATAAAACTGTAGATTAATTCGCAGATTTCCTTTTAGGGGTGGGAAGGAAGATGAAGGTGGTTTTTTGAAATCTTTTGGAGGTCTCATTTATAAAATTTCATGGAAATCGGATTAAAACTGTAGATGTGTAAGTGTAAGCGCTCGAGGGGTGCACCAGTAAACGACCTGGCCTGGCGGCATGGCGGACCAAATTAGTTGTACTGTTGTACTGTATAGCTGTTTGAGCTATCAGTTGCTGCATATTTGCCAAAACTTATTTTAAGATGTCCTGTTCGCCGCCATCGCCTTCAACCAGAGGTTGGAACTAATTAGTAAAATAATTAAATAATAAATATTTATTACAAAAAACCGTAATAATTGCTGTACAAATTTGATTCCACCGTTTTCCGACAGACGGCTGCATTGGTGAGGGCTGGTCAAAATACGTAGTTCAAAAGTGTCACAAAGTGAGTTTGGACGTCTGTGAACGTATCAACATCCCCACATTAGTAAAAGTTGTTCACATTTTTAATACGATTCGCGATTCAAAATGTCTGTTTTCGAGCCAAGTTCTCGTCATTTGTGGGAAGTTTTGATCTTCTGCTTCCATTTGAAAATAACTGCAGCTGAAGCTCATCGAATGCTCTCAGATACTTACGGTGAGGTTGCTCTGAGTGACAGAACATGTCGTGAGTGGTTTCAACGTTTTAAAAGTGGCGATTTCAATGTCGCGGACAAGCATGGTGGTGGGAGAGAACCCTTTAAGGTACCTGGTACCGATGGTATTTTTCCTGTACTTTTACAATACAGCCTGGATTTTATTATCGCCCTATTGACTGTTATTTTTAAGGGCAGTTACTCCTTGAGTCATATTCCACGTTTATGGAGGGCGGCGAACGTGGTATTCATTCCAAAAAACGGTAACAAGCCGGAAGAGCTACCGAGATCTTACAGACCGATCAGCCCTTTCATCGTTTCTTTTGAAAACTATGGAAAGGCTACTGGATCTGCACATCGGACAGCAAATGGATTACCTACGTCAAAGGTAAGTCGACCGTGGTTGCCTTACACTATCTCCTAGGATCGATTGAAAAAACCCTTGTGGATAAGGAAATTGCTCTCTGCGCTTTCATTGGCATTGAAGGAGCTTTTGACAATACTGGCTATAGCTGTATATCCAGAGCACTTGAGCTCAGAGTACCTACTGCCACAATCATGTGGATCGACGCAATGCTTCGTGGGCGAGAGATTCACTCAACTTTGGGCGGCACCCAAACTAGTGTTATGCTGTTAAGGGTTGCCCTCAGAGTGGGGTCCTGTCCCCACTTCTCTGGTCACTTGTCATAGATGACTTACTAGCTAGGTTGTGTGATTACGGTTATGCCGATGATATAACTATCATAATCAGAGGTAAGTTTGAATCAACCGTCACGGAGGTGATGAATGCGGCATTCGATCTAGTACTTCGCTGGTGCACTGAAGTTGGCCTAAGCGTCAACCCTCGAAAAACCGTCTTAGTTCCCTTCACTCGAAGAAAGAATGTAAGCTTAAACCCTGTCAGCCTTGGCGGAATGGTACTTCAGTTCTCCACTGAAGTCAAATGTTTAGGCATTTTGTTGGACTGGCGGCTTAATTGGAGCAATCACGTCGAGGCTGTTATCAGTAAGGCCACTCGGATCATGTAAGGTTGCAGGTCTCTGTTTGGCAAAACTTGACGACTCACCCCGAAAATGATCGAGTGTCTATATTTGATGGTCGTACTTCCAGTTGTGACTTATGAGGTGCTAGTTTGGTGGCCCAAAACGAATCAGCATTGCACTATTTAGCTTTGTGGTAACTTACAGCGCCTTGCATGCCTTGGTATGGCAGGATCTAACCGTACTTGTCCGCCATCGGTTATTGAGGTGATTGTTGGACTTACTCCGCTGCATATTTTCATACAAGAGCATGCGGCTCTGGGCGTTTTTCGAATGCGTCTAACATACGATGGCTATGTGACCAATCAGGGACACATGAGCATTCTGGAGCGCATCCTTGGTATGCAGATCTGCTCGAGTTCTGATTATATGACTCGAGAAATATGCTTTGGTAGAAAATTCTCGGTTTCCATCCTAACTCGCGGGGAATGGGAAAGTGGCATTCTTGGCTCTGTTTCCCGGTATACCACGTAGTTTGCCGACGACGGATCTAAAACGGAGCAGGGACTTGGTGCTGGAGTCTATGGACCGGACACCAGAATCTCCATGGCTATGGGCGTCTCGCCTAGCGTTTTTCAAGCTGAAATCAATGCCATTGGGGCCTGCGCCAGAGACATTCTCGACTTCTTGTCGAGGGCGCTAACATCGCTATCTGCACTGATAGTTTCTCATCGAAATTAGTGAAAGAGTGTTTTTATACCCTTCAGTGCTCCACAAACACAAATCGGGTTACTTTATGTTGGGTACCTGGCCATCAGGGCTTCCCTGGTAGCGAAGCTGCCGATGAACTTGCTAGACAAGTCTCTTCGGATAAATTTTTCGGGCCTGACTCTTACTGTGGTCTGAGTTGGGCTAAAACAAGATCACTAGTGAGGGAGTGGTCTGCCAATGAAAGACTGCGTCAATGGAATTGTCTTCCTGGACTGCGGCAGTCCAAAGATCTTATAAAACTCTACGGTTTCAAAGAAACCACTATCCACTGATACGGAGTGCCGGCTTTGCCTGGAGGACACAGAGTCCACTTAACATCTTTTCTGCGAATATCCGGCGGTAGCCCGTTCCAGGTTCTTGTTTCTTGGAGACTCCATCGTGAGCTCAGCGGTCGTAAGGAGCACCCCTACAAAGGATCTACTAGCCTTCATTAGGCTGGTTGAGAGGCTTTTGGATTAATTGAGGCTATGGCACAATAGATCTCATGGTCGCAGTGCCCACCATTGGGTAGCTTAGCCATGATTTCCTGGCTTTTTGGAAATTAATTGTACTGGGCAGGACTACTACAGTAAGGGTGTACAAATTTAGACAGTAATCGGCATCTGAGCTCCACGATAAGTTAAATTTCAGCAACAAAAACAGATTCTATTACCTTTACAATGCTATAAGAGACTAGTTGCATTTAGAAAGTAGTTAGCTTAATAATTTGGGGATCTGAATCCGGTTGTATTTAGATTAAATACGATTCATAAATCCCATCTACATCGGACGAGATAACCTATTTATAGCTTTCGCCAAATTTGCTAACCATCATTACATTGACGAAGAATCTGCAAAACTCCCATAAAATCAATCAATAAGATTTAGCATCCGCGTTACCTTAATCTGATCCATTTCTATTTAAAAGTTGCTTTTAAAACTTCCATTCAAATTCCTTTAAATGCATGTATTGACATCTGTAAATTTTAAATTTATCAACGATATTCCATATTTGGCAAATACATAGCCACGATTATTTCACGAGATGCAAAACTCGCGGCAGAAGCTATTGAAGAATATTGTTTGACAACAAATTAGTCATTATATTTGCATATATGATTCGCCTATTGTTTAAATTCATAGCATCGTAAATTTTCGTTTGAAGTTCTGCTGACGACAGTCCAGCACTGTCAAATGGTTTCCTAGTCAAGAGATCGGGATCTTTAAAATTAAATGTAAATTTTTGCACAGAATCAGAATCGCCGATCAGTAGAATTTCCATAAAACTTACATCTGCATTTGGTGCTTAAATCTGAACGGTAGTGCTCAAAATGATAGGACATAGTCTTATTGCTAATGGAAAAAGCGGATCTTTGCGAATAACATCTGTCCGAATGGGTCAAGAATTCCTTGTAAAACTGTTAAAGGCAACGAGCACGGTGTTTATATGGAAGATAGTAGAATTTAATTTAAACCTTTTTTGGTGAAAGTTGACGTCTGATAAAGAAAAACCGTTCCAAATAAGCTAAGATATAAAGGTATCCGGGGCATCTGTACGCACTAGGAATTTGAGAAGAAAATATTTAGCATACGGCAAGTTTATTACATGGGACGATTGGCTAACGACCTCTAGAGAACTGCGGTGAAGCTTCGAAAAAGACCGCACCTATTGGATGGGAGCGGTAAATTGAAAAGGGTGCATCCCATTGGAGACAGCTGTGGGCTTTCATAGGAGAAGAATGATATTTCTATAGATTACTAGATTTTTTAAGCAAATGTTTTTCGAGCAGTTTGGACTGAATGCGACGACTATCAGAACCAGTTCATTTTCTACCATCCGTGAAAATTTTACCCATGTCATGTGCGTTTCATTCAAAATTAAAATATAAAAAAAAGCAGTCTTAATTCGTTTGATAAATATCAGTGTTGAGGGAACAATACGTGTACTATTTACCCCAACCTCATAAGCGCGCCAACCGCTTCTCTTCAGCGGTTTACTTAATGGGTTTTATGCTTAAAGTGAGCGGAGTAGAGTGAAGTTAAGTCCACCGAGGTTCGCTCCATTTTCATATATGTGAAAAACTCCAGTCATCAGCTCCCGCCACCTTGAGTGAACTCAATCTGATATTTAAAAAAACATGGCACGTGAGTGTTCACTGACTTTCATATGCATAAAAACTGAAAGCACTCGTTAAAACCTGAGTGTACAAATATGCATACTCAAACGGATGGTAGCGTTACGTAGTTGGTCTCCTTTGCTGTATATAATGAAAGAGTTTATGGGCTTGAGGAGATGATTCTGGGAACGGAGTCTGAGGTTGCCATAAGGACCGTGAAAGTCGGATAGTGCAATCTGGCGAAGAAAAAGACTCCTCAACGAGCTAATCTGCGGCCTTGGTTCAGGAGCCGTGGTTGGGGCTTTCGCCGCTCGTTGTCCCTTTCCTAACGTATTACAAATGACTTCACAGCCCTAAGGAAAACTGCACAAACTGAATAATTAAAAAAAATAGGGAGCAATACAGATGGAATGAATGTCGGGCGACTCAGGTGCCCTCGCACACGCGTCTTGGGTCCCGATCTCGTCGGACTCCCGGCCGTCTGGACCCGCCCTATCATGAGGCTCCATGATCGTATTCAAATATAGAGACCTTCCTAAGAAAACCGAAAAAAAAACTAGCTAGCCTTCGGATGACGAATTTTTAGAGCGGTCGTTCCTATGGCGGCTGTATGACGTAGTGGTCCGAAAGAAGGCTCTGTACAAAATTTCAGCTTGATAGCTTTAAAACTGAGGGACTAGTTTGCATAGAAACAGACAGACAGACGGACAGACTGACAAAGCTTAATCAACTTGTCTCATCATACTGACCAAGAATATATATACATAGTTTATATGGTCGGAGAAGCTTCCTTCTGTGCGTTGCAAACTTCATGATAAATTTAATATACCCTATCACATCCGTGAAGGGTATAAAAAAGAGCAAACGAAACTGTTTCAAGCAACTCTGCGAGGATGCAGATATTAATCCCTGGGAAACGGTTTATACGGTAGTTATTTAAAAGCTGAGCAGTTACCAAACACCTCAAGTGAAGTGCCCTCTTCTAATAAATCGGATTGTCTCAGTTCTCTTCCCCCAGCATGCGTTAGAGAACGTTGAAAACCAGGATATGGTCCATGAAGACCAGATACCGGCATTAGCTGACACGCTGACAGAGAGATTTTGGAGATCAGTTCCAGAATAGGTGACAATAAAGCACCAGGCTCTGATGGCATTCCCAACAGAGTGTTGAAAGTAGGAGTTGACAAGGTTCCCGGGAAGTTCGTCAATATTTTTGAATCCTGTTTGCAGGAGCGAGTTTTCCCTGCTGTATGGAAGGATGTATGTATGTATGCAACGGTTAGAACGTTCGCCTTCTACGCACTGGGCCCCGGTTCGATTCCTACTGAATGCGGTAGTTGTCGATAAAAAAGGGAATTTACGTGTCGGACTATGAGCCCACTCAGTTGTTAAATGAGTACCCATTTATGGGGTAAATAACCCGGTTGAGTGTGTTGCTGATCACACACCTCTGCACAAGACATACCGTCACGATCTAGAAAATGAGATGATGCTATTTCATCTCGAGGTCATGGTTCAAATTGGACTGTTGCGCCAGTTATTTATTTTATTTATTATGGAAGAAACAAAGATTGGTTCTGCTACCAAAACCCAACAAACCGCCGGGCGAACTAAATTCATATCGTCCAATTTGCCTGCCGGACACCGCGGGGAAGGTGCTGGAACGATCAACTTTTAGCGGACTAGCTGCTGTCGTAGAGGAAAAGGGAGCACTGTCGGACCGTCAGTTTGGTTTCCGAAGGGCGAGCTTCACGGCCGATGCCATCTTGACAGTGACAGATTTGGGGAAACAAGCACTTTGTGATGGCAAATGTTGCGCAGTTGTGACACTGGACGTCAAAAAAGCTTCCAATTCGGCAAACTGGAAATGCATTCATTTGTCTTTGCAGAGGATACTACTACTCAAGTGCCCTAACCCCTTGTGAGGCATAGCGCGTCAGCTGTTCCATGTGGCCCAGTTGGCGTTTCGTTGGCATAAACTGGTTTTGGGAGAATGTAGTTGCCAGCATGCACCTACTGCACATCCATGACTACGAACGTTGTCGTGGACGGGATTCGAACCCGAAACGCCCGTAGTCAAAAATGATACTGAAACACACTGCGCTACCGGTCGCCCGAAACGAACTCGAACACGAACCTGATACAAGTGGACCGGTTTTTTTTACACATGTATGTGAAGTGTATGTGTGTGTCAGAGGACATTTGTACCTGGTTCGTGCCCGAGTTTGAATTCGAAATCGACAGTGTATGGTGACACTAATCACATCAATTTCGTTCGTTTCGGTTAAACGCAATTTGAGTTAAAAGGGTTTCGGTTAAGGGAGTTTCTACTGTATTTGAAGATCATCTTCGATTTCCAAAAAATCGATGATATTTATTTGATATCAATTTATAATTTATGGGACTTTTGACATCAAGCTATAAGTGGATATTTGTGTTTGATGCCCTCTATACGGCTCGTGTAATAAAAATTTTGAGATATTTGATGATAATTCTAGATACTTATTTCATAAAATTTTAATAGTGGCATGACCGTAAAGTTAGCAACGAGTTCAGAATAGAGTGAAATTAAATATTTAGAAATTTTGTGGGTGTGTTACGCATCGTTAAAATGTGCATGCTGCTGCAGGTGATCCTTATAGATTTTCTGGAGACGGACGCGACGGGTCTTTCAACCATATTATATAATTATCCTAAGCCAAAAATAAGGTTTTTTTTTGCATTGGAGATTTTCAGTGGCTGCATTTCAGTCACATTTCGACCTTAGTATACTATACTCGAATATGTATTTATGTATTCCAAAATCGTATGGAAATTAGACGTTTTTAAATTGGAAAAGATAAATCTAGTTCTAGATCACGACTGAGCTGATCCTGTTTGGGAACATTTCAATCTTTATCAATGTTTGCTTAGTTTCTCATTAGCTCGCGTGAATATTTAGATTAAGATTGTTCTTTTGAAAAAGCAGTATATGGTAGGAGTATGCAAATATTGTTCGGTGTGTGTAATAAAATTCTGTGTAATGAAGATGTTAAAAAATAATGTCTTTTTAATATTCAGATATAGCGATATTATTATGATGTAAATTAGGCCTTGATATGACGGTGATATGATGGGAAAATTATTCGATTGTGATGAAATTTTTATTACTAAAATTCCTTAAAATTCTTCATATATGGGTATACGTTTTACCCAGTAAGTAGCTTAATATTTTAAGGTATGGTTGTGTCGGCATTATTGGTACGGTGCATCTCATTGAAAAGTATTATTCGCTATTCTGGAGGCTGCTCTGTACTGTTTAGCTTAGTATATAAGATCGTTTTCGTTCAACTGTAGTATAGAACAAATAATTTTTTTAAGAAAGTTAAGATTTGTATTTTTTTTTTATGATTTGTGGGATCCCACTTCCGGGGTTGAAAATATAATTTACTTTCACCAAAGATCAAGATTTTTGTAGGAAATCAAAACCCGTTTGAAATTTGTCATATTTGTCCGCCTGTCTGATCTGTCCGATTGTCCGTCTCTCAAATATCTCGTGAACGGCTAAAACTATACATGAAATAAGGTAGGAATATCATGGATTGATATAATTAATGGTAAAAAGTTGTGTAATAAGCTAAGTTAAAGGAGGGGATCGGACGGAATTGGCAAACCAAAAAAACTAAGACGTCCTAATTAGTAATCGTAGAAGAGCCCTTACTGATGAGGACGGTTTAAAAATATTTAAGGGTAATCTCGATGCAAAAATCAGTTTCAGAGAAACCATCAAAACTTCTGTACGGAGTACGTTTTTTCGTTTATTATCAAAATAAGAAATTAAACTCCGCTTTTTTTGAAAACGTAAGTGACTATTCTGACGTCAAACAAAACTGAGGAATTAACAGAAAAAAAATTAAAAAATCTCTAGATTTTCGGAAATTAAATTATTAACTATATATTACTTTAAATCCCAGAAAACAATAAAAATTAAACATTAGGGAAGAAATTCCGAAGAAGAGAATTTTTTTTTTCACTTTTATATCTTTTGGGGTGCTGAACACAATTTTGACTTGAATTCCCTTTTGACCAAAAGAACGCACTCGATTCATCAGTGTAATACAAGTTTTTATTACTCGGAATGATCTCGACCTATTAAGCTGATTATTATTATTAAATGATAAAAAATTGGGTGAACGAAAAAATAATCTGGGACGGGCTGTACGAATATACTTTGGGAGATATTGATCATAACCCAAAAAAATGCGTAAAAAAAAATTTTTGTTAAAAATGATGTATCCTTTAGAGCTTTTCATTTTAAACTCCCAGGTCTCGCAGCGGAAATCCTCGTTGGGGCCTAAGTAAATTTCTAGTTAAGGGAATACGGATAAAGAGATAGATATGAGGGAGATAGAATGAGGGAGATAGCGAGAGCGAAGTTAGCTTCTAATATATTTAATTTTTTGAGTAAATAGCCTAAATACCGAATTTTATAACAATTATATTAGGCTGCATTTAGAAGGCGGGGTTTCACAAGTGGTTTGAGTAGCGTCATATTGCTGTACATAAAGGCAAATAGCGGCAGCCGCCACGGTTTTCAAGTTTATATTAGGCGCATTCTTTTGCGTAACTATCGAGTGTAGGGGAGGGTAGCAGAAACGCATTACACAGATAATAAGTCGCCTATTGCATTTAAATACAATCTCGCCGGTCCACAAACCAAGACAGAAGCAGACATGAAGTATCTATTCTGTATAGATTCGGACTGGATAATTCCTCCGAAAACAGACTACGATACACTTGTGTGGTAGTTACGGAAGACGCGAAACACGTAACTCTGCGTGCACCTTTCATAATGATCGCTCTACATGTTGGGTCCATAGAAATTAGTTTTGCTTTTTAACAATTAAATTGGAGGGTGATTTTTCCTGTCTTTGAGAAAGGGACATCCTCGGTGGTCATTAGTTGTTGAACTTTTGTTGACTCAGAGGCTCTTATTTTTAGGAATAACCCAAAATTGTGTTCTTCCTTTACTTGATATGCATCAGTTTCAAACGTATAGACAAGTAAATACAATTAAGAATGGCTATCAGCCCAGAATTAGCCTCTGTAAGGACAAGGATGGAAAGATCATCACCGACCCCGGTTGCACCAATGAAGGATGGGCGTCCTGTTTTGAAGATCTTCTGAATCCAACATCTTACGTCCCCATACAAGAAGCCCAAATCGATGGCGTTATTTATTAATATAATTATTAATTAAGAATAATTTTGAATGAAATGAAAGATGAATTAATTTTCACATTTTTCTTTTATAAAGAGACTCCAAACAGTTTAGATGAAGTTTGTGGAAAAATTGATGATGTATGTCCTAATATAACAAGAGGAACGTTGGGAAGAACTACACGAAGCTTTACGAAAAGAGCCTGGTATTGTATAAGAATGGAAGGTGCACATTTTAAACAATTTATATAAAATTAAACAAATAAAAGGAAAATGTAAAAATTAATTCATCTTTCATTCAAAGCCTCGGATTGGACGGATCAACAACGGCGCAAACGACTAAAGGATTATTGTTTTGGATCCTGGAATGTACGCTCCCTGAACAAACCGGGGGCCAAGAATGCCCTCCTTCAACAGTTCGAAAAGTACGAACTGAGCTTACTGCATCCAGGAAACAAATCCAGGCGGCCAAGGCCCGACGTCGGGATGTCGCGCCACAATGACGATGATGATTTCATTCAAAATTATTCACTATTGCCATGGGCTAGGCTTATTGATATCATTTTATGAAAATGTGTCTTTTCGATTTAAACATTTTTCATTCATAAAGTCACAACAGCCAGAAATTAAGCAATTACATATGTAGGAATGTTCTAAGTATGGTTTGATCGTAAGAAAATAGAGACTTGATTTTTAAAACCAAAGCATAATTTATGTATACGAAAATGCAAAGAAAAAGAATAAAAGGAAAGATTTTGAATAATAAAAACAAAAAATTGTAATTTACAGATGTTCAGCTCGAAGACTTTATTTCAGATTTTCTGGGATAAATTTTTAATTGAAGTCAAAAATAATAGTTAAGATTTGATGTGTAATTGACAAATCTAACTTGTGTAGTTTCTGAGTTATTGCGTATCCAGCAATGAAATATTGACACGGTGGTATAAATGTACCAATCAAGGAAAAAACCCCGTCTTCCTACATTAAAAAGCCCGCAACTACTAGAATTTTAGAATTTAGGTTAAAACAATGTTAACGGGACTAGATCGCTAGGGAATACGAAAGTTTTTTTTTATTTAAGACAAAACATTATGTATGCAAAAATTTAAGAAAAAAATGTTTCGAAAATAACATTTTTTTCTTAGAAAAACATAAAAATTAATTTTAAGTGCTATAAAAATTAAATTCTTTGTCTGATTTCGATGAAATCTATTTGATGTAATGGAAAAAAGTAGTAGCTATTTTAGACATTTTATTTGAGTGTCCTAGCCTCAGTGACTTTGGAGATATGGTGTTTTTAGTAACGTGTGTCAAAAAAAAAAAATTTAAATACCTGTAGCAGCTAAAGGGTCCTGATTTCGGCAAAATTTCCGTTATTATTTTTTTTTGGAATCAGGAATCATGTGCACTACCCGTGTGCCGTAATTACTATAGCTGTCATATTTGTCGAAATCTCCCCATAGAGGGTAGACCCGGGCTGGGTCCTGCTATGCTATGATGATATGCGCGGCCTTCGCTTGGACCTGGGCCAAGACCCGATATTTTTTGCAACCAAATTCAAGACTATTATATGAATAAGGTTGATAAAAATATACAACCTATGTTGTTGTAGTTGCCGGAATCGATGAAATTTTCGTAATCGTAAGAGGAAAAACAACAATTCAAAACCAATTCAAGACGTTCTTCATACCTGGTTCGATTGCAAAGACAACTGCAGTCCGGGCTTTGAAACCGGGTCTCGGTACCCGGGCATTTTTGGCCCCGAGATCGTTCTGCAGGCCCTTCGGGTCCGAAATCAGTATCTGACCCTAAGGCCCGACCTGGAAACCCCGGGTTCCAGGGCGGGCCATGTCGCCCTTGGAACGGGTCTATTAAATGCCACACACCAACTACTTGAAGCGCTGAAGGATTGCCATGAAGTAGCTAGATTGCAGTTTGCGAATGAGCACATGTCATGGACTGAAGAATGGACAAACGTTGTATTTTCAGACGAAACAAAATTTAACCTTGATGGGTCAGATGGTTTCAACTATTATTGGCATGATATCAAGAAGCCTGAACAGTTTTTCATGAATCGCAACTCTGGACTTGGATCCTTTTATGGACGGCCTTCAGTTATTGCAACAGGACCCCCATATGCAATTTTTCTAGGTGAACGAACTCGGAAAACTACACACACCTTTTGGATGAAGTTTTAATCGATTTTTTTGGAGCATCAACCCGACGCAGATGCCATTTTTTAGCATAACAATGTACGTGTCAAGTACCAGCCGCCAGTGGCTTTGAAAAAAGCAGTTCGAACATTTATGGTGACCGGCCCGTTCTCCGGACTTAAACCCGATTGAGAACTTATGGGGTAATTTGTCCCGTTGTGTCGAGCTTATGCCGGAGGGTGCAAATTTGCAACGGATGAGGAGTTTCGCAAAGCCATAACCAGCGAATGGGATAAAGTCTCCTTTTTAGTTTGAAAAAGTAGTCGATTCAAAACCGAATCGAATTTTTGGAATTTATAAATAAGTCTGGATGTTGGACTTATTATTGCTTAAGCATTAGAACCCTTCTTGCATGCCATTCTATTATAATTTGTTTTTTTTTTTTTAAGACTGCAATTAATCGGATTTCACAGTTTTCTTGTTATTTTTAAAAATAAAATAATCATCAATATTAGTGTAATTCAAAATGACTTCCGATACTCAGGCTTTACGATGTATTTTTATTTTTCAGTTTCGAACTAGATGTTATCTTTTTTGCAAAACTCGTAACCGTTTCCGAGTTATTCGCGCCTAATCATTCAATGGTTCAACCTTCGAAACATTAAATCGTTCATCGTTACTTTTGCCATAATATCGGAGAGTGTCCTAAAAGTTTTAAAAATAATTGTTATGATGTATCCCAGTAGGTTTGTACTACCTAAAGCGAGAATTCGCCCCATATATGTATGCACATCAGTAAGAAGCGTATCGCATTATATGTATGTTTCCATACAAAAATACAACTTCCAAGGGAATTCAGGAACAAGGAGTTCGGATTCGTTCGTTTGAATTAATTAAGTGTATTTAAGGAAATCTATATATTTCGTCTAATGTCGGTTTAGCTACATGAATCTGAATGAATTATTTTGTGAAAATAACAAGGGAAGCACTGCTTCCTTTTGCTTCCAATGAGGAACCGCCCCTGACATACAGAAATTATCACACTATGTGAACCGTCCCATGCACCGTCACTATTTTTCGAGAAACTAACGTAAATTAAATTCGCATGAATTTAGAAAAGAGCATTTTAAGCTTGATCGCTAGCAATCGATCGCTTCAAAAAAATCCAACTAGAAATGTCATCTTTAACTAGTCAAACTTAAAAAGCAAAGCAAGTATTTTTGTTCCCTTGACAGAATTTCACAGACAGTGTACATATGGCTTGTTTCTGTTCCTTATATTCTTCTTCTTTGTAAGAAGTAATGTAAATTCTAGAATGCTTTGCCTTAAGTGGAACCTTCATTGAACATCTTGTCACCACTCGCCCATAATAAAGCAAATTCTAATTATCTATAAAAATAAATCGTATCTGATCATCTGAAATGGTTAATTTTATGTTAAATGGCGTAGATTTCATTAGCATCTTATTTTAAACCCAACCGGTTCTGATTGACGTGGGCATAGCCCCCTATTTTAGAGAATACGAGTATGTACATAACAATTACATATTACGGAAGTTTTAAATGGAAAGCCTTTTCCACTTATCTACTCATCTGTTTGAATCAGAATGTTTATCGTATTTATAGTATCTCACCATATTGTTGTAAGCTACCTAAATCATTCAAGATGCATACACGGAATGCACGGCGCGGCGCGGCGTTTGGTGAACTAAAACACCTGTCAATCAATTTGAAGTTTCATGACACTGTCGACATTGTCCACTTGATTAGTTTACGGATGAATATAATATGGTATATAATGTTTAATGTTGATTGTATCTTTTGTTTAGTGACGGCTATAAGATGTTTTCAACTATTATTACTAATAACTATTACTACACAGACGAACGTCACATTGGGAAGTTGACACGATTTCGTTCAAAACTCTTCTTTTAGAAATTTATTGACGACGATGGGATCTGATTTCTGTTATTGTCATCTCTGCTCATCTCGATCATCCGACGGTGTATCCAGTTTCGCCGGTCGAGTTGCTTCCTGCAGTTTTCTATTATGGAGTCCTTCACATTTCTCCCCTCGAAGTTCATTTTTATTCGTTATATAACAAATAATCATCGTTTCGTGATAAATTTGGACTGTAGGCTGGGAGATCCAGGATTAAGGCCAACTTTTTTTTATGTTTGGTGTACCCTTTTTGCGACACTGCATGGAAACCCGCTTAGACTCAAGCTGAAAATTATACACCATAATTTCGTTCTCAGTAACAATCTTACCCAGAATTTCTACCTTATTCTAGACACAGCGGTTCCAAATTTCTCGGCAACACTTGACCCGTTGCTGCTTTGTATACTCAATTGCCCCGTTCCATGTGGCCCAGTTGACGTTTCGTTGGCGTAACCTTTTTTCGGAGAATGCATTTGCCAGCATGCTCCTCCTGCTGTCACATTTAACCGCCTACCTGCGAACAGTGGGGAGATGCCCTGGCTTTTTATTACGCCCAGCACCACAGGAGGAAGACAACACAAACATTAATGGCCACGAACGTCATCGTGGACGGGATTCGAACCCGAAACGCCGGTAGTCTGACATGAGAGACGAGCCTCTACGCACTAAGCCACCGGTCGCCCTCCTTGATGAGCATTATCGGTTTATTTTATACCGTTCACGAATGTGATAGTGTGAATTAACTTTGTCATGAAGTTTGCAACGCACAAAAGGAAGCATCTCCGACCATGTAAACTATATATATTCTTGGTTAGTATGAAGAGATGAGTGGATTAAGCTTTGTCCGTCTGTCTGTCTGTCCTTCTTTTTTTTACTAGTCTCTCAGTTTCAAAGCTATCGAGCTAAAGCCTTCTTTCTTTTGCACGCTCTGTCAATAGAGTTATTCGAAAAACTATCGGACGATAGTTATGATAGTTTCGATTAGCCTATGGTTATGGAGCGCCCAGAGGAAACTCTTGAGCTCCTCCTAAACACCCATTTTCCCGGTTCTGTCCAAGCTGAACCCTGTTTATTCGTTGCATCAGCTAACTATTGTGTACCTATTAGCCGATTAAACAGCCTCTCGTAGGTCATTTTCGATAAAAAAAAAGGTCAATTGGGCCGTGGACTCCTTTGAACCCTTTAAGCCACCTGGTGCCGATTATATTCCTGCACTTTTACAATACAGCCTTGATTTTATTATCACTCCTTGACTGTTCTGTTTAGGAGCTTGAGCTATATTCCACGTTTATGGAGGGCGGTGAGTGGGGTATTCATTCCGAAAAACAGAAACAGGCCAGAGGAGCTACCGAAATCTTATAGACTGATTAGCCCTTCATCGTTTCTTTTGAAAACTATGGAGAGGTTACACGATCTGCACATCAGACAGCAAATGGATTGCACGTTTCCCTTGCATCGTACTCAATTCGCCTACGTCAAAGGTAAGTCGACCGTGGTTGCATTACAAAATCTGGTAGGAACGATTGAAAAAACCCTAATAGATAAGGAAATTGCCCTTTGCGCCTTCATTGACATCTAGGGAGCTTTTGATAATACTGGCTACAATTGTATATCTAGAGCACTTCAGTTCAGAGATATATGTACCTACTGCCACAATTATGTGGATCGACGCAATTCTTCGTGGGCGAGAAATTCAATCAACGTTGGGCGGCAACCAAACTAGTGTTTGTGCTGTTAAGGGTGGGGTCCTGTCCCCACTTCTCTGGTCACTTGTCATAGACGAGTTACTAGCTAGGTTGTGTGATGATGGCTATGATGCAATCGGTTATGCCGATGATATACGTAACTACAGTATTATTATCAGATGAAAGTTTGAATCGACCCCAAGCGTTCTCAGTGAGGTGCTTCAGAATGCCCTCTCTCTACTTACAAATTGCGCCAATTCCTGTGGCTTAAATGTTAATCCGAGTAAGACTGAACTTGTTTTTTTTTTACTAGGAGGTACAAGGTACCTTCTATCGTTCCCCCACAGTTGGGAGGGACTAGATTAGTTTTTTCAGAAACGGCAAAATTTCTCGGGCTCATTCTCGACAAAAGGTTGGGTTGGAAACCCAATATCCAGGAACGAGTGAAAAAGGCTACTATTGCTATGTACTCCTTTTTTTTAGGGTTTTGTATTAAAAACAAAACCCTTATGAAATCGGTCAAATGTCTGTCCGTCTGTCCGTCTGTCCATGAAATATCTCACGAACGGCTGAAGCTACATACATGAAATTTTGTGGGAGTATGTAGAATTATTATAATTCGCCGGAGAAAGCGATTCGTTGTAATAGGCTTACTTTAAGGGGATGTCCCCATAGAGGGGAAATGAAGGTCAAAATTTTTTTTTCATCTGGTATAGGCAAGTGGAGTATCATGGTAACACCGTAACACCGTAACACCGAGTACATTTCATTTCCGGTATTTTCATCAAATTTGAAAAAAGGGGAAAAGAGATAGAGGGGAAAATATGTGATCCGAGTTTGTCCCCCCCCTCGCATTTCGATACCGTTATACTTAGAAATATGAAAATTTGCAGAAAGGCGGCATTTTACTAGTGTAGAAAACCGAAAATCGTAGAATTTTGATATCTCAACAAAAAAGGTTAATAATAGTACATTTCTATAGTTGCAGTTAGCATACCCCTACACGCCTTAACCACAGCCGAGGTCAAAAATATTGATGGCCAATGATAACCAACATCATCGGCAATAATATCTTTAAGTTTCATTACAATCACATAATATTTAATAATAGTACACTCATTTAAAATTAGGCATTTTGACACTATCCACACAAAAATTACACCTACCGGCCTCATATGTAGGTGTGAGTACTACCCCCCCCCCCTGGCATCTCGAGACTGTTAGAATTATGAAAACTTACAGGAAGGTGGGTTCCGAATAGCATATAAAATGGAAAATAATGGAATCTGTATATCTTCTCAGAATAGGTAAGTAATAGTTTATTTCTGTAGTTACAGTTAGCACACCTCTGTATGCCTTAAACACGTTCGAGGTCAAAAGTATTGATGGCCAACGATAACCAACACCTTAGGCAATAATATGTTCTAAGTTTCGTTACAATCACGTAATATGGATTGGCATGTAAAATGTAAGTGGGTAAGACAGTTTAATTATGTTTTTTTTTTGTCCATCTGAGTGGTATCAAGAAGAGCAACGAGCCGATATTTATATACCAAAATAAGCGCTTGCTACAAAACCCTCGGATTGCGGGCGTAGCCCTCTATATTCCGGTTTCATTTTTTATAGGTGATGATGGAAATCTTCCAAAGATACCGCCGATTTGGCGGCATGCCGGATTTTTACCGACTAAAACCAAAAAACACCTCTCGCTGCCATTTTCTCCCTGCGGAACTACCTTTCGGCATTACTTCGCAGGGATGGCCTTGGCTAATCAGCCACCATGTCTGTTGCCCGACTTACGCCTAGCTTCTTCTTTGCGGAGCTCCTTATGGATGGTGCAGACCATCTGGCTCACCGCCTCCCAGTGTTGTTGTGTGTTGCTATGTACTCCTGCAGAAGAGCCATAGGTTGTAGCTGGGGTCTGCAACCAAATGTTGTACACTGGCTTTACGTTTCTGTTGTACGCCCCATACTTATTTATGGTATTGGTGGTTATTATTGGTTTGGTGGAAAGCCCTTCATATTGCAGCCAATTGCAGCCTGCTTAGCAAGGTCCAAAAACTAACCTGCGTCCTCATTAGTGGAGCACTGAGGTCAACTCCGTCTGCAGCCTGGCTTAACTCACAGGTCACCACTGGGTGAGATATCACTCCAAAAAATGGATCTATCCACTTATACGGAGTGCCGGCTTTGCCTGGAGGACACAGAGTCCACTAAACATCTTCTCTGCGAATGTTCGGCGGTAGCCCATTCCAGGTTCTTGTTTCTTGGAGCCTCCATCGTAAGCTCAGCAGTCGTACTGGATCTACTAGCCTTCATTAGGTTGGTTGAGGGTCTTTTGGAATAATTAAATCTATGGCACAATAGATCTCATGGTCGCTGTGCCCACCCTTGTGTATCTTAGTCTGTCCTTGTTATTATTATTATTATGGTTTACTTTTTCATGACTTTTCCGAATGAACTGAAAATTCGTTTGAGATGGATACATTTGCGTGTTATATTGTATTTTCTTAACTTCGTGTTTGTCCACATCAAAATCTGTAGTGGTTGGAGACTTAGAAAACGAGAAAAAGGAAGGAAGGAGTCGAAAGGTACGAAAAAGGGAGTTTCATTTTATTTCATAGGCATTTAAGGTGTCTCTCGATTGGCATCGAGTCGTATCGAGTACATTCAACTTTTTGTACTTTTTTTTTCTAAATCGAAGAGAAGACAGTGGAGTGAGGATCGAAATAATGAATGGTTTTCCCCCGAAAACGTTTGCAAAGAACTCCATAAACACGAGTACGAGTATGTAGTTTCGAAAGAACATCTACTTGTCGATACGTCTGCAATCACTCGATCAACACAAGGTCATTTTATGCAAATTTTCTCGATTCATCTACGAACTTGATCGATGTACTATATTTATTTATGTTTCCTGACGCAATGTCGAAATCGAAATGATCTCGTGTTATTCTCAGTTGTATAACAATCATCTGATCGATGTACAGCGATAGTGATCGACAGCAATCATGGTTGGATAGATACAAGTGGAGATCTAGGTAAGCACTTGAATATTCTACTTACCGAATCTTCAGCAAGTACACGCAGACAAAATGTTCGCAGGAATCGGTAAGTCATGAGAAAATCACAGAGAAAATAATAAGAGTCAATGCTAGCGGGTGAAATCAATGGCTCATAAATAACGCAGAATCGCCAATTTGAAGTGGTACGGCAAATATTTGAAATCGCGTCTAACATGCAGTGGGTAATTCTGATACATACATAGAAGCGATATTTCAAGTTCTATTGCTGGAAATTATACAATGAAGCGAATTGGAAGGAACTAACCCTGAAGTGGTTTATCATCATCCTCATAAAGATGTGTGGATTGATGGAACGCTGTCCGTCAGATTGTCAAGTGTGATGAGGCGGCTTAAGCCTAGAAAACTAACACTACGTCAGATTGACGTGTTCGTTCACAAAACAGTGTGCATGTGCAAGTCTATGAGTCCGGGTGACCACTCACTCTAGTAGTGCCTTATCAACATTCTGTCTCCAATCTAATACGTTAAGTTCACAATTTTCTAGAAGCTATGCGGTGAACATACGATTAAAAGGTGGCATAATTGTCTAATTATAGTTATTTGACTATTTTTGACAGTATTTTGTAGGAGGTATACAAAAAGTAATAATAAATAATTCTGGAGTGCTACATGGAGTTTTTCGAACATTATTTATGTTGTGCAAAACGGGCAATTTGAACATGGAATAAAGGCACGATTTACAGGAAAATATCATGAACACGTCAGAATGACGTATTGTTAGTAACAACGCCCTAACCAGTAGTGTTAGTATTCTAGGGTTAAAGGATACTTTAATTTGGTTTTAGATAATATAGTAGAGACAGGCCCTTTACAGATGTTACCAATTTTATGGAAAGAAAGTTGAATATTTAATAATATTTATATGCAGCCTTATTGTTCCCAGTGGGATATGGCCTCGGTAAGTAGTGAAGAAAGGACGAAATTTCGAAAGTGAAAAATAAAAGAAAGTCAAATAGTTGGCCGGAGTAAACAAGGGTCAATGGCTGGGTGCTGAAGGGCGAAGGGACCAAACTAAGTAAGATGAAACAACGAAAGGGCGAAAATACGGAAGGAGGAAATTATGAAAAGGGGCGATAAAAAAACAACGGAATGCAGTTCACAACGGGTAAAGTCAGGCTACAAGGATAAAAAAGAAAGAACCAAATTACAAAAAACCTGGGGGGAGGGATAAACAAATACTGAACTGTACACGTGACAGAGAGCAAGCTACAAAGGACGAACGGCAGTGCCGTAGCAAGCTCTCCTGGCGCCCGAGGCAAATTTAAAAACGGTTTCATTTTTTTTAATTCAAAGTAAAGCAACGTAACTTCGCCTTGTGTCTTGTCCGAGCTCACGTTGAGTGAATGAGCCGGTGAATTGCTGCCTGCTAGAAGGGCAGATCAGTGGATACGGCACTTCACTCCCTGGTAGGTGGGTAACATCGAAAAGTTCTCTTGGATGCAAAGCGTATATGTATTGTACTTTGGTCACCTTCCAAGATATCGAAGGGGCTTTTAACAACGTAAAACTGGCGGCGGCTCTTGTGGGGCATAAGTGTCACCATACACTGTCGAACTCGAACTGGAGCACGAATCTAGTACAAGTGGACCGGTTTTCTTCACACCTATGTGAAGTGTATGTGTGTGTCAGAGGACATTTGTACCAGGTTCGTGCTCGAGTTCGAGTTCGACAGTGTATGGTGAGACTAAGGGATCACAACCCTCAGTATCGTACCGACACAATTGTCAATTTAGCATTTCTATCATGGACACTGCTATTTTGTTTTGTTTTTTTTTTGCATTCCTTATTTCGATTTGAAACCGATATTGTCCATTCATACCTTATTTCGTTTATTTTCCGATACACAACTGAAGTGTACAGTCATAGGTGACAAAGGACAACGAAAAAAGGAAAAAGAACTTAAGGACAAAGAGGTCAAAAGACGGAAGGGTAAAGTAATGAAAGGACAAAAGAACGAACTGGCGAACCGACGAATATATGAGAGGACAAGAGAGGGAAAATAAAATAATCCATTGGGGGAAAAGCGGTAGCTCAGTGCGTTGAGGCGTCAGTCTGATGTTTCGTTGGATTCGAAGGTTCGCGTACCGTCGTAGCCATGGATGGGTGTGTGGTGGTTTCCCTGTAGTGTGGGGCGTATTAGTAAGCCACAAACTTTCCCCAATTGCGGCTAAATGGGTAGGAGGTATATGCTAGCAACATGCCTCGTCCATCTATCCTAATGAAACGTCAACTAAGCCTCATATAAATACACTAAGTCGCACGGAATGTTTCCCATGTTTCCCAAGAATTAGCAAAAAAAAAACAGATGCTGTAGATTAAATTAAAAGGACGAAAGAACGATAAGAAGTAAAGAAAACTTGGTACTTTCATCACATGCAATATTTTAAATGTTAACGTCATCATACAAATTGATTAAAAGATGACCCTGGCACCATGCTCAGACTAAATAGAAAACTGCAGGATACATTGGAATGTAACGTTTCTTAAATAGTGAAAAAGCCATTTGCATATTCCAATGTTATATACGAGTAGGCTTCGCTTACAAAAAGCGCGAAAAGTATCGACGAATACCTCAACTTTTCAATATTTCTGGTGCTGACTGACAATATTTGATCGGCCAAATTATGTGTCCGGAAGTAAAAAAAAAATCACAATTTGCGTAAATGTATAAGCATCATGGTCCCTTGACTGCAAAGAGTACGCGATGGTGGCCTTCCTTGATATCGAGCTATCTTGGATGCCCTCTTAAGTCTTCGTGGAGATGACTCGGTTTGTAGACTAATACACATGATGCTTACTTCTCCTGTTACCTCCACTACTCTCGGTACATCATCCGTACGCAGACATGTGAACAGGGGTACTCGCTATTGTGGTGTTCTCTCTCCCATTCTTTGGAATTTGGCGGTCAAGGGCTGGGATGCAAGGTCACTGCTTATGCGGACGACATTGCTATTGCCATCTCGGGAAAGTTTCCCTGTGACCTAAGTTGTGTAATGCAGAACGCCCTCTCTATCCTGGCGAACTGGGCTAGTAAGGTTGGGGTTAAAGTAAATCCGCTTAAAACGAAACTTGTTCTCTTTACTTGGAGATAGACCCTACCTTCATTCGAACCACCATTGATGGAGGTCACAAGACTTGTGCTCACTGATAAGGACTAGTTCGTTGGTCTCATTCTGGAAGGGAAACTTTGCTGGAAGTTGAACATTCACGAACATGTTAGAAAAGCTACTGTTGCACTATACTCGTGCAAGAAGGTCATAGGTGGGGCTTACAACCAAGGGTAGTATACTGGCTTTATTTATCGGATTTACGCCCCATTCTGTCACATGTGACGGCACTTAGGATTGTATCCTACAGAGCTCTGGTGGAGAAGGTCAAAAAATTGGCATGCATTGCCATCACGGGGGCTCTAAGGATTACACTCACCGCTGCCTTGGGCGCTCTGTTGAATTTGCTTCCCTTGGACATTTTCGCAGGACAGATGGCGGCGATTACGGTTGCTCGCCTCTGTGAAACCGATTATTGGACGGCGTCCTCCACAGGTCACTCGGCTATATTGATCAACATTGATATTCCCGAGGAGACGGACTATACCTCCCCGAAATACTTGTTCGAAATGAGTTTTACAGGCCCGATTCCCTCTGGAAATTATTGGCCCGTAAACGCTTTTCAGGAATCAGATGCTATTACCATTTTTACTGATGGTTCTAAGACTGACGAAGGAGTGGGGGCTGGCGTATACTCGGAAGAGTTAGATATTAGCTTGTCGTTCCGTCTGCCGAACTTTAGTGATGTTCTTCAGACGGAAGTTACAGCAATATCTGAAGCTCTAGCCTGGTTATTGCCAAATGTTATATCTGGAAGGGACATTGTAATCTACTCGGATAGCCAACCAGCGATTAAATCGTTTAGCTCTGTCTTGATAAGTTCGAAGACAGTGCTGGATTGTGGCAACTCCCTAATAGAGATGGGAAGGCTTCATTTCCCTGTGCTGGGTGCGGTCATAGTGGCTATGTTCGTAACTGCAAGGCCGACGAATTGGCTCGAGCGATAACAATCAATGAAATTAGCGGGCCGTTACGTAGCGCCAGGATGCCGCTAGCTGCTTGTAAATTGGCTATCAAAGATGCGGCGTATGATAGGGCCTGTATCAGATGGAGCAATGGCAGTACACGCCATGTGGCTAGACAAATGTGGTCCAAACTGGATCCCAAACGTTCTTCAGGGTTACTAATGCTAAACAGAAATAATCTAAGAACTGTCGTGGGAGAGTTAACAGGACATTGCCTAATTGGGGAGCATGTCAGGAGACTTCGTCTTTCATATAGTGATTTTTGGCTGGAGCTGTGGGGACGACGAAGAGGAGGAAAGTACGTCCCATCTTCTGTGCACCTGTCCGGCCCTGGTGAGTTTTGGGAAAGACCTCCTTGGTTTCTACATCTTCACCGATGAAAAAGGTGAATGTTGGTCCGTTACATCGCTTCATTGTGAGCTCTGGCTGGTTTAACGTGTGAGTTGGTCTCAGTTGCTGAGTCCAAGGGTATCATAACGAACCGAGTGGTGGTGTAAGTGTGCATTAAGCAACACTATTAACCTAACTTAACCTAATATAACTTTCACAAATTTCCAAATCTAAGTCCTGAAAATTTATATGCAATTCGAAAGCTAACACAATGGGCAACTTTTATCAACTTTGCAGTTTTGTCAGTTCAAACTACTGTTGTAAAATAAACATTTGAATTTCCGATGAAAAATCGATTTTGAAATTCCTTTAAAGTTTAAACACTTGTATTTTTGAACTAACGACAATCTTTGCAACTGGAAAAAGTCCATTTATATGAAATTTTATTTAGTTTCAGAAAGTGAGGTCAAATCTCGGATTAAATGATTGAGAAAGTGGCAAATTTGGATTATGTTCGGCAAGTCCAGCTTTTTGACACAATTTACAAAAAATGGTATAAATCTGTAACGGTTAGCGAGTGTCCATGTCATATGTTAATTTTTCTCAAATGCACACTACTATCTACCATTAAAGTATTTACCATTAGGAACGGTACAACTTCTATAGCTACGTGCTCATTTCGCATAATTTGTATGCAGTTCTCATGTCAAATTTGAAGCTTTCTTTGACTCTCATGATTGATACCAATCACTTCTTTGCCAATTTGTTATTAAACACTTTACAAAATTGTGCCACCGAATTAATGCGAAATTAATCAAATTCGTCATTAGCACAGTTACGTTGCCACTTGTTGTACTATGTACTTTGCGTACCTGCACTGATACTATGTATCAGAAAAAAAAACCGCGAAAAAGATTTCACTCGTCAAAAGTGTTTCGAAGCTTTATCTTAGAGCTGCAGAAAAAAAGAGCTCAGTACCTACTGACAAAGAAACCTGAAAAAAAAGGCAAAACAAATGTACACACTTACTTCTGCTCCTCGGCAAATTTGCCTGCAAGTCCCGATGAGCCCAGAAGACAAGAAGCCAGAAGATTTACCACAAATGGTGGCTTAACATGAATCTTGTACTTTTCTTTAAAATGCTACACCGTGAAAAATATCTGCCATTGCCACTGTCACGAAGCAGACGTAAAAATCGTGAAGCACTCGAGCGGCTTGGTATACTCGTACACTGGTTGATCAGCGTGCGGTTGATTAATTTGAAGTTGCCGCTTGATTAACTTCAACACCGGCTAAGCCAAGCAGAAAAAAAACCGCAAAGATATGAGTCTAAGGTAAGAATCAATCATTTGTCAATCAAATGTTATACATATAGGAATTGAATGGAAATTGATAGGATTTAGAGTTAGATGATTTTTGGAAGTCCTGAGTTTGATAGACACATGATTTAGTTGGATATACTATATGGGAAAGAAGTACAGTTTTCGGTGCGAAAACTGATGTTTTCTGCTAAGCGCGAGAGCTGGGTAATTAACAAAACTTTGGATGGGAAGACTATAAAGGGTTATTCATGAGCATGATCAAAATGCGTAACTACTAATAGCCCCGTTCGCGACAATTCAACAAAGTTGATCTCTGAAATAAACGGGCTTCATCCAGAGTGACGGTTGAATTCAAACAGCCACCATACAGATGATTAGTGGCAAAGCTAAGAATAGTTTAATCGCGATCCACGGGGGGACGAATTCGCTCATACAAATAGGAATTTGCTCATACAATGGGACGAACACCCTAAATTTAAATTAAGAGAAAAGCGAAGAACTTCTTCGAAACTGATTGCTAATATTAAATTTTTTTTTGGATTTCCACATATTCCTCTAGACCAGGGGTCGGCAAACTCCGCGGGCCAAATCCGGCCCGCGAAGAAATATTTTTTTTTAACATGAACCTATTAGGAAGGAGTTAAATTTATAAATATTTTAAAATTAACTTTTTATATGTTATAATTTGATTTTAAATCAGTGTGAAGCATCTAATCAGCACAATCAAACAAATCATGCGAGCCTATGTAGCTCTCTTTGGGTGGACATGAAGGGCTAGAAATCTTTCAAAATCAACCAAATCACTCAGTATTGTGTTCCAGGTCATGTTACAAGTTTCTAGAGACTAAATGACTATAAGCTCGTTTCATTTTCATCGATTTGGGGCAACAAAACAGACGTTTCCTTCTTTAATAAAAAAATAAAATACTTGGTCAAATGAATTGATCACGGTTTTGATGAAAAACATTTAATGTTTAATGTTAAAAGCAAGAATTGAGAAAACGATTCGATTTTTTTACAGCAATGCACGTGCGACAAAAATCGCATTTATAATTGGGCAATTATTTTGAGACGAATAAGTAACTAATGTAATATTGTAACAGGTTTAACCGGAATATCTTACGGTTATCCATAACCTATCATAGATACGTTATATCGAGTCCCATCCCTCAAAAACGGCTCTTGTTTCGAATGAGCTAAAACGATACGGTCATTTAGTCACTAGAATATAAATACATACCGCTTTCGACACTGGGTTAGGGACGTAATAAATACTGTTAACGAATGACAAGGCTGAGTCACCGAGCGATTCAATTAACACGTTCATAAGACAGAATAACTCTACAACCGTCTGACAATTCCTTTATGAACCTTTTGATTAAATTGCCCAATACGTTGTGGTTTTAAATAATTCTTATACCCTAGTTTAGACAAAGAAGCCTTTAGAAATATAGTAGTATGATGGCCTAGTGCTCGTTATAAGTAGAATTATCGTCTGATGAACTCAGTCGTTGAGACCACAAACACGTACCACTCACCGGTTCTTAACTGTTAATCCAACACACAGTAAAATGAAAGTTTCCATTCATTCAAATGAGGTTGTGCATGAACTCACTACGTGGGGATTATCCTCAAACTTTTACAGGAAGGGAACTTTTTGGGACCTTAAAATGTTCAGGCCATAATCTTGTAAGAAATGACAACAACAGTGGACTTTTCTTTCAGGACCGTGGTAATCTCGAAAGATCTGAAAATTGACAAAACCCGTATAGGTTAAATCGATTTGATGCGGTTAGTGTGATACCTATCAGGTGGGACCTTGGAGATTACTTCTTCGTCGGTGTGAATGTATGAGCACTGTTGTGATCAAGATGGTTCCATCGAAGGACTTACAAACCGTTTTGTCGGCTCTTGATAAATCGGAAAAAATCACTGATACTTTAAGATTAAAAGTCTAGTGTACCATTGCCGAACAGACAACAAGATCATTTGGCAATGATCTCCACCCAAAAATCGTCAATATAAAGCCAAAACACAAAAGTGCTTTATTCTTTGAAGAAATAGGAACATTTGCTTACGCGTGAGAATGGGAATTGAATTACTGATACTGTTTGAAAAGATTTAAGCTGCCGTTACGTTGGAGTAGCGAAAAACGATAAGAGCAGCGCTACTAGCGCAGCGTAGAAAAGGGATACATACTTTTACTAAAATAATTATAATAATTCTTCTAAGTAGTTTTTAATCGCAGCTCCAACATAAGCATAAGTAGCTCCGGTCTCTAAAAAATTCAGGCTTCCACACAAAATTTGATTGTTAAGGGCCTATAACAATAAAATTTTGTGTGGAAGCCTGAATTTTTTAGAGACCGGAGCTACTGACTACTACTTTACGAATTTAATATGAGAGAGAGTTCTAATTTTCATTTGAAACAAAAATCACATTTAATATTGTATTTTTTGACCAGTTTTAATGATGTGAAGATAAATTGAAAACACCATTTTCAAAAATGTCGCTAGCATATCTCTTCTTTTTCAATCATTTAACTAAATAACTAAACAGTTTTCGTCAGATTCCAATTGGCAATGGGTTAACTACTCTAGCAAACCGATTCATCTTGAGTTTGCTATCCGACCTGCTGAACTTGAAATTTCAATAATCTGGCCCTTTCCAGAAAAAGTTTGCTGACCCCTGCTCTAGACATTTGTCGTGGAAGGGTTGATGGACATCCAAAGATGCCCGCAGGGACGGAGCCTTAGGTTGCCGTATAACTGTGAAGTTCGGGCAGTGCCATCTGTCGAAGAAATAAGCCCCTCAACGAGCTAAGCAAGTGGGCAGGGTTATCGCCTGTCGTTGCCCCTCTCCGCACATATTAAAAGGAATTAATAAGTCTGGGATAGACAACACAAATAGGGGAAGTAAAAATAGAGAATAAAAAATGAAACCGGAATAAAGAGGGCTACGCCCGCAATGCGAGGGTTTTGTAGCAAACGCTTATTTTGGTATATACATATATATCTTCCTTTTTCTTCTTGATACCACTCAGATGGATAAAAAAAACATAGTTAAAATGTCTTACCCACTTACATTTTACATGCTAATTCATATTACGTGATTGTAACGAAACTTAGAACATATCATGGCCTAAGGTGTTGGTTATCGTTGGCCATCAGTACTTTTGACCTCGAACGTGTCTAAGGCATGCAGGGGTGTGCTAACTGTAACTATAGAAATAAACTATTATTGACCTATTCTGAGAATATTTACAAATTTCATTATTTTCCATTTTATATGCTATTCGGAACCTACCTTCCTGTAAGTTTTCGCAATTCTAACAAAATTACGAACTAATATTTTCTCCTCCCCCCTTTCTACAAATTTCAAGAAAATGCGAAAAAATGGAATGTACTCAACATTACCTTTCTCAGGACACCTCACTTGCCTATACCAGTCGCAAAAAAAATTGACCTCAATTTCGTCTGGACCACCACTTCCCCCCCCCCCCCCCTTCCACCCGGTAAAGTTGGTCAATTACGACACAGCGCCCCCAACCAATCTTTACCCTTTTAAAAATGATTAATTAAATAACTGCAATTCGCACTACGAAAAACAACATGAAAGTACAATAGTACTCACACCTATGAGGTAGGTGTATTTTTTGTGTGGATAGTGTCAAAATGCCTAACTTTAAATGAATGTACTATTATTAAATATTATATGATTGTAATGAAACTTAGAAATATTATTGTCAATGATGTTGGTTATTATCGACCATTAATATTTTTGAATTCGGGTGAGCTTAAGGGGTGCAGTGGTGTGCTAACTGCAACTATAGAAATGTTCTATTATTAACTTTTTTTATGAGATATCAAAATTCTACGACTTTAAGTTTTCTATGCTAGTAAAATGCCACTTTCCTGCAAATTTTCATATTTCTAAGTATAACGGTCTCGAAATGAAAGAGGGATGGGCAAACTCGGATCAAATATTTTCCCCTCTACCTCTTTCCCCTCTTTTCAAATTTGATGAAAATACGAAAAGTGAAATGTACTTGGTGTTACCATTTTCATACCCCACTCGCCTATACCAGATGAAAAAAAAAATGTGACCTTCATTTCCCCTCTGTGGGGACCTCCCCTTAAAGTCAGCCTATTGCAACGGCGAATTATAATAATTCTACATATTCCCACAAAATTTGATTTATGTAGCTTCAGCTGTTCGTGAGATATTTCATGGACAGACGGACAGATGGACAGACAGACATTTGACCGATTTCATAAGGGTTTTGTTTTTACTACAAAACCCTAAAAATGGGTTGATAAGGATGGAATGGCTGGCGGACGGTTCAGATGCCCTGGCGCTCGTATCGGGGTCCAGGTGTAATGGGACCCTCGGCATCTGGTTTCGTATCACCAACAGATCACTACTCATCAGGTGCTGCTTTCGATCTGTCGGTAGAAGCAGCACCACCAGAATATGGCTTATTACACTTTTTAGAGTTACTTTTTTCGCCTAATAATTTCAAGCTATTAAAATCGTGCACCTATACAGATATCATTTGTGGTATGAATTCCTTTTCCGTGAATGCTTGGTCGTGTAAAAGCTGAATTGAAAGAAAATGCTGTAATGCTATATAGATAGATTTGTTCTGTCTAAAATGCAAAACCACTTGACAGATTTCCACTATACACTAGCGGACATCCTCAAGTAAATTTCCGCTTTAGGCAGGATGAAGCTACCTTGTATAACTACGTAATAGTAGAATTCTTTCTTGTAATTCGAAAAAGAAATCGATCAAATTAACTTGTCCGCGCGACCAAAATCCGTTGGTTCTTAGGGCTTTTTTTAACAATTTTGAGGCGTTCAAACTTACAAAGTACTGTCATGAGACAGAAAAAAAATCAAACGCAGGTCCAAGGTCCGAGTGATTTTTTACATTCTACTCCACCAACCTTCAGTACGCCACTACCCTTGACATTAGAAAAGTGTCAACAATTGGGTGAGTTTAAAATTAATCTCCAGTAATCCCCAGATCCCCATTTGAATTAGGATCTTAGAGTGGGCGCGCGTTCCAATATCACACCTCAAGTGGGCATTTGGAGATTATGTGTTTTGAGGACTTTGTGTTTGGGGATTATGTTGTTGGGTACCTACATATTATATTTTATTATTACCACCTGAATGGAGGTTGGTAAGAGTCCCTTTCTAACGAGACGATTTTTGTTGGTTAAAAAAAAAATTGAATGAATTACATCGTTAGAGCGGTGGATTTAACACTGTTGAAAGACTTTTCAGTCGACCGTCAGTCAAAATTTTGCCGTTCGACTCTCAGTGGTTCGTATTTGGAGTTATGCGTTTGGAGATTTTGTATTTAGAGATTTTGTGTTTGGAAATTTGGTGCTTGGAGATTTTCGTTTAAAGGATTTTATTTTTGGTACATATGTAACAAAACTATTTCTGAGTGATATCAAGCCTGACTGCTGTATCATCGTATCGTGAGCTCGCCTGGAGCCTTCGTCTTTTGTAACAAACCTTGCGTATTCTTAGAAAACTAGTAGCTTCCACGCTATTTCACGCGATTGGCGACGACGAAGCATTGATTATTCGCGCCATCGGTGATCTTATTTTGAAGGACTTGGTGATGTGTATGAGAAGAGAAGATAGTAGAAGAGTGGATCTTCACTTTCTTTGTTACCCTCAAGCCCTTGTTCGTTAGGAGGACGAAAATACCATCAAGGAGTTAGCGCGATTCAGCTCAATCGTTATATTGTACCAACTAGTTTCAAACTTAGGTGTCGAATGAGGTGGCACAAAACTTTTCGCAGCAAATAGACCTGGCATTGTTTCCTACGGCGATCAATTATTAACACTCGACCTCGGTCTACGCCGAGCATTTTGATGGGTGTTTTCTAATGGCGGACTCCTTCAAACGTTTTGGACTACGCTGGTAGATTCTAATTCCAGTTTGATAGTTGATGCCCGAGTAATTTTCGTCGTTAACAAAACGACAGTGGTGATGTCATTCTTCGACGAACTGCATAGTATTGGGGCGAGCAAACCAAGTACAAGGGAGAAATAGTCGAGTTGAAGTAAAAGGAGTTAAAAAGGCCAAGGAATTTATAGTCCTTTAAAAGTCCAGTGGACACGCGTGAGTTCGTGGTCGCCACTATTCGATTCTTTATCTAGAGAAATTTAGGTTCAATCTTCGGCGCGTCATTAAAAACTACCTGTGGGCAGAGATTCGGTGCGGAGCTGCCTTAAAATGCAGAGCGGTGGAGCGGAGTGAGGAGCGTTTTTTTCTCTCTCTCTCAATTGCCCTAACCCCTTGTGGGAAATAGCGCACCAACTGTTCCATGTGGCCCAGTTGACGTTCCAACGTCATAAACTGGTTTCGGAGAATGCAGTTGCCAGCATGCACCTCCTAAGTTTTTTTAATTGTTGGCTATTTTTTATTTTTAGGAAGGGTTATTACCTACGATTCAGTCCTTACTAGAATATACTGCCGGGTATAGTTTTTGAGTCATTGCGTTTTTATTAAAAAAAAAATCGTTGATTTTCCAAAAGTTAAATTACTTTGACAGTCAAATTGTTGTAACACTGGTTGCTTTAATTAGGGTAGTTTCGATTTCTGAGGTATTGTTTGAGTTGGTACATTGTTTAAAAATTCGAGTTTTGTATTTCCCTCCCACCACCACGGACCGCGCCACTATATTGAAAAGTGGCATATGGTTTGCCTTGACCTGTTTCCTTTCAGTATCCCCTAAATTGGTCTTACAAGGAACCTTGCAAAATTTTATTAAACTAGAGTAATTTATCTACAATTTGAGACTAAAATAAAATTTTTAGCTGTTATACTTACCAAGTTAGAGATAGAGCTTTTAAGGCATAAATCGATGAGCAGGCATTTTTGAATTTTTGCTCATAACTACCCCAAAAATTGGCCGAATTGAAAAATTCTTATTCTTATTATCATTAGGCTTACAATCAAATTAGCCTTAACTTTTACAAATAAGCTTTTCCATTTGGAACATCCGTTGCAGAATTCAACGCTCTTTAAGTTACTCATGTAAGTTTTTTCGATCCAAGGCACCGTGTAGGAGTTATAAGGATAATATTTAAAAATGGTTTAAATATCTCGGATTTTCGCCCACCAAAAGTTAAGCTCACCTTCTACGACCGTGCAAACTCAGTTTCCATGTGTAGGTACTGAACACATGGAAACTACTCGTATATAAAAGTGATTAAAATTATTTTCAGATCTTTCCCTAATTTTTATTAAAAAGCCCCCAAATTGGCTTCATTTTACTGGCCTAGTATGGTTTTCGAATTCGTTGTAACCGTTTTTTTTTCATATGAGAGTCCAAAAGTAGTTCGTACCAACCGAGGGATTTCGCTATAATGAAGGCATTATAGAAAATCAATGCTTTTTTTCTAGGGCCAAATTTTTGGTTCGCTATAACGAGTAGTTCATTATATCCGAGTTCACTATACCGAGGGTTTACTGTATATAGTTGACGAGGACATCCCGAAAACGACCGCATTAACAATTAACATTAAGAAATTCATATCACAAACGTTCCAAAGGTTGTCGCATTTGGTTTTGAGAGGTTTAGATTTTTGTTTCAACTGTCTGGATGACAACCTTGTCGCATCATCAACACTCGCGGAGGACAAAGAGCATTTGCACATGGTTTTCAAATACTGAACACGGGATTCAAGTGGAGTACCTCGGTCACCTGATATCATAGCACGTTATCAATCAATTTCCGCCCAAAGTAGAAGTCATACAGAAAATTTCCCGAAACCACAAAAAAAAATGTGGAACTTACCGCGGTATTTTTACACCTTTAGGTGAATTTCAAAACATCCCGAATAGTTCTATTATTATTCATCAAAGTGAATAAAACAAATGATGTTTACGGTGAATCGCTTGTTAATTGCCATGATACCTCCGGGGGAATTGGCGCGTTAGTACTTATTTCATTTCTATGGTTTGTTGACATTTCAATAGCATATAAATTTCGGATGGTGCAGTTGCCAGCATGCACCTCCTATGCGATAAGCTCGGAGCGCAGTAGGAGTTCTCCACACGGAGTTTTTGTTCGCACCCAGGATCGAACTTTCATTATCAAGATCGTAGAACGGTGACCGAACGAACACGGAAGAATACTTAGGATTGACGCCTCAACACACTAAGTTACTGGATATACTAATGTGAAGATACGTGTTTGGAAAAGGGAAATAGCTAATATGATATAAATATTTAATAAAAATATTATATTTAAAACACTAATCATACGATGAACTTAAGGAGTATTAGTTCACCTAGTGGGTGAGAAAAGAGCATTATCCAGACACAGATGTCGAAAGGTGCCAAATATTTTTAGTCTGGACCAGCCAAAGGTAATATCCAAGTCAAAAAGCTCATATTTAAGTCCCCTGATATCGATTTCCTGACTATTCGCTTCGTCAATTCATACTTTTTCGAATGTAATTTGCATTCATTACACTTTCAGGATGGATAATCGTTATACCTAATCTTGATTTTTGATAATTTGATGATTAAATACTCATATTTCCACCGAAAACTTCGAGATTAAGTTGCTTAATTTCAATTTGTGATCAATATCCTATTTTTATTGACATTCTTCGAAAATTTACATTATTCAAAGTATCACATATCACGAAAATGTTTTATGTAATTTTTGCAAAAGACATAACATTTTATCACGTTATAACATGATCTAATGCGTTTCTAATTTTACTGGTTCAACAAAGATCTAATTTATGGCACACTCAAATGTCAAAATAAAACAACGTGAAGAAATAAATTGTATCATGTGATTATAGAAATCAATAAACTCAAATGAAAGTCTTTTTCTCACGACCCCCCAAGACCCATCCGCGCGCATTAAAGATACCAAAACGACAAATTTTGGCGTGTAATGTAGATTGTCGATAGGTTTGACAATAATTTATGAAGACACCATGTGAAAGATTTGTCGAGATTGAGCGAGGTTCACAAAATGAACATGTACATTACGGGTATACAACAGTTGCAAGATGGGAGTCTTTCTTGAGAGTTCGTGTAATTCGAGCCACTTAACATCAAAATGAACTTTTAGTCATCGGATTGAATGATTGGCAATAAATTACCAAAAATGTCGCAACACCAATATACCAGTTGAATAATTGACATTTAGTATTGACTATGGAAAATTAGATTTCTATCTAATACAATGTGTAAAACAATATCCGAGAAATTTTGATTTGTCGCATTTATCAGGTGAGCGAGTATCTGATTTCAATGTTTTAATCGTGACATGGAACTTGCAAGGCTTAGTTGACCGAAATATACACATTTTTCAGAATTTTGAAGACATTACTCCAGTTTTGATTTGCATAGGTGCGACAGAGTGAAGGTGCGCCATATGTAGTTTAGCTATTCTCTGAAATTGTACTAGTATGTTTTTGTTTATTTTTTGAATAATTAATTCCCTTGATTAAGGAAAATCTCCGCTTGGTGCTAATTGATCAACCAAGGTGCCATCAACCTACATTAGCTAATCATCCATTAAAGCATGATGTTGTGCAACAAAATTGCATAAGGTGTGTCTGATAATATATTCTAAATTATACTATCTATGCGCATACTTACAAGCTTTTACGAGTAGTATGGCTTCTGAAGTGTATCAACTTTAATGCACTATCTACATTTTTTTACGAATCGGTGGAGCCATAACTATTGAAGTTGATTAAGATAACAATCAAGGAAATCAAACTAAATATCTATTGGGCTTTATTGTTGGTCACTTGAACGGGCTACTCAAATATGCAAATTCACAGCATGCAGTCCAAATAAAGGTACACGGAAAGCCGTTGGAATTTTTATTGTCTAGTAAACGTCAATGGCAAGATATGTTCGAATAAATCGAATAATCGAAGCAAATCAATACTTTGAATAAATTAAGCAGAAGTATGTATAGACACGTGGTTGGCGGATAATTTGTAGCTTACAGATTTTAGGAGATATGCCTGCCCTTTGAATAAGAGTACACACTTTCGAACAAATCAAACTGAATAGCATTATACCACCCTTGCTGTCCTTAACTCCGTAAAGAGCAGAGTTCAAATTTTTGGGCACAAAATTTCAATACGTCGTACGTCCTATGAAGTTAATGTGGTGGTCGGGTTTTGTTCGACTATTAAACGTTGCTTTCATTTCAATTCATTTTCAGGTGCAGATTGCATGGAAAACTGACGCACTCGCTCATTTAAATGTGACCGCGTCTCTTGACCAGCTTATCAGCCTGCTGCTTACGTCGAGAGTTGTTCGCACTAGTCTGGGTTCATCTTCGGAGCGTAGATGTGTCAAGAGGCGCACTCCGCAAGGTGATGTTCTATCTCCACTCCTTTGAAAGATTGTGGTCAATAGATTGCTTTTAGACCTGGAACGACTGGGATGTAGAGTCGTTGTCTATGCGGATGATGTCGCTATTGCCGTATCAGGTAAGTTCCCTGGTATCCTCAGTGAGTTGCTACAGAATGCTCTCTCTCCTTAATTCGCTGGGCTAATTTCTGTGGTTCAAGGGTTAACCCTAACAAAACGGAATCGTTTTATTTACTACAATAGAAGGTATAAGATACCTCCCATCTCACCCCCATTGCTGGAGGGAACCGGATTGGCTTTTGCTAATAAAGCAAATTCCTAGGAGTTTTTTTTGATAAAAAGTTAGGCTGGAGACCTAATATGCAGGAGCGTGTGAAGAAGGCCGCTCTTGCTCTCTACGCTTGTAAAAAAGCGATTGGAAGCAGTTGGGGTCTTCAACCTAAGAATGTCTACTGGCTCTACATTCTGTCAAAAAAAGTTCCGGGAATTGGTGAATAAAACACAAAATGTTTGTTTTTCATCCAAATTTATTTTATCGCCTTCAAAGTAAGTCCCTTCTGAAATGATACACTTATGCCAACGAGTAACCTAATCATGAAAACATTTTTCAAACGTATTTTTTGGAATCGACTTCAGTTCTTGCAGCGAATTCTATTTTATGTCTTCTATCGACTGAAAGCGGGTGCCTCGAAGTTGTAATTTCCGTTTCGGGAAGAGAAAAAAGTCAGACGGAGCCATGTCAGGTAAATACGGTTGGTGTTCAATGGTATTTGTTGAGTTTTTGGCCAGAAATTCGTTCACAATGATGGCCTTATGTGATGGTGCGTTGTCGTGATGCAATATCCAAGAGTTTTCTTTCCACAAATCTGGCCTATTTCGACGAATTTGTTCTCTTAATCGCCGCATAATGCTCAAATAATATTCTTTATTAACCGTCTGACCTTCGGGCAAGAATTCTGAGTGCACGACACCACGGTAATCAAAGAAAACTGTCAACATTGCCTTGACTTTTGATCGACTTTCGGTTTCGGCTCAGTTGGAAGGCGCCATTCCGAAGTTTGTTGACTGGTTTGCATGTCAAACTCGTAAACCCATGTCTCTTCACCAGTTACAATGCGTTTTATGAATGTGACTCGTTCCAGCATGCCATTATCGTTGTTCGATAATGTCGTCCATTGCAAAAATCGCAAAACACACTTGAGATGAACTGACAGTATCGAGTACTGTAAGCAAACTAAATGACAGATGACTGTCAAACTCCTTGACAGTATAGAGGACAGTTGTGCCGACTTAGCGACAAAAAGAATATTGACAATCCTGTCGGGCAGGCTTTTTTAATGACTGATTCCCGGTACTTTTTTGATAGAATGTATGTATCAATTGTACGTCCTATCCACTTGCATGGTATTGTTGTTTGGTGGAATGCTCTTAGGACGGCGGCTTTGTGCAGCTTGTTGAATAAGGTCCAAAGACTAGCCTGTTTGCTCTTTAGTGAAGGCCTGAGAACTATTCCCTCTGCTGCCTTGGATGTTATGCTTAACTTGCTTCCTTTGGAAATTCTTGGTGAGCAGCTTGCACTGCCATCCGCCTTCGTGAAACAGAGCAGTGATTTTCGTCGAGTACTGGCCACTTAGTGGCCCTGAACCACCTAACAATCCATGCTGGTACTGATTACACTTCCCCTAAACTCATTTTCGGGAAGAACTTTGTTAGTATGACCTCGTCTCGTAATCAATGGATTGATGGCGAGTTTTCATTGACGGGCTCTGTATGCGTCTATACGGATGGCAGGCAGGAGACTATGAGCGTGGTTCAGCAGCAGCATGCTAATATTTGTGTGCGTATTAATTCATGTAGGCTATACTTTAAGTAGGCTATACTTTAAGATGTGGCCTCGCCTAAACCCTGTTCGCTCATCCCAACCCATGGCGTTGAAAAGGCGGAATGTCAGTTCTGTTGTAGGAGTGATTACTGGCCACTGCCTTATTGGGGGAGGAGGCTTCGCCTTCCTTTTAATGATTTCTGCAGAAGCTGTAAAGATGTCGATGAGGAAGATAGTTTTTTTCATTTCCTCTGTTCTTGTCCGGCCTCTGCAAGTAAGAGGAGATCAACTCTTGGCTCCTTTTTTGTCAAAGTGGTTTCTCTTCATTATTCACGCCGCTTCGAGAAATGTGGACGTGAGAACGCCACTTTTAGTCGGGTTGTGCTTGGCACTAAATATCGTCGATAAATGCGTTCTGGAGAAAACCTTAAACGTTGCAAATTGCTTTCAATTCAATCTCAGATGTAGATTTGCAGAAGAACTGGGGAAATAAATAAAAAAAAACAACTTCTGATTTATTTCCCCTCTTTCAGATGCATGTGAATTGCAATTGCAATGTTAAAGATGCAGAACGCACTCCATGATCACAGCAGACAATCCAACAAAACGGTTTGCTACCACGCGCAACCACGTCGACTTCACAGAATGTGCGGGAAAAAATTCTACTCATTTTCACCGCATTTGGCGAACAATTGTGTTCGACGTCTATGCCGAGCTTAAGTCACTCTCACTAAGAATTAAAGCCTAATGATCGCCAGACACGATCGCGCGCAACCACGACCGAACTTCCATCGAACCATCAATTTCATAGAACGTTGGTTATGAGAAGATTTTTTTTTCGCACATTCTATGAAACTGATACTTCGATGGAAGTTCGATCGTGGTTGTGCGTGATCATGTGTGGCGACCTTAAAAGTCAAAGTACAGTGATAATTTTACGATTTTCCGCTGAAATCTTGCGTCAGGGAAAGCAAAATTTAATGAATGCCGCAGCGGCATTTTGTGGAGTACGGGCGGCCTACACTGTACGTAACGTACTGTCGAGATCCCCGATTGTGGAAATGGAATCTGTCTTGGGTTGAACCGCGGCGAAATTTCGTGTTTCATCAAACTTTGCGGCGGTGTGAAAGCGCGCTGGTAAGTATATTAGCTGTATCCATAACTCATCTTGCATGTGTTTTTTGCGCAACCTCAAAAATCGTGAAGTTATCACTGAAATTTAAGACTAAGGTTAGAAATTGAATTGTTCACGCGTGTAAATTCTAGCTGTGAGAATAAATTTTGATCCGATAAATTGCCAATTATTTATAACTAAATTGAACTCCATAGTTATATTACATTCAGCTCTAAATAAAATAAATAAAATTCACTCTCAAACTTGTATTTCCTCTTGGCGCCCTTTCAGAGTCTGCACCCCAGGCGACCACCTGTTTTGCCTTTGACCGGCCTTGAGAAGGATCGTAATCGGTTTTTGAAGATAATATTTTAGTTTTCTCGGCATTACCACATCAGCTAATTCTTGGAGTGAACGCATTTAAGCAGTTTGGCATAATTTGATATTTAGAACGAGAAAACTGTAGATTTGGAGGCCTTATAGCATGGCTTAGAGTGGCGAAATCAAAATTGGAAGAGCTGATTAGAAAGAGTTTGCGGCAATGGCATAAGCATAGACAAAACATGACCGCTGGAGCATATGATCAAAACAACTTCTCCCGATCCTATTAAACCAAAGGTACTATCCTGTTTCACCAGTGATGCAAAAACAAATCGACGAGGAGCTGGCGGAAATGTTCGCTTAGATGTGATCGAGCCATCATCCAGTGCCTAGCCTTCACACATTATTATGGCTAAAAAGGAAGATGGTAAGTTTCAATTTAACATATTTTAGATTTAAAAAAATTTCCCAAAAGGATGTATGTATATCCACTACCATACGTGTCTGCCACCTAAGACAAACTCAGTAATACTCTCAATTGCCCTAACCCCTTGTGGGGCATAGCGCGTCAACTGTTTCATGTGGCCCAGTTGACGTTTCGTCAGCATAAACTGGTTTGGGAGAATGCAGTTGCCAGCATGCACCTCCTGCACATCCATGACCACGAACGTCAGCGTGGATGGGACTCGAACCCGAAACGCTGGCAGTCAAATATAAGACTGATGCCTCAACACACTGCGCTACCGGTCGCCCCCAACTGTCTACTGTCTTCCATAGACTAAGTCTGAGTATTGGCAGGTGAAAATGGCTTAGAATTGACGAGAATATACTGCATATACTGTTCAAGGCAGAGAACTGTTGCAATTGTAATGAATGTCGTTGTCGGTGGTACGAAACCAGCGGCCAATGGTGCCATTACACCCGGACCCCGATGGGAGCGCGATGGCAAGTTAGCCGTCCGCCAACCATTCCATCCTTTTCGCCTCATTTTTTTTTATTCCCCATTTTCACCTCTCCTATTTGTGTTGTCTTCCCCAGGCCTATGAATTTTTATTAATACGTAAAGGACAGGGGCAACAAGCGGCGAAAACCCCGCCCACGTCTCCCGAACTGAGCTACAGCAAGCATAGGCCGATGCTTAGCTCGTTGAGGGGCCTTTTTCTGCGCCAGATGGCACGGCCCGACTTTCACGGTCATTATGCTACCTTAGGCTCCGTTTCCACGGGCATCTACGGATGCCCACCAATCTGTCCACTACATACGTTTAGGGTAAACCACGAATACCAAACATAAATCTCTAGATAAGTTGATAGTTGATCACTGGTTTATGCAATTATGTTGTAATAATAGTCACTATCCAGCTTTTTTCTCAAATAATATATATTTTTCGACGTTTCGCATTTAATGCATTTTCAAGACAATTTTAAATATAAAAATAATACTTTTTTTTATTTATTAATCGTTACGAGTACATATAATTTTTTTAAAAAAGTATTACTTTTATATTTAAAATAGTCTTGAAAATGCATTAAATGCAAAACGTCGAAAAATAAATATTATTTGAGAAAAAAAGCTGGATAGTGACTATTATTACAACATAAATCTCTAGATTACATGAAAATTTGAATAATTTCAGCATACTTTACCCAAAAATACCTCAAATACAACCAATTTCCTCACACACATACTATCGAACCTTCAACCGTAAATTCCTTCAGCTGAGTCTTAAGATCTGTAAATTCAAAACTGAAAATCATAAATTTCGATCATGATATGTCACATATAAAACAAATTTCCACTCTGACACGTTACATGTTCCTTACAAAATCAAAACTAATGATCCAACAATTTATTGTTGTCACCATGTGAATCGGTCAAGCCTGAAAGCCAACGACTTCAGGTCAATAGTATTCAACGACTAATAAAAGATCTTTAAGTCTAATTTATAATTACAATAAACAAACAAACTGTCTACAACATTTCTTTTATTCTTTTTGTTCTAAAAAAGATAACATAAAACAAAAAAACAAGTTTTACATCACCCTATGACATATATAGTACGAGTAAGTCTGGATGATGAAATTCACCATAAATGATCAAAGAATCCGTATTCGTAGTTAAATAAAAAAATCTCAGTAAATATATATTTGTAAGTACGAGTGAAGTCGGCGGAGTATTTGATACATACACTCCACGACAAGTGCTTAGGTTCAGTATTATTTTGGCATAAATAAAATTGCATTATTCAAAATAGTTCATTATTAACATCTGCCAAGCTGCCTAGACATCAGGTAGTTTTCCTAAAGCAAATTGTGGTGTAGTTTTTTTCGTTTATGTTTCTTTGGGGTGCTGATTACGAATCTGAGGTTTGCTACCATTTTGTTTTTGCGGAATTATCATTCTAGCAAAAAAAAACAATGAAAAACACTTTTTTGGGTTTGAAAATATTTTTAAGTTTAACGAAAAACTTTCTGGAGTAAAATGAAAGATCACATGTAAATAAAAAAGGTTAATGCGACTTTTTCCGTATCTTCAGTAGTTGTCGAGATATTACAACTTGAAAAGGCTAAAAATATTGTAGAATATCTCCGTTGTCTGGTGTACTTTTCAAGTGAGAATACCTCTAAAACTATTAAAGATACGGAAAAGTGGTGCTAATATTTTTTGCTGAGCTGTTGATCTTTGATTTTGTGCTACAAAGTTTTTGCTAGGGTTGACGATTTTCAAAATATTAACAAAAAACCAGAAAAAAAGTGTTTTTGTTATTTTTTTTGCTATAACTTAAATTCCACTAACAAAAATTTGGTAGCAAACCTCATATTCGTAATCAACACCACAAAAAATATAAACGCTGTCAGTGGGAAGACAACGCGCTTCTATTGACTAATTGAATAGAAACCTATGTAGATGGCTACAAGGCAAATGAAGGATTAGAGATGGGAGTTTCATATGGTAGATTTAACTTAACTATCTTTTCAAGTCTCCCTGAACACTGCAATATTTTCCACGCTAAGATTGCGGCGTTTTTTGTAGCACTTTTTTATGTTTGATACTGGATCATATTAGTTTCGCTGGTAACTGTAGGGCAAACGAGTTCGCCAGTCAGGGTACAACAAGCGATGCTGCGCAAATTCGTCGGAACCTTTATTCACCAGTCGATGCCACCAAACTAGCTCTAAAATTTAAAGCAATAAGCAGAACCAACTGCTGGTAGATGAATGGTAAAACATACATTTCCCCACAGCCGTTTCTCTATCTTCTCTGCTCATTTCCTACTCCTGAATCCCACTTCTTCACGGAAGTGCATGACTAAGCTTATGTTGATGCTGCGTAACTCCATCGTTTTATAGGAAATTCTGTCTAGTTCAACGATTAGGATTGTTGGATAATGATAATGATGGTAGCAGAACGGGTTCCATTGCGGTCTATATTTGCCCCCTGCATGGTTTGGTAAGTTCATCATTGCATGCTTCACTCCAATGAGGAATGTGTCCGTGCTTTCAATGGACGCATACCTCTTTAAGACCGAAAGTTTAATAAATACCAGAAAGTTTAATAAATACTAATATCGGAAGGGGCCCTCAAAGTCCATTTCTCGATCCGCCACTAGTAACTGCTAGAAATAAAAAAATTAGACTAAAGTGATATTAAACCGATTCGATCATAGTACGTATAAACTAGAGAATAATTTTTTGAGACAAGACAATTAAATTATGAATGCAAACACTCCAGAAAAATGTGTTGGATTTTTTTTTTATATTAGAGCAAAGTACATATTAGGTGTATTTAGCATTTTATTTGAGTATTCTAGCTAGCGTAGTTTTTCAGATATTGTATTTTTAGCAATGTGAGATTTTCGCTTTACAATTTTCACAAAAAAAAATTAAATGTCTGTAGCAGCCAAAAATTTAAGAATTCAAAAATTCTTGTGATTATACTGTTTGCTTGCAATTACTTGAAGAATCGTTTGGTAGGCGGTTTATGCATTTAAATTGCCTTGACCTCTCCAGGAAAATGGGGGCAACATCTCTAACATTTCTATGCCTCGTTGACGTTTGGATAGCATATCTACTTTTCGGAAGTGCAATTGCTAGCATGCATCTTCTATCCGCGCCGTTTTCATACTGACAACCTCGCAGCACTGTGAGAGTTCTATTGGTACTCACAGCCACAGGCAGTTTTTGGTTGCGCCGAGATTTGAACTCCGAGCTCTAGATTAGCATCGTAGAGCGGTGACCGAACGACCACGTCCACCGAGCGCGTATTGTTTTGGTAAACGAGTATTTTGGTAAATGTTACATTGATGCCAAGTGGTCCGTATTGTTAATTTTTCAAAATGAAAACATTAGCACCAACAAGACCAAGATTAAGTCGTGGGCAGTGGGCCCGAAGAGCCCACGAGCACTGCGACCATAGGGCCTGTTGTGCTATCCAAGGTTCCTAGCCCGCCATTGCGAGAAAGAAATCCGACACCTATTGCCGTTAAAATTAAATGGGCACCCTGTGGAGAAGGTGGACAACTTCGTCTACATGGGTAGCATTGTTATCGAAAATGGTGATATGGAACAGGACATCGCTCGACGTATCAAACAGGCTATATGCGCATACGGCATGCTGTACAAAATCAAGCAGAGCAGTTATCTCAGCATCAAGACCAAGCTGTGCCTGTTTCGTTCTCTGGTAATGTCTGCGCATTTCTATGGAAGCAGCACCTGGCAAATTTCCGGAAGAGTTACCAGAAAGCTGTAAGTTTGCGTCAACGCATGTCTTCGTCGAATTCTAAGAATTTTCTGGCCGAAAAGAGCATCATAGCTAAGTCGGCGTACGAGACAGATGCCATTCGACGAATTAATACGCAGGCGAAAATGACAGTGGATCGGTCACACATTGCGGAAAAATGATTACTGCATTGCTTTGCATGCCATGAAATGGAACACCATTTCTAACCAATGCCGACCAAGGGGGGGGGGGGGAGTCTTAAAAAAAGTTTGAGGCGTTGGGTAAGTCGTTTGGGGAGTTGCGCCCCATTGCCCAGAAGCGAGTACGATGGCGTGCAGGAGTGGTTGACGCGCTATGCCCCTAAGACAAAGTATAGTATAATAAGTAAGTAGACTGTCACCAAAAAGTGTGATAATCTTTGGGACAATCCCAATTTCCCAATTTTTGAAATGAAGACAACCATCATGTTCTCTGTTCTGAACTTTACTCTAGTGGAAAGCTTCCCCTGAAAAGTTTTTAAGAGGTGGGATATCAATACTTGCTGTCCATCCTCGAGAATGTCAGATAATATTCCGTCAATATTTGGTAATTTATGAGGAACAAAAGCATACTATTTGTTCATTTTAGTTTGTCTCGCATATGAGTATCTTTTTCATAACTCGCCGGTCAAAAGGATTGCCCTTATGTGACATACATATGTCCAGGTGAAAACGCTCATTACTATCTTCTCCTACTATCCTTCATCCTGAGAAATGTGTATCCAAAAGCAGACTTACCCTGAGCGAAGACATATTAATTTTACTACAATTTGCCTTCGCTTACTCTGAGGTATTGCGCGACAACTACTTCTTCGAGAGACCTCCGTAAACATTTCAGTAGCATATACCTATAATGTAATAATCGTAAGTATTTTGGATTATGCAAGATGCCTTGTACGCCTTGAACAACAAGACTAAAACCCTGTGGAGCATTCCAATCCCCAAACCAGATTGCCGGCAGAAGCAAAGCAGTGGCAGCAGCATCGTCTGTGTCTTAGGTAAATAAGGTCTCTTTCACCTCTCTTACACCTCTCACCTAAGTAATTTGTATACACCTCTTAAGTTTTATGTCCAGAAAATTTGCCATGTGCGCATACGGTGTACGTAAGAAAGCACATTTACCCAAGACACAGACGATGCTTCTGTTGCCTCTGCTTTGTTTCTGCTCGGGCATAAGCCTCGCACTCACAGGATGAATTTGTATAAGTACTGTATGTTTCAAAAATTGATTTTAATGACTTATCGCTTGGAAAAAACCTAGCATAAAAAAAACTACTGGTGGGCGTTCCTTTTTCGCAGAAGGTATGATAATTTTTAACAGCACAATGCAATCCCTGAAATACATATGTAATTCAGTATTCTACTAAGTTATGCAACGAATATCAAATCACAACGAATTTCTTGATTCATTCAATTCTACATTATTTTTTTTCCCGCGTCTACCTGTAAGATGTCTAAATTTCTATCAAACACACCTGTCGTCTAAAGTGCTCTTCCTGTACCAAACCATGAGAAAAAACTCGTTTTCAATTTCAAACCACTTAAATCCAAAAACGAAAAGAAAAAAATACGTTGAGACATACATACATCATACAAGGCGTGTGCATCGCACAAGCAAATCTTTTTTTTTTGTATGTCATCCCTAGACGAGGACGAGTATCTGCTTACAAGTACACGTAGTCCAGGGAAATCTGTGAAATTAAAAGGCATTCAAGTGCATCAAAAGGGACTCCACGCAACCTGCCGTAGAAAATAAATCCACTTAGGGTCCTAAATATAATTTAGGGTAGTGCAGGTTAGATTGGAATTTTTTTTTGCAGTGAATTTACTTAGATATGTTTTATATTCAAATGATCTAAATATGATACGAGTAGAGTAAAATCTGTAGAGTCAAATCACAATAATCAGCCTTCGGAGCAAATGGTTTCAACTAAATTTCAAGCGGCTCAAGAGCCAACCAAATTAGTTTTTAGTTTTAGCCGTTTCATAAAAACGAATTACATCTTAACTATTTATCCTATAATATTAACAAAAATAGTTTTGCACACCTCTGAAAGAATACCTTCCTAATGGTGTAAAAATCAATAAAATCGGTTCAGTAGTTTGGAAGGGATTCCCGTCACAAAATTCCCATAAAGAATTTGTTACCTTATTAATACCTTCTTCTCACCTACGTTACGGTCGTTGCATATAAACCAAGATTCCCTTATTATGCAGAGAATCAAGTAGTTAGTAGGCGGTTTTATGAAAAAAAAGGAAATATTTTAAATTGTTTCCCACGATTGTAGGAATACCTTCAAAAAATTATTACGCCCTTTTAATTGGATTATGGACCGTATACGAGTATAATATGTAAGGATAATACGTTTAAAATTTAGTGTATCGAATTGGGAGTTTTATGGATGCGAGAATATGAAACGCAATATAGGAGTTAATAGTAGATTCACCATTAGAAAATTTTCGCTATCTCGAAATTTCGTATGGTGACTCAACGGCCCATAGTTAAAGAAACGTCGCTTTGCATGGTCGGAGATGCTTCCTTCGCGTTGCGTTGCAAACTTTATAATAAATTTTATATAATACCCGTTCCGGGAAGAGTATAATAACACATATACGAGTACCTAAAATCTCAAATGAAGAATATAAAGTTAAAAGTCCGAGGCGTAAGCAAGCCTGCGCTGTAACTACTTGGGTTGATGCTTTTCGTCTCGCCTGAACAGTGGCGTAGATAGGCATTAAGGGGATCAACCCGGTCTGGAGTTTGACGAAACAACAAAAATAAAGTGAAATCCAAACTGCTCATGAACATTATTTTGAGAGGAGCCGAATGTAGAGTGCTTAATTCCATGTTGATTTTTTGCCCGACTCATAGATAAATTCATATAATGGACGGACGTATAATCCGATGCATGCTGTATGTTTGTTCGATTGTCTGTGTGTTGGTCCGGGTACTATTTAAATTCCTTGGGTGACCATAAGCACAACGCAATGGCTGGTTTTCGCAATCAGACTGTTTTCGTGCTGCTGAAGGTGCTCGTCAGGACAACAGAACCTTCTTAGATATGGGGGGGCAAAAACTCCTCTTCCATAGTCCTCCGCGTGGGCGCCCCCTGGAACGGCAGTGGTCACTGACCATTGCCAACCAACGTCAAGCCGCCAGTGATGGCGGTGCGATGATTTGGTTGAGGTACCCCTGTGGTGTGGGGTGTGAAAAAAATACCACGGCCTTTCCCTTTGAGGGCCTGTCGTTAAAACCGACAATCAAAGGACAGGATGTGTATGCCAGCAACTTGCACTATCCGAAATTTTTATATGCTAACGAAACGTCAACTATGCCTCGGATAAGGACTGACTCAACGGTTACGACTTTTAGCTATCGTACAATGATAAAGATTGGATTCTGGAATGTGCGTACTCTCCTGGACAATGGATCAGAAGGTCCCCAGAACGCACGATTTCTTCAATTAGAGAGTGAATTTCTGAGGTACAAATTAAATATCTTAGGAGTTAGTGAGATAAGATGGTGGAACAGCGGAGAATTCATCTCTCCAACGGGCAGCACTGTAATGTTGTACTCCGGTAAAGCTACTGGTAGTCGCCGTGAGTCAGGTGTGGGGCTCCTTTTAACCAGAGCCGCGCGAAACTGTCTCTTATCCTGGGAACCGGTCTCTGACAGGGTCTTGACCGCCAGGTTCCGGACCAAAATGAGGAACATCTCAATAATACAATGTTATGCCCCTACTGAACCCGACAATGTCTTGGCAAAAGACTCCTTCTACGAAGAACTAAACGCCGTTCAGAGCAGAACACCTAAAGGTGACATTATAATGGTTATGGGTGATTTGAATGCGAAAGTTGGCGCTGATAACTATGGGCTCAGACATGTGATGGGGAGACACGGTCTTGGTGATCGTAATGACAACGGTGAAAGATTTGTGGAGTTCTGCAACTTTCACAGTCTCTTCATCGGTGGTACTATGTTTGAGCATAAGGACCACCACAAAATCAGTTGGTCCTCTGTTGATCGGCGCAGAACACAAAATCAGATCGACCATTTTGCCATTAGTAAAAGATTCAAGAGTTGCCTCCTGGACGTGCGAAACAAGAAGGGTGCCGATATTGGGATGGGAAGAGACCATTATCTTATGATCGCTAATGTTCGATTGCGTATTGCAGCCGTGCGCCGCCCCAGCGACGAAAGATCCAGGCCCCGCAAATTCAACACCGCTCGACTAAAAAATCCAGCTGTCTTACAACAATATAATGACCATCTTGCGCAAAAAGCGGCTGAGATAACTAGTCACCCAGATAGTGACATAAACGAAAACTGGGATGCCATAAAAAATGCGTTCATTGATAGCGCAAATACCATCCTTGGCCCAAACCCGGATTGCCGGAATAAGCCCTGGATGTCCGACGCTTCATGGCAGCGGATTGTTGAATGAAAGGAGCTGAAAGTTCTTTTGGCTGCAGCATCAGACGACAATCGAAGCAGCATCGAACTCCTTTACCGTCAGAAAGCTCGAGAAGTTCAGCGTGGTGTGCGACGCGATAAAAGAGTTTATGCGTCAGCAGAAGAAGCCGCTAGAAGTGACAACTTAAACGCCGTATGCAGTGTCATCAAGGAGTTTACAGGTGGTCGTAACTCCTGCCAACATCCGGTGAAAGATAGTGATGGAAAGCTACTTATCTTGGAAGAAGATCAAATGAGGCGGTGGAAAAAACACTTCGCCGCGGTCTTGAACCGTGTAACCTCTGGTGAAGTTCCCCCTCATATAGATAATTTAGCTAACCATCAAAATGTGCGTATACGGTCCACTGCCCCGACTAAAGAGGAAATAGTCACTGCAATTATTGCACTAAAACGAGGAAAGGCCGCCGGACTTGACGGCATCCCTGCCGAACTTTATCAAGCAGCGCCAAGCGTAACTGCCGATTTGCTGCATCCACTTGTTGATAAAGCGTGGAATACAGAGACCTTTCCCACTGAGTGGAAGGAAGGTTTGATCACCAAACTTCCAAAGAAGGGTAGCCTCACAGACTGTAATAATTGGAGAGGCATTTGTGTGCTTCCTGCCGTTGCCAAGATAATAGCCAAAATCGTCCTGGAAAGACTAAAGGCCCACTTAGAAAGCACAATTGATGAAGAGCAGGCTGGCTTTCGATCCGGATTCTCCTGTGTCGATCACATTAACACCTTGCGAATCATCATCGAGCAATGCGCTGAATACGATTCTCCGCTTCACTTGCTTTTCATCGATTTTGAAAAGGCTTTCGATAGTGTGAACCGGGATTCTATATGGGCGGCCTTGCGCAGGAGAGGCATCCCTGAGAAGCTTGTGGCTATTATTAAGGCAACCTATGACGGCGCGAAATGTCGCGTTCTGCATAAAGGTAAGGTGTCGGGGGACTTTGAGATTCGCAGTGGAGTTCGGCAGGGGTGCATCCTCTCACCGATCCTATTCCTCATTGTGATCGGCGATGTGTTGCATGCAGCCCTATCCGGACTCAACAGAGGAATTCAATGGACTTTGACATCTTATCTACAACATCTTGACTACGCTGACGACATATGCCTACTCTCCCACAAAATCATGGATCTGTCCGCAATGGCGTTAGATCTCGAGAGGGAGGCAAGCAAGGTTGGGCTAAAGATTAATACCAACAAGACCAAAGTTCTTAGCCCGCCGTTGCGAAAAAGAAATCCGACACCTATTGCCATCAATATTAATGGGCAGCCTGTGGAGAAGGTGGACAACTTCGTCTACCTGGGTAGCATTGTTGCCGAAAATGGTGGTACGGAGCAGGACATCGCTCGTCGTATCAACCAGGCTAAACGCGCATACGGCATGCTGTCCAAAATCTGGCAGAGCAGTTATCTCAGCATCAAGACCAAGCTGGGCCTGTTTCGCTCCCTGGTACTATCAGTGCTTTTGTATGGGAGCAGTACATGGAAAGTTTCCGTAGGAGTTACCAGAAAGCTGCAAGTTTTCGTCAACTCATGTCTTCGTCGAATTTTAAGAATTTTCTGGCCCGAAACAATATCAAATGAAGAGCTAAGTCGGCGTACGGGTCAGATGCCAATCGACGAATTGATACGCAGGCGAAAATGGCAGTGGATAGGTCACACATTGCGCAAGAGTGATAACTGCATTGCTTTGCATGCCATGAAATGGAACCCCATTTCCAACCAAGGCCGACCAAGAGGGGGTCCTCGAATCACATGGCGTCGATCTGTGGCAAAGGAGTGTCAGGTACTGTGTAATGATGGGAGTCGGAGGACGAGGGTGAGGATTGGCCGTGAAGGCCAGAGAAAAAGAAAGACATAGGTTCTAAACCCTCTCCAAACACTGCCAGTGATGTGCGCTCGCAGACCAGCTCAGTAACCGGGAGTTGCGGGGTGGGTCTACGGCAGCTATTGGCCTCCTCCATCAAATACAATAAAAAGATATCGCACATCAAGCCCGTTAACAAAAGAAATTACTACTCTAACCAGACAGATATAAAATTGCAGCGAGGAAAATAAAAGATCGAAGGGACGCCTATGCGTCAAACTCCCTAAACCGGCAAAACAAGTGCCCGTGAAGGGACGAAGAGCTCTACAGCCAAACTACTACTGCGAAAATGCAACAAGGCAAAACAAAAGGGGAGGACGAAAGGTTACCGTCCAGTCAGGACAGGTCCTTTTCTTCTTTCCGTCGTGAGCCTAAGGTGTAAAGCGGCTCTTCTATGGCCCGTGATGTTAGCGGCCAGCGCATCGATACCCTCCCTTCCATGGATTTCTGGGCGCGCATAAAATTCAGAAATCCCCAATTTAAGATTCATAGCGTATTGGTGAGAGAGAGGAGGAAGAGGAGGAAAATTTGAGACCTTAGCCTGTCATTATGTTATATAAAAAAAAAAAAAAACACACGCATCCAAGGAATCCATGTTATGCGCAGGTAATTTGGAGGGTTTAAAATAACTTCTTGAGGTACTTAAATTTACTATTACTTACTAACTATGTGTAGATCTATATATACATATATACCTATATATACATCTATATATATACATATATATTTTTTTGTTGTATTAAGAAAGAATCAGAAATGCCATAGGTCAAAATTAATTTCGAAGGATAATGCCTTTACTAGTACTTATCGTGTTTGACTGTTAAAGTTTCTAAAACTCGGGACAGCTTCTCACTTCTGATCCGAAACTTTTCAACACACGCTGTATCATTATCGGAGACAAGTGGATCATCCCTATGACTATCACTACTATCAGTTAATAACAGGTGGGCAGGTTCCAGCTCAGTTTCAATTGAAATTTTATGCTGTGACGAATTATGTTTGTGTTTTGCAATGCTGACAGTGTTTGAATTATTACTACTAGCATTGCTAAATGCAATAATGTTCGACGATGTGGACGACCAGCTAGGAATGCAATTGACCATCGAATTAACGTTAGCACTGCCGCTGCTTCCGACAATATTGCTCGATGGCGAATCGATAGTACTAACAACTACCGTTTTAAGATCTTTAGAACTGGTGCGACGATGCCTTAAGATACTAGACGCCGATTGAGGAACCTCAACAAGTGGCTTTATTTCTATATAATTGAGATCTTTTCGATTGTTGTTGTTGCTGTGAATGATGATCACTAAACTTTATATCGGACGTTTCATGTTTTTTTTTTTTTTTTCTTGTGTTTTTGTTTTTAAATGATTGAGGATATGTTTGATATTTGAGTTTTGATCATCGCGGGAATTGTTTCTGGAATGTGTGATCTTTTGACAGTAGTTTGAAGCCAAATTTGGTACGGCGGAAACTCTGTACCAACACCGCGCATCTCGATCACAATGCTTACTGGATCACTGGCACCATTCAAACACACACACACACTTACCCGGGGGCTATCGCGCTGGTGGCGAAGCCCCTCGTATCAAGAATTTGTTTGTTTATTGTAAATGCCGAGCTCGGGGCGTCTCCGTCTTCAATGCTTAAGACGGACTGATAGCGGCTTCTGCTGTCTCGCAGATCGAATTCCAACGCTCAATTCAAGTACGCAAACTGATTTGGCTCCGGGACGGGTACTCCATTAGATTCGAAACACAGACCGGGTGTAATTCACTCACTAAGATCGGCGGGTTTGGATGCTCGTAAACATTTTGGGGGGGTTTTGACAACTCACGTACGACGACCGTGTGATGGTGGCGGCGACGACCATCCGATTCCTCGTTGTTTATTCCAATTGTAACATACGACGTAAGTGGGATAGTGGGCGACGTTATCAGTGTATGCGTGCCGCGCGTGACTGTGTTTGGCGCGTATATTTTTGACGGGCGCACACACTTTTATTTTTCACCCGGAAATTTTCACGGCCATTGCAATTCTGATCACTAGCACCCGTAGCAAACTGCCAGTCAACGAACCATGCCCTTTTCCCCAATTCAAGCCAAGCCCGCCGCCAAATTTCCAATGCACTCACACCCGACCGACGAGATCCCGTCTAACTACGACGACGCGACGACCACTCAATCTCCTGCGAAATTAGCCGTTCTCGCATTGAAATTTCGCGCGATTTCACACGACTCTTTCACCGCGCACACTGGATAGGTATCTCCGACCAGCCCGATTCCCACTTTTCTCCGCAAAAAAACACGACTTCCCACCTGCGCGGTCCGGAACTCACTCGGCTCGTTTATTTAAACGCCATCGACGAAATACGATTCGTAAAGCGGACCTCGACTCGACGGGATGGAGGAAATCGTCCTCTCAAACAATTCGCCCGGGGCGTAGCGGGAAAGACCACGTACGACTCTTTTTTTCACGTCCACCTTCCATGCGGTCCGGAAGCAACCTCCTCTCGGCGATCAATCCCCCACTCCTCCTCCCCAATCGGTCAAGTTTCTCGGTCCCTCCGCTCGAGTAGGTGGCGCTGTTTCTGCGCATTTTAGATGTTATGACCACCAGGATAATTTCCGACCGAATTTTATTTAACCAGTCCGGTAGGATAAATTCTGGTGCATTTGTGAAAAATACCACTACTGCGAACGCGGTAATATTTTCACAATTACACCAAAACTTCTCCTACCGGAAAGCGTTTTCCGTTTCCTGAAGAAAAGATGGCCGCAGCAGAACAAAGTCAAATCCGAGACGGAGATGGCGGTAAACAAATTTGAATTTGTTGTGCAACGGAAATATATGAAACATACGCAGATTGTTGCTTCCGAAGTGCTACATTACAACTGGGAAAGTCTTTTGGGGAGTTGCGCCCCATTGCCCAGAACAGAGTACGATGGCGCGCAGGAGTAGTTGACGCGCTATGCCCCGCTAGGGGTTAAGGCAAAGTAGTAATATAATTTGATTGCTGCCGTGCTGGTTCTTTTTTGACTGAAAACCCATATCGCATGAACACTATAAAGACCCCTTCAAAAGCATTTAAAGATTTTAAGATTTACAGAGTGACTGCGTCTGCGACAAGATAGGATTAAGAATCTCTCTCTTTGGTTCCTGTTAACCCCTTGTGGGGCATAGGGCATTAACCACGCCTAGTTTCCACCTCGTTCTGTTCATCGCCATCGCTTTCAGCTCACTCCACGACTTTCCTATTGGGCACCCTCTCTCTTTACCGATCTTCTCCAGGTGTTACTAGGTTGTCCAACACGGCGACTTGCGTTGGTTTCCTGGGGGTTCCAATCGAGGGCCTGTTGGCCAATATTGTTTGGCCCTTTTCGGTGAGTGTGACCCACCTATTGCCACTTTCGCCTTTTAATGGAATTGTCTATCCTATCCTGACCAGTAATAGTAAGCAGGTCGTCGTTAAAAATGACCTCCGGCCACCGTATGTGTAGAATGCGGCGTAGACACTGGTTCACAAAAGTTTGCAATCTAGTTGTTATCTCATTGGTCACCTTCCAAGTTGAACAGCCATATAAAAGCACTGATTTTACGTTGGTTTCGAAGATCCGGAGTTTGATGCGTCTGAAAATGTTGTTGCTTTGCCAGAAAGGAGTCAAACTGAAAAAGCTGCTCGAGCCTTGTTGATGTGAGACTGTACATCAGTGCCCGCTCCACCATCAGCTGTAACTACGCTTCCAAGATAGCAGAAACTGTCAACCTTCTCGACTGTCCGCCCCGAAATTCCGCATTGCCCTAGTGGTTCCAAGCTCAAGTACTTAGTCTTGGCAGCGTTGATTTTAAGCCCTGCATTACGGCTTTCGCAATGCAGAGCATCAGACATTTCAGCTACTTGATCCGATTTATTTGATAGAAGACAAATATCGTCAGTATAGTCGAGGTGTTGAAGGTATTTGAACAACTTCCATCTTATACCTTTATTCTGGTGTTCTTGAAGCGCGCGCGCGCCGCTTAGTACATCATTAATGGCAATTAAAAACAGTATACGTGAAAAAATGCGGCCTGGTTTCACTCCACTATGCACCTCAAAAGGATCTGATAGTTTACCCTCGTGTAAGACGTGACATTGGACTCCTTGATGATGGAAATTATTTTATCTGGTATGCCTCTCCTACGTAAAACCCTCCAGATGTATTCCCGGTCAACGCTGTCAAACGCCTTCTCGAAATCGATGAACATGAGATGTAATGGGGATCTCCACTCTGCGGATTGCTCAATAATAATTCGGAGGGTGTTGATGTGGTCGCTACATGAGAAGCCCTCGCGAAAGCCAGCCTGTTCATCATTCAATGTGCAGACAACTCTTTGTTTGATTCGGTTCAAGATTATTTTTGCCATCAGTTTGGAGACTGTTGGGAGAAGGCCGATCACACGCCTATTATTGAAATCCTTCAGGTCGACTTTTTTCGGGATCTTGATAATGACGCCCTTCTTCCACTCTTAGGGGGAGTTTCGGTTTCCCACCATTCTTGGATTCTTCTTCTTGGAGTGGCATTGACATCCGCTTTAAAAAGTTCCATCGGAATTCCATCTATCCCTGGGGCTTTACTCGTATCCATCGATTTCATGGCTGCAGCTTACTTCCAACTTAGATGGTGGGCTGGTATCAACTCTGGCTATCTGTGGAATATCTTCTGGTACTAATGAAGATGCATTCGAAGCTCCAAAGGTGTTGTTGAGGACCTCAATGAAGTGCTCTCTCCATCTCCGCAGTCGGTGTTCTTTGGTTACCAACAGAGACCCATCTTTATCTTTCAGAGGATGATCTGTTGCAAAAGATTTTCCCGATAGACTAAAGGTAGCTCCTGACGAGTATGGTCTATCGGTGGACGAAACCAGTCGGCTAGTGCGAACGGCTTTAATGCTGAAAAATTTTTGTGTGGAGTGCATTGCCAACTTAATATTGTTGTATTGAGTTCTTAAAAAACTTATAGGAAAAAAAGCGCTATGCGTGAAAATAATGATATTGATTTCATTCAATGGCTTAATAAGCTTAAAAACGGTTCCACTGTCACCGCGGTAAGCCGCTTTCTCTGCCTTCTGCGCTCTTGCGTTGATGTAATTTCGATTGTCCCGTCTTACGCTTCTTTGCACGCCTTTCTGTAATGAACGGTATTCAGCTCCGAGTTGGTCTTTGGCTGAGCCGTTAGCAGCTGAGTTAATCTGTTCCTTAACTCTCTTGCATGCTGAGATTAGAGAAGAGACCATGTGGAGTCGGTAATGAATGGTCTCGTACCGCGCTCCAATCGACCCGCAAATGTTACCCCAGTCGGACAAGAATCGATACTTGATCGGTCCTGGATCGATGACTGTCTACTAAGGAATCGATGACTTTATCGGAGGCACGTTGGAGACATTTGTATGGGCATGGCCGCTTTTGCGATACCGAAAATGAGGACAGGAATCGATCCGGAATCGATGACGGTAGTCGATGGAGAATCGATGACTGGAGTCAACGTAGAATCGATACTGGGGTCGAATTGGGATCGATGACTGTAGTCAACGTGGAATCGAATCCGGATCGATGACTGGAATCGATTCCGGACCGATGACTGTATAAATGGGTTGAACCTATTTAAGCCTGATATACAATTCGTCCAGAAACTAAAAGTGTCGTGATTGATTTCACGGCACTTTTAACGGCGGATTGTATTCATGGCTTACAAAAAAAAACATACATATTCCTTTATTCCATATTTCATACATGACAACATACGCCGCCAAATGCCAGATACTTTCAAATGAATTCAAATTTCAGGCTAACTCGATACATAATTGAAAATATTTGAATTTGTCCAGCTTCGGAGACAAACCGATGAATGGAACCGGTAAAGAATCGAAGACTTTGCGATTCCACTGGGATCGGAGACAAATGTCCGACTGGGACGCCACACGAAATAAATGAGCCCTTAGCGACTTTCCATCTATCATCAATTGTAGGATAATTTTTACTGTTTATGTTAAAATATACTCACGTTCATAGATTCACTGCTATCACTTTCAGCACATTATAAATATTAAATTAATTTATAATTTACATTTTACGAGTATATCCTTCAAGCAATAGGCTGAAATAGCCAGTACGATCGAGTTTTTTTTATCTTAATCTTTTAAATTAAATTTATTTTCAGGCCTGTATTCCTGCATTTGCCAGATGTTAATACTCGCTCGCAGGAATATGAAACGGTCTAATATTTATCAAAAATCCGATTCTCCGATTGTTAGTAACAATTGGATCTGAAACTGTTATGCAGCGTCCGAATGTATTAAGTAAATTTCCCCATTTGATTAATGCAATTAGTTAATTCACAATGGTGCGATTGATATCAATGAATTTGTTGCTATTAATATCGTTAGAAATACAAAGAACTAAATTGATAATTATAAGATTTAAAATATTATACGTCATTTGCATGGGTGTCCAAATCGAAGAAAATTAACAAAATGCTAATTTTTTCAAAGTCTAATCCACCGATAAAAGTCTAAATGGTCGCTTGACAATCACGATGCTTCATCTCCGATATTATTCATTCGGAATTAAATCATTAACCGAATATAGATACAACCATCTGCGGATGTTTTATCGACTATAATTAATAACATTTTTAAAAGATTTTCATCAAAGATAATTTTTTTCCCAAGCAATCTTTTCACGTTGCGTATTTTTTTTCCCCCCGAACATAGTGAAATGCATTAGTTAAATTTTGAAAAAGATTCGTAATTAACGGGTTCGAATCTTTCAGTCGTTTATAAATACATTTATATACTCGCGCCTATTACTGTACATATACGCAATAGAAACTAATGTGCACATTTAATGGTCATGTCATTCAATGAAAAATGATGCAAAATTAATTTCAACAATGCTGACAGCCTATAATTAGAAATGGAAAACTTTTCGGTTCTTCTTCAAAAGCTTCCGATTACATATAGTAGTGCTTTGAAATCTCTAGAGAGATTAAGATCGAAATGAATGGGATATTTGTTTTAATGAAGTATCAATCTACATGTGAAATCAGATAGTTCGGTTAATAGCTATACCTGATTATTATGGTGTTTTTAGTGGTTGATGCTCGTTCGGCGAATGTCATTAAGTGATTGAGCTCTTTGTTTCAAACAAAATTTGCGAAAATGTCATAGAACTCGCGTCGAGAGTTAATTTTGAGATATAATCCTGACTGTTTTTTTTAATTGTACACCTATAAGAAATAGTATGTCCAGCATTAAGTGGCAAATCGAGAGAGAGAACCTTTTTTTCCGAATTTACTACACATATATAATACCAAATCTGGGAAATCATTCGCCGTAGAAAAAAAAACATTATATTGCTAAATTAAAGAGCGCTAAATTACCTATAAGTTAGTTCTACATAAAAATTTTGCATCTTTTATAGTTTAAGAGATATTTGCTTCATAAAATCGGTAATTTAAAAAAAAAATATGTTATTCACATTTTTTTAAGCCTTTTTTCCTGTTATATTTTTATAATTTAAATAAATAAATAACTGGCGCAACAGTCCAATTTGAACCACGGCCTCGAGATAAGTTAGCATCATCTCATTTTCTAGATCGTGACGGTTTTTGTGCAGAGGTATGTGATCAGCAATACGCTCAACCGAGTTATTTACCCCATCAATGGGTACTCATTTAACAGCTGAGTGGGCTCATAGTTCGACACGTAAATCCCCGGAATCGAACCGGGGCCCAGTGCGTTGAAGGCGAACGTGCTAACCGTTGCGCCATCCGGACTATATTTTTATAAATTTATAAAATTTGTATAATTTATTGGACAAAAAAGTTGGCAAAGAATAAGTTGTAGATAATAAGATTTGTAAAAAAATGAGTCCGAAATTCATTATTGTATTTATAACAGGTAGCAAGTAATAAACACTTATAAAATTTTCTTCATTGCCATTTCCAGTTATACCCCAGGTGACGAGTGAAAATCGAATGGAAAAATTCAGGAAATTTTGGAACTTAGCACGATTGTTGGTTGTCAGTAGGAGTATATCATACTCAAAGTTGAGTACTCGAACGCCGCGCGGAAGGTATTAGGGGCTGAAAGGGGGTCTTATTTTCAGTTTTTCGCTTTTATCTCGGCAACTATTAATCCCAACAAAGAAAATGTATTTTAAATTTAACCAGGGAATTTCAAATTTAGTTTCGAGTTTACAATAATTTTCATATTTTGAAGAGAAATAAGCCCCATCTGTGTTGTACAAAACTGATGTTTTGTGGCTGGAACAGCTTTTGTTAGGGCGTCCGCTATCATTTCGCTTGACGAAACGTATTCAACAGTGATCAAGGAGATGCTACACACTGCCGAATGTCATGATGACGAATTTCGATGTGTTTAGCATGCGCTGAGTACGAATCATTTTGCGAAAGGCAAATCGCTGACTTGTCGCATTTGATTAGAATGGGATTGTCACAGCAAATGGAAAGTTTTCGTCTAAATTTAGTTAACCAAATCGCTTCCCGTGCAGCTTTCGTCAACGCCATGTATTCTGCCTCACAGCTCGATAAAGCGATTGTGTGTTGTCGGTGGCTCGCCCATGAAACAGCAGAATTGGAGAAATTGAAAATGTAACCTGTGCAGGATTTCCTTTCGTCAATATCGCTCGCCCAATCAGCATTACTACATCCAGCCAAAGCAGTATTTCCTTTACTGCAAAATTTCAATTTAAAATTAATAGTATATTTCAAGTACCTCATAATTCGTTTGACGGCGAACCAGTGCGCATTGCCGAAACAATCGGGTCACGTCTCCTACAGCGAATGCGATATCCGGACGTGTTCCTTGTACCAAGTAAAGTAAGGAACCCACCGCTGCTTGGTATGGAATCTTCGACATCGCTTCCTTCTCCTCTTCGGATTTCGGTGACATGTCCTTCGATAAACGTTTATTTCGATCTGAAGGTGTGGCTATTCCTTTGCAATTCGACATGTTGAACCTCTCTAGAATTTCCCTGATGTAATGTTCTTGATCCAAATAGTAGTTGCCGTTTGCTTCGTTGTAAATAACACGGAGACCAATGCAATTTTTCACTTTCCCAAGTCCTTCTTTTTGAATTTTTTAGAAAGATGTTGTTTTAACGCTGGCTTATTGGTTTCATTTTTCCATAGTATTGGCAAATCGTTGACATAAACTGCTACTATTAATATAGGAATGTTTTCGGACTTAATGTAGACCCATGGATCATTTATTGAACGATTTATCCCAAACTCCTTTAAAGCATCATCCAGTTTTAGATTCCATTGACGTTCGCTTTGTTTTAAGCCATACATTGCCTTTTTCAGTTTACATACAAGTGATGATCCGTCGTTTGCTCCTTCTGGTTGATATATGTAAATATCCTCTTTTAAATCTCCTTGTAGAAAAGCCGTCACGGCGTCCATTTGGTCGATTTGAAATTGATGTCTTGCTGCAATCGCTATTAACAATCGTAATGGACTATATCTAATAACTGGTGAGAAGCTTTCATCATAATCGAGTCCATGTATTTGCGAACAGCCTTTAGCTACCAGGCGAGCTTTGAATGTTAGAACTTTGCCATTTTCATCTCGCTTCGTTTTTTTAGTGCTTTTCTTGCAGGTGGTAAATTGGCTGGTTCCCAAGTATTGTTTTCGACAAGAGAATTTAGTTCACTTTCCACAGAATTTTTATTCACTTTTCAATGCTTCGTCCAATGAGATGGGTTCAAAATCTGAGATTATGTTTTCATCTGTCGCAAAGTTCGCGATGTTTTGACCTTGTATCCGTTCAGATCGCCTAATTCCACCAATTTAAACACTTTCATCTGGAATATAGTCAGGATCATTTTCAATATCAGTGAAGGAAACTGACTGATCTGAATCGGCTTCCACTGAAGACGAATTTACTGATGTTGATAACTGGAGCTCAGCTGAATCAGTTGTTGAATTAGTTGCTTTATTTAATAAAACATCTTCCACATTTAATGTTTCATTTCCAACATCTTCAAGTACAATAACGTCTCTATTTTCTGAAATTTTTCCACCATCTTTTTCAATCAAACGATAACCTTTTGTTTCGTTACAATAACCCATAAGACGCATCTTTTTTGATTTTGAACCCCACTTACGACGTTGTTGAGCCGGAATATGCATCATTGCAGCCGAACCAAAAATCTTCAAATGATTTAATTTCACAGGACCATTTATCCAAAGAGCTTCGGGCTGCTTTCCAGTTGTTGATGCGATGACCGATTGATTAAATACACAACAGTATTCACTGATTCAGCCCAATACTTCGTTTCGAGATCCGCGTCAAAAAGTAAGCATTTTGCCCTTTCAATTATGGTCCTATTCATTCGCTCCGGTGGAGTATTTATACCAAAAAGCTGGCCAAAAGTCAAAAATCTTAAGTTTAGCAAATTCCGTTAAAATTGTATTTTTCTAGTACAAGACTAATGGCTGAATGATATCCTAAGCACTCGTGCGCCGCTTTCCTCTCTACCCCTTTTGCCAAGGGTTAGAACTCAAAAAAAGTGCAATTTGTATTGTATTTTTTCTTGCAAAGTCATATTTTTGCTTGAATTTCATGTTTTTTTCAATTGGTTTCCCATTCAATCAGCAAAAAAATTGTTTTATATAATCAAGCATTGGGGTGTGTACTTTACCCAAAAAAATATTTCATCATCCCTTTAGTTACGAAAATACTTCTTTTTTTCATATAACTAAATAGTAAGGGCAAAATGTGATATTTTTCGTGAAAAAAATAATCAATAGTGTTTTTGTTTGGGTTCCCTGTGGTCTCCGGCAATCAGACCTTCATGGTAATTTAGTTTAATGCCTCCTTAATATTGACTTAAAAAAAATGTATTCCATGCAGGAAAGCCCGAGTAAGAATTCTCTCGAAAGAACGTTATTCTTAGAGAAAAAAATAATTGATTTGACTAAATGTCCAGTTGGAGAGGTACATGTATTAAAAAACCTCCTCGGACGCTTCAAGTCGAATTTTAAACAAAAATGGGCAGTCGCAAATTACATCGAGGAGCGTTTCCTAAGGAAAAACGAAAAGTGGCTTAGCAATGTTGTTAGGTTCCCCGTTTGGAATGCCGAGAGACCGGGGCGACCGAATAAGAATTTTGGCGAAGCGAGCGACAGGACGAAGCGAAGGAAGACCAAGGATTTACGAGAGCAAATACCGGCCGATGTATTAACGTACGCAGCTCAAATGAAACACCGTGCCGAGGGAAAACCGAAAGTCGCGAGAATCATGAAGGATATTACCGCATCACCCACAAGGGCCGTGAAAATGCAAAAGGCGCTCGTTATCGCGAGCAAGCAAGAGATAAAAAAGCACTCACCATCTGAGGCTTTGGCCATCTTTGTCGAAGGCGATTTTACACGAAAGCAATGGGAAATACTAAAATACATAGTTCGAACAGGACTATTTATCCCTGCTATTCGGTTATCAAAAATGCGAAAAACGAGTGCTATCCGAGGGAAACGTCAATCAGTGTTACCGAGACGTGTGCCGAAGTAAAACTACAAGACTTACTGGATATCACTTCTACGCGATTGTGAAAGTATTTGGAGGATGTGATGAAAACTTGCAGCGAAGACGAACGAAACGCCTTGCAACTTGTCACAAAATGGGGTTATGACGGATCGCAGCAGTCGCAGTTTAAGCAGAAGTTCGTTAATAGCACCGACAGCGATTCCAACATTTTCCAAAGTTCCCTTGTACCGTTACGGCTACAAGTTGGTAACAATGGCGGAAACAAAATTCTATGGCAGAACCCGGCACCATCGTCTCCCAGATATTGCCGACCCATAAGGATTCGATTTGTTCACGAATCAAAGGATGTCACCAAGGAAGAAGTGGACTATATAGAAGGCCAAGCCAAAAGTTTGAATGAAACGGAGATACAAACATCAAATGGGATCCTTCGAGTAGCGCACATCTTACTACCCACGATGGTGAACGCCAAAGTGTGCAACGCAGCAACTAGTACATCGTCAACAATGAGATGCTACATTTGTGGATTGACGTCAAAGGATTTTAATAATTTGAGGAAGGAAGCAGCAATTAATCCTGAAAATCTGCGTTTCGGTCTATCGGTACTCCATGCAAGGATTCGATTTTTCGAATCTTTGCTGCATTTATCGTATAAATTACCAATAAAAAAGTGGCAAGTCAGATCGGAAGAAGAGAAAACCGTAATCAAAGAGAGAAAGGACCAAATTCAGCATGCCTTTCGGGAAGAGATGGGTCTTTTAGTAGACATTCCAAAGGCAGGATTTGGGAATACGAATGACGGAAACACGGCAAAAAGATTTTTTTCTGACCCTGAGGCATCATCGAGGATTACCGGCATCAATGAAAATTTAATATACAGGATGAAAGTGATATTAGAAGCACTTTCAAGTGGGTTTTCAATTGATGCAGAAAAGTTTGAAGTTTATGCATACGACACAGCAGCGAAACTTTACGTGGAATTATACGGATGGTATCCAATGTCACCTACACTTCACAAAATCTTAATCCACGGTGCTGCTGTTATTTCCCATTTTCTTGTGCCAATTGGACAGTTATCGGAAGAGGCAGCCGAAGCAAGAAACAAGCATTTAGGCGGTACAGGCTAAGCTTCTCTCGAAAATTTTGTAGAGTTACTTGTAATAGAGACGTTTTGAACAGACTGTTGCTGACTTCCGATCCATTATTAAGCAGCAGTAGACCACAGCCACGGAAGAAAAGTAAGCCATTTTCTCCCGAAACAATAGGCCTTTTACTTCCCGAAATGCAAAATGAACGAAACGAAACTAGCGGCGAAAATGATGATGATGGAGAAGAAGTGGACGATGATGAAGGAGAGGACGAAGAAAGTGACGGAGAACAGGACGATGAGGACTCAGATTCCGATGACTACTTTTTAAGAAAATTTATTGTGTATTCGTTTTATGTATAATAAATATTATTTTTACCTTTTACATTTTTTATACCCTTCACATATATGTGAAAGGGTATATTAACTTTGTCATGAAGTTTGCAACGCATAGAAGGAATCATCTCCGACCATATAAACTATATTTATTCTTGGTCAGTATGATGAGGTGAGTCGATTAAGCTTTGTCCGTCTGTCTGTCTGTCTGTCCGTCTGTTTCTATGCAAACTAGTCTCTCAGTTTTGAAGCTATCGAGCCGAAATTTTGCACAAAGCCTTCTTTCTGTTGCAGGCTGTATATATGTCGGAACCAATGGAATCGGACCACTACGTCATATAGCTGCCATAGGAACGACCGTTCCGAGATTCGGTCTTTGTGAGAAAAACTTTTTTATTTCTAAAGCTATCTTTTTCAAATTTGATATCATTCAATGGTATTTACAACCAAATCACATTCTCGAATTTCGTCAAAATTGGACTACTCTATCGTATAGCTGTCATAGGAACGACCGTTCCAAAAACAAGTTTTTGTTAGAAAAACTTTTTTTTTTATAAACGTATCTTTACCAAATTTCATATTATTCAATCATATTTATCGCCAAACCATATCCCAAAATTTGGTTGAAATCGGCCCACTATTTCATATACCTCCCATAGGAACAGTGAAATCGGAACAAGTTTTATTACTAATTTCAAAGTGGTAAATATACCGTGAAACTAAAGGAAGGTATGATACTTTCGGCAAGCTAGCCTTCGGCTAGCTTGTTTTCAATTTAATTTTAATTTTTTTTTAATTTAATTTAATTTTTTTTATTTTTTTTTTAATATTTAGTTTTGATATTTAATTTTATACTTTTTTATAATAAATAAAAAAAAATATCTAAATCGTATTTCAATGCATTTGCACATGAAAAATGGTACTAAATAATTTTGGCCAGCTTTTTGATACAAATACTCCACTGTGCCGCTCCATTTTGTTGAGGAGTGTATGGCACCGTAGATTCATGTCTAATCCCACTTTTCGCGAAAAATTGTTTATAATTATTGTTCATAAATTCGGTACCATTGTCAGATCGGACAGTTTTAATTGTCTTTTGTGTATGATTTTCAACTAAATTTTTAAAGTCCAAGAACTTTTGGAAAGCTTCACTTTTCGTCTTTAAAAAATAGACAAAAACTTTTCTCGAAAAATCATCGATAAAACTATGCCTGTTATGAGGCATGTGGCATGAAAACGGCGTACCTAGCGCTACTTGTATTTTCTTTCCCTGCTGTGAAGTAACAGCCACTCTAACCAACCAACCAACCAATAAAATATTTAGCGCCACCAATTGATGGGGTTTGCATGTAACCACAAACATCGGTGTGAACAAGCTCTAAAAAATCCGAAGTTCTAGATTGACTTGACGGAAAAAGAGAACGAGTTTGTTTGGCTCGAGTGCAAACTTCGCATGTCGGCATTGATTCACCATTATCATCAAAAAGATTAAACTCTTTGTTAATTTTTCGCAAATCACCAATAGAATATGACCCATTCTTCTATGACACGTAATTAGACCACTTGGATTACTAGTTAAAAGAGCTAATGATTCACTTGCTTTTAGTTTATATGTCCCGTTGATTAATTTTGCGGTGACTAATAATTTGTCCTTTTTATTGTTAATATCACAACCAGTTTCACTAAATATTACGCGATTACTGTTCTGGATTATTTTATTATTTATTATTTTAGCCCCACCTGACTTATCAGCTAACCATTATAGCTGATAAGTTAGGTATGCACAAAACATTGTTAACCTCTATGAGATTTCCATTAATGTTTAAAGTCAAATCACCTACACATTTAACTTTCATTGTTGCATTATTTGCAGTGGTGATTTCTCTAACTGATGTATTGCGCTTTTTCACTAAATAATTTACATACAGAGTCATGTGCTGAGATGAGCCACTATCAATAAACCATTTGTCCTGTGAAAAGGAACGAGACAAACATACGGCTCTATATGCGTTTTTCTCCTGAGAAGAGTAGTTTTTTGTCTTTTTCCAACACTTGTTTGTAACATGGTTGGTTTACCAACAAAGGTGAATTCGTCGCAGCTAAACCGGCTAATTTCTGTTAAAACTTCAAACGCACTTTTAATGCAAATGGCTGTTGCCTATTTGAAGTTTTGGTTCAACTACTAGGTCTGCACAGCTCTAGGGTATATACGCTTCGGACTCGGGACCGAAGCGAAGCTTCGGTTTGATTTTCAGTTGACTTGTGACTGCGACCATTCCATTCGATCATTCGCATACGTCGGAAGTCTGTGAGATGGTTCGTTGAATCGGCGCAACGTCAATGCCACTTCCAACTCACGAGCTGACACTGGAATATCTTGACCCTCAAGGATGCCACATACACTTTACTTTCCTGAGTTCATGAACGTCCACAGCTGACTTTCTCATATAGTAGATCAATCGAAATACTCGTATGTATATACCTGAATATGGGTCATACTCCAAAAAAAAAAAAAAATTATGTGGTGTTCAGAAAGTTATGCGAGATTCACTTCTTCAGAACTTTTGGTACTATCTTCCCTGATAACCGATTAAATCAAATGTGTAAATTATTTCTAGTATAGAAACTGCATTTTTTTATCGTTGTTTGTTCTAATATAAAGATATTTTTGGTGATAGGTTACTACCGAGGGCACCTGTATTTCAGTGCGTCGCGGCGTCAATCTGGAGTCTCATGCTACCCATCACCTACTGGTTCGAGTCCCGTCACGTCGTGGTCATGGATGTCTGTCTTGTCGTCCCCTGTGAGGTAGTGAGGCATAACAATAAGCCACAACTTTTCCCGACTAAATGGGCAGGAAGTACATGCTAGCAACATGCATTGTCCGAAACCAGTTTATGCTAACGAAACGTCAACTAAGCCACATGGAAGCAGTTGGCACCCTATGCCCCACTAGGGGTTAGGGGAAACAGTAGTAGTTACTATTTTTGTACCGTACCATCAATTGAAACTGTTGGATATTGCCAGATGTATTGTAAAATGACGTTTGAATTGTCATATCAATTGTAACCCAAGATGACATTTGCATTTAATAAAACCAGGTGTCGGTCTCTTCCACCACCAACCACCGAAGTGACAACACGTCTTTTTCTCCGCTCCGAATACACTACAAATTGGCGACGAGGTTATCTCACAGCATTTCGACAAAATCGATAATATCGGTAAGAATTGAAAATGCCAGAAGACACGTTAAACGTGAGCCAAATGATCAATCCGGTCGTACAGGCATCAAATATGCCTGAATTTTGTGTAAACGAAAACTTCGAATTGTGGAACGAGCGATTGGAGATGCATTTTGTTGAGGTTGGGTGTAATACACCAGAAGGAAAAGTTTCGACATTGTTGAAAATGATTGGTTCTGAAGCATATGGAATCATTCACAGCATTTGCAGCCCGACATTGCCGAGTGAAAAGACTTATGATCAATTAGTGGAACTTTTGAAACGGCATTACATGCCGCCAGTGATTGTTTATCGCGAAAGAAAAAACTTTTATAGTGCCAAAAAAATGGAAAGTAAAACAGTAGCCGCATGGTTCGCAAAAGTTAAAAAGTTATCAGTGAACTGTAAATTCGGTAATAGTATGGAACAAAAGGTGCTCGACAAATTCATAACGGAATTACCAGCGAAAATTTTCGAGAAATTTTGTGAAGAAGACGAGACATTATCGCTTAATGCTGCATTCAAGAAAGCATTGATCTTCGAGACAAAATATGCCGTTCAACAGTCCAATGATGTAAATTTCATCAATCGACGAGGGAAACAGAAGAACAAGTCGAAGCCTAACGTGAGAAACAACAACAACAATGCCAGCAGTGAATCCAAACCGAGGAAACCATGTACTCATTGCGGTTGGAAAAATCACAATCAGAGAAGTGCAAATTCCGTACATCCAAGTGCCATTCGTGCGGAAAGCAAGGACATTTGGCAAACATTTGCCGGAACAAAGGAAATCAAAGGGAAGATCATGAAGTAAAATATATACAGAGTGATGATTTTTCTAATCATTTTTCAATTCACAGTGTTGTTGAAGAAGGCAATTCGGACTTCTCGGTTTTTGCCATCGACGATCGGGATAAGCTGTCTAACTGTTATGAGCTTCCAGCGGAAATCGAAGGCAAGCTAATTTTGGCCATGTGTGATACTGGAGCACCCTGTTCTCTAATGTCGCTAGACGTTTTTTGTCATAATTTCGATAGAAGAATTTTTCGATCGTGCACAGCATCTTTTACTGGTTATGGTGGTGAAACTTTAAAATTGGTAGGCGAATTTGAAGCACATGTCAAATTTAACGGCAGCAAAATCAAAGGTAAAATAATCGTGACAGATTCTAATAGACCAACATTGTTGGGTAGGGATTTTCTCCGCGGTTTTGGTTTCGAATTAGTTCAGAAGACATCTAAAGAAATCAATTTGAAGAAATTTTCCCAAGCGCTAGTGTATACAATGAAATCATTGAGTCAATTAAGAGCGAATTTTCTGATGTTTTCAAGAGCAGTTTAGGTCGATATAAATTATTAGAGATCAATCTACCTATTTTGCCTGATTCTCAACCTATTTTTTGCAAGCCACGTCCAATCCCTCTTGCATGGAAAAAAGAAATTGAAAATCAAGTAGATCAATTGGTCGATTCGGGAATGCTTGTCCCAACTAACAATTCTGAATGGGGTACCCCTCTAGTTCCCATTCTGAAGCCAAACGGCAAGCTCCGCATTTGTGGTGATTATAAAACAACCATTAATAGATTTTTAAAAGATTTTAAATATCCATTACCACGAATTGATCAAATATTTGCTTCAATGCAAGGAGGCAAACTTTTTACGAAATTAGATATGTCGAACGCGTACAATCAACTTGTTTTGAATAAGGAATCTCAGAAACTCTGTACATGGAGCACTCATAAAGGTATATTTTCAATGACCATACTTCCTTTTGGAGTCAAAACAGCAGCAGCTATATTCCAAAAGACAGTTGAAGGTATTTTATCTCAATTTGAGAATGTATTTTGTTACCAGGATGTGTCATCACTGGGCCGAATCTTTCCGTTCATCTGAAAACTTTAAAAGAAGTTCTAGAGCGCCTTAGAACAGCTGGTTTGAGGTTAAACCCCGATAAATGTGAATTTTTTCAATCGAAAATCTCATATTTGGGATTCGATATAGATTCGACAGGACTGTCTAACAACAAGGAGCGCGTTAAGGTTGTGCTAAATGCACCAAAACCTTTAAATATTTCGGAATTGAGAGCTTTCATTGGTTTAGTCAACCATCATTCAAATTTCATTGAAAATTTTGCAAATAAAATGACCCCTTTGTATGACTTATTAAAAAAAAAGTGTTGAGTTCAATTGGACCAACGAATACCAGCGGGCTTATGAACTGATGAAGACGGAAATCTGTTCAAGAAAAACGCTAGTTCATTTTGATCCGAAATTACCGATAATTTTGTCGACTGACGCATCTAATTTGGCTATTGCCGGAGTCTTATCTCATGTTTTCGATGATGGAAGTGAAAAACCAATCGCGTATGTCTCAAGAGCGTTGAACAGCGCTGAAAAAAATTACAGTACGATTGAAAAAGAAGCCCTCGCAATTATCTTCAGCGTAACTAAATTAAAGCAATATTTATTATGTATTCATTTCGCCTTGAAAACAGATCACAGACCTCTTTTAGCTATTTTTGGCCAATACAAAGACATTCCAGTGATGGCCGCATCACGAATGCAACGATGGGCCTTCACACTTTCGGGATTTGACTATGAAATAAAATATTTTATGTAAAGGGCACTTTTAATCGAGCAGATAGTTTGTCTAGGATGGCTCAATTGGAAGTTTCTGAGGTGAAGTCAGAACCGAATTATATAGGTTATATTGGGTTTATTAATCCTTTGAATTTAAATTATAAAACAATTGGAATCGAAACGAAAAGGGATAACATTTTGTCTAAAGTATTAAGTTGCATTCAAGATGGAACTTTAGAAAAGATGGACAGAAAAGACTTCGAACAATTCAGGACAAGACATTCTGAGCTTACAGTCGAGAGAGATTGCATCATGTGGGGCTATTGAACTGTGATTCCCAGCAAATTGAGGAAAGCTGTGTTGGATTTATTACACCAATCACATTTTGGTATAGTAAAAACCAAATCACTAGCCCGTTCATATATTTGGTGGCCAAGAATGGACCACGATATTGAAAATATGATCAAGAATAGCAATTCGTGTCAGAAGATACAAGCTAGTCCGGAAAAAGCTTCTTTAATTCCTTGGGCGCCCACCGATTCAGCATGGCAAAGAATTCATGTTGATTATGCCGGTCCAGTCAGAGGTTATTATCTTTTGTTGATTGTGGACTCCTTTTCAAAATGGGCTGAAGTCTTCAAGACAAAAGACATAACGTCCTCTTTCACTATCGATAAGCTTCGTGAAGTATTTTGTCGATTTGGTTTGGTCGAAATATTGGTTAGCGACAATGGCAGGCAGTTCACATCACAAGAGTTCAAAAAGTTTATTGATATGAATGGAATTAGACACATTTTCACAGCTCCTGGTCATCCTGCTACCAATGGCCAAGCCGAAAACTTCGTAAAAACTCTAAAAAAATCTTTAGAAGCAACATTGCAGAACGACCACTCTGATTTTGAAGCGATTTTAATTAGATTTCTATTTGATTATCGCACAACGAAGCATTGTGCAACTGGGGAATCGCCAGCAAAATTATTATTTAATAGAGAACTTAGATCGCGGTTTAGTCTATTGAAACCGCCACTCATAAAACAAAATATCGAGAGAGCTCAAGAAATGGCTGTAAAAATTTTTCGAGGTAATCGAGATTTAGATTTTTCGGTTGATCAAAAAGTTTACGCGAGAAATTATAGCGATCTTAGCAAGCCGAGTTGGTCGCCCGCCGTGATAAAGAATAAATTTGGCCCGAGAAATTACACTTGCTTACTAACTCATAATAATCGATACATAAAAAGACATCTGGATCAGATTCGCCCAGCCGCCAGTAAGAATGAAATGCCGAACGACGAATCAAACAATACTTTGGAACCCACAATTTTACCCCATAGTCCTGAATTTTCTACTGATCAGTCCCAGCAGCCGGTCCATGACTCGATGGCAACCGCAGAAGCCGAAGTAAATTTAAGAGAGAGAGTTGGTAGAGCTCCTAGAGTAGCATCAATTAAAGCAAAAGAAAAAATGAAAGAACAAAAGTAAATCAAAGAATGATTAATTTTCTATTATTTAACAATTAAGTATTTGAATTTGTAATATTGCTCAGTAATGAAAATTGAAGATCGATAAGAAGTATTAACTGCCTTTATTGTTTTAGTTTTGAATTAAATTATGCTTCATAAATTGTTTAGATTTTCTTCATCACTCTGAGAATTATTTGTGAAAATTGTAAACAATTTAAGGAAGAGGTTGTTGGATATTGCCAGATGTATTGTAAAATGACGTTTGAATTGTCATATCAATTGTAACCCAAGATGACATTTGCATTTAATAAAACCAGGTGTCGGTCTCTTCCACCACCAACCACCGAAGTGACAACACGTCTTTTTCTCCGCTCCGAATACACTACAGAAACTGTTGCACATTATGCAAAAATAGTAGTTAGTAGTGAAAAAAGTGTAGAATGTATCTGGAAATTTAAAAGTATATATTCCACTTTTATATGGAGCTGTGCATTAAAATGGAGATTAGAAAAACAAAAACAATCCTTTTACAAGTTCATAAAATAACAAGTAACACGGATAAAAAAATTTAATAGATTAATAATTATATTATCTCATCGAACTTGGTTTTCGAAAAATTTTATAGTCGCATTTTTCCAGTAGATAAATACATAACTTGTCACTAAGATAAACATTTATTAGTAAGATAAATAAAACATTTATCAGTAAGATAAATAAAAATAAATTTTCAATTTTACCCTATTTCGCTTTCAAGGCTCTGAAAATGCCAATAGTTAGTTATTCGGACTCATAAATTATGGGTGTACGGACCGCATATCGTGTGAACTGATCAAAATCTTCTACAAAAATGTACATTTTATTAAAAAAATATTTTTTTTTTTGTGTTACAATATTATACGATAATATTTGTAGAAGATAAAATATAGGAATTTAATTACGCCTACACTGTGCTCAAGTGCAATATTTTATGTTTTTAATTTGCCTGATATTGGTCAAATATATTCGATTTGAATTAAATTTCATTGACATGATATCAAGTCAAATTTGGACTAATTTATGAAATTATTTGAATTTTAAATTTTTTGGACACGGTGAAATTGGCAAATTTATACATATTTGACGTGTCTGTTATTAATGGGTTTACAGGCGAAAAAAATCAATAGCAGCGGCAGAATAGTTGAAAAGATAACATTCTAATGTTTTTCGATTTTTAACGAAAAATATACAATAAAAACAGGTGTGAACTTTAAGATAAAAATGAGGTCATGGATTTAATTATGGAATTTAAAATGCAATTCTTTCCCATGTAGGATGTCTAGAGGAATATATAATTAGGAAAATAAATTGATTATGCCATTTTTGGAATAAGGGGGATGGTCGCAAAACCATCGCAGGTAGGTAGCTTGAAATAAGTTGTCGCTGCAAGCTTCTCCAATTTATTTCTAACAAAACCGAAAAATTAATTTAACTGTGAAAAAGCACAATATAATCTACCAGGAAACAGTTAAGAAAACCTGATATACAGAGTATCCCATAAATATTCATACACAATCCGCCGAACGATACCCCATATAATTCTGAGCAAAAAATACAATGAAACGGTTTTTTTTTGATTCTTTAACTCTCTAGCTGCCTTTTCAAATTTTCCATCTCAGATTACTAAATGCGTTTAAACTCAAATAGTTCGCGACCAAAATTACTTAAATAAAAAAAAAATAATCCGATTCCGATACAATTCTGATTTTTCTCCGATTTCGATCTAACTTGTTTGCAATTTGCAATCCGAATCACTAAAACCACCGACGAGCTCGGACGTGTTTCTCCCTTTCTGCAACCGTGCAATTTTAATTTTAATTAACATTTTATCCATTATACCTTTACCTTTGAACTGTGATTGTGTATCAACTTTTGCTGTGTGGTGTAATTTCATTATAAAGCCCCAATCAATTGTGAAAGACCCTATAAACAGTGTCCCCATTTCAATTTAACTGAATTTGTGTTTTGAACAATCGCGAACAATTATGCATGACCCTATAAAAAGTGGCCCTATTTCCCTTTAATTGAAATTGCGTGTGTGTGTCTTTCTGCCTAGTGGTGATAGCGTCGATCATGAGTCATATGTTCTTTGGCCAATTGCTCTGCCTACGACAACAATTTCAAGTTCGTATTGTGCAAAGGCTTTTGTCAGAGAAGACTTCATGGTACATGCATGGACGCTCCCAGAGATTGGTACTCACCATACCTCGCTGATCACTTTATCTGCTCCGATTGCCAGAATACGGAACTGGCTCTAACATCAATGTTCCGTAGTATCGTGGATAATCTTCACACAGATAAAGATGTCATGATTGCAAGACAATCAGCTCAAACTAAAGCCAGCGGTGAGAGTTTTTCCGAAATGGCAAGATGTTTTGACGATTTGATTCACCAAATTTCAAATAATACCCAGATCAATAACATTGAAAAAGTAATGTCGGGCATCGATAAAAAACTCTCGTCGATCGCAGACATTATTAATAATAAAACGCCTAGTGAAACGAACGCTAACAAAATCGTAAAAGACCTAAAGTCGGTATTCTTCGAAAAACTGTATAGCAAAGTGGAGTGCCTAGAGCTTTGCTTCCGTGATATCGCAGAACGAATAAACAGTGCGCCCCCTGTATCTAAATCGCCCTTTAGTGAAAATCCCATTCCCCCACCAGAAAACCCCACCGCGGTAACCAAGTCACCAATCCTAGAACCTCAACTCAACGTTCCTTTGGCTGTGCCTCCGATCGTCCAAGAAACGACCGTCAAGCCAATTTCACGTTTTGGCACACTGTGGTCCCAAGACGAATGGGAGAAACGAATAAAAAGATCAAATCCATTGATAGCTCTGCCCGCAGATGTCGAGAATGCGTAAAAACCAATAACGTATCTCACACAACGTTCTTTGTAAGAGGTGCTCCAAATTTCGCTGACGAATCCTGGTTAAGTGGACTTTTGAAGAGCGAACTATTAATTGATGAATGCATTTGTCAATTGGTATACCTCCGCCACATTAACAATAAAAAAGCTAAAGCCTTCAAGTTGTCCATCCCGGCGCGTTACTATTGGCTCCTACGCAACCACGAACCAAAAGGTAATGAAGCGTATACTTGGAAAGGAATGCAATTTAAAATTTGGCGCACGAAATTTGCATCCTTATCTACGTCAACGAGATTTAAAACAGCGATAATAGATAAGAATATTAGAAATAATGTACTATATAAACCAAACAAACTTCCTAAGACTAAATCTGGTTCTAACTCTAACTTAAATCCCACTTTACTAAAAAAAAGATAGTCCCCCAAGCTATAACTCTGCTTCTATGCCTATCTCTGAAACTATCCCACATAAATCAACCCCCGTGAATATTAGTGTCAATTCCCTGTCTAGTAAATCTTATCGTCCAATTGGAAATAAAAGCGACAGTCAAGCAGTATCAGCTTCTGTATCAAAATCTTCTGACACAAAGCTTTGCGACCCAAAGAAGCCGCCTGACTCAGGCGAAAATTCGACTGCTCCTAATTATAACAATTTTGTTCGTGGTGATCCCCATATGCCATCCACAACCGGTTCAATAAATATTCCTGACGCCCCCACTAATAATCCAACCGGACCCACTTTTCTTGACCCACTTAAGGTCTAGACACACAGTGTCCGTACCAGGGCAGCGCCGTAGTCGCCCGTATACTGGCGATCTACGGTAAGCGAATTGTACCATACGAGTATAAAACAGTCTACTGGTTCACACTAACCACACGGACAACAGACCGTCACCTGCACGTCACGGGGCGGACCGTGCCCGTTTAGTGAGGCACGGAAAGAAATTGGATACACACATAGCCGAACACGGAGCAGCCGCCGCCGGGTGGGTTGTTGTGTAGCCATCATACGGCGAAGAAAATGTACAATGTTGAATAGATAGACACTAGTGATGGGTAACACAGTAACGAGTCGCTCTTTTTGATCGCCTCAACAGAATGAGCGAAAGATTCGGCACAACGACATAGCCTCCGAGCCGTTCAATTTAAGATTGACACACTGTAAAATGAATACTCAAATTAATTTAAATATTACGTAACACATGGAGACTCAACGCTCATTCAAAATTTCTGATAACATATATGTATGTATGTATTACATTCATATTCATTCACACCCCATCCTAATATCTATCTGAAACTAAAACCATCATTATCTATCTACCAAACCAATCCCACCCATCTAAATATTCCCATCCATTCATAATCGTCTCTATGCAGTATGCAATGCACGCATTGTGTATACACTTATAAATATACAAACAACAATCCATGCTGACTGCAAGCAAATCAAAAATCATATGCTTATGTCGCACCGCACATCCAATTTTCCCCAAATACATACAGAAAACAAACCCAACATTCTAAAACAAAGTAGTCGTCTTGTATCATATCATTATCATCACCTCAAGTTCAACTTGAGATGAAAACGATACCAAACCAACAAACAACCAGACAATTTCCTCTGTATACTGTGGACGCAATGAGAAGTTTCTTAAATTTGAGTTTGAGTTTTTAGCACAATTTGTGCTGTTTTAAAACAGCACACTCAGCACACTCAGCACACTCAGCACACTCAGCACACAGCACACGCTAACACTTCTGTATTTCATTCGCTCTGTACTTTGAGCCATACTGGGCTGTGTCTTGAGTAAAAAACACATTGATTATTTGGGTAATTCAGTACAGAATAGACCCAGATATTTCACTCATAAGCACATATTCCAATCATCACATTCATTTGATTTGGGTCTTTTTCAGCCAGAGAAGAGAGAGAAATAAGGAAATGAAATTGCTAGAGAGAAACGAAGCAATTTTTTGGCAGCATTATTTTGGCCTGGTTCTTCTACTATATGGATCGGGCGGGTGTTCCGGGGAAATGAGATGGAATTGGGGAATGTGAGTTTGGCAGACGGAATGAGGTGGAATTGCTTCAGGGAATTTAGTGTACATAGATTGTGATTAACCTTCCTTATCTCTCTCTTCTCTGTGCATATCCACAGGCTTTATGAAAATGAAAACATTATGAAAAATTTTGAGAAAGCAACAGTCTAGTTCAGAAATGTTAGCCCAGCCGCTGGAGATGTTCATGTTGTTGTTGTTCATGATTGAGGAAGTAAAGGTTAGTGGCTGCATATGCACATATGAATTTTGATTCGTTTTTTTTTTCGACTATAAGGCTTGTAAGGAGTCTTTTCAAAAAAGATAATGAATACTTTCCACTTCTGGCATTTTTTTCAATTTGCTGTAACTAAGACGCAGCGAGGGGCGAAATGCTTGTATTTAACTACAAAACATTTAATATCGTTATATATTAAACGATTGATTTGGAACTTGGTATAACTTAACTATTGTCTACAATATCGTTTATTACATGAGTATGGAAATTTTCTACAAGCAAGTTAATAATAATATATAGCATTAATTTCTATAACTTCGGTTATTTGTCACCTACGCTTCCTTGTTCGAACCTGGGAATTTCACAGCAAGCTAGTTGTATAAATATTTCCTCTCAAATCAGTCATACATCCGCATCCGAAAATTTCTGTAAGGAGTTATCTGCAATGGAAATTTGGGGCGATTTTGACGAAAGAATGTCGAAAATCACATCCGTGTCTAACCCCATTACTGTCGGGATTGCAGAATTAGACAAATATTTGCAGGAGCCATATGTCAAATGAAGCAGCGATCCATTGTTGTGGTGAAAAGAGCGGGAATTGCTTTATCCACGCCTTTTTAAAATTATGAAGAAACGATTATGTGTCATGGCTACATCGGTGCCGTGTGAAAGGATTTTCTCAAAATCAGGACAGATTATTTCGGAGAGAAGGAACAGAATAACATCAAATAAAGTTTGACAGATTATATTTTTGAATTCCAATCTTTAGCTATAAGTTTTATTTAACGTTATTTCCATATACACTTTAATTATAAAAAACTAGAAATAAGTTGATGTATATACATGCATTTCACATAATTACGGGTTTTATTGAATATGTTCCCCAAGTCTATGGATTTGTTCGACTCTTTTTGAACGACTCTTTTTGAACGACTCAGTGGAAAGAGTTAGAGTGTATGTGCTGGCACAGTAGAAAGAGTCAATATGCCCATCACTAATAGACACACGTTTGCACTGCATGCAATTAAAGTCGCTAGGAAGAATCGCGGGAATCGGGGACACATGGGAAACACACGGTTGGTCTCGGTACGGGTACTGTGTGGTTTCGCTTGCAATGTACGGTCATGTGTCCGATATACGGGCGACTACGGCGCTGCCCTGGTACGGGCACTGTGTGTCTAGACCTTTACACCACCGGTTGTTAAACTGACCAAGAACTCAGTCGTTGACCTTGTTCAGATTTCCCTCCGATTTGTTCAAGTTTTGCATCGAGCTTTCGATCTCCTCCAGATACTCGTATATTTGCGATCTGAAGGAAATAGAAAGCTCGCTGAAAATTTTTCGGAATTGAATTGGGTGCAAATCCCAATCAAATCGCAGGGAAATCTGAAACCATATCGGCTCGGAATCGAATTGTATCGTCTAACATTCTAACATTCGCGGACGGCCCTAAGCGAAGTTTTTCCTGGTTGAAGCCAATATTTCCCTGGTCAATGTATGGATTTGACAGGGAAATTTTGGCTTCTACCAGGGAAAATTTGACTTTGGACCGTCCGTCAATGTCCAGCATATGAACACCTTTGGAATAAAGTATTAGCTGCAATTGAACTTCCATTTGGGCGTTCTTTCGTAGTTTTTGAGTTAATGCGCTTTTAGTTATGTGATATTGACAATTGGCAAACAAAAATGTAAATACCAGTACCAGCTAAAGGAGTAGAAATCAACAATATACCTTCTATTTTTTGCTCTGAATCGTTTGTCGAGATATAAACATTTTAATAATGACGGACGCTTAATCGTTGAAGACAACCTTGTTTCGATCAATAACCTCCTGAAATTAAAGTAGCGGACAAAGAAGTTCAGACAGTTAGTTTCAACGAAGTAAAATTTAGAACACATTTTTCTAGTAAATATATTCATCATTTTCGCGTACGTCTCAGATAGCTTCACGCGACAAGTGCTTTCAAATGGAATAAAAACTGAGTATATGCCAATCTAAATAAAATGTCCGAATGTGATAAGGCCACTATTTTGAAGATGCGGGCTGAAAACTTGAGTAACATAAAAGTCTAGTCCCCCATCCTTCGGTGAGTTTTAAAGAAATTCTGCAAAAACCGGATCAACGCAGCGGAAAGACGGCTCCGGACTGGTAAAAAGGACCACTTCAAAGAAGGATCTTCTCCTGAAATGGATGACCCTATAGAACCGGTTCAAAACTGCTGAGGATATCCGTTGCAAGTGTTTATTGAGCTGATGGACCCGAAATTATCACTCGAACGGTACGGCGCCGCCGGGTTATGTGCTCGAGAACAAGCCAAAATCCCCGCTTCATATTAAAAATGCGCAAAAACGTCTGCAACGGACTAAGCAGCACTTGACTTCGACCAGGGAGGATTAAAGGAAGTTGATCTTTTCGGATAAGTCAAAAACGAACCTCTTCGGATTAGATGGAATGTCCTACGTCCGGCGAGGACTCGGTGAGCGCTATAGCAATGAATGTATTAGACGTGCCGTGAGGGAGGACAACTTCGTCTACCTGGCCAGCATTGTTGCCGAAAATGGTGGTATCGAGCAGAACATCGGTCGTCGTGTCAACCAGGCTAAATGCGCATACGGTAAGCTGTGCAAAATCTGGCAAATCAGTTATCTCAGCATCAAGATCAAGCTGGGCCTGTTTCGCTCCCTGGTACTGTACTCTGTGCTTTTGTATGGGAGCAGTATATGGAAAGTTTCCGTAAGTGTTATCAGAAAGCTGCATGTTTTCCCCAACTCGTCGAATTCTAAGAATATTCGGGCCGAAACAATATCGAATGAAGAGGTAAGTCAGCGTACGGGAATTGATACGCAGGCGAAAATGGCAGTGGATAGGTCATACATTGTGGAAGAATGATAAATCCATTACTTTGCATGCCATAAAATGGAACCCCATTTCCAACCAAGGCCGACCAAGAGGGGCTCCTAGAATCATATGGCGTCGATCTGTGGCAAAGAAGTGTAGGGTGCTGGGTAAGTCTTTTAGGGAGTTGCACTCCATTGTCCAGAACAGAGTACGATGGCGCGCAGGAGTGGTTAACGCGCTATGCCCCACTAGGGGTTAAGGCAAGGTAGTATGCAGGTTGATAAATACCTTGGGTATCCCAACGGACCCGTTTGTTGTCTAAGTGTGCTGTGACAATTCATGGCAGCCCCTCTAAACGAACTTAACCTACCATGCTACGAGCATATTCGAGCGGTTGTCTCGCCGGTCTTCAGTCGAAGCAACGGGCGAGTACTTTGAAGTGATAAAAGTTGATAAATTATAGTTGGGACGAGCGTCATACTGACCAGTCACAGTCTTCATATCCGATGAAGTGCTCTAAAATAATTCGTTCTTCACATGTTCCGCTTTTAGAAAAAACAAAAAACAAAAAAGGAGTATTTTACTTTACTTCGAACGCCCATAGTCTGACTTGAAATTCGAAAATATAATTTCTTTGAAATTGAGCAAAGATAATAGAATGATTATCAAGGGCAATTCAAATTTAATTTTAAGTTTAGACCTTCGACAATTCTTTGAATCTTAATATGAATTTCAATATCTGTTTCCCTTTTGTTAGTTTCCAGAGAAAAATCCAATTGCCAAATTATATTTCTAGTTGCATTAGACGTCAATATTTATCCAAAAATAAATCAATTTGAAGCTTAGCAAGTGTATAATTTAACTAATCAAACATTGTTTTATGATACAAAAAAAAAGTTTACAGATTTCCTCAAATCACCGCGGCACTGCTCCGGAAAAGAAATTTTAATGAAAATGTTTTAAATATCACGCTATTTTAAAAGGGTCAAAATTACAAGTTCTCTTATCTGATAAATTTAAAGAGTCCAAAAAATTTTCAATAAATAATAATTAATTGCAAATTGAAATATCTGTCAAGGTTTTGTTCTGATTTGTGTAATTAAAAATTAATAGCAGGAGTCGATTTCGCTCCGGAGCATATCCATAAATTATTCTGTTAAAATACAGAAAAGATCATTACCATTTTAGTTGTAATTATACTCGTAATATGTACGCTATTTGATCTTATCTTTACATCTTTCTTAGTTTTTATTTATAGAATAGTATATGATTTTCTGATCTTTTGCGTAAAATTACAATAATATTAAATATTCCGGAGAATCATCGGTATATTGTTTGTCACTGTATCGCACCCATAAAATTCGCATGGTAATCTATGATCATTTATTCAAGACGGAAAGAACGCACACCTGTTTAAACGCTCTTTGTTGATTCAACAGCAAATTTGTGGTGTTGGCCGAAGATGCATATTTTAAAGATTTCTTTTAATGACTGTGGGCAGGAAAAAAACTAATATGACACTATGTATTTCCCAAATCCATAATTAATAGTATTATATTTGTATCTGAATATTTTCAAGCTAAAAATAGAAATGCAATAAACGATTAATAGTATACTCGGGTATTTTAAGAATTTGGAAATTTTAAATGGATAACCCGTTAATACGATGATAATATTTTATGCACTTATGCTAATTTTAAAGATTTGAAAAAGAAGACTCTGCTATTATTTATTATCATATTATATCTTGATAGTCCGGTTCGTAAATAATTAACGCGCTCGGTGGCCGTGGTTGTTCGGTCCCCGCTCTATGATACTAATCTAGAGCTCGGAGTTCGAATCTCGGTGCGATCAAAAACTGCCTATGTATGGTATAGAACTCTCACAGTGCTAGCAACTGCACTTCCGAAAAGTAGATATGCTATCGAAACGTCAACAAGGCATAGAAATGCTGAAGATGTTGACGTGCCCATGCCTTTGGAGGGGTCAAGGCAATTAACAAATAATTATGGAAAAAATGCAGTTTGCGCTTAAGCATCTCGTATCTGAAAAATATTTTTATCGCAAACTACAGGGATAACTGTGTAGTTAACGTGGTTTACTCCTAGCACGCACTGCGAATTTTTGAAAAGATTCTTTTGCGTCTCGCCAGAATTCGTCGTGAATGTCGCTTGCCTTGACTCATTAGGCCATATGAATAAAAGTGAAATATCTTGAGCCTTTGAGCGAGTAAATACTCGCTTAGCGCTTAGCTCAAATTTGACTATTTTTGAATAAAAACTCACATTGGCATGATAAAACTTTAACGAAATAAAAGGAGCATTAGTGAGTACAGTCAAACCTGTCTAATTGGACCACTGACGGGACTGAACAAAATTGGTCCGATTGGCAGGTGGTCCGATTACAAAGGGATACAAAAATTATATGTTTAATACATATTAGGAAAATCATACGCAATATACTATGTAGATGGGGGGCAAAGACCTTTTCCATAGTCCTCCGCGTGGGCGCCCCCTGGTAACGGCAGTGTATCAATTCGCTGACGGCCAATGTCTTAGCGATAAGACAGTTTGGAAAAGGCAGATAGCTGTAGCCTGAATGGCTGACGAACACCTAAGCGTCTCAGGTTTAGTAGGATGGAATGACTTGCGTAGTTGGACCTTCTACATAGTTGTGCGGGCTCCAGCACGTTTATTAAACCATCTGAAGCAGCTATCTTCGAGGCCATCCCCTGAATGGGGTTAAGCGACGTGCTGACAACTCGTCCTTGTAAAAACCACTCCATGTCAAGAAACCTGGAACAAAAGCCTCGGATTGGACGGATCAACAACGACGACCACGCAAACGAATAAAGGATTATTCTTTCGGATCCTGGAATGTACGCTCCCTGAACAAACCGGGGGCCGAGAAGGCCCTCCTTCAACAGGTCGAAAAGTACAAACTGAGCATTACTGCAGTCCAGGAAACAAATTGGCTTGGCAGCGAGATTAATGACAAGAAATCGCACACAATTTTTACAAGTGGCAAACCATCGGGCCGCAAGGAGTTTGGAGTAGCATTTATAGTGAACAATCGCCTCAAACCGCATATTACTGACTTCAAACCGATAAATGAACGGCTGTGTGCGATTCGCATCAAGACTCGATTCTTCAATCTCTGGCTCATCAATGTGCACGCCGCCACTGAAGTTAAAGAAGACGCAGACGAGTTCTACGCCCGCCTTGAGACTCTATTCGACTCACTTCCAACAAACGACGTCAAATTGCTGCTGGGAGACTTTAACGCGAAAGTCGGAAATGAAAGTTGGCACCGGGGGACCACTGGAGGCCACAGCCTCCATGAAGAATGTAACGATAACGGCCAGCGACTTATCGACTTTGCCTACAGCAGGAATCTAGTCGTAAGTCCTACGTGCTTCCCGCATCGACGCATTCACAAGCAGACCTGGAAGTCTCCAGACGCACATACCGTCAACCAAATTGACCACGTCCTCATTTGGAGGAGATGGGCGTCTAGTGTCATGGATGTCCGCTCCTATCGAGGAGCAAACTGCGACTCAGATCATCACTTGGTGAAGACGACCTACAGATGTAGAATTTCCTCGGTGCACCAAGCAAGAATCAGCCCTCCCAAAATCTTTGCGGTTGATAGGCTTTTGAGTGATGCTACAGCGGTGGCGTATACTACCGCCCTTGAGGAAAAACTATCACCTATGCTACACAACATCAGCAACACAGGCGTCCATGGGTTCTGGGAAGAACCATCAATGTGGGGGACCTCAACATCGAGTTCGTGAACAACTTCATTTACCTGGGTTGCAACTTGTCAAGGGACGCCAACGAAACTGACGAAATCAAGCGACGGATACAGTTAGCTAATAAGACTTTTTTCTCGGTTCTCCCCATAATTAAATCGAAGCATGTGCACAGAAACACGAAGCTCCGCGTGTACAAAACCATTATACGACCAGTGCTATGCTATGGCTGCGAAGCATGGACCCTAACTCAAGCCTCCGAAAACATGCTAGACACTTTTGAACGTAAGGTTCTACGGCGAATTTTCGGGGCTGTTTGCGATCGAGATGGATGGCGCATCCGGTACAACCATGAGTTGTATGAAATGTACGATGAGCTGCAAGTCTCGAAAATCGTCAAACTACAACGACTTCAATGGGCAGGGCATGTACAAAGAATGGACGATGATCGCATGCCTAAGAGAGTAATGAATGCAGAACGAGTCGACGGAGCGAGACTGCGAGGACGACCGAGATCTCGTTGGGAGAGCTCAGTAGGTGTGGACGCCGCGCAGCTGCTGGGCTCCCAAAATTGGAGGACGCGGTCACGTGACCGAGATAATTGGAGGACAATGATCCAGGCGGCCAAGGCCCGACGTCGGGCTGTCGCGCCACGATGATGATGATGATACTATGTAGATATGTATTCTTCTTCTACACATAGAAATAATACAAAATCAAACTCAAATTATGCATGACCAAAAAAATCGGTTATTTTTTTCTGACACTTGTTCTTTTGAATAATAGCATTTGTGAGACTTTGGTTACTTTTTTCCAAATTGATCCAAAGTTCACCTAAGCCGTTGTTAATTACAAAAAATTTAAAACGATTTAAAGCACTAGCTGCCTCGTGATAATCCATTGTAGCTGAATCGTCCTTATCGTCAGCTTCATCATCGTCGAAAATATGGAGGATTTCACCTGCTTCATTCGTAGTTTCGAGTGAATTGAGAAATTAATTTTCCTAATTGTAGGACCATGGTTAGAATGTCAAAATGTCATCACCCATATTAACGAAGTCTTCAGGAATCGTTTCGTCGGCTACAAAATCTACGCCAGATTCGGGTGACGATAAACGTGACGAAAAATGAAATCCACTATGTTTGAAACAATTTTTAATTGTATTTTAGTTTCGCTTACTTTGTTCCATGCAGTCTTCAACCAAAAACAAGCATCTAGGACCTTAATAGACTTAGTCAATACTTTAGCAGAAGCAGCCTCATCGATTGCTTCTATTAAATGACGCATGCAAAGTTTGCGATAGTGCATTTTAAGACTTCTTATGATCCCTTGATCAATTGGCTGTAGCGAACAGGTGGTGTTCGGTGGGAAAAATGCGAACTTGACGTTGGGTAGGTGAATGTTAATGTGACAACGCGCGTTATCAAGAAATAGTATAACATTTCGTTTCTGCTGTCCAATTTTTTTGTCGAATTGCACCATAAACTCTTCAAAAAATTGTGAAGTCATCCAGGCTGTTCTGTTATTTCGCCAGGTTATCCCTAATAACGACTCTACGTCGATGTTCTTAAACGCTCGAGGCTTGCGTGCATTACCTATGAAACGGATTTAAGAATAAGAACACTGACTATTGATAAATTTTAAATATTTTACCTATGATTAATAAAGGTTCTTTTTCGCCTAGAGCATTGCAGAGCACAGCAACCGTCAGCCTCTCTTTCGCCAATTTCCCACCAATGCACTTTTCGTTCTTCAAGTGCAATGTCTTCTCTGGCATTGCTTTATAAAATAAGCCAGTCTCATCAAGATTATAAATGTCCTTCAACTCATATCCGACACAAATTTTGAAAGGTTTCCTTTAAACTGCTCAACTAAATCCGAAGGGACATCTTTGGCTTCACCATTAATGGTTTTGAAAACGATATTGTGACGTCCCTTGAAACACTCAAGCCATCCGTTCGACGCTGTGAAATCGACGATATGCAATTTCTCGGCAATTTGTTGTGCTTTGTGTTGCAAGCTTACTCCAGATATAGGTAACCTTTTTGTCTACCCAGACAAAACCACCTGTAAGCCGCACTATCAATCGTTTCGTATGAACGCCCGGCGTTGATCCGTTTTCGTTTCAAATTTTCAAAATTTTCCAAGCTATTTCTTATTTTATCGCACGATACCAAGATCCTATGGACTTGGCTTTTACTGATACGAAATTCTTCAGCTATCTTTCTTTCTGACCAATGTTTCTCCTCAGATGCTTTTATCACCTCAATCTTTTTTTCGATGGTTAACTCGGAATAAACGCGTTTTGCCATTTTTCACGAAAAAATGCACCCTTACACTAATTAATCACAAGAATACAATACCTAATTCGATTTAAATACGTGATTATCAAACAAACGGACAGAAAACGAGATTTTTCCTGTACACACATGAACATATTGTACATCATTTACTCTACAATGAAAAAAGTCTGTTGGTCCGATTGAGGAGGTTTTCGAAGTACATACATATTTACTTGAACAGTGTTGAGTCTAGGTGCATGCTATATAGATGAATGAAATTTGTGTGTTTATTGAGTTTTGTGGCCATTAAACGTGAAGAAAAAATAAAAATTAACTGAAATTTAATGCCGTTGCCTTCAGTTGCTTACTTTAGTTTGTTTGACGTTTCATATCCTTCGGTTAAAATATATAAAAAGCGGCAAACCAACACTAATTACACAAAATTTGTGTAAATGAACTTCCTCTTTAACAAAAATGACAATGCGCGCATTACTAAAAAGGAAGATAGAAAACTAAGCGAGAACACTGAAATAGGAGGTCAATAGCAGCCAACATTTTCCCCTAACATTCAAAATTTATTCCGTGAAAATCGGGTAAGAAGTGCACGGAATACAAGAGTAGCTCTCTAAACTGTAGCAAGCAGTTATTCTCGAAGTGTAATCAATCTAACCCAGTTATATATGGCACGTTTGCGAGGGCTCAAAGGAAAATGGCAATCGATTAAAAATGGGCATAACAAAAAAATCGGGTCGGAGTAAAAACCAAGATGGATGGGTCCGATGTTGAAGTGTACGCAGATTAATCTACATAAGTCGCGCTAGCTGCGCCTCGGATAATCTGCAAATTCTCCTAGGGGAAGAGGATATTGACATTGGACTCATACAAGAACCATGTATAAGGGACCTTACGGTTAAGGGCCTTGATGGCGACAATTACAATTTATTTTACACCAGCAGTGACCAGGTAAGGCCTAGAAGCTGTATTCTAGCAAAGAAACACATCAACGCCTTTCTGTGTCCAGGTTTCAGTACATCCGACCTAACGGTGGTAAAGGTGGAAACAGCTGATGGATGGGCTATCTACATTTCCTCCATATATATGGCCCAGGATAGGACAGCACCCACCGAAGAACTACTCCTACTAACCAAGGAAGTGGCGGCAATGAAATCAAGCCTGCTCGTTGGAGGGGATGCCAATGCCAGACACACCTTGTGGGGAAGTACCACGACAAACGAAAGAGGTAAGTCACTTTTTGAATATATCCTTGATAACAACCTTATCGTGTGTAACAGGGGTAGTACACCAACCTTCACGTTCCCAAGTACGGACAATTTCCGGGGTTGTGAGGAGGTTCTGGATGTCACTTTGACCACCAACAGTGTAAACTTTAGAGTTGAGGACAGGAAAGTCTCCAGTCTGAAGTCTTTCTTGGACCACAGCTGGATTCTCTTTGCGCTGGATCTCAAGGTGAGGCAGCCGAAGCTGATTAGGAATCCCAGAAGAACTGACTGGAAAAAATGGTAGAGTTTTTTTGGATCGCTGATTGCGAATCTATTCAAAAAAAAAAACGGTCGATCCAAAATGTCAACACTTTTTTTCAAAACACGGCCAATCAATCTTGCTGGAAGAAACTAATAGAGGGTGATTTGGGTCGCTGATTGCGAATCCAAAGTCAAAATTATCAAAATTCATGGATCCTAAACGGTAACTCTTTTTTTTAATCGCGCTTTCTTGCTAAAAAAAAATGGTACGGGGTTTTCGGGTCGCTGCTGTTGCGAATCTAAACTGAAGTTGCTAAAAACAAACAAAGTTTGGGATCCAGAATTGTAACACTTTTTTCAAAAACACTTGCAATTTGGTTAAAAATAACTGGTTGTGGGGTATTTAGGTCGCTGATTGCGAATCTGAAGCATAAGTTACAAACTTCAAAATGGGGGATCCAGAATTGCAATCCCTTTTTTTTAAGACAACCTATATTGCTGGAAGGAACTAGTAGGGGTTTTCTGGAGCGCTCTTTGCGAATTTGTTAAAGTTAAAATTGCATAAAATTGAAAACAAAATGGGGATTCTCAACGGTAACACTTTCTTTCAAAAACATGGCCAATCTCGCTGGAAAAAAAATTAATAATAAGTTGCTTCGGTCGCTGATTGCGAATCTTGCAGTTGCAAAATACAAGATGGTGGATCCAGAATTGCAACACCTTTTTAAAAAAGCGGGGCGAATTTTGCTGGAAGAAACTACCAGGGAGTTGTTTGGGTAGTTGATGTCAAGTCTGAAGTCAAAGAAATAAAAACAAAATATGGATCCTGAGCGGGGGTGATTTGGGTCGCTGACTGCGAATCCAAAGTCAAAATTGTCAAAATTTAAAACCGATTTTTTCAATCTTTTTAATCGCGCTTTCTTGCTAAAAAAAATGGTACGGGGTTTTCGGGTCGCTGCTGTTGCGAATCTAAACTCAAGTTTCTAAAACGAACAAAGTGGAGAATCCAGAATGGTAACACCTTTTTCAAAAGCACGGCAAAACTTACTGGAGGAAATAGGGATTTTTGTCGGTCGCTGATAACAGATAAGAAGCCAAATTTTCAAAAAGGTAGCGGATCCAGATTAGTTATGTACAATCATGAAAAAATGTCAGCATGTCAGCATTCAGCAACTGCATGTACAATGTGCTTTCAAATTCTATCATGATAACCCTCTCGAAAAGATCCCAAACGAACGTAAAGTTAAAAAATACTTTTCTAAAATAAATATTGGTCGTATTATAAGTGTAAGTTCAATCAAATGAGAATCGAATCAATCCATCCCATTTCACAAACATAGGGTAGGTCCACCGACCTAGTTTTTCGGACCTTGGTTATCATATCAGGTCCGATCCGATCCGCGAAATTTGAGGATCATACCATGACTATTGTTTCCGTAGGTACTGATTCTTTGTTTGCACGTACTTTGTATCGCTTGCACTTACTTTATTTGCGATGTGTACGTACATATATGTGCGCGTATATTTTGTGTGAGCTGATAGTGTAACATATGAGCATACTGTATGTGCAAGATTTGCACTAATAGGCTAACACTGCATTCCTTGCCGTAATTCACTCATAAAATCTGTAAGCTGCTGAGCACATGAACAATAGAAAAATGCAATACTGTGTAAAGAAATTTTTTTAAGTTACTTTGAAGGACAACCCTGGCAAACAAAAAGGTATCCAGGGCTCCTCCGCGCTTCGTCTGGTCATCGAAGATGCTCCAAATGCCGGCAATTCAAAGCATTTATGGAGGTTTTAAATACGCGGCTAAACCACAACAGACAAACACAAAGGCAGGACTGCCTTGTTAAACTGAATCTAAAAGGAAAAACTACTCTATAGGAAGGATGGGGGTGCTACAGAGGAAAGCACAGCTACTTGAAGGGAAAATACGTGAAGTAAAGTGGCTAAGTCCTAAGACTTAGAGCAATTAGCCTTAATGTGCTTGTGGGGATACAAATCGGTGGAAGGGCCAAAAAGGAACTAGATGAGGTCCTTCTTAGTCCTGTTCTTTACCAGAAATGGGCCCCACGTTGGGCGCCAAATATGTAACGGACGGTTTGGTGAGCATCCGAAGATGCCCGTAGGGACGGAGGCTAAGGTAGAATATGACCGTGTAGGTCGGGTTATGCCATCTGGCGAAGAAAAAGGCCCCTCAACGAGCTTGCTGCAGCTCAGTTCGGGAGATGTGGGCTGGGTTTTCGCCGCTCGTTGCCCCTGTCCTTTACGTATTAACGAAAATTCATAGGCCTGGGGAAGAGAACACAAACAGGGGAGTTAAAAATGGGGAATAAAGAAAATAGTCGATAAGGATGGAATGTTTGATGGACGGATGAGACGCCCACACGGTCGCACCTGGGTCCGGGTGTAATGGGATCCTCGGCCTCTGGTTTCGTACCACCAACAGATCACTACTCATCCGGTGCTGCTTCGATCTGCTGGTGGGAGCAGCACTACCAGACCATAATATGGTTCGTTACAGGTGGTTCATTACAGCATATACATGTGAGCAAACTCAAGTACGAAGCATATTTTGCGCATACATTTTTGAGCAAATGTATGTGCATTGCAGATTTAGTGGAATCTTTGCTTAAGGTTGAAATTTTTATGGTGTAATGTGATGTAGTCGGATAGTGAAAAATCGGCATTGCATCAAAAAATATCGTGCGGAAGGGTGAGGTGAAATGAAGGTTGCCTTATAAGCTTATTTGCAGTGCGTATCATTTCAAATCGCAACGTCTCGACCAAAAAACAGAGCTGAATTAATTTGAATAAATTCTTAATATCATCATTATTATTATTATTTTTTTGTCTGATTCTATAAACAATTTATCTAACAACTGATATCCTTCTACAATTCAAAACAATAAACTTAAATTTTTATCAGATACAAGTCTAAACATAATTTTCAATAATTAACTTATGATATCATCATCCGTCTTTAGTATGGATCGAAACAAGGTAGAAAATATTGAATCCAGCTATTATCATGAATAAAACATAATTTTCCAAATTGCATTCATGTTTCTGTTATTAATGTTGGTGGCTACCAAGAAATATGTATATTAAGGTGGGTTTTTAAATATTTTACATATACATATGAAAGCCTCAAGTTATTCGCTATTCTACTTTTCAACAAGTTCGCTAGGCCTATTCAAGAAATACGCCTCGAAATATACGACGAAAGATTTCTAATTTTTTAATATCGTTTATGGATTTCATTAATCATTGATTTACGTTTATACTGGCCGTTGAGTCTTTTTTTAGAAAGTTTAATGAACTTCTTTATTATAATAGTCTCATTTGTCACGACTTTTATTATATTCAGGTTTAGAACGTTAGTTTTTGCTGATGATATACGGGCGGTTCTTACGTACGTCACAGACCTAACTTTTGCTAATCTCTATACCTATTCATTCACTACAAATTTTTTGAAATGGAAGGAGATTTGATTTGTCAAATGATTGTTAATCATTTAGTTTTGATTTGTAGGCTATGTGCATATCTTCATTTGAGTTTGAATTTTTGACTACTATACTATTATTTGCCCTAACCCCCAATGAGGCATAACGCGTCAACTACTGGCAATGGGCTTAGTTGATTTTACGTTAGCATAAACTGGTTTCGAATGACGCATGTTGCTGGCATGCACCTCCTGCCATTTAGCCGCATAATTACGACAAGCCGGGATAGATTGTGGCTTATCTTTACGCCCCACATCACTGGGGTGGGCGGGATTCAAACTCTCGATCCAGCGAAACATCAGATATGATTATTCACTTTTTGAATACCAAAGTTTACTAACAAGCCGGTCATAGCGCGATCAGTTATATCAAAATATGACGATCTACGGCGAGTATCAAATAGAATAATTAGACATAGGAAACGAAAATTCTCTGACGAGCAGTTGCTGAGCATTAATGAAAGCCTAGCTAATAGAAACACCAGACAAACGTTCAGACTAGTAAACACGATTAAGAATTGCTATCAACCCAGGACTGGCCTCTGTAAGGACAAGGATGGAAACATCATCAGCGATACTGAGAACATCAACAAACGATGGGCGTAAGTCCCATTCGTTAACGACTGGATCGATCATGGGCCCACTATACAACCCCCGAGAGTAGAAGAAGTTGATCTTGCCTTACTCAATTGCCCTAACCCCTTGTGGGGCATAGCGCGTCAACTGTTCCATGTGGCCCAGTTGACGTTTCATTGGCATAAATTGGTTTCAGAGAATGCAGTTGCCAGCATGCACCTCCTGCACATCCATGGCCACGAACGTTGTCGTGGACGGGATTCGAACCCGAAAACGCCGGTAGTCAAACATGAGACTGATGCCTCAACACACTGAGCTACCGGTCGCCCCCCCCCCCAAACCAAACAAGGCGCCGGGTGCAGACGAGATTCCCGTTGAACTGCTAAAATATGATGAAAGGTTTCTATTTAATGCAATACACCAACTGCTTCTGGAGATCTGGGAGGATTGGGAGATCCCAGAAGATTGGTGCAGGATCATCATCTGTCCCTTCCACAAAAAGGGAGATAATTTGCAGTAAAAGAACTACAGAGGCATCTCACTAGCCTGTACGTCCTATAGAATACTGGCGAACATTCTGGAGAATAGAATAAAGCCGTACGCTGCACGAATCATTGGCGAATATCAGGGCGGTTTCGGAGCTGGCGGATCTACAACTGATCAGCTCTCCTTCTTCAAGCAAATTCTGGAAAAGTGCTAGGAATACAAAGTTGACGTGTACCAAATCTTTGTTGATTTTAAGCAAGCATACGACAGTATCGTTCGTGGAGTACTCAATTGGCCTAACCTCTTGTGGGGCATAGTGCGTCAGCTATTAAATATGGCCCAGATGACGTTTCGTTGGCATAAACCAAATTCGTAGCCTACTTGTGGCAAGTGGGGAGATTATGAGGCTATTATTACGCCCCGCTTCACATGGGGAAGACAAAATAAACAAACAAACGTGGACGGGATACGAACCGGAAGTGTCTGTACGCACTGAGCAACCGGTCGCCCAAACATACAACATCATGCTGCAATTTGGTATACCAGTAAAATTAGTACGATTAACATAGATATTACGATTACCAACTCCGTCTCAAAGGTCAGGATCCAAAACAGGCTGACTGACCTCTTTGAAACACGTACTGAAATGAAGCAAGTCGATCGACTGGACTCGATGCTCTTCCAGCTGGTACTTGAACAGACCATACGGGTAATGAATGCAGACCACAGTAGCACACTGCCCTTCAAGTCGACGGAGTTGATAGCGTACGCTGACAACATGAACATTATGTCCCAAAACCTGCCCGAGTCAGAGGGATTTTTTAAAAATCTGGACATGGCTGCAAAAGAAGTTGGACTACGCATTAACCAGCACAAAGCAGAAGTAATGATGCAATCAAGAACAAAGATGCCAGAAAAACCGAACATCAACGTCGGGTAACTCAGCATCGAATTCGTAGACGACTTCATATGTCTGGGTAATAACCTGTCAAAGAACGCCAATGAAACTGACGACATTATGCGGTAGATGCAGATAGCAAGTAAGACTTTCATCTCGGTCCTTCCAATCATTAAATCGAAGCATGTGCACAAAAAGACTTAGCTCCGCATATACGAAACCATCATACGAACTGTGCTATGCTATGGCTGCGAAACTTGGACCCTGACTAAAGTCTCCTAAAACATGATAAACATATTGGAACATAAGGTGCTTCGGCGAATTTTCATAGCAGTTTGCGACCAAAATGGATGGCATATCCGATACAACCAAGAGCTGTACGAACTGTACGATGAGCTGGAAGTTTAGAAATTCGTCAAACTACAACGTCTACAATGGGCAGGGCATGTACAACGAATGAACGATGTTCGCATGCCTATAAAAGTAATGAACGGACAACGAGTCGACGGAGCGAGACTGCCAAGAACAAGACTGGATCTTGAAAACAAGAAGAAGGTTATGTTATGTTTATGAGTTGGGGCCTCTTTACCCATCCGGGGCGCACTGCGACCATAGAGAGGTCTATTGTGCCATAGCCCACATTATTGCAAAAGACCCTCCACCACCTTTACGAAGTGGATTATGTCTTTTGCTGGTGCTTTCCTGATAACTGCAGGGCTCACTGTGACCTGTCCCAAAAACTTGATCCTGGCCCGCGCTATTGCTGGGCATTCACACAAGATATGCATGGTGGTTTCATCGTCTTTCAGTCCCGATAGATAGGCCCATTTTATTTAGGTGATATCTCACCCACTCATGACCCGATAAGTAGCCTACAAGAAGCCTAAGGTCGGCTCTACTCAGGCAAGTAATGCTTTTGTATTTGAAGGGGACCTTATTAGCTCCTTCGATTGACGCAGCCCAGTATTGCTGCCATATCCCCTCAGACCATTTTCCAATTATCATTTTGGCCGAAGTAAGACTTGGACCACAGTAGGGCTCTGGCCCAAGAAGAAGGTCGGAAGAACCTTGCCTTGCAAGCTCATCCGCGATCTCATTTCCCTCGATGCCATGGTGGCCTGGCACCCAACACAAGGAGAATTGGGTTTTTTGAAGCCAGAGTCTGCAGAAGCTCATGGCACTCCTTCACCATCTTCGAAGAGAACCTATGCGAAGAGAGAGCAATTATAGCCGTCTGGCTATCCGAGTAGATAGCAATGTGAGCACCATGGAGTTTCTTGTCTAGAACCACCCTGGCACAGACCTCAATGGCATGGATCTCGGCTTGAAAAACGCTGGGATAAACACCCATTGCGATTGAAATCCTGGTGTTTGGCCCATAGACTCCAGCACCAACTCCCTGTTCGGTTTTAGACCCATCGGTAAACCACCTAATGCACCTAGGATCTTGGCAGGTATCGCCATTGTCCCATTCCGTGCGGTCCGGGATGAGCGCTAAGAATTTTCTGCCCAAACAAACCTCAGTGGTCATGTAATCTAATCTAAAGCAGATCTGCATACCAGGTATTTGATTCAGAATGCTCATATGACCGGCGAGATTTATGTGTATGTCAGTAGATAAGTATACTCTTAAAGCATTAATAGCTGCTGATTCTTGGATAAAAATATGTAGCGGAGTTAATCCAATAACCGCCTCTAGAGCAGATGTTGGGCTAGTACGCATAGCCCCAGTAATACCAAGGCAAGCAAGGCGTTGCAGTTTATTTAGCTTTAGTATGGTTAAAGACTGCTGTCTTAGGCCACCATACAAGCGCAGCGTATGTCACAATGGGGCGCACCAGCATGCAGTAAAGCCATTCAATCATCTTTGGAGTGAGAAGAAGGTTAATTTTTGCATGGGATTTTGAAAAACATCCACTTGTGGTGGAAAAGCAATCCACAGCTTTACTCCGATCCGATGAAATTTTTAAGATTGGAATAAGAGCAAGGTTATTGTGTACGCTAGATTTGGAGGGACACAATGTCCCTTCTTTCCCACCCCCCTTAAAATAAACTGCACTTTAGGCTACAGTTTTACTCCGATTTTGACGAAATTCTGATTTTAGACCTTCAGGTCGGGAAAGTTGCTGCCAATATAAGATTTATAAAGAAAACCTTTCATTTTGCCACTCCTTGAAACAAATCCTCAGTTTTATCTGTAGTCTTACTAAAATTTAGACGAAGTTTTGAACATTGGGCCTTCAGAGTAAAGGAAACTCACTGTCTATATGAGTTTTGGACAACAACCCCATGCCCCCTCCCCCCTAACGTTTAGAAACGAGTTGGGGGTCTTACCTTCTTGTTTAAATTAATTTTTTAATTTGACAAATGAAAAAAAATGTATCAAAAGAAAAAATGTATGCATATTCATTAGTGGGATTCCCTTATAAGCGGACATCTCCATTAAGTGAACAAATTTCCAAGATCCGTAGGTGTACGCTTGAGAGAGAGAGAGAGTAAGAGTACACTGTATACATTATAATAAATCATAAAAAAGTGCACTTACTTTTTAATGATCGCTTTGAATTCAATTGATACAGTAGCAACGCAACGGTTTTATATTGTAAAACGGTTTATAATTGTAAAAAAAAACTCTAAAAGTCACTCAAACATACCTCACGATCTTCCGAAGCCTAACCATATCTCAACTCTCTACCTTCAGTAACATATCACTAAATTAATATCGCAGAAACCAGTATTGTCCCTATCCACTCATATGCAAATTTATAGTCTCAACTGGTTTTGTTTCCCAAAGATATCACAGAGCTTCTTTTTTTGTGTGTGTCCTAATCAGTCATTCAACAAGTCCTTTTCATTCGTTCACCTTCAACTCTTTCTTCCTTCTTCTGCTGTTTTTTTTTTGTTCTCGTCATTACTCGCTTGCATTATTCAACGAGTCCGTCAAATAATCCACGTACAAGGAGTAAGTACTTCGCGATCACTTTTTCTACGATACGTTTGTGTACTTCTGGATTTTTTTCTCACAGTCCGTCACCCTAAGCTGTCCTTCGATTGATGCTGTCTTAGCGCGTCGCGAAGGACAAGAACAAAAAAGCATTAATTCAGAGCACAAAAAAAGGATTCTCCACGAAAGAATAGCACGGAACAAAGGGCACAATGAAAAAAAATGCACCGGTCCAACTAAACTCGCGAAGATGTTTGTACCTTCTTATAATTTATTCGGGTCGGGGAATCTTCATAAATCGCGGCTCGTCCTCGAGGTATGCGCGACTGATGTACCTACGGACATTCTTGGATGAAGAAAAAAATTGTCCCATGATTTGCATATTTGATCTCGCCAACCCTTTAGACAGAGCCCTTGTGGAAGGTCATCATCATTCGTGATTTTTTTTTATCGTGTTACCTCTGGGTATGATAAATACGGAAGAATATTTAAGGATCAAAGGGTATGCATCTCGTTGGTGTTCCTAAGGAAAGGTGCAAAGATTCCACTCATTTGCATGAGACGCTGGGTGAAAGCCAGCGAACCAGTCCATGTTCCCAACAATGCGTAATTAGGAAGGGTATAATGCAACATAATGGATCAGTTGAAAGTTGGCTATCTGTAGATGCGTATCTGAGGAAAAACACGACTCGAACAATCAAAACACAATCATACCTTCATTAAGACGGAACTAAAAAAGAAATGACTGAAACTAGGATTTGATTGATTTTTGAGGCTATTGGATAAGAGTAGTGAAAGTTAATTCAAATGTCGCTAGCGCTACTATCACCAGATACTTTTCAGTAAGCCGTCTATTTGAAAAAAAAAACTAGTAGCTAAGTAGCATCTGGTTGAGATAATGCCCAGAAGTCGAGGAATGCAAAACATTCGTGAATGCCATCATTTCGTAGTTAGACCACAGATTTGTATCTAATGCAGACAGGCCTACAAGTCAAACTCTATCTTACGAATAATAACTGTACATATGGAATCTATTAGCGTAAGAACTGAATATTATTCAATGCACGATCAATCTTCTCTTCATCCGAAATTATATGCAAATCGGAATTAGAAACCGAAATCTATTTAGGACCATCTTATTTACATTCACCGTATGGACTCTCTAATCCTCTTCGTCAATTCATACAAAGTTTCTTTGCCAACAGCTACGCTCAAGTACCGTATAGCATATTGCGATCGGAAAGGTGTGCATTACTGCACATCGTTTCTATAAAATAATAACACCCCAAGAATTCCGCTACCCTCATAATAAGATACCAAGGAATGGTAGAGTTATCTTGCACAACCACGGTCAGGGTCTCAGGTCTCGACTGATTTGATGCGCTCCGACAAATTATGCAAATGTATGTTTGTTTACTGATGGATCGGAACGAAAAACCATTTGTCACCTTAAGATTTGTTCCACTGTCGCTACAGTATCTTTTTGGTCTTGTCATTTTCTTGATGAAATTCTTTTCACTGTATTGTTCGATTATTCTTCGGTCGTCCTAAATACTCGTAGGTTCACCATTTTTATGATTTTCAGGACTCAATTCATTAATAATGTCACTAACGGAATTGCATATGACGATTTCGTGATTGATTAATGATTGTCTCAGCGGAATGATTGGAAAGGAAATTTTTAATTTCGTCACGAATTTCGGAAAAATGGAAGAGCGATATGTTGTGGTCCAAAAGTCTTTAGGACGAAGTAATTTACATGAACGGGTGAACGGAAAACCCTTTCACTTTGGATGAGGCCCAGAACACAACGGTAGGTAATTTTCTTGAGGAAAAATACTCTCACGGATTTTGTTTTGAAGATTAATGCTTTTCTATTGTAGTGCGGAGAAAATCAGTGAGCCATTAGTTAAAAGGATTAAAAATTAAAATTTTGGTTGAAAAGATATTGCCAAGAGCATTGAGTAGAGCGGTTGAATGTGGTCTATACTTGAACTTATTTTGGGAAATACAGAGTAACAGCGGGATGTTATCTATGAATGGAGAAAGGTTGGAGTTTGGCCTGCGTGATGCGGTTCAAATATGCAAGCTGTATAATTATGGGATTATGAATAGACAGATTCGTATGTCACACTGGTCTACTAACATACTCCATACGTGAAAATGAGAAAATCCAAACGTTGTACATTTTTGGTTTGGTATATCATCTAACACCTGGATTACGCTGACGATATTTGTCTTCTCTCAAATATATCGGATCATCTAGTTCAAATGACGGATGCCCTGCACCGCGAAAGTGGCAATGCGGGGCTTAAAATCAATGCTGCCAAAACTAAGTACTTGAGCTTGGATCCAGGAAGACAGAGCGAAATTTGTGTTTTGGGGCAGACGGTGGAAAAAGTGGACAATTTTTGCTACCTCGGAAGCGTAGTTACAGCAGATAGTGGAGCGGATGCTGACGTTCAGTCTCGCATCAATAAGGCTCGGGCAGCTTTTTTCAGTTTAACTCCTTCCTGGCAAAACAACAACATTTCCAGATGTACCAAACTCAGGATCTTCGAAACCAATATAAAATCTGTGCTTCTTTATGGCTGTTCAATTTGGAAAGTGACCAGGGAGATAACAACTAGATTGCAAACTTTCGTGAACCAGTGTCTACGGTGCATCCTGCATATACGCTGGCCGGAGGTCATTTCTAACGACGACCTCCTGTTCATTACTGGCCAGGACAGGATAGGCACCTCTATAAAAAGGCGAAATTGGCAATGGATAGGTCACACACTCCGAAAGGAGCCGGAAAACATTGCTAAACAGGCCCTTGATTGGAACCCACAGGGAACCGAGGCAAGTCGCCGCTTTTGGCGGCTTAGAAACACCTGGAGAAGGTCAGTTGAGGTCGAGGGTAAGTCATTAGGCAAATCGTGGAGACAATTGAAGGCGATGGCGGCGAACAGGACGAGGTGGAAAGTCGGCGTGGTTAATGCCCCACAAGGGGTTGACAGGATCCAAAGAGATATCATCTAATGGAGGATCTGGGTTCACTGAATAAACAATTTAGTTCTCACGTTAAAAACCAGAGCAAGCACATTAAAAAAAGTGCTAAATACTTTCCTGATTTCATCATAGGATTCCGTTGTGATGTGCCTGGAATTTTAGGACAGGCTATTTTGGATCATCTAAGGATATTAGCTATATGAGCCCATGATTCTGAAAATGGCCTAAGTCGTACATTTTTCATTTTGAGATATTCAAAGGTTTGCATTTGATCAAATTAAAAAATATTTTTGTACTAGAATATTTTAGGAAATATTTACTGCTATGAAGAATTTTTAACTGATTTTTTGAAGAAGAAATTAATGAAACTAGAACCCTTTCAGGAAATAATGATGCAAGCGTTAAGTTTTCCGACAATGGAAAATGGTTTAAATTAGCGCTGAGTCAGCTCCTAGAAGCGATTTATGCTGCATGTTGACTTGTCGTAGAAACCCTTGCGCTGAGCTATGCGCTGAGGCTAAGAGCTTTCACTTTTGGTCAGCATAAAATTTACTCGCTTTTCTGGTTCAGCGCATTTGCGACAATTGTCAAACTTCGATTTTAACCTCGGTTGTGTTGTGTATGGTTGATAATCGTGTTTTTAACGTAATTGTTAAACTTTATTGTGGGAAAGCAAGTTGTTACCGTATCTTGTGTGTCACCTGGGACTCAGGGTCAAAGCAAGAATTTTCGAGTTTTCTGTCTAATGCCAGACTGAACATGGCATTTGACAAATGAGACAGCCGGCATGCCGTTTCTTAAACACGAAAATAATCACAATGTGCTGCTCAGCAATTGTGAAGCGCCGACTCAGGGATTTTTTTAGGAACGCAGCCATTGTGCTCCTAAGAAAAACTACTGAATGTATACAGTTATTTCAGTTGCGTAACTGTCAGTTTTCCATGGAACACAAGAGGCTAGTCAATATCCTTTTGATTTTCTTTTTCTCGTAGTTATTTATTAAATTAAAAAATTAAAATAAAATTACAACGGGTTAGGGTAGGGTAAGTCGAGCTGCAAAAAAAAAAAACGATCGAGGACAGCTATTCATATTTAATTTTTAAATGTCATTTTGTCTACCCTGATTGGCGTGAAAGTCTGCAATTCCTTCCAGAATTCGTTCATGTGACGAGCAATTATGAATACGGCCGCCTAAATTACAAATAAACTGTACTAATTGACAGAACCGGTCAAAGGCTAAGGCGAAGCAGGCGGTAGCCTAGGGCGCCGACTCCAAAAGGACGCCAAGAGGAAAGCCGGGCTTGAGAGCGAATTGTATCAATTTAGAGCTGAATATAATTCCATTTAGTTATAAATATTTCGCGATTCATCCGATTGAATGTGATTCTCACAGTTCAAATTGACACGTGCAAACGATTAAATTCGGAATCTTGGGCTTCATTCTCCAGTGGGGTAGTGACCCACCGACAGGCCCGACTCTACCATATGTGCAGACTGTGCATTTGAACATGATGTCATTCTGCAGGGGCGCGAAATCTCCAATCAAATTAATTAAACGTTACATTATAAAAATGAAAAGGTGCCCGGTAGGTCTAAAGAATTTTGTTTTTTTTTTTGTCTTGTAACTAGCGGCAATGCGTACCTGTTCAATTGCCTATTTCAGTCGCAATGACCAGATAAGATCCCACAGACCCCACATTGGGCGCGCAATATTTTCGAGCTTTTGCGGTCATTTTTCAGGTAAATTTTCACTGCTCGGTGGGATAAAAAACCGCAAGGTAGCTTTAAGTTCTTAAACGCTTTCGGGTTTTGCGCCTTTGACTAACAGCACTAAGCGCCTAGTCGATGCAGTTGGCACCGTCACATTCGATTTTATAAATTTAAATTCTGCAGTTCGTTTGCCCATCGTAGGCCCACGTTTGCCCAGGAAAAATTTCGTTTGCCCACCCTTACAAAAAAAGTCATTAACAAAATACTTTTTTTCAAAATGAAAAAAAAACCGCGAAATTTTTTTTTTACCAAATTGGGAATTTTTTTCGCTATTTCGTTTGCCCAACCTTAGCCCAGGCTTGCCCACCCAAAATTTACGTTTGACCACTTCTCAATTTTTTTTTATCAAAAAAATAAATTTTTTATCCCACATTGAGCGCTACATTAAACACCCTCACGACGATAATATTTAATGTAAATTGCTTAGCCCGTTAGCCCATTATAAGCCCTTGTTTGTCCAGTAAAAATTTTCGGTAGTCCATTCTTGCAGAAAAAGTTAAAAGTTTTAGGTTGGGAATACTTATACTGTTAATTTGGCTCCTTAAAGATAATTTGGCAGTGCAAGCTGGGCAGTTCATTTGCACATCATGGATTATCGTTTGCCCAGGAAAAAGTTTCGTTTGCCCACCCTTGCAAAGAAAAGTTATAAGAAAACTAAATTTTTTTGGTTGGGAATATTTATATCCTTAATTTTGCTCCTTAAAGGCTAATTTTGTAGGGCAAACTAAACAGTTCGGTTGCCCATCGTGGTTTATTTTTTGCCCAGGAGAAAGTTTCGTTTTCCCAACCTTGCAAAAAAAAAGTTATTAGCAGACAATTTTTTTTAGGTTGGTAATACTTATAGCGTTAATTTGGCTCCTTAACGGATAATTTTGTAGTGCAAGCTGGGCAGTTTATTTGATCATCGCGGATTATTGTCTGCCCAGGAAAAAGTTTCGTTTGCCCACCCTTGCAAAACAAGTTATTAGAAAACTAAGTTTTTTTGGTTGGGAACGTTTATATCCTGAATTTTACTCCTTAAAGGATAATTTTGTAGTGCAAACTAAACAGTTCGGTTGTCCATCGTGGATTATCGTTTGCCCAGAAAAAAAGGTTTGTTTGCCCACTCTTGCAAAAGAAGTTATTAGAAAACTAAATTTTTTTTAATTATCCTTTAAGGAGCCAAATTAACGGTATAAGTATTCCCAACCTAAAAGAAATAGTCTGCTAGTAACTTTTTCTGCAAGGTTGGACAAACGATAATCCACGATGGGCAACCGAACTGCTCAGTTTGCACTACAAACTACAAATTAAGGAAATAAGTATTCCCAACCTGGAAAAATTTAGTCTGCTAATAACTTTTTGTGCAAGGTTGGGCAGGCGAAACTTCTTCCTGGGCAAGCCATGTTCCACAATGAGCAAAAGAGCTGCCCAGCTTGCGACTACAAATTGTCCTTTAAGGAGCCAAAGTGTGAAAAGTGGCGCCCAAGTGGGATCAAAATACTTACTTTTTTTATAAAAAAAAAGTTGGAGGGATGGGCAAACGAAACCTTTTCCTGGGCAACCGTACTGCTCGGTTTGCACTATAAAATTATCCTTTAAGGAGCCAAATTAACGATTTAAATATTGTCAACCTAAAAAAAATTAGTCTGCTAATAACTTTTTCTGCAAGGGTGAAAACCCGAATTTTTTTACTGCGCAAATAAGGTCTTATAATATGCTAACGGGCTAGACAATTTAAATTAAATATTATTGTTGTGAGGGTGTGTAATGTGGCGCCTTATGTGCAGTCATAATTTTTATTTGGACAAACAAAAATTTTGGGTGGGCAATCCTGAGCTAACGGTGGGCAAACGAAATAGTGAAAAAAAAATTCGAATTTTGTTGTGTATTGAGGGTGTATAATGTGGCGCCCAATGTGGGATCAAAATTTTTATTTTTTGAATAAAAAAAATTGAGGGGTGGGCAAACAAAAATTTTGGGTAGGCAATCCTGGGCTTACGTTGGGCAAACGAAATAGCGGAAAAAATTACCAATTTTGGAAAAAAAAATTACGTGATTTTTTCCATTTTGAAGTAGTAGTGAAGTATTTTGTTAGTAACTTTGTTCCTGGGCAAAGGTGGGCCTATGATGGCCAAACGAACAGCACAATTTAAATTTAAAAAATCGAATGTGATGGTGCCAACTTCACAGAGCTCCACTGCATTTAATAAACCGATATAAACTATTATTCAAGAAAACGATGCACTAATTCAGTTATCACAGTATAGTTTTGAATAGTTTTGATTATTTAAAGTATATAAAAAAAGCTGATCCATCTTATCTTTTCACTGGCATATACAAAGAATAGAACAAAAATTATTGAATTTCGTCTTATTTGAAAAAATACGCCTGGCGTAGAGCATTCCAATAAATTGAAATTTGAATATAATTTTTAACTTTCTACATAAAATTCATATTCATTTTCATATTTTGCTAACACGCTCCCAACATTCGAGTTAATTCAGCTCATTTAAGCTGGCAGAGCAAAAGTAGCAGACATAATTTAAAGAGGTGTACTAAGTTCGGACCTATTTAGTGCTAATTTCGTACAGTCCAAAAAAAATTGTACTACACTTTGCTTTTAAAAGTTACCAGCTTAAGTCTTAAGCTGGCAGACACTACCGTATCTTTTGCAAAAAAAAAATGTAACAAATGTTTTTCGAATGTACTAAATTAGCACTAAATACAATAAGCAGTTTTTGGCTGAAAACAAAGAAAAAAGTTTTGGTTGTCTGCCAGCATAACTAAACTAAACTAACTTGACTCTAGCCTCTTGGGACTGCCCAGAAGTCAGTGTGCGCTGTTAGTGGGCATACTAGCGGGCCACTGCCTGATAGGGGAACACCCCCACAGACTAAAGCTAATAACCAGTGATGGCCGCAGGAATTGCCAAATACCAAACACGAAATAAATTCTAAAGCACCTCCTATGCGATTGTCCTGCATTCGCTAGAAGGAGATTAAAGTGTCTAGGAGCTCACTTCATCAACGATCTTGAAGGAGTCGCAGCACTCAGCTGGTGAAGCCTCTTGAGCTTCGCCAACGAGTCGGGTTCCTTCAAGCTCAACGACGATCTTCTGGTAGGGGCCAGCAATGACACGGAATGAGTACCTGTTATATGTGGTATCGCTATGGATCTCAGCGGTCTATGCGGAGTCGTCTAGACTGCCACCCTACCTAACCTAATCTTACTTGGCTACATTTTTTTTCAGTTGTCTGCCAGCTTAAGTTTTAAGTTGGCAGACACCACCGAAACTTAAAAAAAGTGTGATTATTTTTTTCACCTCTACTATTTTAAATTAACACTAAATACAACAAGTAATTTCTGAGGGAAAAAAAAAAAAAAAAACAATTTTTTTCGATGCTTTTTACAGTAAGTTTTTAGAAAAAGATGTAATTTTATGTTTTTTCAACTGTACGAAATTGGCACTAAATATAACGTGACAAAAAAAATTAAACCTTAAGCTGGCAGACACTACCGTAACTTTTAAAAGTGAAGCACTTAATAGGCCCGAATTTAGTACACTTCTTTCAATTATGTCTGCTACTTTTGCTCTGCCAGCTTAAGAGAGGTAGCTAATACTTTATTAGACACATAAGTATTACATTTTAACTGTGGTTTTTTTTACTTAATAATTTACGACATATCTTAATCAACACTCGTAAAAAAGTTGCATATAGATGTGATCAGTGAATAAGATATATTTTGAAAATTTATGAAAAATGTGGAAACATTTTGCTAATAAAAATTATAGCCTCCAGAATTCATTGACTTTATCGATCTAATAAGAATGCTAATGAATCAAGAGAAAAGTTGTTCGATCAAGTTCAAAGTTGTTCAATCAATCGGAAAAGTGTAAACACCCATACCCATGTATATAAGTATAGTTAAGGGCAAATTAAAATTAATTTGAGATAGATTCTGAAGGCTTAGGTTTAAACATACATTGTAGGTTGAGATTGAGGTAAACTTGTTTTTTTTTTTTTTTTTTTGAGTCATTTTTACGGATTTACAGGTTATAAAGAGCTATAAAAGAAGAGGAAATTATTATAGGTCAATGGTAATATACTCGTACGACTATTCATCATGTTAAGATTCCATGTCAGCCAGCCTATTTCTGTTATTAGAAGAAACCCGGTTTTCTGTGAGTTGATAAAAATTGAAAGGAGCAGAGCTTTAAAACGAATTAACGTAGAGGCAGAGGAAAGAAAAACAGAAACTTCCGCAACCGCTCAGTTATGCAGTCTGTGCCTGCTGAACGCCACTCTCATTGTCGCACACTTTATAATGAAAGTTATGAAGAAAGAAGAAGAGCGTGAGCGATGAGCGGAAATATTTTTTGCTCGGTGACCATTTGATCATGATCACCTGAGCAGAAGTTGCTCGGTAACCTATTCCATTATTAAATCAATAAATCAATCTCAGACCGACCACGAGTGAAAAGAATGCCACGAATCTGCGACGAGCGAACTTAAGCAGCCACCATGCAGATTGTTCACCGTATGGGGTCGCATAGGGGACTCAGTATACATTTAGGTAGGGGCGAAACACGCTGACGTTCAACCAATTCACTTTCAGCTCTGATCCGATGAAATCCCATACGTGAACTAGATAAAAACCGGCCTGCGATTTTGTATGGAATGAACTCATTCACAGCTGAGTTGATCGAGAAAAGCTAGTGTTTAAATAAATTCGCGGCAGGAATCGAATCTGACCTCTCTGTCGGAAAATCGACCTTTTCGAGTTAGCGGGGCTCAATTACCACCTTCATCATCATCATCTTCATCGTGGCGCGACAGCCCAACGTGCCGCCTTGGCCACCAATTATTTAGGCCACGTGACCACGTCCTCCAATTTCGGAAGCCCAGTAGCTGCTCGGCGTCCGCATATACGAGCTCTCGGTCATCTAGACAGTCTCGCTCCGTCGACTCGTTCTGCATTCATTACTCTCTTTGACATGCGATTATTGTCCATTCGTTGTACATGCCCTGCCCATTGAAGTCATTGTAATTTTGACGATTTTCGAAACTTCCAGCTCATCGTACAGTTCATACAACTCATGGTTGTACCGGATGCGCCATCCATCTCGATCGCAAACAGCCCCGAAAATTCGCCGTAGAACCTTACGTTCAAATGTATCTAGCATGTTTTCGCAGCCATAGCATAGCACTGGTCGTTTAATGGTTTTGTACACGCGGAGCTTCGTGTTTCAGTGCACATGCTTCGATTTCATTAAGGGGAGAACCGTGAAAAAAGTCTTATTAGCTAACTGTATCCGTCGCTTGATTTCGTCAGTTTCGTTGGCGTCCCTTGACAAGTTGCAACCCAGGTAAATGAAGTTGTTCACGAACTCCATGTTGAGGTCCCCCACATTGATGCTCGGTTGTGCAGGTGTCCTTGTCGTCGATTGCATCATTATTTTAGTTTTACCCTCGTTGATACGTAGTCCAATTTCTTTTGCAACAGTATCGAGCGTATGCAGAAGTTCTTCTGCATCGACCAATCTTCGGGACATGATCACCTTCCCCCTTCCCCAGAAAAAAAAGAAAATATATCCCACCAAAAATGTTGTTTGTGATTGAGATCTGTTTTGCTAACGACATACTCCCCCAAGTTTATATTGGAAGATTCATCTAAACATGCTAACAAGACCAAAGTCTCCACGATTCGTAAATTTGTTACGATGCACGGTACGTTCGTACTGCCTAAAGTAAAAAATTCGCTCTGGTCCAGCCCGTGAAAATCGATTCACATACGACAGTGACGATACAGTGCCGTTACCGGCCCGAGATTCCACCGACGAGGTCAAAAATATTCTTCTACTAATTTCGAATGGGCCTATCACAACATCCCGACGCATGGCCATGACAGTGCAAACAGTGCTCTCAATGGCACCATACCGTATTAGGATGATTTTTTTTTCTACAATATTTTTAAATTTTCACGGCCCTGTTTTGTTTTTTTTCAAACTGTATAATTTTTCAACACTGCACTGCTACAGCACGGATGAAGCACTGACCAGGATGAATAGAAATCGCTGTGAGTTCACGGATGGTAGAATCCCGGGCCGGTCACGGCACTGTCCCGTCACTGTTGAATATGAATCATGCTTAAAGCGGAAATTCAGTCTGAGTCGATTCCAGCTTTAGGCAGTCGTCTATCCGGTGCAGGTTAGGTTATATTCATGCATTACAACAACATCTCATTTGTAATTTATGCGGCCGTATTCATCCGCTAACAGATGGGTGAATAATCTTGCTGTCGTCTCTCCTACTATTAGTATCGTTGACCTTCTCCAATACTCGTATGTCTACTTCGTATTTCAGAATTCAGTTGTCTGAAATATATTCACTAAAACCCTTCCGAAATCCTTAAAAATGTTGATGAATCCATTCGCCGATAAAGCCATTACCATCTTCATATTCTATCTATCTCTAAATTCCAAAAATCCTTTATCCACAAACCTCCTAACCAAGAACGATTAACTACTTATCTACTCATAATTGAATGTTATGCGATTTCTATTACGCTATTAATCGTTCACGACAGACAAACAAGGTGTCACAAATCCGCAAGTGGTTGCAGTTTTTCGTCCTTTTGTATAATCAGTACAATTCATCTTTCAAACCCCCGTGATCAATCGGAAACCAATCTTTGGTGTTGCATCAATGAACGCGACATAGAAAGAGGTATCTGACGAGTTCATTGTTTCGCAAACACAGGTCGGCATGAAAATAAGAGGGTTCAATGTCTTTCAACAAAGGTACATTGCGAATCCTTTCTTGTTGCAGTCGATAACAAGAATGGGAACAAAAGATGAATTGAATGTTTTGGCAAAAAGGCAACCCTCAAAATTGGTGCTTGCCAAAAAAAAAACAGAAAGGACCGGATGGAAGAAAGAAGGGGTGTGCTTATTACATTCTTATGATAATTCTTCTGCAATATTGTAAAGACAAGGGTGCATATTTACCCTCCGGAGCACTTAACAATCTCAATCGGACGAAAGTTCCCATGCAAAATATCTATTTTCGCATACTAAATGATATGTTTGCATATTTCACCGATAATCTCTAATAAGCGATTTTCTATACATGATTGATTCAACACTGATTGATTGATTGGTAAATTCGGGATTTTCGATGTGTACGACGAATGTAGTTGGGCCGGTGCGGCGCGGCGATCAATTTGGTTCAGATAAACCCTGAATTGGATGATCATATGTCATTCGTCGTTTTATCTTTGTTTTGTTCCGAACATACTTAATGATCTTTGATAAATACGACAAGATCAATCACAGTAGAGATATCTTAATCGTGAGATTTGAACTGTAAGCAGGCCGGTTGGAGGCTGTACTGGTTTGGTTAAGGAAATGTTTATACTCGTACTTCAAGTCTGAGAAAATATTTTCGGCAATACTCGTATCTGATTGTATGTACATACGTTGTTTGGGGATTATAAATTGATTGTCACTTTGTTTGGTGCGCGGTGGACCAGATTAGACAGATGGGTTAATTCTGTGTACTTAGGAGAATATCAATATGAGGGGACAGAAGGAAGAATTCGGTTAGATCAATTCTTTGTTTATTTTTTTACATCATTTCGAATGCAAACAAAATTAATTAAAATTAAAAACAAAATTAAAATATAAAATCTCAATATTTTCATTCATATTCGAGTACATAATATATAACCCAATGTTAAGTAAGTTTAAGAATTGAAGTAAGAAATACTAAAATTCATGTAAACGAGAAGAAAACTGGACTATGATAGGAATTATTAGGAGCGTTCTTTTACGTATCCTTCGAGTGTAGGGTAGGGTAGTGAATAGGCATTACACAAACAACAAGCCGCGGTATAATCCTATTTCACCGGGCGACGCATCGTGGTTCGCGCCTTGGCTGATAGTGGGTTCACCGCTGTGGGATATAGAGCGAGCGTTTTAGGACGGTATACTGAGGGCTTCAAACCTTTAAGCGCACGCAAGGGAAGTGAGAAATCCATTCAAATTAAAACCCACTATTGGTTAAAGATGTGAACCACTATGCTTCGCCCGCACAGTGTTTCAGAATCCAGAAAACTGTGACAAAATCCAAAAAATTGATATTTTTGTATTGTGTTAATATCCATACAATATTGAAGTGGAGGGTTTGCCGCACTCTTTACCAAAAGGCCGGACTCGTAAGTCGTGTAACGGCTCTAGTGTATAGCTTCAAAGTTGACGCTATCGGAAGAAAATACGGCAATTGCAGTCGGTCGAAAATTTGATAGTTTTTTAAATTGAATAATTTGTGTGCCCGATTTTTATGCGGCGTGATGGAGGGTATTGCTAAAGGTATGTAGAACTTAAATATATGTTACTTTCTCTGTGCCTTTTTTTACCCGTACGAAAAAAATGTTTGAACATTGACGTTTTTTATATTCGGTTTTCAATTAAATGTGTCGTATAGTAGGATTATACTTTTCGGGCGGGCTTTGGCAGCTTTTTTTCCGAATGGGGTAGCTAGGTAATATTGTTTTCTATCGAACGTTTTGAAAATCAGCTGCCCCTATCTGCCTCTGGCAATTGCAATCAACCCAAAAAGAATTTCGTATTAATTTTATAAATTTATTATTTTTATGTTTTATTTACATTATTTGACTTTCAAATATGAAGGATCAGATACCGGGCAAGTAGTATGTACTCGAAAAGAGTTTTTCCAGATGATTAAGGGCGACTTGCAATTAACTGCGAATGAGATACTTGCAAATGTGGAAAACAAATTGCTTTCAAAGACTGGAATTCCCTTCGAAATTCACCCAAATGAGCAACCCTCATTAAAAAGGCTTGTGAGCAGAATAAGATCAAAATGGCAATTGGCTAAAAGAACAACTGCAAAATTTTATAAAAGTAATGCAGGTTGGCTAGATAGATAGATATAAAGATTCGAGCTACTTTCCCAGCAGGAAGGCACTGCGACCATAAAGATCTATTGTGCCGTAGCTCATTAATCCAAAAGACCGTCCACCCTTCTAATAAAGGGCAGTAAGTCTTTAGCAGGAATCAACCTGAATTCTGCAGTGCTGATAGTAGCTTGCCCGAGGAGTGACATCCTAAAACGCGCGATGGCGGGACATTCGCACAAAATGTGCTTGGTCGTTTCCACGTCCTCCAGACAAAGACGGCATTCAGTCTCGCTTGACAGACCCATCTTGTTCAGGTGATATCTGACCAAGTGATGGCCAGATAAGTACCCCACTAGGAGTCTTAGGTGGGTTCTACTCATTCGAGTAGTACCCTTGTGACTGAAGGGCATTATCAGCTCCTTTGATTGACGAAGCCCTGGAAGGTTATTCCAGTACTGTTGACGCAATCGTGCAAACCAATCAGTGATCCGCAGTTTGGCCGAGGCCAGTCCAAAGCCACAGTAAGGCTCAGGTCCATGAAAACGACTGGATGATCCTTGTCTAGCAAGTTCATCCGCAGCCTCGTTCCCCTCAATGCCCTGGTGGCCAGGCACCCAACACAAGAAGACTTGGTTATTGGTTGCCAACAGTTGAAGGTGATTGTAACACTCCTTCACCAGTTTTGAAGAGACCTTATATGAGGAGAGCGCTTTTATAGCTGCTTGGCTGTCTGAGTAGATAGCAATGTGAGCGCCGCGAAGTCCAGTTTCCAAGATTACCCTGGCGCAGACCTCAATGGCGTGGATCTCAGCTTGAAAAACGCTGGGCGAGATTCCCATTGCGATCGAAATCCTGGTGTTGGGTCCAAAGACACCTGCACCAACACCCTGTTCTGTTTTAGACCCATCGGTGAACCACTTGATACATCTAGGGTCTGGACAGGGTGTGCCATTTACCCATTCAGAGCGGTTAGGGATGAGGGCTGAATATTTTCTGCCGAAGCAAACCTCCGTGATCATGTAATCTGATCTCAAGCAGATCTGCACGTCAGGAATTTGATTCAGAATGCTCATGTGACCGCTTTCTTCACTACGCACGTCGGAAGTTAGACGAAGTCTAAGAGCATTTAGAGCTGCTGATTCTTGAATGAATATATGCAACGGAGTAAGTCCAATAATCGCCTCCAGGGCTGGCGTAGGACAAGTGCGCATAGCTCCAGTGATGCCAAGGCAGGCAAGGCGTTGAAGCTTATTGCACTTCAGTAAGACAGAAGATTGCTGAGTTTTCGGCCACCACACAAGCGCTGCGTAGGTCACCATAGGCCGCACCAGCATGGTGTATAACCACTCAATTATCTTTGGGGTGAGCCCCCATGTCCGTCCAAAGAAACTTCTGCAAGCCCACATTGTGCGTGTGGCTTTTCCAAGTACATTATCTATGTGAGTATTCCAGGTGAGTTTCGAGTCTAGAGTTACCCCGAGGCATTTAACTTCAGTGGAATAATCTAAGGTCGTGCCGCCTAACGAAATTGGATCCAAAGTTATATTTCGTTTTCGTGTGAACGGCACAACGACAGTTTTCTGTGGGTTTACATGTAAGCCCACAGCCACACACCAGCGTAGAACTATGTCAAGGGCCGACGTCATCACCTCAGTGATGGTAGATTCGAATTTGCCCCTGACTATGATAGTTAAATCATCCGCGTATCCGATAGTGAGATAACCGCGCTCATTAAGCATGGAAATCAGTTCGTCTACGACAAGGGACCACAAAAGGGGTGACAGAACGCCACCTTGTGGACAACCCTTTACGGCATTCACGCAAATGGATGTACTGCCTAGAGTTGAGTAAATATCCCGTCCACGGAGCATGGCGTCTATCCATGCAATGGTAGCGGGCGGGATGTCTCTGAGTTCCAGTGCTCTGGAAATGCACTCGTAGCCAGTATTATCGAAAGCCCCCTCAATGTCAAGAAACGCGCACAACGCGATTTCCTTTTCACTGAGGGACTTTTCGATTGTACTGACAAGGCTATGCAAGGCGGTTACTGTTGACTTACCCTTCGTGTACGCGAATTGCATACGATGTAGGGGGATTGACAGTTCCATCTTGTGCCTGATATGCAAATCAAGCAACTTTTCCATGGTTTTAAGGAAGAAGGAAGTAAGGCTAATCGGTCTATAGGATTTGGGCATATGTTCCGGCTTATTGCCCGCTTTGGGTATGAAGACCACATTAACTTTCCTCCAAGGTTGTGGTATGTACCCTAGGGTGTAACTTGCCCTAAAAAGTTCGATTAGCGGAGTTATTATGATCTCCAAGCTGTTTTGTAACAGAGCGGGGAAGATGCCGTCTACACCGGGAGCTTTAAATGGCTCAAAGGATTCTATCGCCCATTTTTCTTTGTCCATGTCAAAGATGACCCCCGATAAACTGCGAGCCCGGCTTACGGGAACCCGTTGGGGCCTCGCAGTTGGGCAGGGGTCACCATCAGACAGTACGGACCCAGGGAAATGGGTCTGAAGAAGCAACTTTAATGTTTCTTCTGGACCTTCAGTATACGAACTGTCTGGTCTCAATAGAAGGCCGACGCCGTTAGCTGAGTCTTTGGAAAGGGCTTTGTGAAGGCGCGCCGCTTCCGGTAGCGACTGAATGCTTTCACAATGTCTTTTCCAGCATTCTCGTTTGGAATGCCTAATGAGTTTGTTGTACTCGGTGAGAGCAGTTCTGTACTCATCCCACCTATTGAAGCGCTTGGCTTTGTTGAACATCCTCCTAACTTTAGATCGCTTGCGGGCCAATTCCTCGTTCCACCAGGGTACTTTTCGCCCCGACTCCACCGAACGTGAAACGGTACTATCTCTGTAGGAGGAAGTTAAAATTTCATTGAGCTCCTCAGCTGCAATCTCAATTTCCCCTGTAGTGCTTATGGGGCTGACCAGTAGTTCCGCTTTGGAGCTAACTAGTTCACGGAATTTAATCCAGTTAGTTTTCCTTGGACAAAAAGTATCCGAGCGAATGTCGGATTGTCCTAGGATGTCAAATCTGATGTGTCTATGATCTGAAAGAGACACTTCGTCCGACACGTGCCAGTTCGCAATGAACCTGGAGAAGAAACCGCTAGCAAGGGTGATGTCGAGTACCTCTGCCCTTGCCGCAGTGACAAAGGTAGGTTTGCACCCCCTGTTCAGGACATTCATATGTTTACACATAAGATAGTCAAGAAGGCGCTTACCTCTGTCGTTGATGTCGCTGCTACCCCACACCGTGTGGTGTGCGTTTGCATCGCAACCGATCACATAATGCCGGTTTGTACGTCGACAGAAGTCAACGAGCTGCTGGACCTCGAGTGGTGGAATCTCAACATTGTCAGATGGGAAGTAGGCAGACGCAACTACCACTTTCTGACGACCGTTGAGCGTGGATACCTCCACCAATGCTGCAGCTAGATCTCTAGAAATAAAATTGGTTAGTGGCAAGTAGTTGACGCATTTGTCGATCAGAAGCGCCGCACGCGGACAACCCGCTAACCTGTCATATATCAACTTACCAGTTGTTGTGTTTAGACCGCAAATTCGGCCACGGGCCACCCATGGCTCTTGAATAAGCGCAATGGTGGCCTGTTTATCGGCGAATAACCTGCACACAGTGGCCGATGCTCCTATTGCGTGGTGCAGGTTCGCTTGAAGCACCTTAATGGCGCTCATGGTCCTGCGAGGATAGCGAGCGTTGGACAAGGCACTTTTGCTTGCCCTGTCGGGAACTGTTGCCTCCGTCCCCCTTTTGTTGACGCTCCTTTCGGTGAGAGCCGCTGAGGTTCCTCGGGCTAAAGAAGTCCAAGGACGATTCAGAGGGACTGTATCGCTTAACGTTCAGTCCATCGACAGTCTCAACAACGGGCCTGGAAGCTCCGTCGAGCAGTGAGCTAGTAGGCAGCTCAGAGGAAACTGTGTTTGATGCATTTGGAGTTGCATCACACTCTGGTTTGTTTTGTTTTTCTTTTTTATTATTCATAGAAGCCCATGAATATCCGGGAAAAACAGTCACCGACGGCATCACCCGGTCTGCCGTCAGAAGTCTGGTTTAAAACTGGAGGTCGACAGGTATCCAGAGTTCGCATACTAGCGGCCAAGCAACCTCTTGACCATGCATCCCTCGGCGTATGCTGTTCCACCTTGGATTTAGGGTATGTTTATAAGGGAGATACCGCTCCCCGCCCGACCAAGTTTAGTCAGCGCTGATGGCACAGATAAGATTTTGCCAACAGCCTGCTTCCACCCGTCACCACGCGGAGGTAAAGGTCGCACTTCCTAGGGCATGACAGTTACGGCAAATGTACCATGGTGGTCCAAATGTTAGTCCCCCTGTCACACCTTCGGCTGACGGGCAATGCAGGTTGGCTAAATACAGCTATTACTATTACGGTGAGAAACAAATTAAATAACATCAACAATTATTGCAAAATGTACGGATGCCTGATAAACTAGACTATCATATTTACTTTGCAGAATGTTAAAACGAATGCGACCAATAAAAAAATTGAGGTACTGTCTTCAACTTTATCCCAAGAGGCGGGTACAACGAGTGGTCGACCTCCCTCGAAGTTTGAGGAAGCAAGTGAGAGGTCGAAGAGACGTAAGTCGGAAGTACTGCTCTCAACACACAGCACAGCGGAGTTGGCGCATGCAACCCAATTGGGTTTACGAAAATCCGGAGCATTTGTTGAAGCTGCGAAAGTTCTGAAGGAGGTCACAATATCGCCAACACGTGCTACGAAGTTGCAACAGGCTGCAGAAAAATCAAATATTCCACGTCCGATTGAGGGTGTCTACACCAGGCACAATTGTTCCGGCACAAAACCGGAAGGTATGGGAAGGGAACAAAACTTGTGCTCGAAAATTTCAAGCACAACAATTGTTCCCAACCAATACACGCACTTTTCGCATCCTTCCACAGTATAGCATAAATTCAATATATTGAAAACGCCCTACATGTATACAAGTTGTTCTCGTTCCGATGTGCTTCGTGTAGACAGGCACATAACCGGTTTTGTGCCTGGAACAATTGTGCCTGGTGTAGACAGCCTCATTGAAATGCTTCCTGAAACAGCACTCTCATTAATGGCCGAATGTAAATTGACTGTAGCTTCATATATGAATATGAGAAAAGCCACGATGGAGTGCAATGCGCCTATATATCCCTCGTACCATAAACTTTTGGAGGCTAAGAAGTGCTGTGACCCATCGGGAATTGAGGTTACCGAAACCAGTGCAGAAGTTAAGTTGCAAAAGCTATTAGACCACACTTCTGGCAGGATTTTACTGGCACAAAGTGATGTTATTGGAACATTGCATCCAGAAACTTTGCACAATATGACATTAGTTGTAAAATGGGGATGTGACGGCAGTTCCGGGCAAAGTCAATACAAGCAGAGCTTTAGCGACGAAAAAAGCTCAGACGCCAGCATTTTTCTTGTCTCACTTGATCCATTACGAATTATCGCCACCTGCAAAGAAACGCAATCGGAAGTGCTAGTTTGGAAAAATCCGCGGCCTTGTTCTCCTCGCTACTGTAGACCCATCAAATTGCAATTCGCGGCCGAAACTGTACAGGGGACTCTAAACGAACACCACCTCATTGACGAAGAAATTCAATGCCTCGTTCCCTACGAAACAATTGTTGACGGAAAAACACTTAAAATCAAGTATAAAATGTTTTTTAGCATGATAGATGGAAAAGTATGTAATTCGGTAACAGGGACAAGTTCAGCAATGAGGTGCTATTTGTGCGGAGTCACATCCAGGGACTTCAACAACCTTAAGCTTGTCCGCGAAAAACAAGTTAATCCTTCCTATGTCAACGTTGCATGCGTGGATTCGACTATTTGAATGTTGCCTGCATATTGGGTATAAGCTAGGCACAAAGCAGTGGCAATCACGTGGAGCGGAAAGCAAAAACATTGCCCAGGCAAGGAAAAAGGCAATCCAGGACCAGTTCAAAAAGAAGTTGTCGCTTAAAGTTGATATCCCAAAGCAGGGATATGGGAGCTCAAACGATGGCAATACTGCTAGGCGTTTTTTTGAAGCAGCTGATATTTCAGCAGAAATCCTTGGGGTGGATGTGGAATTAATAAAGCGATTCCATATAATTTTGCAAGTACTTGCATGTGCCTTTCCCGTAGACGTAGCCGGTTTCGACACATACTGCCAAGCTACAGCGGAATTTTTTGTGCAAAAATATCCGTGGTTTTACATGCCAACAACAGTCCACAAAATCCTAATTCATGGACCTCAAATAATCGAGGCGGCCGAGCTTCCATTTGGAGAGTTATCTGAAAAAGCACAAGAAGCCAAAAATAAAGACTTCAAGATGTATAGGCAGAATTTTTCTCGAAAAATTTCACGCGAAAAAACTATGGAGGACGTGTTTCACTGGCTAATGGTATCTTCAGATCCTGTTGTGTCTAGCGCAAGGAAAATAGCACCCAAAAGAAACAAAAGCTTATCGCATGAAGCAATAAAAATGTTGATGTCTTCCGATGGTTCTCCATGTGCTGATAATAATGATTCGAGCGTATCGACTTACTGAATCGCTAAAACTATCTTTACCGATGAGTCCTAATAAATGAATTGTCATGACATCTGTCCTTAAGTATCTTGTACTGTATATTTATAATAATAAATCGAATTAAGCTACTCGAAATCTTTGCTATGTATGTATTTATTTATTTTAAATTGAATTTGACTATTTTCCTGGAAAAGATATCCGTTATTTTGAATTTTGAAATTTGGTTTCCAGATTCATTATCAGCACCCTTAAAAACCCCCGTACACGAATTTTCAGTCGAATCCAACACCTCCTTGATATTTTGCCACTTTTTACTCGACTTTGAAACACTGTGGCCCGGTCAAGTATGAATGTTTCCAAGTGGCTTGTTGTTTGTGTCATGCGTGTTTGTTATCCTACACTACACTCGATAGATACGCAAAAGAACACGTCAATTAATACATATTCGATGCTACACTATCAACATTCTGCTAACCTACCCTATTACCAACCTGGTAAAAACAATTTGGGTCGAATTTTCAGGTGGTCAGATAATCGTCTTCTGTCAGCTCTAATCTTGTCGGGGAGCTCTGTTCTGTACTCTTTCTTTTTTTTAATTTTTTTGACAGTTGACCATTAAACTGAATTAATTGTTCGATGTAATCAATTTATCTCGCTATTGGATATGTGATATGTTTTTGGTGTTTCAATTACGATATGTTCTGGACATGTATATGGGACCGATCTGAAGCCCATACGCTTCAATGATTGGCGTGTGAGAAAGATTTGATCCATAAATTGAAAATATTGTAGAGAAGTGTAACCAATTATAAAAAAGGTGAGTGTAAAATAAATTGGTTTTATGATGATATATGACAGGCTTTAATGTTTTTCATTCATGCAAGAAGTAGATTCAGGCATGTGTGCAGACTAGACGGATTTTGTAGATGATGTTCATTAGAGGTGACATTGTTTTTCGAATTTGAATATGTATTTTTAGAAACACAGTGGACTCGCGATAACTTGAATTTATTAAAACCAGGCGCATTCAAGTTACCGAATGGTTCACACTAGCGAACGACATATTCTGATGGTTTAAAACTTGTTTTTAGGACATATTTGAACAGGTTTATGGTTTTGTTTAAACATTTTGGAATACATGTGATGTGTGAATACATATTTTAAATTTAATGGGAAAAATATTTCAGGAGTTTGCTGAAAAAGGAGGTAGCTCCATTTTTGTCATTTTTTTCTTAGCAAAAAACTTTTGGAAAAAACAAAATTGAAAATAGTAATTTTTTATAAACTCAATTTATCCTGCATATTATGATCATATTTTCATTTGAAACTAGATAGATAGGTAGATATTTTATTTGAATTCATTGGTTATGTTTACAAAATATTTTTCAGAGCTACAGACTAAATGCATCCGTCTTTTGATATTTAATATAATTATTTGCTTATGGCTGAGTAGATTCTATCATTTGTTTTGAATAATTCACAAGGAAAATTCACAAAAACCTTGTTTCTAGATAACTTATAGCTACAAGTAACCTAACTTAAACCTACATTAAAAGCTACTCTTAATGAGAAAATATATTAAGAAAAATTTGGGTTTAAAGAATTTGCTTCAAGCAGTATTATTTGTATTGGCATCAAGGAGGTGATTTGATATTCGATTCTGGAATTCACTAGTAACTTTGTCAATCACGTCTCGGATAGGAGTGACTCCCGCGATCCAATGTAATCGGTTTGTTGAAAAATACCGGCGCTTGTTCAGGATGGTTTTAAGGCACTTATTTTGTGTAACTTGCAGTCGGGCTTTGCGGTAGTTGGTAGAGTTTTCCCAATGATTTCTTATGGTGCCGCATAAGAAATCATTGGTTGCATAACCATTTTGTAAATTAGTAGTTTGATGTAAGCATTCATTTTAGATTTCCTGTTAAGGGAACGCAGGTATTTGGTGACTTTTAGGCACATACTGTCTATATGGTTCTTGTAAGTGAGTGATTTGTCTATCTTTAGACCTAAGTACACAATTATCTCATTCCAGGTGACATCGCGTCCTAAGAAGCTTATGTCTCTGCTTGGTAGATTGCTTCTTTTTCGTTTCTTTGTGAAGAAGATAGCGTTGGCTTTTATTCTGAATTTATCTTAATTTTCCACCTCTGATAATAATGGTAGAATTGTTCTAATTTGCTTCCTATAGTATTTAATATCATAGCTGGATCACTCGACTTCATATAGATGCAAAGGTCGTCCGCGAATATGGGATGTCGGATATAAATATATTAAAAAGCGTGGGGCTTAAGCATGAGCTTTGAGGAACTCCTGCGGGGATAAGTTTAGGTGTAGAGAAGGTGCTATTTACCCTACACAGAAGGATCTGTCAGATAAGAACGATTGAATTATTTTTATGATGTAAAGTGGAAAAGAAAACATTATTATTTTTGTTAAGAATAATTAACTCCCCGAATTGAGCCCAAATCTTGTTTGCCGGTTTCGACCGCTGGTGCGAAGCGCGTCTCATCAGACGCCTCTGCTTCGCGCTCATACCAGTGGGAGAGGCGTGACCGGGAATGAACCAAGTCAGATGTTGGTTTGCCTTATATAGGCCGACCAACACGACATGGGCGCGAATTCTTATCGAATACAAATAACAACGTGCTTCTTACCGATATGGAATTCCACCAACTGTTCTGGCTTTTCGCCAGTGGCTAAACTATAAAACAAGTTTTTTGTCGGGCGACAGCCATCGACGCCATGCAACTTACATGGCACTTAGCGTGCCGTCGCCCTAGTTACAGGCGCTAAGCCAGAACAGTTGGTAGAATTCCATATCGGCAAGCAGCACGTTGTTATTTGCATTCGATAAGAATTCGGGCCCATGTCGTGTTGATCGGCGAACACGATTTGGGCCCCCTTCGGGGAGTTAATTTCTTAACAAAAATATGAAAAGCGTAGTCCTGGACAGAGAAGGGCGACGGCATGCTTAGTACCATGTAAGTAGCATGGCGTCGATGGTTGTCGCCTGGCAAAAAAACTTGTTTTAAACTTTATTAGTTTGAAGACCAAACGCTCATCCCAGGTTGTGTCGCAAGCTTTTTCGATATCGATAGTTACCATCCCAAAAGAATTTCTTTCCGCAAAGGAGTCCTTTATGTAATTGGTTACCCTGTGTAGTTGATGGATAGTCGATAATCCTTTTCTGAAGCCAAGCTGCATTGTAGGGATAATTGCATTAGTGTTTAAAAAGCTCTGGATTCGACGAAGTATAATTTTTTCGAAGTTTTGTAGCAAGCTTATAGCTCTGTAACTTTTAGAGGAGTCGGAGGGTTTGCTGGACTTCAGAATTGGAATGGCAGAAGCTTTTTTACAATCAATTGAAAAGTGTCCCAAGAGTTAAGGGTAAAGTTTATAAGTACAATTGTCTTTTTTGATATTTTTTCAAGGCAATGTTGGGAATTTTGTCAATTCCAGGGGATTTACGGGTTTTTAATTTCTTAGGGATATTAATAATTTGTTTCGGCTTGCTCATGCAGTCTGAAGGTAGGTCTGAGCTAGAATCTAGTTTATCTACTGTATTGTGGACTAGGTGCCCATTTATTGGGTTGAAAGATGCGCGGAATGAAAGTTATCGGCGAGGAGTTTGGCTTTTTCAGCATCTTGGTAGACCAGTACTCCATCGTTGTTTCTCATGTTTGCCGTGTGCCAATTTTGTTTGTTTTTTAAAGCTTTGCTTAATTTCCAAACATTGGAACAGCCTTCACGAAGATTGGCTAAATTTCTATTCCATGTGCAGTTTTTCTGAGTGACGATTTTCCATACAATGACTTTAGAAATACGATTTACCTGGAGTTTGACGTTTCTATGCCGGGTTCGCTGCCATTGTCGTCTTAAGGTGTTCCTTTGGCGAATCAGAGACCTAGTTTCTGAGTCTATTTCAGGTGGGAGTACTTTAGATGTTAGGATTGTGGTTGGCACTGATTGAGTTATAGCTGTTCAGATGTTGGTGCTTAATGTAGTGATAATTTCATCTACTTGTGTACTATCGTTGATGCTGCTAAGATCAGCTAGTTCATTTCTTTAAAGTTAAAAACTTCGTCTTGAAAATTATGTTGGGTTGGTTGACAATTTACAGTAGTTAATACAGGTAGGTGTGTGGAAGACAGTGCATTTAGGATAGAGTGCTCTGTAACTTGGATTTTTTCGTTAGTAATTAAGAGGTCAAGGTACGATCTTCTACCCTGAGGTGAATAGAAGGTTGGATCGTTAGGTACATTTACGTTAATATTCCGCCAGGAACATGGTTTTTATTTGGAATCGACTACATATTGGCAATTCACCCATCATTATCGACTCCCTGGGTAAAATGGGAAAAGTGATTGGGGAAGGGGGTGGGCTTTTACTTTCTTGGCTGTAGAGGGTGGGACGTTGGAGTCATCACGGTCGTTGGAATCAATGTCTGCATGCAATTGAAACCGGTTTCCACAGGTGGATGTTGGTATGGGCGTTTGATCCACTCTTGGGATTTTCAGCTTGTCTCTTGGAAACATTGCCGAGGAAGTGATCCCGATGGATCTTTTCCGAGACGCCGATGTGTCAGATATAATTTATGCACAAAAATGTAATATTACGCGAAATAAAAGTAAGAGAAATAGGGTAATAGTCACAAACACACTGAACGGAAAAAAACAGGCCTGGCTTGTGCTGCATGTACAGTGCACAGTGCAAAGGTCAACAGTCGACTGTGACATTTAAAACAACATACATTGCGAATTTCCAAACATTTTACAAAAGTTGAGCTACCTCTTTTTGCATCAAACACCTGAATTTGTAATCTTCGTTTTAAATTTTTGCCAGCAGTATTGAAACAGCTTAGCAGTTGTTGTTTTGTGTTGTGAACAGTTATTCATCATTTACCAAATACCACAGCTCAAAACTGACTACTGACAAAAAAATCGTATGAATATGACAGCGCGGGTGTCATTTCTGAAATGTCTGAACTGTTTGAGCATATGGCTCAAATGTCAGCCGGGAAATATTTGTGATCGAGAAAAATGGCATTTGGCAATGCATGTTATGTCCATTAAATACTCTACGGAGAGAATTCGTAATACATACTTCCATTATACTGAACGCGAAAAACTTCCTCAAGTCGCAGCCAACAAAAATCAGCTGTTCTGCCTGTTATAGTTAAATTCATTCTATCGAAAGCTATCACTTATTTGAAGTTTCATTTGTAGGGGAAGTAGGGGTTTCGTTGGCCGGATTTTACGTATTTTCAATATCAGCTAGCTGAATCCTACTACAAACATTTGACCAAAATGTCAAGTCGCTAGCTTTGATTTATCGTAAGTTATCGCTTATTTTAAGTTTAATTTGTAGGGGAGGTAGGGGTTCCCTGGGTTGAATCTGGCCCATCTTTAAAATCAACTAACTCAATCCTACTTCAAACATTTAGCCAAAATTTCAAGCTGTTGGTTTCATTCTATCAAAAGTTATCGCTTATTTGAAGTTTCATGTTCAATACTAACCAACTACAATAGATCCTACTACAAATATTTGACCAAAATTTCAAGTCTCTAGCTTCATTCTATCGAAAGTTATCGTGCGAATGGACAGACAGACGGACAGACGAACAGACGGACACAGACAGACAGACATCGCTAAATCGAATCAGGAGGTGACTCTGATCATTTATACATTGCTATACCTCCGGAGCCTCCTTTAAAGTGTTACATATTTTCGTCGTGATAAAAACAATATACCCTATTCTATAAGTCTAGGTATAAAAATGTTAGCGTTCTTTTAAGAGGACACTCCCTATACAGACCACAGACTGTCGAACACGAACCTGGTGCAAATGCCCTCTGACACACACACACACTTCACATAAACGTGAAGAAAACCGGTCCACTTGTACCAGGTTCGCATTCGAGTTCGAGTTCGACAGTCTGTGGTGACACTAACGGGACGAATATTGAATGTCGCAATGGTGTCCGGTTATGAAAGCGTACACCACTGGGATTATCTTGATTGCAACTTCGTAGGCTCACTGTAGTATGGCGGAATAGTATCTATGATCCTTCCAATAATCCAGGATCACACTGAGGTACTTAATGCATTGCATTGCTTTTTGTGTGCAGCAATTATTTTATGAATCAATGATACAGATCCCATAGATGTTTCAACAGACAGTCGAATAAAATTGTCTTGCATTATTTAGAGAACAAATTCACAGTGTATGCGTTTTCTCACTGATAAGAAATATATTCATTTAGCATTCTTAGTGCAACAATTTGGTTATAATCATACCATATTCAAAAATATGAACCATTCGGCTTTCAATAATAAATCCTTTCAGCTCTTAGCTATATATACCTGAACACCCTTCGGAGAGAGAGGATATAATATCTTCTCATGATTTTGACGAGGAAGTAATTACCATTTTCTTTCGCGCAAATACAACTACAAAAGGTTTGTGGCCTTAGGCAAAATTCATTGTCCCGTATCCATGATCATCATTGAATCAACAATTAGCATATCTTTTACTTGCGAAGAGCATCTTCCTTCCGACCATTGATAGTTCATGAAAAAAAAACATCATCCTTAATACAAGGATACCAATATTGCCTGAAGCTTTTTTACTTCCTACCATTGGGAAGAGATCATTTCAAGCCATTTCAAATGCGGAAATATTAAACTAAAAGCATTTTATAAATTTCCGTATTATTGTTAGTGGTATAATAAAAGACGAGGTGAAACTATCATTAAAATATCGAATCTCGAAGACCGTTACGATTTTTTCTTATTACTTCCTATTAAAATGATAAATAATTGGTAACGGATTATTTTTTACGGAAGGAATTAGTCTTGCATTTTCAACAGATTCTCCGAGGAGAGTTAGAAATGAATTTAAATGGAATTTACTCATATCATACCCCAGTAGCCAAGCAGTTAGTACGTTTGCTTGTAATATGTACCAATGGCATTCGGTTTTTTTCGAAGGTTAAGGAATTGCGCTAGGAGTTCATTCAATTGTTAATTGGATGATCAAACGAGTTCTTCTACCGCCATTATATAGAAAATCGAATGACTCTGACTCATCTCGAGACTTTGTTTCGTTTTGGATTGTAGAATAAGTTCGATTTTTTATTTTATGTTTTCTTGGACAGTAGTCTAGGCACAATAAACGAAAGAAACGAGCAAATTATAAGCTCTTTAGTCACACAGAGTGGCACACCAAATAAAAATTCCAATTTCCTTCCACAAAATATGATCATCCGACGGAGAAGTTCCAAGTCAATTGATTACACGATCCTCAATCAAGTGCCAATAAATCTCAAATTACATTCAAACTCGGCACGTTCTGCTCCTACTTTCATACGAAAATTAGCAAAGAAGTCGGTCAAAAAGGATACGCGCATGCCTATTGTAGTGGTAAACTTCCTGCACGCTTACGTCTTTATCTCGGTCAACAAAAGGATCAATAATCATGAGAAAAAATGATAGAAAAGATAGCACGACAAATAGAGTAGCGCAAAAAAAAGGGTTCGCCTTTCAATACTTCAAAGAAAAGATTTCCGTCAACTCAATATTCGAATATTACAATCGCAGAAATGAAAATGAAATCGCATGAAGGTGCAGATATCGACTATAGGTCGTTCGCTGATTTGATTTCAAGCTTAGAACCCTCTTCGTTGATGGTTGATTATGAGTGATTTTGTATACGGGCAATTTATGATTTTTATCGACCCTCTATTTGGAATGATGTGAAAATGGAAAAAGGTAAAATTTAATTGTTACAATTTATATTGAGTATATGATTGTAATGCTCATTGTGGATTTTTTAAAGAAAGGAGATGGTTGTCATTTGGCATTGTGGCCGGGTTTTCTTATGCAAACTTAATATCCATTACATTTGAATATGATATGAAATATGAAATTGATCGTTGATTCTCTAGATTAGGGGCTCTCAATCTTTCAGCTATCGCACTTAGAATGTCCCCGTTCAAATTTTGAGGACTTAAACTACAATCCAAATCCATCGCGAGCCAGACGTCAGTTTAAAAGTCTAGTTCAATGACGAAGTCAATTTTCACATGTTCGATTTAATCGCACGCACCGTCAATTGCATTGCAAAAGTTTTGCATAAACACTTTGGTGGCCGCCAACACGTTACAACGTTTTCTTTGTTGTTATGCCACACAATGGCCTTTAACACTGACAACACCGAACATAAACAAAATTTTAATCCGTTCAGTTCGAATTTCGCGCTCAAATATCGTGGCAGTCGGGTTCTGGCTCGTCGATTTTGGACAAGTTGAATATCCAACTTGGATTGCGGTTGATTCCGAAGCTTTCAATTTGAACCCCTCACATTACGGATTTTGGATTGGACGCGGGACAATTTGGACACAAGTGTGTGTCCGCATTTAAGTCCCTACTCAACTTGAATGTGTCCTCTCTGTAAATGTGGAGTTGGATGAACTGTCGACACGATCCAAGTAGCGTCCAATTGATTTCCAAGTCCAAGATCCAAGTGTACTTGGAAGTGCCAACCGGCCTTTAGAGAGAAATAAATAGCCTGAGACCTCGCACCCCGATCATACATTAAAAAAAAAAAACAAAACAAAAAGTGGTGATTATATTTTTATTGCATTTCTTTAGAGTATTTTTTTAATCAATTCACTGTTATCACGGATAGCGCTTTCAAAACAAATTGCTAAGAATGCATGAAGTGTACCACTACCAACACAATCCAATAAGATTGAGTTGGCAATGCCCTCCACCAAAAAATCATTAGCTTAAAACCTTTCACAATTTAGCCAACTGGTTTCATCTACCGATATATGTACTATACTTATCAGGTGTCTGATTCATTGTTCACTGGTGTACTTTTTTAAATATTTTAATAAAGATCATACTCATCAGGAGCTACCTTTAGTCTATGGGGGAGGTAGCTCGACCAGCCTAACGCTCACTTTATATACAGGGTGTACCGTTCCTGATGGTAAATACTTTAATGGTAGATAGTAGTGTTCATTTGAGGAAAATTAAAATAGGATATGGTAACTCTCTCTTTAATCGTTACAGAGCTATAGCTTTTTTTTTGTAAATGATGTCAAAAAGCTAAATTTGCCGAACAAAATCCAAATACTGCACTCCCCCAATCATTTAATCCGAAATTTGACCTCACTTTCTGAAACTACTTAAAATTTATTCTAAATGAACTTTTCCCAGGCGCAAAGATCACCGTTACTTCAAAGATACTGTTCAAATTAAAGTAATTTCAAAATCGATTTTAAATCGGAAATTCAAATAATTGTTGTAAAATTCAACGGTACTTTGAGCCGATTATACCGCCAGAATGGGCGAAGTGCCAACACCACAGGCAGAGCAACGCGAAGCCGCAGAGTGGTATCAAAAGGCAAGGAAGAAGAAGATTTTGAGCCCACAAAACTGCAAAGCTTACAAAAGTAACCCCATTGTGGTAGCTTTCGAACGGTATATTAATTATAAGGACCTAGATTTGAAAATTTGCGAATGTTACAAAGGGGGGGGGGGGGGGGCAAGATAGCCTTCGGCTTGCTTACCGAAGGTATGATACCCTTCGTTTTGCTTTATGGTGCATTTGCCACTTTGAAATTAGTTGTAAAACTTGTTCCAATTTCACTGTTCCCGATGAGAAGTACATGAAATAGTGGGCCGATCTCAGATTCTTTTTAGGAATGTCATTTTTCGGTGAATATGATTGAATAGTATGAAATTTGATAAAATTATCTTCAGAAATAAAAAAGTTTTTCTAACAAAAAACTTGCATTTGGATTGGACAGCTATTTGATAGAGAGGTCCAATTTCAACCAAATTCGGCAATATAATTTGGTGAAAGATACTTTTAAATAGTGTGAAATTTCAGAAGACTATCTTTAGAAATAAAAAAGTTTTTCTCACAAAGACGGACTTTTGGACCGGTCGTTCTATGTTAATTGCCTTGACCCTTCCAGGGGCATGGGCGCGTCAATATCTTTAGCATTTCTTAGCATATCTACTTTTCGGAGTGCAGTTGATAGCATACACTTCCTATCCGCGCCGTCTTTATACTGACAAGCTCGGAGCACTTTGAGAGTTCTGTTAGTACCCACAGGCAGTTTTTGATCGCGCCGATATTTGAACTCCGAGCTGTAGATTAGTATCGCAGAGCGGTGACCGAGCAACCACGGCCACCGATATGACGTAGTGGTTCGATTCCGTTGGTTCCCACGTATAATACAGCGTGCAATAGAAATAAGGCTTAGTACAAAATTCCAGCTCGACAGCTTCAAAACTGAGCGACTCGTTTGCATAGAACCAGACAGACAGACTGACAGAGCTTAATCGACTCACCTCGTCATATTGTCGATTTTTAAGCCCCACATGGTAATCACATCCTAAATATCCAATTATCTTATACCAACAGAATTAGGTTAATCGCGCTATAATCAACAATCCGAATTTTTATACCTTTCACGGATGTGATAGGGTATATTAACTTTATCATGAAGCTTGCAACGCAAAGAAGGAAGCAACTCCGACCATATAAACTATATATATATTCTTGGTCAGTATGATGAGACGAGTCGATTGGGCTTTGTCCGTCTGTTCGTCTGTCTGTCCATCTGCCCGTCTGCTTCTATGCAAACTAGTCCCTCAGTCTTACAGCTATCGAACTGAAATTTAGTACAAAGCCTTCTTTCTATTGCACGCTGTAAATGTATCGGAACCAACGGAATCGGACCACTACGTAATATAGCTGCCATAGGAACGACCGGTCCAAAAATTAGTCTTTGTGAAAAAACTTTTTTATTTCTGAAGCTATATTATTGAAATTTCACAATAATCAATAGAATCTCCAGTCAAATTACATTTCTGAATTTGGTTGAAATTGGATTACTCCGTCATAGAGCTGTCATAGGAACGACCGTTCCAAAAACAGGTTTTTGTTAGGAAAACTTTTTTTTTATTTCTGAAGATATCTTTACCAAATTTCATATTATTATCATATTGACTGCCAAATCATGTCCCTAAATTTGGTTGAAATTGGCTCACTATTTCATACACCTCTCATAGGAACGATGAAATCGGAACAAGTTTCACTTCTAATTTCAAAGCGGCAAATGCACCATAAGTTCCAACGAAGATATGATACCCTTCACGCTTTGCCAAAGACTAGCTTGTTTTAAACAATATTTTCCAAGCAAATTAACGTCCTTATCTTCTCGCATCCGTTGTCAAATCAAGGTTTCGGGAAGTCTTTTGTTGTTGTTGTTGTCCTCATTTTTGTGAGCGCTCATCTTGTTGCATTCTATTATGCTTTTGATGCCTATGTTTGTGGTTTGCGTTAGATGTCTACTAAGATTCCTGTTATAATGCGTCTTAAATTCTTCTAGACCTATAATTTTGGCCAGTAAATTCATTGGCCTAGAGAATGTAAACTGCATTTTTATTCATGCGAAGTTTCACAAGTGCTCGGTGTCCCAATGCACAAAAAAATTGTTCCTACACATTTACATAATGGCTGCTAACCGTCAGATGTTAAGAAATTATAATGAAATGACGTTAAAGATATTTGATTTTAACACAATTTAAAATTAGATTTAATTATAAAACTACAAAGTATGTTACTCCAGTGGCGGATCTAGAGATCGAGTTTGGAGAGGGCCCGACTTTGTTTGTTATCTGGTTATGTCCACATTTATTGAATTTTCGGTGTTCAAGAGGCATCCATCTATGGAAAGCTCGTACGCATTTCTTATTGGAGAGAAGTATGAAACGATGAACATATAAAACCATCAGGGGACACTATGCTTACCACAGCACAGATGGACTGTGATAGGGTTCACTCTGCTTCCACAAGACACTCATTACTAGACAATTTTAATTATTGAACTTGACAATAAATAAATAATAATAATAAAACCATGGAGTTTCCCATCATCCACATTAGCTTAGTCATTCAGTTCAGTAAAGAAGTGTTATCAAAGAACTTTCGTCTTCTTGCCAGAGTAGTACAGGTGCAGAGAAGACAAAAAATGCGCATCCTTGTCCTCGTCACCGCAGCTTCCGCTTCCGCAGGAATCATTACAGGAATTGTAAAGCTTCATACCGTGCTCCTTAGCAATGCAGTGCCCAGTGATGACACCCGACTTCGACAATAGCTCAGCGGTGCGACTAAAATTCAACCAGGTCCCCAACGGTTTTGTTGCCAATCGCTTCAAACTTGGTTTGGAAGCAGCGTCATCTATGTAAGCATTGAGCGACATTCCGTAACGATCTTTGACGTACTTAGACCTATTTTGAAGGTTTCAATTGCAGCTTGCTTGTCGGTGAAATATGGAAAACATCGCAGTATTCAAGAAGTCTGACAAAGAGAAGTTTAAGTTAACCCTATCACAGAAAACAACGCCTAATCCCTTTTGAATTAAGCAAGAGAAGCACTTTGTTTTTGCCACTGATTGTATGATTTTATCAGACAAAATACTTGTCAAGGGCATTCATATTTGGTAGAGGCTTAGTTATTCGTTACTGGAATATTTGGGTTGCTCAGAATAGCAGCGTGTTCAGAGCTTTAAGTAAGCCACTGACTATAGTGTCATGGAGTCGAATGATCGTATTTGAGGGCATCCATTCAGCAACAATGTCAAAAATTAGCAGCTCAAACAGCATATTTAAATCAGCAGAAATGGTTGTCCTAAGAGCACCACTAAAGCATAGCAGACCAATCACTTTTCTCAGTAAGCTACGGTTGGGCTCTTTATTAGTCTATGAGGCTCAACTGGAACGATCCTATACTTCTGAAGAGAACAAAATCTTGTCTGGTATCTTTTGTATTCGCAGTCATTTTTATAAATCATTTTCGAGTATTTTCTCGAATAATTGGAGGACCTGGGGCCTATTCCACAAGACTTTATAACTCCGAACTTTGCATTTTGCACTTTCATCATTGTGGTGCAACGGCTCATCGTCGGACTTCCGTCTAGATAGTCTCGCTACTCGGTCAAATGACCGAGGCAATTGGAGGAAAAATATCCAGATCGCCAAGGTCCGACCACGTCCCTTTGCGCCACAATGATAAAGTGCAAAATGCAAAGTTTGGAGTTGCAAATTTGTTTCGTGGAATAGGCCCCTGGTTCTATATACCAAACATTTTGGAGGGGGCCCGGGCCCCCATGGCTCCTCTCTGGATCCGCCACTGTGTTACGCGAAAATCCGAAAAAATATGGAAAAATTACTATAACCATAAAATTATTTTCATGATTTTTTACGGTATACATTTTGAACATATCGAATTCGTTTATTTAAAGGCTTGTTCGGAGTCGAGTGGCGAGTAATTTGGTAGCTATGTAAATATGCCTGAACATCAAAAACTTAATCTAGTAGTTTAGTAAGTGATTTAGTCGAGTCAATCTATGATATTTCGTTCTATTTTTCAACGTGTTTTATTAGTCGAATTTATTAGTTGTCTTAAAAAAGTCGCGCTGAAGCGGAAAAACTATTGTAAAATTCGTTACGAAATATTTAGTGCTTTCGAAATATCAAGTCCCCACATTGTAAACACAAACAAATGAAGATATCTGGCCTTGGCGAGAAGAAAATTAAATTGAAACGAACGCAGTGCGAACGATTTTTTTGACAGTAGCGAGTATTTTAGTTACTAAATTACCGGCTACTTGACTAAATACACGCATAGTCCGGACAAGCCTTAAGTGTTCTAACTAGCGTTTCTTTCTACATTGCTATAGTGTAATCAATTTAATATTTTATTGGGATATTGTCTTGAAGTCGATGAGAGTCAGATGCTTATGAATTCGTAATAATCTTAAACATATCAATTTTTAAGCCGAATTTTTAATGCAAAAAATATTTATTGAAAATTGCATGAATTATCCGAATTCTTTCAAACACGAGAAATGTGTGCAATAAATTTCATCATTATTATATCATATTATGGGGCCCAATAAAATTTGAGTTCCGGGCCCAAATTTTCTCTCGAGGCCCTGCTTACTACACTCACCGATGAATATGCATTCCTCCGAATGTGATCAAAAGATAAATGATCTCACACGGTATCGTATCTTTAACCATTCCTTCCTAACAAATTAAAGTGCAAGCGCATCATTTAGTCATATCACTTTGTTGCCAAGCGAGTCAAGTCCCAAAAGAAGTCCGTTACCATTAGAAGATCTACTATGATCACTATCAAAATGTATGTATGATGTATCTTTTGGAACCATCTCATTACACTCGGGCAACACGTCGGCGACGGGTTTTGATTAATTTCATTATGCAAATGACGTCGCATACCAAAAAAGCTACATTTAAACAAATTTACATAATAATATGCAGGTAGGTATGGCTGGAGCCATGCATTTGGTGGAAATTTGGGGGCTGTTCAAAGTTCGAACACTCAGTTCGGGTGGAGTGAGAAAAGTGCGGAGACGGAGTTTTAAACAGATACGCCGGATTATATAGGCTTTTCAGTTGGTTTCTGCTACGATCATTTGTTGTTGAAACGTATTTTTTTCTATCCACCCATTTTGTTAAAAATGTTAACCAGCCAGGCCGAAAATGATATCTGATTGGCCAGATAGTCAGTAGCTCGGTTAGTATAATACGCTTTCTGAGTTTGGGCTGAATTAAAAATATATGAGCATACGTTACGAAAAGGTGAGAGGTAATCAATTTTCAGGTGGAAGTCGGTAGCTGCCAGTTTAGTGTTTTTAACCAAACCTTCCATGGTAATGGAGCATAACCGAATGGCTTTTATGGTAGTTGGTGTGTGGCTTTTTTATATACTGTGGGGAAACAGTGAGGCGGTGACATATACAAATGATTTATTGATGCATGTTAAATGTGGCTTTTTTTGTCGATTCCGACATGCTGGATTGAATGTAGTAATTAGCAGAAATGTTTTAGATTAATTTTGGTTTAAAATATCTCATCCGTTATGCTAAATGCTGTTTTCGTCGACTTGACTTTGAACAGAAATTGCAATCGTCTGGTCGCTACCGTTAAAGAAATTTACGTGGACGAAGAGAATGGAATTTAAATGTCGAGACGTTACGTGGGTTGTCTAGGATATTATCAATTTACCATGAAATTAATAGATCTTTATGGTAATTAATATTGGGTTTGAAATCCGGAATGATGGTGATTAAGTAGATGTGAAGTTATTAACAAGAGACAGAACTTAAACAGGAAAATTGGCAAAGCTAATTGTATTTCTGGATAGTCGGGTCGATATCTTTACAACCAACTGTCAAAACCGTCGTCCGATTTCATCTTTAATAATTCGAATGGCATCACATCTACAGAACTGCCATCTGCTTTCGTTAAGAACAGAAAAAAAAATGTTATAAAAAATAAACCCTTGCATCCGCCTCGACAAAAAAAATGCTTCCTATCTCTCCGCGCAACAACTGGTTTAATTTTAACATTATACCGTAAAAAAATGATTTACATTAAATTCCGTTACAGAATACGAATCCTTTCGTTCACATAAAAAATACAGCTTTTTTATCCTGATCGTTTCTATATGCAAATCAAAAGATCAACTCTTTTAAGTACACCCCGAAAAAAAAATTAATGAAAATTCGACCAATCAGAGAGGCGCATTGAAACCCGCGGGTATCTTTTTTTTATCCATAAAGTAACATCCATCATACCCGTACGTAGGTAAAATCATCGTTTTTTTCTCACCGTTTGTGATAGAAAATTGTTCACCCTTTCCACCATACCCAACGGACGAATGAAAAAACAATCGCCCAAGAACAATACATCCTCGGAAAATCCTCTGTACGCTGATCGCTGAACGTATTGTTAACAGTACAACATCGCGAGGATTCTCTCTGTACAGGGACAATGCACCCAACAATAGGAAGTGTCCCGTCATCTGCATATTTTATCTTGCGCAACTTGCATCCTCGCATTCGGGGTCGCGTTCCAGGTATCCTGATGCCATCCTATGTGCAACGACTTTCAAGATACCCCGAATGAAAAGGATTTAAGCATTTCAAGCTACGATCATACTCGTATCGTCCAAGACGCGACGCGAATAACTTGAGTACGTAATTTGCATACGAGCGTCTTCCTGATTCCATCGAAGGAACATCATCGGTTTATTCGTATGCGGTAATGTTCAGTCATGTGCAAAGTAATCTCTCCTTTTGATCCTTTTCTTCGGGGGACAACGGTAACTGTATTATTGCGGCCACGGAACGTGTGAAAGCACATTGCCATGCAACAAGGAGCGCGGTTCGGTTAATGGATCTCGGCAAGGATTATAAATTTGACAAGACAGTAATAAATTGGTTTCGAGTTGAAATGAAATTTTCGGAATGCTATGAAGATCGATGAGTATCAATATTTTTAAGATGTTCAATATGTTGAATGGATGAATGCCCTAAGAGAATGATCTTCATATGCAAATTGTATGACCATTCTTCAGGGATTCTTATTCAAATGAATGTGAGAAAGATAAACAAATTATTATAGAACGGAAGAATATTATGGAAATTTCTCAAAGGGTTGACAATGCAACTGTTCCAATGTCGGGAAATATTTCGGATAGTTTGTTTGTTTATGACGATGAAATGTACAAGCTGCATTAAGTCCTGAATTATCTCATTTCCGTAAATTTCATTTTGTCCGTACTTCAGTCAAGTTGTCGTCTGAAAGGGGGGTTATCTCGCATCAAATATTGTAGAACTGATTTTTTAATATGTATTTCAATGGTTGTGGTCTTATAATGAATCTAAGTTTTCGACCTCGACAAATTACCGGAAGTCCTTCAGATCCTTAAAAGTAAACTTTTTTTAATTTTTTATCTATTTTACCATTGATTTGTCACCAAAAACCATCGAGCACTTTTTTAATGTCAGCAGAATCTGAGACAATTTGAGCCTAAATTGGTAAAGACAGCTATCATAGTTTTTAAGATACAGTGTTTCAAAATTAAGCGATTTTTTTCTAAAAACAACCTATTTTTTGGTCACATAACGAAATATTATTAAACTTTTTAACCGCTTGGTGGATATTGCTGGGTTTTAATAGCAGCTAACTCCTTATTGACATCTATTTAATGGTCAAGTTTTACCTGTTTTACTTCTTCCGTTCGACGGCTATCGTGTTTAAAACATTTTGGGGATATTTATATAATATATAAAATTCTTCATTCTAAACTGGCAACCAGACAGCATGAAGGTGAGCGTGTGTACTTCGGGTTAGAAGCGGCTCCACTAAAACCTGCTATAAAGTATAAAATGGGCCCATAAATAACTTTTATGGTGAAACCCCGAAAGGGAAAAAAATATACATGGAAACGAGAAACATGACAAGAAGAAGACGAGCAGGGATATCTGGCCAAGTGTCGGGGGGAACCGCGACTTCCGGGGAGGGCTTCCGCTCTGTACAAGAGGGGCAGTCGCTAGCAGTAAACGGGCGTACGGGCGTGCGTCCACCATCACGAAAAACGCCGACTGCCGTGAGTGCTTCCGCACAAACCGGCAGGACGTATGCTGCTGGACCAACATCGAGGAGCCCTCCTTCACCTGTGGCTGATGTTTCGCCTGGCATCCAGGCGACCATAGTTGCAAGTTTGCGTAGGCAACGGATGAAATGGACAGAGGAAATGAACCTTTTCATCGTCCGTGCCTAGTGCGAGCTTTTACAATGGAAAAAGGCATATCGTCCTTTTTACACCAGAGGTTCGTTGAACGATTTCCACACTTAGCGCGCCGGTGGCCGTGGTCGTTCTACGATACTAATCTAAAGCTCGGAGTTCAAATCTCGGCGCGATCAAAAGCTGCCTGTGAGTACTAATAGAACCCTAACAGTGCTCCGAGCTTGTCATTATAAAGACGGCGCGGATACGAGGTGCATGCTATCAACTGCACTTCCAAAAAGTAAATATGCTATCGAAACGTCAACAAGGTATAGAAATGTTGATGCGCCCATGCCTCTGAAGGAGTTAGGGCAATTAACAACAAACATGTGTCAATACAACGAGAAGCAAATCTGTGAGAAGGAGTTCAATTCCAGAGACAAATAGAGAAAGAATACGGCTTAAGATTATGGAGGCAACTCGAAACCAAGAGTCGGCAGGGTCGGATGCACCCACCACCATCACGCTACTCGACCCCGCAAAGAAGTAACTACAACACCTGTCGAAGTACACTACTTCACCACCAAGTGGAAGTCTCTGCTGAAGTTCATGACGAATTTGAAGGAGCTTGCTTGGAATATCAGGAAATAGATCCCCTGTGCAGACGTGGCACTACATACAGCCACTGCGACACCTGATACTCTGTCTCAGATTGACAGTGAAATCGCCTTCAGACTATACTCAGATACGGCGTTACTGGAAGTGCAATTGTGTATTGTGGTTCAGTGGCGGCTATCAAATTGCATGGTCATAGGATCCGGGATAACGTTGTCGTCATACTCAATTGACCTCACCCCGCGCGTCAACTGTTCCATGTGGCTCTGTTGACGTTTCGTTGGCATAAACTGATTTCGGAGAATGCAGTTGCCAGCATACACCTCCTAGAAAGATTTGTTTTCAACGGAAGAGAGATTCCTTACGACAGGATATTGACCGGTTAACTCAATCGGTGGCCGGCAACACTTGTAGGCGGTTGAACAAAAAAGTGGAAAAAATTCTCCAGAAATATTCTACTCCTCCTCCCTCCTTTGGTGGAGGTGCTGGACATAATAAAACTGAGGCTCGCAGTAACCACGAATCATCTTCGACGATACAAGCTAAGTTTCTCTAGACGTGTTCACAACGCCGCTTTCACCAAAAGCCAGCCGAATTTCGACAAGTCCATCAACGAGGAACAACACGCCAGCCCCACTATTAACTTCACATTGACTAACGCGGAACAATATTTGGGTGGACTTTGGCAAACTCCCACTCAACACACCCAACATACTGAATGAATCACTGCCGAAACAACCAGCCATGCCAGCTTGCCTGGTATGACTTTCGCTCACAGAATCTGATGTCCGCGAAATTACTAAGCGATCCAAAAATTGGAAAGGGCCTAGTCCTGACAAATTATGGAATTTCTGGTACAAACGCTTCCCGAGTGTATGTCGTCGCCCCGCACGACAGATTAATCTGTTGATTAGTAGGCCTGAGGAGTTTCCACCTTTCCTCACAGTAGGTGTAACCTATTTGTTACCCAAATAGGAAACAGTAGAAAGCCCTGCTGAAACAAGGCATATAATATGCTTGCCGACACTTTATAAGTACGTCACAGCCATTATTAGTGGCAGGATCTACACGTACCTCGAGCAGAGCAACATCTTTGCCGAGAAGCAAAAGGGTTGCCGAGTGGGATCTAGCGGTTTGCAAGGAGCAACTTACGATCGACTCGGTTGTGGTGAGACAGGCTACGCACAAGCACATATTGCTGCTATTGCTGCTTTATCATTACGCCAAAGCGTTCGACAGCATCGTCCATAGCTGGCTAATCGAAGTCCTCCACATGCATCGCGTAGATCCTGCGCTAATCAATTTCTTGACAGAAATGATGGAGGGGTGGCAAAAAACATTGTCAGTACCATCGACCGAAGGTAATGCGCTTTCTCAACCGATACACATCCGGAGAGGCATATTCCAAGGGGACTCTTTAAGTCCTGTCTGGTTGTACATGGCGTTGAACCCCCTTTCATCCCTTTTAAATTCGGTTTAACAGTGTGAGTGTTCGATCAACCATGGTTTGCTTGGAATGTTTTCTAAGTTCAAGCTGACTCACTTGATGTATTTAGATGACATCAAATTATACTCGGGAAGCAACGCACATCTCAAAAGTCTGCTGTAGAACGCTGAAAATTGTAGTTATTATTGTTGTAGCAATGGTCAGAAGTTCGTTCTGTGAGTGTGTTACATGCTGTTATTGTTCGTTGTCTTCCTCGGTGTTAAGGGACCTGAGGACAGCTGCCTCTACGGGGTTCTACCATAGCGACCTGGGGGTCAGGTGTGTGGGTGCACCTGGGCAATTGAAAATGTGGACCACATCATGAGGTGTACCATTGCAGGGGGGCATGTGTTCGTGGCATCCCGGTCAATGCGAGATAGGTAGGAGTTAAGCCCGGAACACCAGCCCGACCGAAGTTATGGGCAAGTGTCGTTCTCGCTGCTCTCGGATGTATTCTCTCATCGGGAGAAATGGCTGGGGGCTTGTTGTGTTCGCTTAGAGGCATCATCCTTGTTTCCTGATGCAGATGGTCCTGAGATGGCATCAGGGGACAGCCAGTCACAGTACGGAGAGTGGCGCTTTGACAAGCCTGTATATTATTCCATTGTGTGTCACAGCGATTCTGTGACCACACAGGAGTCGCATAGTTGGCTACTGATCTTCTGACTGCTTTGTATGGGACCAGTAGGGTTTTTTTTATCCTTGTCCCAGGTGCTACCGGCCAAGGACTCGAGCGTTTTGGCAACTGGTGATAGAAGTGTGATGGGACGGTAGGACTCGCCGAGTGTCGCTTTTTCCCAAGTTTCAAGATTGGGATTATTCTCCCTTTCTTCTAGTGTTCTGGAACACTGATGGATAGGTTGAATGTAGCCGTGAGGTATTTGATAGCTGGTGAGTCGAGGTGTTTAAGCCTTGTCATTGAGATTCCATCAGGTCCCAAGGCTTTCGAGTTGATCGCATTCCTGATTGCTGCAGCCACTTCGTCCACGGTAAAGACACGGGTATGTTGTCTGCAGTTTGGTTATGGATCCTCCTGCGGATTATGCGCTTTTGTCTGTCTGGTGGAGGATGTGAAAAAAACTGCCTATTGGAGCTACCTCCGCAGTGGGCAGGTTTGGCTGATTGAATTTTCTCCGAACTGGATGGCGATATTCCCTTCCTGTTTCGGTGGACTAGAGAGGGCACGGACTGTCGATCATAGTTTGCTTCTATCTGTGGTTGGGTTGCATTCATTTAGATGCGTACTCCATTTTAACCTCTTGTATTAAGGAGGTATAATATACCTCCAGTTGTGCCTCCTATTCTACATGGTACGAGCCTTGTTTTTGTAGACAGGGCGAAATTTTTGGCACTTATTCTAGATAAGAAGTTATCATGGAAACCTAATATACAGGAGAGGGTGAATAAAGCCACAGTCGCGCTCTACTCCTGCAAAAGAGCCATAGGAAAAAATTGGGGCCTGCAACCAAAAGTGCTGCATTGGCTCTATGTGGCTGTTTTGCGACCTATACTAATGTTTGGTGTGGTGGTCTGGTGGACTGCTCTGAGTATAGAGGCTAACCGTTGCCTGTTAGGAAAGGTGCAAAGATTGGCCAGCATTGCTATTTGTGGAGCTATTAGAACTACGCCTTCTGCTGCTCTTAGCATGCTGCTCAATCTGCTTCCACTTGACATTTTTGCCGAACAGATGGCCGGGTGCACGGCTATCCGGCTTCGCGATACTGGTCAATGGTTTACTTCAGATATTGGACATGCTGCCATTCTGAACAGCTTTGACATTCCGGCAATAACTGACTACACTACTCCTGTATGCATGGTTGAGAAAAATTTTTTCAGCCTGATACCATCACGCAATCAATGGGAGGAGAATGCAATTCCGCTACCCAACGCAATTGAAATATATACAGACGGATCCAAAACGGAGGAGGGAGTAGGAGCTGGTGTGTTCTCTGCTGGACTTCACATCAGCCTTTCCTTTAGTCTCCCTATTTACTGTAGTGTGCTTCAGGCCGAAGCTTTGGCGATTACCGAAGCAATGGCTTGGCTGGGGTGTCACGCAGTATCAGTTAGAGACATAATAGTGTTTACTGACAGCCAAGCTGTAATTAAGTCTCTCGAACCGGGCTTGACTACGTCAAAGACCGTGTCGGAGTGTCGCTCTTCACTTACGAGGATGAGTGACTTCTTTAATATTTTCTTATGCTGGATTCCGGGTCACAGTGGTTTCGCGGGTAACTGTAGGGCGGATGAGCTCGCTAGGCAGGGCGCAGCAGGTGAGGCTGCACTGGCTCGTCGGTCAATCTATATGCCTATGGCTGCTTGTAAACTAGCTCTGAAAACCGAAGCGGCTAACAGAACTAACTTAAGGTGGTTGAATGGCAACACATGCCTTTTAACAAAGCCACTGTGGCCTAGATTGGATCCTAGGCGATCCGCCAAATTGCTTTCGCTGAATAGGCAACACATCAGAACTGTGGTGGGAGTCATCACTGGGCATTGTATACTAGGAGAACATGCAAGGAGGCTCCGCCTCCCTTACAATGACTTCTGTAGAAGCTGCGATGATGAGGACGAGGAGGAATGCATTTTTCATTTCCTCTGTTCCTGTCCTGCTCTTGCTAGAAGAAGAAAGAAATTTCTTGGATCCCAGTTCTTTTTTGAACTGGATGACTTGGCAAATGTTGATGTTGGTAAACTCCATCGTTTCATTATCAGCACTGGCTGGTTCAACGAGTAGAATGGTATGGTGAGGATTCCCCTGAGGTATCACAACGGACCCTATAGCGGTTCATGTGTGCTGTAGCTAATACGGCAGCCTTTGTACCTAACCTAACCTAACCTCTTGTATTCGGCTAACAGTCTTTAAATTTCACAGTTCATTTCGTGAATTCCGGGATCGTCTGGGTTTGTGCTCCTGATGTTGTCTCTCTCGTCTGCCAGTCTGCCGGCTGAGGTAGGACAGTTGGGCCGAATTTTCAAATTGCGTCCTGCAGGAATAAATTTTGCAGCCGATTTGTTAAGGACTTTCCTTATATTGGACTCGGAATACGTACGTCGGTGGGAGTGACATTCAGATGGATTTCGGATTGGACAAATGTCGAATTCGTGCCATTCACAAATGCGTACACGAACCCTGGGTTTATTTTTCTTTAAAAATCAATTAAAAATATTTCTTGTGTCGACCATCAAACTTTGGCATCTCTTGTTTTTGTTGGTATTCGTATCTTTTGACTTTTTAAGTGCGATTTTTTTGCATTTAAACGGCTGGAATTAAGGGGGGGTTTCCCACCTGATTTTTTAGGATTTTTTTTGGTGGGCAGAAGTAATTAGAGTTCAATCCAATTCTGAAATCATTTTAGTTATATTGGGAGTAACTTATGTGAATTTTTTTGAATAATTTAATCCAAAAATATCAAAGTTACGCACTGATGTTCGCTGAAGACCGAAACTAGAGTTCTTCAATTGCGTAACGTGTAGCGATTTCAATTTTTGTCCGAAATCAAAAAGGTTTTAGTATTAAATTATTAACTTATTTTCTAAGAATATGAACCTCAATTCAGGTGAAAATAATGGAAATTAGAAATTTGGCAGGTGTTGGAAAAAAAAGTTTCAGTTTTCACAATTTTGTTTTCACTAATTATACAAAAAAAGCCCTTATAAATATGATATCATCCCAAATGTTGGTTCATATTCTTTGTAATTTGATAAAGAATCATACTTTTAATTTTCATAATGATCGGTTCATTAGTTTATGAGTTCGAAGTCCCGCAAATGTGAAAAAAGTCATTTTGAGAAAAACAGAATATAACCGAAATAATTGTTTTGTTGATGCTTCTAGTACCTTTTATCCCGTTATTTGAAGACAATGATGCCAAAGTGGGATTCCCCCACAAAGCTACGTAAGCACATAAAGCGACTACCTGAGGTAGTGCTCCGCCCTACCCCCTAGAGTGCGCTCGAGCCTCTAGACTATACCCGATGAGCTCTCGGTTCTATGCTCATAAAATCTAAACGAATGCGAATTTCGCTTTGAAATTTTGGCAGTGTATTCTTGGATTGTTATGCTAATAATTTATGCAATAAAAAAATTGGATTTTAAAAACCTTCTAATGTGGTTTCCCCCCTTAACCGAAATTCGTAAATTTAAAATACAATGTTTACATAAATTGTTCCCAATTAAATTGTTGAAAGAAAATTATTACACTTATTTCAACTTATGAAAATGCAGATATGTTTGCAAAATTGTTAGCTATATCTTGTAATCAATTTATCTCATATAAGCCGACATATGGGGCTATACCAGTGTAAACGCTGAAAATTTGGGTGATTTTCGGGAGTTTTTTGGAAGAAAAGTACTCAATTAAATGTTTCGGAAAATTAAGAATATATTTGGCTATATTTGACCTATAATTTTTTCATAGAAAAGTATTGGGATCCAAGCGACTTATGCGCTGCCTTCGGAAGCGCCAAAAAAAGTTCCTCCACTGCTGACATGACTCCGGCCGATTGAGTAGCTGAAACCGAAAAAGGGAAAAATGTCGTTAAGCTGGAAGGTATTTCCTGTACATTGACGTAGGATTTTCGAAAAATATCAAAATGTAACAAAATGGCGTAGTTTTGAAAAAAAAAGTCTGTTTCCTTGCCTATTAAATGGTAGTTTTTTCAATGCCAAATCGTCAATTTTCATCCAATCAAAAAATATCCTACGTCATTGTAGAGTAAATATATTCAATAGTACTCAGTAGAAGTTTCAAGTCAATCGGATAATTGGTTTTTTGAGTTACAATGTCAGCAAATTTGAAACATCTCATTTTGAAAAAAAAAACCCGTTAAAGATTAAACTAACGAACTGCATTGAACGACTCCAGAATAAATGTCAACGCTGTTTACAAATGGCCCTATAGATATATATTTCTAGCTTAAATAGTGTCCCCTCTTAATTATTTACCTTTTATGATGCCGAAAGATTCAGGTAACAACACGTCAGAGGTCCGCCTCCAGGCGGATGGAGCATTTTATACCTGCGAGCAGTTGCTTTTTAGAAGGTTGCCATTCGGGAAGTATTAGAGATATGGCCTTGAAATTTTTACAGGATATTCTTAAAATTATAAACTGTTGAAAAAGGCAAAAAATGTAGAGTGTCTAAGTGTCTTACTGGTTTAGCCCCTTAATTTCAGAGAAGTGACATGTAATGTCGACTGTAGTACTCGGGAAACCAAATCTTTATCCTGTCTCAAACTGGAGAAATAAAAGAGGCATGTTTTTGTTAATGCGCCCTTTTTCAGTGATAAGACCTTGATTACCTGTTAAGAGTGGTATTGATGGTATTGTCATTACTAACCACCACTGTTTGGGGGAAGTTTAAGCTTAATATCTGCCTGTGGATAGAACTGGTGCTCGTGCTATTGTACCTTCGCCGCCATAGAGTGTCTGACAGAAACTGAAGAAATTTTAATTCTGAAACAAACATCCATCAACTAATTTTTGTATATTCTCAAAGGGTTTCCAGAGTGGTCAACAAAATTAAAAACAATTTACAGGATCTCATGTCCCATAAAAAGAAAAATATTTTATTTCGTTTTTATTCCATACATATCAACATGTATTTCGACAGATGTAACGTCTTCGCGGAATCGTCTGTCTGCTTAGCGCCCCAAAAAGAGCACAGCCTCTACTCTGGTTACTAAGAAAAAAAAAAAAAAACTTTTCCCACACATTTGATATGCACACACAATGCACACGATAGAGAATCCAACCGGCTGTCACTCATAAATCATTTCATTGGTTAGAAAATGCTTGGAATTTACTGGAAACAAATGTGAATTGCAGATAAATTAGTCCCTCTTAGCCAGAAATGTAGGGATGTAGGGAGCAGGGATGACAGTGGATTGAATCTACACTGCGAACGGTGTATACAGACAACGATCAGACGGAGATGATCATCCTGGAAGTTATGGAGGTCCTTCAGGGAGTAGACTATGAGTTTCCGTCGAAGTAGATTTTGAATTTCCAACAATTTCCTCCCGAGTGTTAAAAACCACAGATTCAATCAGAAAACATTTACCGAAACGATCTTTTTAATGGGCAAACAAAAAATCTTCGAACCAAGAGGGTAATGAACCTGGCACAAGGGATTTTTTGTTTAAACTAAAACTCTTCATCGTAAAAAAACAACACTTGGGCCAACCACGCTCGCAGGATTGATTTATAAGTCAGGATATTCAAGCATATGGTATATTATATGTTCCCTATGTCTAGGACTTTTGACCTTTAGGGATTCTTCGACAAATAAAAAACATTATCGTGGGAGAAATCTCCTTTGCAGGGGATGACTTGATTTCATCAGCGGATCGAATCACCATTGTTCTTTTCTTCTCACGTTTGAGATGATGTTGGGGTGATAGATCACCTGATTACACCTAATGAAAAGCAAAACCACTAACCCTTTACTTTCGACCGATTCTTGTTGATTACACAGCGTGTTTACGAACGGGTTAAGTTAATGAAATTGAAAATTCTTATTGTACGAGTACCACCTGCTCAGAGTTTTCATGTGGCGATTGTTGGTGGCGGATGAACCAGATGGAGGAAGACTTTTGTTTATTACGTGAATAGTGAAATAGGGAGTACCGCGGTTTTATTATTGGGATTTGGAATGAATTGGTTTTGTTAGACATCATTTTTGAATTATGTGAGAATGTAAGGATTGCTTGTGGATGGGAAGAAAAAATCAGAGACCAATGACCATGCATTCTGTTGTATTAACACACCATATGTTGGAATCTCCATGGAGTATTGGTATCAGCAGCGTGCGATTGAAAGTCCTACCGTTGCCACCGATACTTTTTTTTTTAAATACAGGCAACATTATTTGATAGGACTAATGAAATTGATGTATAGGCAAGCCAATCGATCTACAAATCAATCTTCATTATAAGCATTTTTCTTATCCCAGTATAGATAGACATTTTATAATATCTCGCGTCAAATGTGGTATTCGGGATGATTTATATATTGTATGTCATCGTAGCCTTATTATGAAACAAAGTTTTGACCTCGGCGGAGGACCGGAAATCCTTGGGGAAGGGGGTTAAAGGTGAGCTGCTAGATAGTTAGTAAAGGGAATCTCTAATTTCTTACAAAAAATGACGGTTATTCCCTTTTTATAAGTAACTATCAAACCTACGGGCATCTGGCCTATCTCAAATTTAAGCTTTTTAGCTATAGAAAAATCTATCCTGATCATTTCCCACGCGGGAATAGTATTTTCTGGTGGAGACCGGATCCCAGGATAAGAGACAGTTTGGTGCGGTTCTGGTTAAGAGCAGCCCCACACCTGACTCACAACCACTACCGGTAGCTCTTCCGGAGTACAACATTACAGTGCTACCGGTTGGAAAGATTAATTCTCCGCTGTTCCCATCTTAACCCTCTAACTCTTAAAATGTTTATTTATATCGCATAAATTCACTTCCTAATTGAAGAAAACGCGCGGTGTGAGGACCTTCTGATCCATTGTCCAGGAGAGTACGCACAGTAGTGTAATCTTCGTCATTATACGATAGCCAAAAGTCATCACCGTTGATACCTTATCCGAGGCATAGTTGACGTTTAGTTAGCATATAGTAGATTTTTGAAAGCGTAAATTGCTGGCATACTCATTCTGTCCTTTGTTTGTCGGTTTCTTCGACATACCGACAAAAGGAAAGGCCTTGTTTTAATTTTTACGCCCCATACCACAGGGAGCATGGTGGTACGGAGCAGGACATCGCTCGTCGTATCAACCAGGCTAAATGCGCATACAGCATGCTGTCGAAAATCTGGCGGAGCAGTTATCTCAGCATCCAGACCAAGTTTGGCCTGGTTTGCTCCCTGGTACTGTTTGTGCTTTTGTATGGGAGCAGTATATCGAAAGTTTCCGTAAGAGTTATCAGAAAGCTGCAAGTTTTCGTCAACTCATGCCCTCGCCGAATTCTAAGAATTTTCTGGTACGAAACAATATTGAATGAGGGGGTAAGTCGGCGTACAGGTCAGATCCCAATCGACAAATTAATACACAGGCGAAAATGGCAGTGGATAGGTAACAAATTGGGGAACGATGATGATGAACCCAATTTCCAACCAAGACCGACCAAAAGGGGGTCCTAAAATCACATGACGTCGATCTGTGGCAAAAGAGTTTAAGGCGCTAGGTAAGTCGTTTGGGGAGTTGGCGCCATTGCCCAAAACAGAGTACGATGGCGCGCAGGAATGGTTGACGCGCTATGCCCCACTAGGTGTTGAGGAGAAGTATCATATTATAAAAAAAGATGATTTTTCTACATCGTGGGAAGAAACGAGCAATTCTCAAAGAGTGCTTGTTGCTGTTTTTCAAGGGAGTTTATCTCGAAAACTATTTAAAATACGGAAAAGTTGTAATTTTGTCTCAGAAAGTTTTTTGTTGGGATTATTAAAATAGTTACAGAGATAAAAGCGAAAAACTAAAAAAGCTCCCCATTCACCCTCTCTCGCAAGGACTTCCGGACTTCCGGTCTTCCATCGACGTAGAAATCTTAGATTCATAATAAGGTCACAACATATCAAAAAATCAATAGTACTATATTTGATGCGAGGTAGCTCCCTTTTCGGACGAAACTGTATTGGCCTATCTGACTTTTGACGGCTTTTCAAAAGACAGTCTGTGTGTCGCAATTATATACCCTGTAATATGATTAGTGATCAGCGGATGCTGCGTTTCACTCTTTAGTTAGTTGCATTGATGAATCCCTTGAATAGAAGGAATACACCATGGTTGCGTTCTTGGACATCGAGGGAGCGTTCAATAATGTTAAACCTAGTGCAATCATCGAAACTCTTTTGAGTCTGCAGTTCGATGACTCGCTTTGTAAAATCATTAGTTTGCTGTTAACACCTAGGATCGCTGTAAAAGATACTTTACACCATCTGATCTGGCTCAAATTTACAAGGCTCATATAAGACCAAGACTTGAATTTAATTCCCACATATGGGCTGGCGCTGGTAGAACTGCATTATTGGCGTTAGACAAAGTCCAACGGAAAGCCTTCAAGCTTATTGGTGATAAGTCCATAACATCTCAAATCGAACCGCTTGAACACCAGCGAAGTGTCGACTGTCTCTCACTCTTCTATCGCTACTACAACCGCCGTTGCTATGATGAAATATCCCGACTAGCCAGTCGTGCCCATCCTCATCTTCTAGAACTCAGCAGCAGTCGCACCGCCAATTTTTATGACTCGTTCGTATCCAGGACAACACGAATGTGGAACAATCTACCATCTCTTGTTTTCCCCTGCAACTATGACCTGCAAAAATTAAAACGGGGCGACCGGTAGCGCAGTGTGTTGAGGCATCAGGCTCATGTTTGACTACCGGCGTTTCGGGTTCCAATCCCGTCCACGACGACGTTCGTGGCCATGGATGTGCAGGAGATGCATGCTGGCAACTGAATTCTCTGAAACCAATTTATGCCAACGAAACATCAACTGAGCCAGTTGACGCGCTATGCCCCACAAAGGGATAGGGCAATTGAGTAAAAATTAAAACGGAATGTACACCGTCACCTTATACAAACTCAACCCATCTCCGATCTCCCCACTACCTTAATCCCTTACCGCCAACGCTGTGCTTTCGCATCAAAGGGCTCCCCTCTAAGCTTTGGTATCAACATAAAAAAAGGAGTATACGTACCACTATGGATACATCATCCGTCAGCAGATATGTCTGCAGGGGCACTTCCCAAGGTCGAATACCGTCGCCCCTTCTTTGGAATCTGGCGGTCAATGGATTGCTTCTGAAACTGGAAGAGTTGGGATGAAATGTGATGGCCTACGCAGACGATGTTGTCATTGCTGTTTCTGGCAGATTCCCGGGAGTCCATAGTGAGTTGTTGCAGAATACTCTTTGCATTCCCACCGAATGGGCAGACCACTGCGCTCTTGGTGTCAAGTCAACCCTTACAAGACCGAACTTGTGCTCTTCACCAGGTGACACATGCTACCTCCTATTGAGCCGTCTTCATTGGATGGATGGCTTTTCTGATAGAGCTTAATCTTCTGGGTCTTAGCTTTGACAGGAAGCTGATGTCGAAGACCAACATCCTTAAGCGGGTGAACAACTGCGCTCTACTCAAGCAGGAAGGCTATTGGCAAGAACCGGACCTTCAGCCGAAAGTGGTGTACTGGCTACATACAGCGGTTGTGCGGCCAATTTGACTGCATGGCATATGTGTGTGTGGACGGTAACGTCCTTATTGTAACTTGTTAAGTAAAGGGCAAAGGCTAACAGCGATTGCCACAACGGGGATTCCTAGAACGACTCCGTCAGCCAGCTTATATACGCTGATAAACTTGCTCCCACTTGAGGTATTTTGCGAACAACTTTCAGGGAACACGCGGCCGTGCGCCTCCGCGAAACAGGCCAATGGCGCGCAACGAGTATTGGCCACTTGGATATTCTGGGCAATCTAGATCTCCGTTTGGAGACTGATTACACTTCTCCTAAACGCGTTTTTGGCAGGAACTACACCATTCCTTATTCCGTCGAGGACCCTATGGACTCAATACGTATCCTTTACCCCCAACTCCTCGGTCATCTGCAGCGATGTCTCAAAGACCGATGGCGGCGTTGGGGCTGCTGAGGAACAGGGGATTAATTTTTCTTACGGTATAATCGACTTTAGTAGTGTCCGGAAGCTCTGACCTGGTTTACGCCTCATGTCGTGGCTGCGGGAGACTTTACTTTCTATATGGACAGTCAGGCTGCGACTCGCTCAATTGACTCTGTTTTCACTACATCGAAAACTATTCAGAAGTGTCTCTCGGTCCTCACAGAGATGGGTTACTTCTTCAACATAACCTTCGAGTGGATACCGATTCGCTCTGCCTCTTCGCGGTCACTGAATAGGAGGCACATTGGAAAGGTGGTGGAGACTATCACAGACAGGGCACTGCCCCATCTATGTGCTGGCATGGAGGCTCCGTCTTCCTCATAATAACTACTGCACGAGTTGTGAGATTTCGGATGAGGAAAAGAGCATTTTACACCTTCTATGCCACTGTTCAGCATTGGCCATTAGGAGGAAGAAATTCCTGTGGCTTGGAGGACCTCAAGGATATGTGCATTTCCAGTACAGGATGGTTCGGGAACTAGGTTTCTTTTTAGTGAGGTGAAACGTTATTGGTGGTATCACGATGACCCCATAAGTGTTCTAAATGTGCTGTGATGCATTATGGCAGCTCCTTAACCTAACCTACCCTCACCCTGTAATACCGAATTAATTGTAATTAACCTATCCGTTAGAACTCTGGTCTGAGACCTAGTAAGGACAAAGAGGATTACTTATAGGTTGTAGGTCTTTGAACCACCTCAATCTCTTAAGAATCTAATTAAAAATCGAGGCTCAATCAACTTATTGGCAGAACGTGGGCTGGTCCCAACACGAAGAAGTTCGTGCGCCGTTATAGATTTAAAATTAGAGGATGCCGATACATACAGGTATCAATGCTTGTTTCATACGGTTGCTATCTATTTCGAGCCACAACATTTCGGTGACAAATAGACGAAAATCGACTGAATAAAAGTGGAGTGGGTCATTGCGAGTCCAAGTCAAAAATGACTCAAACTCGCTCTCCACCACCACACAAAAATAATCGGCTCAAAGTCAATTCTTCCTATGTCACTTGGTTTCGTCCACACCATGCATTTCACACTCATTGTGTTCCGACATAAATCGGAATACGTCCGATTTAGGTCGGAATACAAACCCCTGACTTGGTCGAGCTGCTTTCCCCATGGATTAAGGCAGCTCCTGAAGAGTAATCCATGGTGTGGACGGAACCAAGTGACAGAGGAAGAATTGGCTTTTGGGCCGACTATTTTTATGTGGTAATGGAGAGCGAGTTTGAGTCATTTTTGACTTGGACTCGCAACGACCCACTCCACTTTTATTCTTAACAACTATGATTCGCGCTTATGCGTGAATAAACACAGTGATATTTCATTGGATGAAAATCGACTGAATTCTTAGCTAAATGATTTTTGAAGGAGCAAGATTTTGGATTGACAAAATATTTATTTGTTGCCGGCGTAAGCAACTGTCGAAGAAAGTAAATTTATGCAATAACTTCCTGATGGTATCTTTTGTCAACCACTTTCTCTTTACACCATCATCACATGACGCAATATTATTATTTTATCGTCCCACGATACTCCCAAACAACATCTGTTACATGTCCAAATATTTGAGGCTACCATATGAGATCCTTTATATCCGATTTCACCTTCTCACATAAATATCCTTTACCCTTTAATCACATTTAATTGTGACTCCCGCAACCCTATCCGAAACACTTCTGCGTATCTGTTGTCCGTTTTTTCTTGAGCAGATTTAGTTTGAGTTGAGGTATTCATGTAACGCAGACACTCCGTAGAGAGACATTAGACCCCTGAAAGATGTGCATGTAATTATCATTATGGCACTTTATCTGAACGTTTAGAGCCGAAGACGATGAGGAAAGCGGATGAGTACAGTGCAACAGTGCGAGATCCTTTCGCTGGTGGGAAGCGAACGTTTTTTCTCACAGTTTTAAAGTGGAACATCTGTTGGACAGATTTCAAAATTTTCGTTGGAGTCGTTCGTCGGTGCGATTGCTGCGTTGACTGCGACAAGTTATTATAATTTGATTTGAAAAAAAAAAGTGAAAATGTTAATTGAATTACTTGAGGGGGATGTGATTTGAATCATCTGTTGAATCGCAGGAATATCCGATTTTTTTTTTTCATTTCAAAAGATTCAGAAGTTTTATCATTTTTGTTTTATCGACAATGGTTGGTTGTGTGAACATAAAATGTGGATAATTTTGTTCCTGGAGACTTCCGAGGATATTTTTAGTTTCCGGGGTCTGGGGTGAAAAAATCACTTTTCACTGGGATTTTTTGTCATTTTTGTTTATTAGGGTTTTGTAGTAAGAACAAAACTCTTATGAAATCAGTCAAATGTCTGTCCGTAGAATATCTCACGAACGGCTGACATGAAATTTTATAGGCATGTGTAGAATTACTATAATTCGCCGGAGAAAGCGATGCGTGGTAATAGGTCAACTTTAATGGGGGGTCCCCACAGAGGGAAAATGAAAGTCGAAATTTTTTGTTTCGTTTGGTATAGGCAAGTGGGGGTACCGTCGAGTACATTCCATTTTTGGAATTTTCTTCAAATTTGAAGAAAGGAGACAAGAGGAAGAGGGGAGAATAAGTGATCCGAGTTTGCCCCCCCCCCCCCCCCCCCCCCCCCCCTTGCATTTCGAGACCGTTATACTTAGAAATATGAAAATTTACAGAAAAGAGGCATTTTACTAGCGTAGAAAACTAAAAATAATAAACAACTTTTTTGTTGCCGGGCGACGACCATCGACACCATACAACTTATAAAGGGTTATCCATTTCATGTTTCGGAAAGTAAAGCCCTGCCATTCGACATCTGTCAAATGTCAGTGTATTCCAAACTGTTATTGGTTTAGTTGAAGGTTTGCCATTTTACAAGATGGAACGTTTTACGACTGAACAACGCGTTAAAATTATTAAATTATTCCACCAAAATTGTGAATCTGCGGTGGCCACGTTTCGTGCATTACGCGCAGATTATGGTCGACATAATCGTCCCAATGAGCGCACAATTTGCCACAGTGAACAAATTTGAAGAAACTGGATCGGTGACAGACATTTCTACACCTGTGCATCATCGTTTTCCTCGTTCGACCGAAAACATCGCCGCTGTGAGTGAAAGTGTGGCCGAAGACCCGAATTTGTCGATTCTGCGCCGATCCCAGCATTTAAGCCTATCTTACGGCACATTGTGGCGCATTTTGCATTTGGACCTTTATCTCCATCCTTATAAAGTCCAGCTCACGCAAGAATTAAAGCCGACTGATCACAGATTGCGTCGTGAGTATTCAGATTGGGTCCTCGAACAGCAGGCCACCGATGCCGATTTTTCGAAGAAAATCTTCTTTAGCGATGAGGCCCATTTTGCGCTCGGCGGCTATGTAAACAAACAAAATTGTCACATCTGGGGCAGTGAGCAACCGCAAGTGACCGCTGAGAAACCGTTGTACCCGCAAAAAGTGACTGTTTGGTGTGCATTGTATGCCGGCGGCGTCATTGGGCCGTTTTTCTTCGAAAACGATGAAGGAGCCGCCGTTACAGTCAATGGCCAGCGCTATGGCGCCATGATTCATGACTTTTTTTGGTCGGAAATTGAAGATATGGATCTCGACAATATGTGGTTTCAACAAGACGGGGCCACATGCCACACCACGCGACAAAATTTGGCTTTATTGCGCGAGAAATTCCCAGCACGCGTAATTTCCAGATTCGGCGATGTGGCTTGGCCAGCAAGGTCTTGCGATTTAACGCCGTTAGATTTCTTTTTGTGGGGCTATGCGAAGGACCGTGTTTATGCGAATAATCCCACGACGATTGGTCAATTGAAGGACGAAATCCGTCGAGTTATTGCCCGAAATGTGTGAAAAGGTAATCGAAAATTACCTCAAAAGGATCGAGTCCTACAAGCGGTCCCTTGGGGGACATTTGACAGATATTGTATTCCACGTATAATGGCATAATCCAAACTTTATTATGAAATAAAAATTCCATTGAAATTCAAATATTTACTGTGTTTAATTTAAGTTTACTTTCCGAAAGAGAAAATGGATAACCCTGTATAATGCTTGTCATGTCGTCGCCCTTATGCCTTATCAGTCCTAGTGGGATTACACAATTCAATAAATGAAAAGTGTTGAGTGCTCATCGGTTTCGATCGCTGGTGTGACGCGTGTCTCATCAGACGCCTCCGCTTCGCGCATCACGCCAGTGAGGAAAGCGTGACCGGGCACAAGCCAAGTCGGATTGTGTTTTACCTTATATATAGAGTGGCAGACACACCAAGGGTGCGAATTCATTTCAAGCGGAAATCGCAACTTACGATTTTCCGATATGAACTCGTCTGATTTCCAGGCCTATGAATTTTTTGTTAAACTAAGTTCAAGTCCATAGCCCCACGTTGGGCGCCTAACTATGTAATGGACGGTTTGGTGGGCATCCGAAGATGCCCGTGGGGACGGAGCCTAAGGTAGCATAATAAACCGTGAAGGTCGGGCAGTGCCACTTGGCGAAGAAAAAGGCGCCTTAACTAGCTAAGCAGCGGCCCATGCTTGCTGTAGCTCAGTTCGGAAGACGTGGGCGGGGCTTTTGCCGCTCGTTACCCCTGTCTTTTACGTATTAACAAAAGATTCATAGGCCTGGGGAAGACAACACAAACAGGGCAGGTAAAAATTTGGAATGATAAAAAAAGAAGCGATAAGGATGGAATGGTTGGCGGACGACGCACATTCTCTCACGTTCGCATCAGGGTCCAGGCGTAATGGGACCCTTGGCCTCCTGACTCGTACGGATACCACCGACAGATCCTTACTCATCAGGTGCTGCCATAGATCTGCCGGTGGAAGCAGCACTACCAGGATTTGATCCAGTGTAGGTGGATCATTACACCAGTATGAGATTCGTATCGATAACAAACCGCTTTAAGACGTCGACTTTCTTAGCTAGGGCTATTATTAGGCCACGTTCTGTTCGTGGATCCATTGTCAGTAAATTTTTTAAAGTGCAAGAGATACGTTAATCGTTATTTCAAAAATATAAACTGGCCTATTGTGAAGATACCATCACAAAAAAAAAATCACACAACAAGGCGAACCGATAGTCATTCAAAAATGTATTCGAAGTTGTTGTGCCCCACCAATATTCTCTAACAGTCAGCGCCTCTGCCTATCTTTACAACGGATAAGTGAAAAAAAACTAAGGGAGAAGCTATCTTCAAAACAACTAAATGAACCAAACAACTAAATGAATAAGTGCAATCATTTACATTGTCAGAGGAGATTGCACTTATCCGTTATCCACTGTAATCCACAGTCCACAATTTATTTGTGTTTTATTCGATACATACACCATCTTCTAGCTGAATCTTCAACCATGGTTTATATCTGCGGTAGGAGCTTAGCACTCACAATTCATCAGTGGCTGCAACATAAGGTTTACGACTTGGAAAACATTCTTAATACGGTGGTTTTGTGGATCCTTTCTGGATGATTTGTGGATACTTTGTGGAATTCAATAGCTTATTGAATAAATCCAATCCACGTGCCGACTATAAAAACTGCCGAAGCCCGGATAAGAATATGAGAAAATCTTTTAATACTGAAACATGAATTTTAGCCGGTCTGATTCATTCACTCGAATCATGAATTTCGAAAACGATATGTACAAAAATTTGTAGATAAGATTGTTGTACAAAAATTTGTCAATGTGAGGATAATTTTTGAACAATAAAATTTTAATGGTCCACAAAAATTCTTCAAAACCATTTGATATTTTCGCTGTTTTGCGAAGAGACTATTTTACTCATACAACCGAATAGGTGTTGTTTTTACCCCTTCGTTTTTTATTTTGGTGCCCTAAGGATTCGTTCTTTCATGTTATCTTTGCACAAACTAATAGCTCTCGTTTCTATAAAATCGGACAAAGATCCAGAGTGAATCGAACAGCCACCTACAGATAATTCGCCTCGCGAATTGCGGGTTCAGTATAGAAAGGTATAGGAGCGAATCTTTTAACCTTTACTTCAACCATATACCCTTCCTTTTAGAATAGGATTTTCCCCAGTGTCGTTTTATCTTGAAGTCCTATGTTAGGTCGCACTGCCGAAATTTAATCACCTTTGAGGTTGGCATTTGTGCATCACGGATCAGTTCTAATTTCCAGTTAACCCTAGCAGGGGTGGGCGTGTTCAGTGCCCACCAACACCATCACGAGCCACCCGTATCAGTAGTAGGACTGAGGATCGTATTCGGGACAGTGCACACGACACACGACCATATCTTCAGTCAGTCTCATTCCTCACTAAGGCTTGTATTTGTTATCAACAGCAACAAAATAACAACAAACATAATACAACAAAAATGCAAATAACAGGTATAGATGACTGATGGAGTTGCTGACGCGATACGCCAAACAAGGGGTTAAGACAAACTAGTCTAAGGTTCCTTAAGACGACCTCAAGATTTTTTGTTTTGGCATCAGTAACATTTTGTAGGAAAATTGTCGAAAAAATGACCGAAAAAGCCCCAAAATATTTGGCGCCCAATGTGGAACCTGTATGATTTTATCTAGTAAATACAATCAAAATGGGTTACCGACTAGGCGCTCAGTACCGTTAGTTAAAAGCCGCAAGACCGAAACGCTTAAGAACTTAAAGATACCTTACTGCTTTTTAACCCACCAAGTAGTGAAAATTAACCACTGCAAACAGGCGAAAAATGATCGCAAAAGTTTCAAAATATTGGGCGCCCAATGTGGGGTCGGTGTGATTTGATCTAATCATTCCGTCTGAAATAGCCAATTGGACTCGGAATCGCTCGCGTGTGTCAATTTGAGTTGTGAGAATCACATTCAATCGGATGGATCGCGAAATATAACTAAATGGGACTATATTTAGCTCTAAATTGACAAAATGGCACCTTCTTTGGCGCCCTTTCGGAGCCGGCGCCCTAGATTACCGCCTGCTTCCCCTTAGCCTTTGACTGGCCCTGCGCAAGATTGACGAAAGGTTGACTCATGGTTGACGCATGGGATGCGCAGGTTGACGCATAAATGATGAAAGGTTCACGCAATGTTGACACAAGGTCAACGGATGGTTAACTAAAGGTTGACGCAACGTTGACACATGGTTGACAGATTGACGAAAGGTTGACGCATGGTTAAAGCGAGGTTGACGCATGTTTGGCATATGGTTGGCATATAGTAGACGCTAGGTTGACGCATGGTTGATGCAGGGTTGACGCATGGCTGACGCAACGTTAGCGCAAGGTTAAACGCAAGGATTACACAAGGTTGACGAAAGGTTCACGCATGATTGACGCATAGTTAACGTAAGGTTGACAGAACGTTAACGCAAGGTTGACGCAAGGGTTACACATGGTTAATGCAAGGTTGACGCATGGTTGACGAAGATTGACGCCGTACTACACATTTGCATTTTCTATTGTTTCCCGTAGAGCAAATCGAAGTTATAAGTTTAATTAACAATTTCTGAAAGGGTAAATATTGGTTGGTGACTCGGTAGTCGTCAAGTCTCGGTGAGCACTCTAGCGAGCCTGCCTGCCTGCGGGGTGTGGGTATTATTAAAACACCCACAGCGCTTCAAACTGCGTGCGACAAAAAGCTCACGGATTTCCTCGTAGGAACAGCACTTTCAGCGGACTTTTCATCTTTCAACACTGGCATCTGGTAGTAGGCTGGACAGGGCGGCCGAATATGCGATTCTGCCTCGTCCCAACTTGGTACACCCTGGCAGGAGAACGCAAAAGTGGGGTTTATGATTTGCTCGTTTTCCGTTAAATCAAAGATCTTAACGTTTCCTTTGTGAAAAACCAATCCTGCCTCGGGAAAGCTTGCCGGAAGTGGGTGGTGGGAGAAGTACTTGGGGCGTACGAGCCAACTCATTTTTACATGTGGACCGATTTCCGGCAAGCTTTCGCGGGACGGGATTGGTTTTTCAGAAAGAGAGCGTCAATATCTTTGATTTGACACAGTATTTAGCGAAAAACGCGATGGCGCTTGGGTTTTTTTTTCTTGTACTTATTGGTTCCGCGCGTCTTTTCGATTGCCCATTTCAGTATCGTTAACTAGATAAAATCACATTAACCCCATATTGGGTGCCGAATATTTTCGTTTTTTTTTCTACCATTTCTTGTCTATTTTCTACTGCTGTTAAGAAAGCCTTATTTCGCGGCTTTTCTTCATAAATGAAGACTGTAAGGAAGGACTGTAAGTAGGTATAAAGACAGTATCTAGACATTCTGTCGTATCCACACTTAAATGCTTGTCTCCGGCTATACTCCATGGATTTCATGATTAAGGTTACAGTAATTTAGTAATTTTAGGAAAATATGTACGTATTCATTAATCTCTTAATAAACATTAATTTTTGTTTAAACTCAATATTATTATAATCACGCATAGCGCTTTTTCAAATTTTATAAGTTTCTAAGAATGAATGAAGTGTATCACTACCAACTCAATACAACAAGATTGAGTTGGCAATGCACTTCACAAAAAATAATCAGCAAAAAAAGCCAATCGCACTTAAGCCGACAGGTTTACTCCACCGCCATATTCTTCAGACTAAAGACTAAAGGTAGTTTAGTCTATCGGGGAGGTAGCTCGACCAGCCCAACTTTTGTGCTGTTTTCCGACTTCCGTCAGAATACAGATTATATAATATTAATTTCATTCAACGTGACTCGCACCCGTGTCGTAAAATGCGCGCTATATAAAGTGACGAAAGTCGGAATACAGCACAAAAGCTGGGCTAGTCGAGCTACCTCCCCGATAGATTAAAGGTAGCTCTTGTAGAGTATGGTCTATCCGTGGACGAAACCAGTCGGCTCAAGTGCGATTGGCTTTTTATACTGATTATTTTTGGTGGAGTGCATTGCCCTTGTTGTATTGAATTGGTAGTGATACACTTCATTCATTCTTAACAATTAATTTTTGTTGATTTTAGTAAGTTTAACTTGTTTTTGTTGTTTTGAATAAACTCCTTTTAACCCTATTAAGATAACGATATAACAACGTACCTAAAAGATGGCCATATGCGTGCGACATAGGTTATCATTCAATTCACATTCATTCCGGATTTTCAATTATCTAAATGGGAATAACTTACCACAACAATTAGTCCGGTTAATCGAAGTTCCAGTGTATTCTAAAATTTAATACCTAATGCAAATTAAGGGCCCCTTGTTCACATTTACTACTGGCCCCGCGCTGGCTTTATCCGGCACTGATGCGCAGTTTACAACCCTCTTAAGAGGAGAGCCGCTGAAAAAAAGTCTGTCTAGAGGGTTATCCGAGGCACTTCCGCACTGTGGAATTTAGAAAATGAAATATGTCGCCTATTCCCTTAGAGGATACCTGAGTTATGGCTGCGAGAAAGGCATTGCCCAAAGCTCAGTGCCGCGCCCTGAGGCTGCTGAACATTTGCAAAGAAAGTGTATCAACTACGGCTGCATTTGTTGTTGTCAATACCAAGTCTGGTCGCGTACTCTCCCACTGGCCAGTGACTCGTCGTGACCGCGACAATCATGTCCACCTCTGGACGGGTCCTATTCAGAAGGCTATTAGTACTTTGTGTATTATATGATGGCCACATTTTTCTAGAGGAAGCGTGTACTTAGTGCGCCCCATTTGTTGTATGCTAAGTTTATATAGTATTTATGCACTTCCTTGGTAGTGGCACTAAGTGGCGCATTGACAGCCACCGCGTAGGATCTGTCAAGGTCTGAGCCCAGCCGCGTCAGTTGATCGACCTGCTCATTTCCTCCTATACACCTGTAAGCCGGAACCCAGAGGCGTTGAATCAGTGAAGGGTGGCTCATGTGAGCGTTCAGCTCTTGACGGCAATGTTTTAGTATTTTTAATGACACTGTCGCCGCCTCTAGACCCATTATGGCCGCCCTGACTTCCGCCTGAAATACACTAGCACAATTGAGAAAGCGGAACGACTTAAAGACGGCAAGGTCTTTAGAGAAGAACCCGCACAAACCCCACAAGTCATTTTCGAGCCATCGGTGAAAATCCTCAAGTCATACCTCGTCACCATATCTTCTTCACACCACTCCGCTCTAGTTGGATAGCCAGTAGTGTAGTCAGGGGTGGACCAATAGGGCCCGCACCGGGGGGGGGGGGGGGGGGGGGCACGAGAGTTTGGGGGGCCCACAAGTTTGGGGGACTATAAGCCAGGGCCAATTTTTTTAAACTTTTTTTTTACTAATAATATTAGTAATTTAATAGTACATACAATAATAAATTATTAACCAATAGTAGACACACGAGTTACCGAATTTAATACGAGACGAAAAAAATAGTCGATCAATCTTCCAAGGGTATCTGCGATGAGATCATAAAAACTTTTAAGGATTGCCAATTAAACATCAATAAATGTCGTGGACAAGGCTACGATGGCGCTGCAAATATGAGTGGCGTATATAGCGGTTTCCAAGCACGTTTAAAGGAAATAGAGCCAACAGCTAATTACATACATTGTGCTGCTCATAATTTAAATCTCGTACTAAACGATTCTTCACAAAAAATAATAATACCTTTTTTAATTTTATTCAATCGATATATACGTTTTTCAGTAATAGTTTAAAAAGATGGCAATTATTAAAGAATGAAAATATTAACATAACATTAAAAAAAACTTTGCCCCACACGATGGGCCTCGCGCTAAGGATGCTGTAATTTCTATTCGTTACAACTTTGTTTCTGTTTTAAAATCATTGTCTTACATTATATTAAATATTCATAAAAAAGATGAAAAAGAAGAAGCAATTAATTTAAAAAAGAAAATGGAAAATTTCGACTTCGTTATTCAATTAGTTGTGCAATGTAAAATTTTGGAAAACGTGAATCTTGTGAGTAAATTCTTACAAGACAGTTCACTTAATTTAGAAACCGCGGCCAAAAAACTAGAAAATTTATTAAGCAGTATTTTAGAAATAAGACAAGATTTTGATGGGGTTAAAAAGGAAGCAGCAGACCTGGCGGAGAAATGGGGGATAATTCCTTGTTTTAAAGATAAGCGAATTAAAATTAGCACTAGGTTTATTGATGAACTTAGTTGCGACACTCCTTTCGTAAATTCTGAAGACAACTTTAGAATAAAAGTTTTTTTTACAGTCAACTGGACGTAATTATTGGACAATTAAAAAATCGTTTTAATAGCTTCAATTTTATTCTTCAGAAATTCAATTTTTTACACCCGAAAATTTTCTCTGTGAAACAAAAAATGAAACCGGAAAATAGAGGGCTACGCCCGCAATCCGAGGGTTTTGTAGTGTCCCATATCAATAGGAGATGAACTGTCCTACTCTTGGAGATGCTTGGGGTGTGCTTACTGTAACTATAGAAATATACTATTATTAACCTATTTTGAGAAGATATCAAAATTCCATAATTTTTTTGTTTTCTGTGCTAGTTGGAAGCCACCTTCCTGTATGTTTTCAAATTTCTAAGTGTAACGGTCTCGAAATGGTAAAGGGGTGGGACAAATTATGATCTCATATTTTCCTCTCTACCTCATTTCCCCTTTCTTCAAATTTGATGAAGACGCAAAAAATGGAATGTACTCGGTAGTACCTTTCTCATGATACCCCACTTGCCTATACCAGATGAAAAAATATTGATCTTCATTTCCTACCTCCTACCCCCCCACTTCTCTCCTCTCCCACTCCTATCCCACCAATCTTTACCCTTTGAGAAATGGTTCACTCCAATTCACTTTATGAAAAACAACAAACAATATTCAAGTATGCAGTACTCATACTATAGTACGTGGCAGAGGCCGGTTATGTGCATTTTTTGTATGGATAATGTCAAAATGTCAAAATTTGAATGAATGTATTACTATTTTTAAATATTATGTGATTGTAATGAAACTTAGAGATATTATTGCCTATGATGTTGGTTATCATCGGCCATCAATATTTTTGACCTCGGGTGTGCTTGAGGGGTGCAGGGGTGTGCTAATTGCAACTATGGAAATGTACTATTATTAACCTTTTTTGATGAGATTTAAAAATTCTATAATTTTAGTTTTCTACGCTAGTGAAATGCCACTTTTCTGTAAATTTTCATATCTCTAGGTATAACGGTCTCGAAATGCAAGGGGGGGGGGGACAAACTTGGATCACATATTTTCACCTCTCCCTCTTTTCTCCTTTCTTCAAATTTGAAAAAACTTCCAAAAATGGAATGTACTCGACGGTACCTTTCTTACGATACCCCATTTGCCTATACCAAACGAAAAAAAAATTTCGACCTTCATTTCCCCTCTATGGGGACCCCCCCTTAAAGTTGACCTATTATGACGATACGTCATAATAGGTCAACTTTAAGGGGGGGCTTTCTCCAAAGAATTATAGTAAAATAATTCTACATATTTCCACCAAATTTCATGCATGTAGCTTCAACGGTTCGTGAGATATTTCATGGACAGACAGACAGACAGACAGACAGACAGACGGACAGACGGACGCATGACCGATTTCATAAGGGTTTTGTTTTTATACAAAACCCTAATGAAGATATTTACAAGAAAGCTTCGGATTTGCAAAATTTTCACCTTAACGATTTATCGGACGAATTCCCAACGCAGGTAGTTTTGTTGAAAGCAGATCTTTTTAATGAAATGCAATCATTAAATTCCATATATCAATTGGCTGATTGTCTCCTCATAGAAAATCACACTAGCTCTTCAAGTTACCCGGATGTAGTTACTTCGATAACATTATTTTTAACATTGCCAGTTACAGTGGCAGAGGCAGAAAGGAGTTTTTCGAAACTTAAGTTAATTAAAAATTATTAGCGAAACACCATGACCGAAAGTAGGTTAAGTGACCTGGCGGTATTGAGCATTGAAAATAAAGTTGCTAAATCATTAAATCTGGATGAGATCACGGAAGAATTTATAAATACCAATGCAGTTAGAGTTGAAAAATTTAAATAATGTTTCCTACAATCTATCATAAAAGTACAATACAATACAATTTTGTAAATACACTTAAGACTGCACCGATTTCTAATCATGAATTATTATATTAGTAACTTTACTACTAACAAACTACTGAATTTCGTATATTATGTACAATTAATAAATACTCCGTGTTTTTTAATTTGGAATATTACTGAATTGTTTCTTGTTTATATATATAGGTATTATTGTGCTGCGTTATTTTGTTTTGAATATATGTAGATATTAATTTCGAATATTTTATAATTGTTTTTTGTTAATATCGCGTTATTAAATCTTTATTATATTTTACGCCTACGAACTTATATACATCCATAGTCATATAACTATTTAGCAAAAACCGGACAAGGTGAACCTACACAAGGGGGGCCTACTTAAGAAGATGGCGGGGGGCCCCGTGCCAAGTTGTTCCGCCATTGAGTGTAGTGTTTCTCGAAGTCTGTATCTGTGCATATCGTTGGTAGCATATCGTGCACCACACCCTCTGTGGACAGGATTGGATTATGCCCCTGTGGTTTCGCCGTCCAGTTCAAAGACTCGGTAAGTCAGACCGCGCTGGAGTAACTGTAAGATAACCTTAGAGCACCCGTCACTCCGATTCATGTAGTCCTTTGCACCTTGCTCTACAGATCAATATTATATTTACTACACACCACTGGCCACCAGTCCTGCGACCCGTATGTGAGTATTTGTCGCACAACAGCAGAGCATTCTAGGTTGGATTCCCCTGTTCTTGCCGCAAGTTTTTCTGCAAGCGTAAAGCTCTATAGGCTTTCATTGGTAGGTACGGGATATACTCGTACATACTATAATAGTTAGTCACGTTTCTTTGTAGCCAGATCAGAACATGCATTTCAACAAAAGCATTGTACCCGATACCTAGATCCTTTCGCTGCGCTTAGAGATTTCATGTATTGTTTTCAATGCAACCAGAAACAAAAGTAATTATAAAAATGACAAAATTTTCACAATCTCACAAGTCAACTTACAGCTTAGTGTATCTAATTAAAGTCCAATCAAATGTGAAACTTGTCAGAATGAGTCCTGAAAATTCCAGGCAAATAATGAATGAACTTTTGCTATTAACCCTTTAACGAATTGTGCCAAATCATTGCGCCATTCAGCTGTATTTAAAATTTGCCACGTCACAAGGTAGCCAAGCTATACAAGTAGGAATGTGTTTTAAACTAAATTTAATTTACAGTCTTTGCACTCTAAACGTGCCTACAATTGAATTTGTCAGTTGAAAGTATGTTATATTACATATACATGTTTTATTTTTTGCTCTAGAAGCAATCGTTTTCAGCTAATGATGACAAACTTAGGATTGTCGTTCTTTTTGGCACTCAAATGATGAGGATATGACTCGTGTGGTGGACATAAGAGCATACAATTATTTGAATCTCTAATCAATCGCTGATTATAGATCGAATATAGATGACTTCTTTTAGCTAACTGACTGTAGAAATCCCTAAACTATTTCGATACTCAAGAGAAACACTTGACGGGATAGGTATTTGTAACGCCCTAAATAATAAGATTTTCAAATTGGACAGTCATTGAAGGCGGGAAGATGACGATGGGACTTTTCAACTTCCATCTGGTTCGCATAGCTTCCTTTACGTAAGTATGTAAGTAGGTTACATAGTACATTTCTCGTACTCTGTCATATGGAAACATTTCCATGGAAATGAAACATGTGGGATGCTGGCCGAGCCGCATAATTCACAAGACATATACTCGTACACGAGTATAAGAGACGTCATCGTCATAAATTATGGAAAAGTATTTAATAATATAAAACAAAAGGTTTCCTTGTCGACTGTGCCCTATAAATTATTTCCGAATCCATTACTTTGCCATTTGACACTTTGTAGTCAACAACATATTACATCGCCCAAAACTAGGACCAATACCATACGAGCACACACAACACAACATTTGTTCCCATCTTCTTGGCTTTGGCATATTCATGTGCGAGTAGTCGATGAAACATTCCGCCAATAAATCAAATCATGTCTACATTTGGCCCCATTCTTTTCACTTGTTCCCATGTCATCCGGATTAAGGCTCTTGCTATCGTGTCATTCCACCCCCAAACTTCGCTTCTAATTCATATGAGAGTCAAATGAATAAATCGGTTATTAAAGGGATCGAACAGTAAGTACGCAGAAGGAGCTGGGAGCGGAAAGGATATGTGAAGGAGGACACCCATCGCAAGGAAACGTATCAGAGCAAACAATGGAGCTAAGAATTGATTGCGGAAGCTGACGATAAAATGAAAGAGTCAAGTCATGTTAAATCCGATATGATTCGCTTGATCTGGGACAGATATTGTTTGTGACAGTGAAAGGGTGAAAGAAAGGAAATTACCGAAATACTCTCATGTTGGGGAATTCACAAAGAACTTTGTTGTGTTTCATTCTTTTTGATGCTTTTCTGTCGGCGGGAATACTATGAAAGAACCCAGAGAGCTATGACAGTAAGGAGAGGTCAGGACTAATCTAGATGATGCGGATGTTGTGGTTAAAGGGCATCATGGAAGGGAAAAATTGCAATATCGACTCGGTCATTAGGCAAATTAAATTAAAGAAAACAAGCTAGCCTTCGTGGTTTGGTAGTCAATACAATTTAATAATATGAAATTTGGTAAAGATATCTTCAGAAATAAAAAAGTTTTTCTAACAAAAACTTGCTTTTGGAACGATCGTTCCTATGACAGCTATATGATAAAGTAGTCCAATTTCAACCAAATTCGGAAATGTAATTTGACTAAAGATACTATTGATTAGTGTGAAATTTGAAAAAGATATTAGAAATTAAAAAGTTTTTATAGCAAAGACGAATTTTTGGACCGGTCGTTCCTCTGGCAGCTATATGACGAAGTGGCCCGATTCCGTTGGTTCCAACATATTTATAGCGTGCAATAGAAAGATGGCTTTGTACAAAATTTCAGCTTGATAGTTTTAAAATTGAGGGGCTAGTTTGCATAGAAACATGCTATAATTCCGGAGCCTCCTTTAAGGTGTTACATATTTTGGTTGTGACAAAAACAATATACCCTATACTATAAGTCTAGGGTATAAAAATAAACAAAAACAAAAGCCGAAAAGCATGTTTTTCGTTGTTTTTTGGCTTTAACTCAAATTCCACAAAAAAAAATCCGAAAAAATCCTCGGATTCGTAATATGTGCTGATTACGAATAAACATAAATTGAAAATAAATAGTATATTGAATTCTCCGACCTTAGTACAGACGGAATATGTCCAGTCCTTTTGCAGAAAGGGGAACAAATTCCGATCCTATATCTCGTGCATTTATTTGGAGGTAGGTTCGCGCTGGTCTCTAATTCATGGAAGTTATCCACTTAACTGATTGGCAGAAGCTACTTGTATCTAGTTTTCGCAAAAATCCACGCAAAGGTGCTCCTTAAAATCCTCAGGATCATCGGACTTATCAGCAAGTTCGGTTCTCCCATCATCTCTACTACTACTTTGCCTTAACCCCTAGCGGGGCATAGCGCGTCAACTACTCCTGCGCGCCTTCGTACTCTGTTCTGGGCAATGGGGCGCAACTCCCCAAAAGACTTACCCAGTACCTGAGACTCCTTTCCCACAGATCGACGCCATGTGATTCGAGGACCCCCTCTTGGTCGGCCTTGGTTGGAAATGGGGTTCCATTTCATGGCATGCAAAGCAATGCAGTTATCACTCTTCCGCAATGTGTGACCTATCCACTGCCATTTTCGCCTGCGTATCAATTCGTCGATTGGCATCTGACCCGTACGCCGACTTAGCTCTTCATTTGATATTGTTTCGGGCCAGAAAATTCTTAAAATTCGACGAAGACATGAGTTGACGAAAACTTGCAGCTTTCTGGTAACTCCTACGGAAACTTTCCATGTACTGCTCCCATACAAAAGTACTGATAGTACCAGGGAGCGAAACAGGCCCAGCTTGGTCTTGATGCTGAGATAACTGCTCTGCCAGATTTTGGACAGCATGCCGTATGCACGTTTAGCCTGGTTGATACGACGAGCGATGTCCTGCTCCGTACCACCATTTTCGGCAACAATGCTACCCAGGTAGACGAAGTTGTCCACCTTCTCCACAGGCTGCCCATTAATATTGATGGCAATAGGTGTCGGATTTCTTTTTCGCAACGGCGGGCTAAGAACCTTGGTCTTGTTGGTATTAATCTTTAGCCCAACCTTGCTTGCCTCCCTCTCGAGATCTAACGCCATTGCGGACAGATCCATGATTTTGTGGGAGAGTAGGCATATGTCGTCAGCGTAGTCAAGATGTTGTAGATAAGATGTCAAAGTCCATTGAATTCCTCTGTCGAGTCCGGATAGGGCTGCATGCAACACATCGCCGATCACAATGAGGAATAGGATCGGTGAGAGGATGCACCCCTGCCGAACTCCACTGCGAATCTCAAAGACCCCCGACACCTTACCTTTATGCAGAACGCGACATTTCGCGCCGTCATAGGTTGCCTTAATAATAGCCACAAGCTTCTCAGGGATGCCTCTCCTGCGCAAGGCCGCCCATATAGAATCCCGGTTCACACTATCGAAAGCCTTTTCGAAATCGATGAAAAGCAAGTGAAGCGGAGAATCGTATTCAGCGAATTGCTCGATGATGATTCGCAAGGTGTTAATGTGATCGACACAGGAGAATCCGGATCGAAAGCCAGCCTGCTCTTCATCAATTGTGCTTTCTAAGTGGGCCTTTAGTCTTTCCAGGACGATTTTAGCTATTATCTTGGCAACGGCAGGAAGCACACAAATGCCTCTCCAATTATTACAGTCTGTGAGGCTACCCTTCTTTGGAAGTTTGATGATCAAACCTTCCTTCCACTCAGTGGGAAAGGTCTCTGTATTCCACGCTTTATCAACAAGTGGGTGCAGCAAATCGGCAGTTACGCTTGGGGCTGCTTGATAAAGTTCGGCAGGGATGCCGTCAAGTCCGGCGGACTTTCCTCGTTTTAGTGCAATAATTGCAGTGACTATTTCCTCTTTAGTCGGGGCAGTGGACCGTATACGCACATTTTGATGGTTAGCTAAATTATCTATATGAGGGGGAACTTCGCCAGAGGTTACACGGTTCAAAACCGCGGCGAAGTGTTCTTTCCACCGCCTCATTTGATCTTCTTCCAAGATAAGTAGCTTTCCATCACTATCTTTCACCGGATGTTGTGTTCTGTCTTCTATTCACCTTTATTTACGCGTTCTTTCTTTATCAACTTTAATTTTTAGCCCTCTATAATTTTATTATATGTCAAAACTCCAGCTTTTTGCATCCTTATAAGGTTAATTTGTCTTCGAGGTGAGGAAGATGGCACCGCCAATATTATTATGAGCATTTTACCTGGGCTTATATCACTACTGATGGGCATAGTTACTGATCCACTCGTTGTTGGATGCTCCCTTAATTCGTCTTCTTATAAGTAGCAGGGATAAAGTGCATGGAAGTATTTTTTTGAAAACTCCGCCACTTAAGATTCACTGGGTGCAGCGGAGCTATTAGTGCTTATACACGCACAGTCGGGAATAGTGTTAGTAGTCAACGGAAAAATTCCAGTCGCAAAAAATTCGGTAGCATGGTCATCCATGCTGAAAATATGTCCGGGTTTATCCATCAAACACTTTTTGCTCAGAGTTTTTTTTCCTCAAAAGCTGGAAATAGTTTGAAACTGCTTCTTTGCTGTAACCTTCGGTTCTTGCATGGGAAACGTCTTCAGACAACCTAACTATTGTAATAACTCAGGATGCCGCTTGGTAAAAAGGCTTAGACAATGATAGCCAGCTTTCATTTGATCGTGACTAAATGCATCCTTAATTCCGTACTTTTCCGCCAATTCGTAAGTCATGTAACATACTTCTTGTTTTTTTTTTTTGAGCAAACCCGTTAGCCTGAATTTTCTTTAATGTGGCCAACTAAACACTTTGGCTGCCGAACCGTTTTAAGCAAACATTCCCCATACGCCCATTGGCGGTCATTTGGAAGGTTTACTTTAAAAGTCTGCTGACATCGGGGGCTTCATTTCTAATGTGATACATGTTGCCAACAGATTGGTTGTGTACGACAAACTCCTTACCATAATGGTTCGGGGCAGAAACTAAGGTGGTATTGTAAGCGACCCTTCCAAAAACTGAAAATGAAATTTAAAAAAAAATCCCTAAAAAGTTGTCAAAAATGAAAAGCGCATAAATATTTGCTGTATTTTCTTTATTGATAATTCAATAAATACTTTCTCCAACAATAAAACAAAAAACAAGCTAGCCTTCGGCTAGTTTGCAGAAGGTATGATATGCTTCACGCGAAGCGTGATGCCATCAATTTGATCCATTCTGCATTTAACACTTTTAAATTAGCAATAAAAGTTCCTCCGATTCCACTGTTTCTGTGAGAGATATACGAAATTTGGTTAAAATATCTTGGTAGACTCCTATTTCACCAAGTGGCGGATCCAGAGGGGGGCTTCGGGGGCCCGATCCCCCTCCAAAATGTTTCCTCTCCCCCTTTCCTTTCTTTGGAACTTGATATGGTTGTCAATATACTGGTTCCAAACTTTAAAGTGTTGCGCTGAAAGTGTGTGCTTATGCGGATGACCACATGCTATTGTTATACGAGTATCTGGTAGATTTCCGGGAGTTATTAGTGAGAAATTGCAAAATACCCTCCCACAGGAGGGCCTGACACCTATGGGGCAAAAGTAAGATTATTCTCTTTATAAGTTTAGGATACTTCCAGTCAAACCTCCTGTGCCGCATGGGGTGAGACTAGTTTTTGCTAATAAGGCAAAATTTCGATGTAGCTGTTTTATTCATGTTTGGGATAGTTGTGTGGTGGACTGTTTTGAGCACAGAGGCTAAAAGAGTTGTTTACTGGAATAGATGTATAGATTGACCCGCATTGCTTTTTATGGTGTTCTTAGGCCTACTACTCATGCTGCTGCTTTGAACATGCTGCTTAACCTGCTACTTCTAGACATTTGAAATGAATTAGTCATTAGATTCAATGACACTGCTCAGTGGCTTTCTTCGGGCTCTAGACAGCTTAAGGATTGGGAATCAGATTTTTCTCTAATGGGCTTAACCTAATAATTCGTTCAGTCTCCCTGAATACTGCAATGCCTTCCAGACGCAGGTTACGACGATTACCGAACCTCTGACCTGGCTTGGGTGCCACGTGACGGTTCGTCAGCAATGATTACGGTGATAGGTGCGTTCGTTTTTGGTATTTTTTTATGTCGGATTCTGAGTCCCAGTCGTTTTCTGCAAACGAGTTCGTCAAGCAGAGTACAAAAAGCGATGCTGCGCTAATTCGTCGGGACTGCTGTGGGAGTCATCACTGGGCATTGTATATTTGGGGAGCACGTCATGAGGCTCCGCATCTACTGTAATGACTACTGTAAAAGCTTACCCAATTCTTCATTAAACTAGATGACATAGCCACTGTTGAATGATTTTATTGGAAGTTCTCTCTGGTTCAATGATAAGGATTGCCAAATTAGCAGCCCTTATGCCTAACGTATCCATGGTTAAAGGTTTTGAGCGCCCATCATTGCATGCTTCTCTCCAATAAGAAATACTTCCGCGCCTTCAATAGACGTCTGCCTCTTGAGGACCGAAAGTTGACTAAGCTTGGGCATACCCTTAGGTCTCCAAGTAGTTAGCAAAGCCGTGCCCCTCCTCCTCGATTTCTAGGTCCGCCACTGATTTCACCGGTTGAATCATCGTGGCTCGTGCCTTGGCTAATAGTGGCTTTACCGCTGCAACGTAACGAGCTAGCGAAGCGATCGTTCTAGGGCTGTTTACTGAGGGTTGCAAAGCCATAAACCGCGGAGCCCACAGAAGGGCAGTGCGAAATCATCTTAATTTAAAACCCCATATTAGTCGAAGACTTGAACCACGTTGCCCGGTCAACTAGGTATGTCGCAATATCTTTAGAAACAAAAAAGATTTTCTCACAAACATGTACTTTTGAATCGGTTGTTTCTATAGCAGCTACATGGCGCGGTGGATCTCCGTTGCTTTACTAGATTGCTAACGCTGAAAAAGAAAATTATTGGTGCTGTGCGCATTGTCGCGTGACATTGTCCAATCGGGGAGCACGCCAGAAGGCTTCGGTCTGCCTATAACGATCTCTGCAGAAGCTGTGGGAACGAGGATGAAGAGGAAGCAGAGGATGAAGAGGAAAGTGCAGTCCATCTTCTCTGCGGATGTTCGGGCTTGGCGGGTATGAGGAATCTTGTACAATTCTTGTGCGATTCTTGGAGCATACTTTTTCGCCCAGCAGGGAGACTTGGAAAACGTTGATGTTGACCAGCTCCAACGCCTTATCGTATGCTCAGGCTGGTTCAAGGAATAAGACGGCCGGGATAATTTATCCAGGGTGGTATCACAAAAGACCCAGATGTGGTTTATTGTGTCTCGTGGTTATCATGGCAGCCTTCTAACCTAAAATAACCTGGGCATCATAGCTTCCTTGAAACCGATAATTTGAACCGATATGAGAATATTTTTGTATTGCGTATTGAAATGTGAAATCAACACGTTTTTTTTTGTCAAGCCGATTAATTTCTGCGCACGGGCTTTCCGTAGTTGAGAAGTGCCAGAACCAAAATATTGCCTGGAATCTGTTTCTCGACATCATTTTTTATTTGATATTTGATTTTCGGATATCGTATGAGACATATGTATAGTAAAATTTCCGGTAACGTTCACCCAGTTCAGCATTGATGGTTCGCCCAAAGAAGGTTCACTCATTGATGGTTCTCCTCCATTGGAACTACTTATTGAACAATCAGATCCAAATTCGTCCTCAAAGTTGTGTGAACTGGATTCGTCGCCATCAATTTCGAAATCGCTGTCTTCACTGTTGTAAAAGTCACTATGGGAATCCGCAAAAAAATCTCGCAATCCTCTTCGTTCAATTTCCTATTTCTTCGGTTGTTGTTTCCGTCCATTATGAATCAATCTAGCGAAAATCGGTTTAAAAAGTTTGGTCAAGATTGGTCTAAGAGGAGTTTGATTTAAAAAAATGCAAAATTTTTAATTGCCTTGACCCCTCCAGGGGCATGGGCCCGTCATCATCTCTAGCATTTCTATGCGTTGTTGACGTTTCGATAGCATATCTAATTTTCGGAAGTGAAGTTGATAGGATGCACCTCCTGTCCGCGCCGTCTTTATACTGAGAAGCTCGGTGCACTATGAGAGTTCTATTAGTACTCACAGGCAGTTTTGATCGCGCGGTGATTTGAACTCTGAGCTCTAGATTAGTGTCGTAGAGCGGTGACCGAACGACCACGGCCACCGAGCGCGATTAAGCCTTTCATCTGGTTAGATAGACCCATCTTGCTGATGTGTAACTAGATTTCCATTGGAATCTATTTGAAAGACTCTGCAAAGGCTTCTTCGTAGTCGGGAAGCTAGATGCGCCGGATGAATGAAAGAATATCTTGTACGAGGTAGCAATAGTAGAGAAGATGACCTCAATATAAAGTTTATGGACTATTTGGATAATTGATACAACGATGATACAACGTTAGGTGGGTATTAGGCACACTTATTTCAAATTTGAAAGTACAAAAATACACTTCATTAAATATATCCCCAAATCATTTAGACAAAAGCTAGTACAAGGTCCTTGATGGATCCTTGAATGGACGTAGATATAAATATATTTTTATGTATTTATCCTTACCCTGGATGCAGTCTCTCCGGACATGGATGCCCTTTCGTATTCATCAAAATACCTAATAAACCATACAACAACTGATATAGCTCTCTCTGCATTTTTCCCGTGAATCCTTTGCATGCCATGTCCATGACATTCCAATTTTTCAACATATTCACATCCTCTGCGAATAACAAACAGCAGCAACACCAAGCAACGAACCCTTATCATGAGCTCCTTCCAAGGATCTCGCATGTTCATCTTATGCCATATATCAAGAAACCGCGTGCACATAAAGCAAATTCTTGTGGATAATTTACTGCTGCATACGAAATAAGTTTATCTGGCGGAAATAAACTTCCAACTAAACTAGCTCCTGCGATGTCACGAATATGTGTTGTGTACAACCGCAAATATTTTCCTGCGCGACAAGCGGATACATACTTTCCAGCGGATGTGCATAGAAACTTGACAAATGACACAAAACTCGGGTTTCTTTCATTAAAATTTCTAAATAGAGATTTCGCTGAAGCGAAAAAATGTCCCCGAATATAGCAAGGACAATCCCGTTCTACTTTCGTTCCAATTCACTCCCTCACCTCCCGAAAAATTCGAGAAAGGTCGCCATCGTGCGGAGGACATCACCTGAGCTCCGGAAAAAATTAGTTACGATGCTAATCCGACAAAGCTGTGGGTGTCATTGTCCCGGATAGGACATATTTCGATGGAATTAAAGAGACGAGGAATTTCATCATCACAACAAAGTGCCTGAGGGTGGAAGGGTGGTCGTGTGGTCGAATTGCCAGAGTCAACTTGAATATCAACGATTGCTTGTATGTGTCTATGAAAAACGTTGTGAAAAGTTTCCCTCATGTGACAAATCTGGTCTGAATCACAGGAGATTTTAAAGCATTTTTATTCTTGTCTACGAAGGACTCTTTTAGTCGGTGGAAAATTCCGGATTCTTTCAATTGCTGGCAACATTATTTATGTCCCTTTCCGGCTCTCATGATGATATGTTTAATGACCCATATGGTTTGGGTATAAGACAAGGGATGAAGATGGTCAAATTAGATTACATGGTGGTGGATTTACAGGATCTCACCGTGAAATGTTGTTTGTTTACGTCCTGTCAGTGGGGTCGACGAATAAGTTGGATTGGACTGTTTAGTATGAGAAGGATAATAACATAATTCACTACGACGGGTTTTCATTTTTCAAAAAGATATTTGAAGGTAAAGAAGTGGTCCTTTTTGAAGTCCTGCAGAAAAAAAATCCAGTATTTATCAAGTTCTATTGATACCGTCGCCGCCTTAAAGTCTCCTTACTCTGATAACAGTTCTACTTTAACGAAAGTGATTTTTAACTTTTATTGACATCAACGCGACCTTTTCAACTTAAGATATTTTCCTTGCGAAAATGTCACATGTTAAGATGAATTCCTTTGCCATCCATTCATATTGTGGTTTCGATTGCCTGCGTTCTACATCATCTTAAAGTATGATGTCCCATCGGATTCGACAAACAAAGTCCCCGGAATGAAGACGACTCGCTACACGATTCGCAATATATTCGGTGGCAGTGTAGAAAATGAGGACAACAAGGGCGACAAGCAGCACATAGTTAAGGATAATAAATCATTTGCCTCGATGTGAGAGACTGCTAGTGAATTGAGTCTCCGCCTTTTTTTGTTTGTGTCCCCTTCGGCATTTTGGAAAGTCGCTAGGCCATCCGGCCTGAATTTTGAGAGAACGACCGCGTCCGATAGTCGAGAGCTTAAATCGCATGAAGATGACACAAACATTAGTTTAGAGATAAAAATGACAGGCAATTTTTCTCGTACTTACAGGACGAAAGACGACCAGGCTAAGGGTGTACACGATCCGAGTGTATCTTTTATGTTATGCGACCGAGAGCTAGGATTCATGTAACAATCGTTGGCCAGCCAAGTCATTTGCCTAAATTGAAGGCGATGAGTGTGGTCTGTACGGTTTACCTTAATGTTCGATGAAAGTATTTGATTAATCCTGGTGCGGATATTTGTTTTAGTCATCTTCAAGCAGTTCAATGTTCAGATTTTGTTCAACTTTATATTTGGAGATTGGAGGTTAAAGTATTTTATTAACGTGACAATTTGTCTCAACTCTACCCAAAGAGGCAGTTTGAACCAGCTTCTTAAAAAAATGAAGTGAGGATTAGGGTACTGATTCACTCCATGTCCAGTTACAATACATCAGAAATTCATTGTAAGCGCACCTCCACCTACTGCGTAATTATTTCTAGTTGAGTTTCTTAACTAGTATCCTCCTAACGCATAAAAAGACCCTTAAAGAATATCCGCAATTATCCCGGCCTTTGATGGAATTCAGCAATAATTCTTGTACTGGTTGAAGGAAAGTATGCTTGTATCTGTTTTATGTGACTAAAATGTTGAATTAGATTGGACTAGAATCGGCTCATTTATCATTTTGAATACATACTTTCATTACACTTATTCAAGATGCTGCCTTGCGGACAAGTGGACGAATTAAGTAGCGAAATATGGTCTTTCTCATCGTGTCAGACTTGACTCTACGGTCATGATATCTGAATGTAATATTAATTAAGTAACGAATTTGCCCAGATAATTACTAAAGTGATGGAAAGACATTCTTAAGCATAAAATACAATGATAATTTCACGATTTTAGCGGTTGCGCAAAAGGAGTTTAAACACATGCAAAATGTATTGGATACATAGAGATAAATGGAGACGATATCAGCATAAACTGCTCACTAAATTCTCTGAAGTAATTCCTCCCTATACGAGCCGTTAAAAAGTAAACAGAGAAACACACGTCCTCTACCCCGGAACACCGCATTCCCCAATTTCATTTGCTTTTGTCCCTCTACCCCGGAGCACCCGCCCGATCCATGTAGTAGAGCTATATAGACCTGTTCGGTCCTAAGATTTAAAGACCGGTTTTTAGGCTTTTATGAAAACCGGTTTTCCTAGCGGTCAACCGGATCATTAAAAAACCGGCTCATGGTTAAAAAAAAACCGGTTTAAACCCGACTTATTAAAAGACCGATTCACCAAAAAACCGACCGAGTACTCGACTACTCGAAACCCGACTTGCTAAAAACCGACCGACTCATGACTAAAAAAACCTGCTTAAAAACCGACTTATTAAAAGGCCGATACATCAAAAACCAGTGAGAAAATCTTCGAGTATTTTTGATATAGTACAGCACAGAATTATTCAAGAAAAGATTTTAGCATTTGATATGAGTGTGATGATGTACATGAGTCTCGACCGCCACGCAATAACATAATGCATAATGCCAATTTTTCTAACAGGTCCACTGATAACCATGCACACTTTCATCTTTTATTACTCATAATCATCAGTTCCGACATTTTTTTTCTCAATTCAATTCAATCTTATCTTATGTTGTTCACATCTATTTAACTTTAAACGCATGTCTCTTGACGACCAAATGTGTGGACATACCACATACAAAATCACACTCTGTTCAAAGGAGTCCCGCGCTGTGTCGCCGCCGTCCTAAAACAAAACAAACAAAACGTTAAACATTTGAAAGAAGACTGAATTAAAATGAATTTGTTGCTTACTATTGTTTATATATTTAAATGTCAGTTTTAACTAATAATTGTTACTATTGTCATCCATCAGATGTTAACAGTGTCTTATAAAATCGAGTAACTTCGATTTGAAGTTCAATGTCACCAAAATTGGAGAGTTCGGTACTATATAAGTCCGACTTTCTCCAATCTCTTTCTCTTTTGTTATAGTGAGTTGAGATACATACAATAAACATTGCTTTCGCCAATCTACGCCTTTGAATGACAATTGCCGGCATCGAATCCCAACCTCAATTCTGGAAAATTACATTGGTCCGTCGAGCCGGATAGGATAATAAGTATCAAAAAACCAGCAAGTACCCCATCCTATCCTACATTTTTATATATTATACGCATCATACTCCATATGCATCTTATTTGAATATTTTCCGGGAGTGCAATTTTAATCATTCCGTGATTAAGCGAAGCCGCGTTGTTCCGTTTACTCATAAACTGTGTCCGTGTACTTTACAAAAAAAAAATGTCGTCGACATTTAAGGAACTCATGGCCTTACAAAACGCCAATATTGAAATTTGTGACGGTTTCATTCGCAATTTCAAGAAGTGTTCAAAGGCGAACCAAACAGTCGGATATCTAAAAGGCCGGCATAGTGGGTTAACAGAATGGTGGAACAAATTCCACGAAACTCACGTCAAGTTAATGATCTCATGTGATGAGGATCAGAAACAATCACCATATTTCGTGAACGATACATACGCGAAATATGAAGAATTATATTACGAGTATTTCGGAAAAATCAGTGATTTGTTAGACTCAAAGAACTTCTCGCCTCCAACAAAATTTGATCAGGCGGGAACTCCCGAAACAAAATTGCCGGCTATAGATTTGCCGAAATTTTCTGGCGAATACGATGAGTGGCGTGCATTTCGGGACATGTTCCGTGCGTTGGTGGGTGATAATAGATCGCTCACCGGAGTGCAGAAATTATTTTATTTAAAATCTTCAGTACATGGGGAGGCAGAGCAACTTCTCCGTTCCTATTCTCTGGCGGAGGAGAATTACGAAACCGCATGGAACTTTCTATGCAAACGATTCGATAACAATCGTTTGCTTATCAATGCACAACTTGCAAATTTGTTCAATGTGAACATACCGAATGAATGTGCATCGTCTATACGCTGTTTGCATGATTCCATTAACGAGAGCGTGGCGGCGTTAAAGTCCTTTGCAATAGAAGCTACAAATTGGGATTTGCCGATAATTTTTATACAAACTCAACGGCTACCAGCAGAAACAAGGCAAAGTTGGGAGCAGAAAATCAGCACAACTACAGAGCCCCCTACTTTGCAAATATATTTGGATTTTCTTGAAGCACGCTTCCGAACACTGGAAGCTTTGTCAACAAATAAACCAAATCAGCCAACTGTGCAAACCTTTACGACTATCAAGGCCGCTATATGCGAATGCTGTAAGAAGACTGATCACAACATCCGAAGATGTGATAAATTTTTGAAATCCTCCATCGACCAAAGATGGACATCGGTGAAGGAGAAGAAAATCTGCTTCAACTGTCTTGCGAGTGATCACACTGCCTCCAAATGTCCGAGTAAACGCGGATGCTCACACTGCGGACAACGGCATCATAGTTTACTCCACAGACCTGTTACAATGACAGCAGAAGGATTTTCCAATCAAGTGGCATCTTTCCACATAGCGAAGAATCGGGACTTGGTGCTTCTGTCTACAGCGCTTGTAAAGGTACAAGTTCCCAACCAAACGTTTGCTTTACGTGCATTGATAGACACGGGTTCGCAGGCTAGCTTCATATCAACAGCTGCCATGCAACGTTTGAAACTCGTGCCTACTAATATAGTTGCTACCATCACTGGACTTGGTAAAACACAAACAGGAAAGGCACATAAAATAGTGAATTTTACTATTGGTTCATATGTTGATGACCAGTTTTCGATTAATATGGAAGCCATAGTCTTACCTACTCTGACTGACCATCTTCCACAAAGTAGTTTTTCTTTACCGGATTACACCCATCTTGCTAACTTGACATTAGCGGACCCCAATTTTGATAAACCAGGAAGCATTGACATTGTTTTGGGATCCGATGTATACCCTAAAATACTTAAAAATGGTATCAGAACTGGACCACCTTTATCGCCGGCTGCGATAAACACCGCACTAGGGTGGATTCTATTGGGTCCAATCACACAGCAAGGTGAGCGATCCAACATAATATGCTCATACTTAAATAAACTGGAACTGGATGCACAATTACGCAAATTTTGGGAAGTTGAGGAGCCTAACTTCATACCATCATCTCTCAATGAAATGGATTGTGAAGATCACTTTGTAACAAATCATACCCGACATAACGATGGTAGATATGAGGTCTCTCTCCCATTTAAAGCGTCTCCAACGCAGCTTGGTCCCTCTTATGCGAAAGCGTTCAGCCAGCTCAAAAGTCTAGAACGTAAATTACAACATAATTCTAACCTGAGGCATCAGTACATTACCTGTTTGCAAGAATACATCGATTTAGGACATATGGAACCAATACCGGTTCATAAGTTAAACGAGAAACCTAATTATTACATGCCGCACCATGCAGTTTGTAAGGAATCAAGCTCTACTACAAAGCTAAGAATTGTATTCAATGCCTCGTGCAAAACAGATAGTGGGCTCTCCTTAAATGAAATTTTACATTCTGGGCCAAGTTTACATCAGGATATAGGGACAGTCATCACCCACTGGAGATTCCACAGACGCGCATATGCAGCCGATATGAAACAAATGTTCCGTCAGGTGAGAGTATCGGAAAAGGACTCAAACTTCCAAAGGATTCTATGGAGGAACCTCCCGTCATCCCCCGTACAACATTTCCAACTTCGGACATTAACTTTTGGAGTGACGTCAGCACCGTTTTTAGCCATGAGGACCATCAAGCAATTGGTAGAAGACGATGGAGGGAATTTCAAAATTGGAACTAAAGTTCTTACAAATGACGTGTATGTGGACAACGTGCTGAGTGGAGCTGACACCCTTGAAGAAGTGCTAAAATCACAAACGGAAGTTACGCAACTATTGTTGAATGGTGGTTTTCAATTACGCCAGTGGGCAGCGAACGACGTCAATATACTCGCAAACATTCCCGAAGCCGACAGATTGAATTCTGACACTCTTTGCATAAAGGACAACAGCTCCCCCATATCGATGTTAGGGATTATGTGGAGTTCTCAGACCGACACCTTATCCCTAAAGATTAACATAAAACCTGACCGTCCCACGACAACTAAAAGAGAGATTCTGTCTTGCATCGCAACTCTGTTTGACCCTTTGGGTTGGTGCGCTCCCGTGATCATACGGGCGAAAATATTTATGAAAAAACTGTGGCTTATTGGACTTGAGTGGGATGAACGAGTTCCGGACGACGAGGTACGTGAATTTGAAAAATTGAAAGCGGCATTTATCAGTTTGGATCAAATCACCATCCCACGTTGGATGAAAACGACATCGACATCAACGTTCGAGCTTCATGGCTTCTGCGATTCTTCTAAAGAAGCTTATGCGGCAGCAATTTATATTCGAGTCTACTACCCGTGGGACAAATCATTCCACACTTCAATCATCATGGCTAAAACGAGAGTATCACCAATCGACAAAAAAACAAAGAAACCACCAAAAACCAAAGAACCAGAAAAGATTACGCTTCCTAAGTTGGAATTATGTGGAGCCTCTTTATTGGCGAAGTTGTTGACAAAGGTCGTACACGATCTTGAATATGCGGACAAGCGAATTTACTGCTGGTGCGATTCCACTATAGTCTTAGCTTGGTTGGCTAAGTCTCCTACGAACTGGAAAACATTCGTCGCCAATCGTGTGTCATCCATCCAAACTAGCATTCCAACAGCTATTTGGAATCATGTAGCTTCAGGTGACAATCCAGCTGATCTAGCCACACGAGGAATAGATCCAGTGACGTTATCCACAAGCAGCTTATGGTGGCATGGTCCCAATTGGCTTTCTGCAGATCCTGCACTGTGGCCACAGTACCAATCCTTTGAAACATCTGATGAGAAACGTAAAATCATTAACATGACAACACAATTGGAATGGAAGCATGAGTTGTTACCTTTAACTAAGTATTCGTCATACTTCAAGCTGCTTCGTGTGACATCGTATTGTTTCCGCTTCATAAATAATTGCCGTCGTAATTGCAATCGAGATTCTGGTCATCTGAAGACGCATGAAATCAACGATGCACTACTATACTGGGTACGAACTATTCAAGCTCATCATTATCCAACAGAAATAGACGCGCTAAAATCGAAACAACAAATTAGAACTAAAAGTGAATTAAGAAGTCTGTGTCCAACCATCAAAGACGATAACATTCTACGAGTTGGAGGACGGCTACACCATTCTATTTTTCCATTCGACGAAAAACATCCCATGATATTGCCGTATGGACATCATTTTTCAAAACTGGTAATCGCACATCACCACCATCAAACCCTTCACGGAGGGCTGACGCAGACCATGCACCAAGTACGCCGAAGATTCTGGATACCAAAGCTGAGGAGCACCATAAAGGCGTTCATACATCGATGTATACCATGTTTTCGACAATCCAAGGCGACTTCGACTCAATTAATGGGAAGCCTACCGCTGACCCGGATTACACCTTCACGAGCATTCACGACAACTGGACTCGATTACGCTGGACCTTTATCTATTCGGATGTCCAAAGGCCGGAATCCGAAAACATACAAGGGATACATCGCAATCTTTGTATGTTTCGTTACAAAGGCTCTACATTTGGAGGCAGTTAGCGACCTGACTACTGAAGCCTTATTAGCAGCACTACGACGATTTATTGCACGACGAGGACTATGTAAAAACATATACTCAGATTGTGGGACGAACTTCGTTGGAGCACATTCTACTTTGAATAAGATTTACAAGAATTGTATTCGAACTTCATCTGTTGCTGTTGCTGAATCTATTGCAAACGATGGTATCAACTGGAATTTTATTCCACCTGGCTCACCCCATTTTGGAGGACTGTGGGAAGCTGGAGTGCGATCGGTGAAACACCATCTTCGCAGAGTTGTCGGTAATCATGTATTAACTTACGAGGAACTTGCTACTGTCTTAACTCAGATAGAAGCGTGCCTTAACTCACGTCCATTATGTCCGCTTACGGATAATCCAGAAGAACTCGACACACTTACACCGGGACATTTCCTGATTGGTGATGCATTGCTGGCACCACCTCAAGACGATCTGATGGATTCCAAAATAAGTGGTCTTAAACGATGGAATCTTCTTCAAAAGCTTCAGCAAGATTTTTGGAACAAGTGGCGTTTCGAGTACCTTCATCGATTGCAACAACGTCCTAAGTGGCAACGAACTCAACCAAACCCGGAGGTGGGTCAACTTGTGATCATCAAGGACGAGCGAATGCCACCTTTGAAATGGATGATGGCGCGTATCATCACTTTGCATCCCGGTGCTGATGGACTTGTTCGCGTTGTGGATCTTAAAACCAGACACTCTGTCCTACGACGCCCCATTCACAAAATTTGCATCCTCCCCACTAATGAATACTGGTCTACAGAAACAATTCTATCAAGTGAACCATTAAACCAAAATAAACTACAATAAGTGCATAGCATATAAAGATATTTAATCAAATCAGTTTCATAGACTCTACATATGATGCGTATTTCCCGATTCCTCTTCCTATCGCCTTGAATTACGAAATAAAGAGGCGAGTCGGGGCGCCACAAAACCCCTGGTTCCAGCTCGCTACTTATATCCGCACGGTGGAAATACCGCGAATATTGTGTAGCGATACTTTAACCAAATCTAAACATACTAATTGCTAGTTACCTTGAATTTTCTGCAAACTTGTATTCTCTCATAGGTCCAACGACAACCGACATCAATCGAAGTTCACGTGCATCCCTCGATGATCAACCTAGTTATTGACATCAGTGAGGCAACATAATTGAGGATCAACATCGACAACGCAATATACACCTAAAAAACAAAAATAATGAAAACAATTCATTCTACCAATTTCGAAATTTACATTTCAACGCCCCCGAGAATGTTCAAAGGAGTCCCGCGCTGTGTCGCCGCCGTCCTAAAACAAAACAAACAAAACGTTAAACATTTGAAAGAAGACTGAATTAAAATGAATTTGTTGCTTACTATTGTTTATATATTTAAATGTCAGTTTTAACTAATAATTGTTACTATTGTCATCCATCAGATGTTAACAGTGTCTTATAAAATCGAGTAACTTCGATTTGAAGTTCAATGTCACCAAAATTGGAGAGTTCGGTACTATATAAGTCCGACTTTCTCCAATCTCTTTCTCTTTTGTTATAGTGAGTTGAGATACATACAATAAACATTGCTTTCGCCAATCTACGCCTTTGAATGACAATTGCCGGCATCGAATCCCAACCTCAATTCTGGAAAATTACACACTCAAATTAAAAGCTAACACCTTTTCTTGAATAATTCTGTCCTGTACTGTACGCACAAAAAATACTCCATTTTCTCAACGGGTTTTTAATTAATGAGCCGGTTTTTAACCCGGTTTTTTTTCCTTTAACCATGATCCGGTCGGGTCTTAACAGGTCGGTTTTCGAGTACTCGAGTACTCGGTCGGTTTTTTGGTGAATCGGTCTTTTACCAGTCATGAGTCGGTTTTTATGACCATTAGCCGGTTTTTTAATGATTCGGGTTTTTGAAAACCGGTACTTGGGAATCTCGGGACTGGTACTAAATAAAGACCGGTCCTAAACCGATGGACCGGTTTTGGGAACAGGCATAGAGCTATAGAGCTGTTAGAATTTTGAATTGCTTTGTTTCTCTCGCTCAATTTAGTTTCCTGTTTTTCTCTCTTCTTAGGTTGAATGGAGCAGGAGTCTCAATCTTTCTGCCGTCGCGACACCCTCAATGAGAAAAAAGCTCCCTACACAAACTCGATTTTTGGTGTGCAGTACTTGAATCAACGAATTTCAAATGTATTCGGGAAGCTGTTCAGCAGTAGTAGCTGTCCTCTCCCACCAATCTTTACTCTTCCATAAATGGTTAAACTTATTTCCATTTCCTATGCTAGTCGAAAGTCACCTTCCTGCAAGTTTTCATGTATCTGAGTGTAACGGTCTCGAAATGCATGAGGGTGGGACAATTTATGATCTAATATTTTCTCCTCTCCATGGTTCCCCTTTCTTCAAATTTAAAGAAAATGTCAAAAATGGAATGTACTCAACGTAACTTTTCTCACGACACCCCACTATGCCTATAGGACGATAAATATTTTTTTTATTTTCATTTCGCCTCAACGGGGACTAGCTCCCCAATTGTGAAAATGACCGCCCCAAATAATCTCTACCCTTTCAATAATGGTTAATTAAATAACTGTTATTTGCACTACGAAAACAACATGCAAGTAGTACTCGCACCTATGCATAAATTAATGTACTATTATTAAACATTATGTGATTGTAACGAAACCTAGAAATATTACTGCCTACAGAAGTGTCTATGGGGACAGAGTGGAGGTTTGCCGCGATGACCATGAAGGTCCGGCCACGCCATCAGGTGAAAACTCTTCAGCGGGATAAGTGGCACGAGCCTGCTGTAGCTCAGTGACAGGGGATGTGAGCGGGGTTTTTGCCCTATCGCTGCCCCTACCATTATTATTGTGAAGAAATTCTCGTGCCTAAGGTTCAACAAACACACACACAATGGTACTAAGCTCCCCCCGACCTAAAAAAATAAAAATAGCCAAGAGAAAAAAATAATAATATAGAAAAGAAACTACATAAAGGCCGTCGACCGGCTCATGTACCTCAACACCCCGGTGGGTCCAGATGGAATGGACCCTGGCGTCTAAGCCCACCCTGCCATTGAGATCTCATGTCCATAAAAAATGCGAGACCTCCCTAACCAAACAAGAAAAGCGATGAGGGTGTTACCTCATCCTACCATCGCTGACCTGAAATGGGGGTTATTGGGGAGCTACAAAAAGCAAAAACGGGATTTAAAACATTATAAGTCCAGGTTTATTTTTACTAACAGAAGTGAACAAACTTAACCGCCAAAAGAACAAGAGAATAACAAAAAAATTTAAAAAAAAAACTATTAAAAATAGTTGATGAATTAGGATAAAAAAGGGAAGAATGAAAGAAAAACATAATATCATTAAATCAATAACTTAGTACTACTGCAGACTCACCTCCGAAACGATGGTCACCGTAAACTCCGAAGAAGCCGAAATCAGTATCTACTAAAAAAAACCTAACTCGACGGTTGTAGTAATAAAAAAAAGAAACCAAAAAAAAGGCGGTAACACTCTTGGATCGAACTTTCAACTTTTCTGTACACATCAAGGCTGCACTGCTCGAACATTACCGGAGCGACATGTCTGTTGGGGGTGATGTTGTTGTCTGCATGAAACTTTATACGTTCCACTAGGCGCTGCTCAATTCAAACAGAGGCACGATGCGGAGCCAAAGACACTGCTTATTCGGGCACTATTAACTGTGGCATTTATATTAACCTTGGCACAATAACACTGGGATTGACCCGGTGAAGCGGGCGGTAAACCGGTGCCCAGACAGCTCGTTGAGGATATCAAAATGGGTTGCGCTGGTGGTGGTATGGGTATACGACCGCAAGGCTTACTCCGCAAACGGGCCACTAAGATTCTTATTAGAAAAGGGGCTGGAGATCGCGGATTGGAATAAACCGCCACGGGTTTTGCATCCGTCAATATAAAAAAAAAACAGGGCGTCGGACGTCGCTAGTATTGCAACACGATGGCTAGATTTACAGGCGACGGTCGTCGCCTTGATCGATGTTTAAGATAATATCGGGTCCACGCTTGTAATTAAAACCGCAAACACTCTTCTAGAACGGTGCCGCGGCGGTCAGAAATAATAATAAAAAAAAACATTTTTTTCGGACGCGGACCAAAAAGATGTTCCCGGCACAACGCCGACGTGGCCTCGCTCACAGGTGAAAACCGTCTTAAAAAGAAAATATCACGTCCCGGCGATGGTGTGCCGATGTGATGGCTATAACGGGTGATAGTGGACTCCCGAGCCGGTCCCCGTCTCGACCGACCGCGATCCCCATGCAGCATAAGCATCGGTAAAATTTTCTCACGAATCAAGTTCAATGAAACCGAATTTGTAATGAACCATATTCTGATCCGGTAGTGCTGCTTCCCTCGGCAGATCTATGGCAGCACCTGATAAGTTAGGATCTGTCAGTGGTATGAAACCATAGGCCAAGGGTCCCATTACGCCTGGACCCCAATGCGAAAGCGAGGGCATCCTAGCCGTCCATCAACCATTTCATCCTTATTGCCTCATTTTTTATTATTCTCCATTTTTACCTCCCCTGTTTGTGCTGTCTTCCCCCGGCCTATGATTTATTAATACGTAAAGGACAGGGGCAACGAGCGGCGAAATCCCCTCCCAAACTGAGCTACAGCAAGCATAGGCCGCCGTTTAGCTTATTGAGGGGCCCTTTTCTTCGCCAGTAGGCACAGCCCGACCTTCACGGTCATTATGCTTCCTTAGGCTCCGTTTTCGCGGACATCTTCGGATGCTCACCAAACCGTCCGTTACAAATTCTGCGTTCGCATTGAACCTGACGTGGATGCTGAAGCGACGAGTGAGCATGCTAAACCTGCTTTCATTCCTATCCCAATGCGAGGTCGATGACACCAGATCAATCAGTATATTCAGAACACATAAGTGTCCATAAGAATATAGCGTTTGCAAGTGTCAACGACCCACAGTGTGATAGAATGACAGAGTTATCGTTCTTGAAAAATTCCTGATGGAGGATTGGAATTGTTAGGTGGCAACTATTTTAGAGAAATATTTGACAATCAACAATCCATATAAACCATCAGAATAGTCGTTCATTACAGTATGCTAACTGTAACTGTAGAAATATATTACATTTACTGTTGAAGATATCAAAATTTCATTATTCTCCGCCTGATTATAGTTGGCTGTCAGTATTTTTGACCTCCAATGTGTTTAACGTATGTAGGGGTGTGCTAAATGTAACTATAGGAATATACTATTCTTAACCTATACTGAAATTATTATTTTTCATTTTCTATGCTATTCGGCTGCCATCTTCCTGCAAGTTTTCTTATTTCTAAGTGTAACGGTCTCGAAATGCAAGGGGGGTGGGTGGGTCAAACTATGATTTCAAATTTCCTCCTCACTCACTGTTCCCCTATCGCCAAATTTAAAGAAAATTCCAAAAATGAAATGTACTCAATATTACCTTTCTCACGACACCCCAAATGCCTATACCAGTCAATAAACAAAAACACTTGACCTTAATTTCGCATCTATGTGGCCCCCCTTAAAGTTGGCCAATTACGATACATCGCTTTCTCCAGCGAATTATAGCATTTCTACACATTCTCACCGAATTTCATGTGTGTAGCTTCAGCAGCTCATGAGATATTCTAAGTAGAGACGGACGGATAGACATTTGACCGATTTTATAAGAGTTTTATTTTTACTACAAAACCTAAAAAAATTTTATTTTTAAGAATAACTAATCTTTACCTTTTCAAAAATGGTTAATTAAATAACTGCAATTCGCACCACGAAAAACCATGCAAGTACATAATACTCGCACCTCGCACCGGTAGGTACATTTTTCGTTAGCTCGGAGTGCAGTGGGAGTTCTATTAGTACTCACAGGCAATTTTTCGTTTGCGCCGTGGATCGAACCTCCGATTTCTAGAGCATAGAGCAGTGACTGAACGAACACGGCCGCTGAGCTTCAACTTATTTCACTAAAAAATCCGAGACAATTACCATAAAAAATGCTTTAAAAAATATAATTAACACTTTTCGGTATTTTAAATCTACGATCGGGCCGGGGGTCGCGTGTGATTTGCTACTCCCTAAGGGGGTCGCGACGGCAGAAAGAATGAGAACCCCTACTTAGAGCTAATTTACACGTGCGCTTTTACGCCCTCTCAAAGCTCAATGAAATACAAAACTTTGCAGCAGCTCAACTGATGAAAGATTCCGTTTCTATTTGTTCTATGGACGATCGGGAATTTGGCAATACATAATGTACAGCATAGTGACAGTGTACGGTAGTCCTCCAAAAAACACCGCGGCGTTCCATGACGCAATATTTCAGCGTAAAATCGTGAAGTTATCATTGTATTTTGACCTTTACACGCAAACAAAGATGTCAATGTTACTTTTCCGTGTATGTTTCAGGTTCGCACATATGACGCCTCCTGCTACGGTTGTGAATACTTATTAAATTTCGAATGCATATCGCGATTACGGTACATACGAATGTGAGATCCTTTTCAAAATGCCATCTAATCAATCCACTAAAACATCAAAACAAAAACCGTGTCCGCGTCTTAACTTCGTTTCAGTTTTTTTTGGGCAGATTTCCATTCACTTTATTTTCTGCGCCAGCATTACTTACATGAAGTTGAAGTACTTTCATCTTAGTTTGCCTACAATTTTAGCAAAGATACTATCTACTCGTAAATTTCAAAATATGAAATGATCGGGGTACTTACGTTGGGAGGTCGATTTTTTCCCCTGCTCTGATTAGACCGATCTGAATAGACCTTCCGCGGTGCCCTGTCAAAGTAGAACCACTCAATCAAATTGTCTAAGGCGAAATTGATTCAGTGGCAAACGCCAAAGTGACTACATGCTATATACCCGCTAGAGGCCAGATGAACAGGTTGATGCCAGATACCCACAGCAAATCATCTCTACAAGATTTATAATTTCATTGATGATGAAGATGATGTTGTAGCTTCCCGAATTCAAATCGCTTGGTATTAATGATGCGGACATGGAAATTTTTCATAGGACAATGACTGCTCCTATTGATTTCGTTGTTTTTTTTTTATTCCGGCAGATTTGTGAGGTTTGGGTATGAGTATTAACTGACCACTGGATACGCTTTCTTGTCTGCGGGATACTCGTGTTTATGTTTGGGTGGTTTAAGACAATCTGGCTACCGCGCTACGACTTTGAAAATAAGTTCATGTCAGAGAACCTCCATCAAATATCATCGGCCATTGATGACGTTAGATCCATTTTCTATTTTACGATTGTTAGTTTTTTTGCAACTGAACAGTTATTAGTCAATAGTATATTAGTAAGTAACCTAAATTCATATTATTTGAATTTTGCTAAATTTTTTTTACTGGCGCTCCAATGTTTGATCGTTATGCAACTGTCCCATATGCACTGCATTTAAAGTGCTAAGTAAGTCTTGTGCAAGACATTCCATTATAATGTTCGACCTCCTTGTCTTTTTCCATGCTATTTCTCATTATGCTCAACGTATTATATACACCAGCTGAAATATATTTATGAGTTGTACTCGTATTCAAAGACTACTCTCAATTGCCCTAACCCCTTGTGGGGCATAGCGCGTCAACTGTTCCATGTGGCCCAGTTGACGTTTCTACGGAATAAATTGGTTTCGGAGAATGCAGTTGCCAGCATGCACATCCATGGCCACGAACGTCGTCGTGGACGGGACTCGAAACGCCGGTAGTCAAATATGAGACTGAAGCCTCAACACATTGCGCTACCGGTCGTCCCGTATTCAAAGAACATTATTAAAAATACGATGTGAGCTTTCGACAGAAACTCGCGGAAAACATTACAAAAGATTTTCTTCCTTAGGTTATTCGAAAATAATATCACAACGGTTAGCCTTGGCGAAAAATTTTCCTAGACGATTAAAGTATAATAAAAAAATGCCCAAAAATTATCAACCTCTTTAGCCGTATCTGAAATATTTTTCGAGATAACCTCACTTGTAAACGGGCAAATTTTTAATTAGACGATTTTCCAAAAGGAAAATATTTTCACTCCTATTTCGGAGTCCGTTTTTAATTGAAAATTTTACTTTTACCGATATTTGGCAACATCTTTGGAAACGAAGATTTTTTTTTATTTTGAACTGAAATTTTTATCCTAAAAGTGAAATGATTTGATTTTTATCACTTTTACTGCCAAATATCGGTAAAAGTACACATTACCCGAAAAAAGTCATCAGAAATGACTTTGTACGTATTTTAATTAGTTTTAGTTTTACTAGATACATATAAGGAAACAGCAAAACCAAGTTTTCGATAAATGAACTTAAGTTCAGTCAAAATACGCTTAATTATTTAAAGTAAAAGAGTTTTGGAGTTTTGTCTATATGTTTATCAACTATTAAAAGATTTAATGTGCTTCCAAAATAATACGAGTGGAAGTGACTCTACAGGACACATCATCATTGTGGCTCGTCAGTGCCACGTTGGTCCTCATTTTCATAAAATTATCTTAATCGTCCTATTTCGGAAGTACAACACATGTTCGGCGTCAGTATCGACTCTGTGTCTTTCCGCCGAATCCTTTAGGCATGTGGCTGTAGTCATTTGGTACATGCCGTGCTCGTTTTCCTTCGCAAATTGCTCCGAATATTCGCTGAAGGATTTTTCATCTAAATGTGTTTAATATATTTCCGGAGGCTTGGGTTAGGGTCCAAGTTTCGCAGCATAGCATCTCACAGGTCATTTGATTTTTTTTTTGTATGATCATCATCATCGTGGCGCGACAGCCCGACGTCGGGCCTTGGCCGCCTGGCCGCGAGGCTTTTGTTCCAGGTTTCTTGACATGGTTTTTGCAAGGACGAGTTGTCAGCACGTCACTTAACCCCATTCAGGGGATGGCCTCGGAGATAGCTGCTTCAGATGGTTTAATAAACATGCTGGAGCTGACACAACTATGTTGCAGATCCAACTACGCCAGTCGTCCTACTAAACCTGAGACGCTTAGGTGTTCGTCAGCCATTCAGACTACAGCTACTTGTATCTGCCTTTTCCAAACTGTCTTATCGCTAAGACATTGGCCGTCAGCGATTTGATACACTGCCGTTACCAGGGGGCGCCCACGCGGAGGACTATGGAAAAGGTCTTTGCACCCCGATTTTTTTGTATATGTACTACTACATCGCCTTAACCTTTTGTGGGACATCGCGCGTCTACTAAACCTACGTGCCATCGCGTTCGGTTTGCGTCCATATTACGTATCTCACCCCAGGATTTCCCCAGTGACGTACACTCATCGTCAACTGATCTGCGCCACGACCACTTCGTCGGTTTCTTTTGGAAAAGGGGTTCCATCGCATAGTGCGTCCAGCAATGCAAGTACGTAACGTGTGACCAATCCACTACCACTTTCGCTTGCTAATCAATTCGTCGATATGCATCTGACCCGTGCGCCGACCAGGTTCTTCATTTGAAATTGTTTCGGGCCAGAAAATTCTTAAGAATCGACAAAGACAGGAATTGACGAAAGCCTGCAATTTTCTGGTAACTGTTGCGGTTACTTTACATGTGCTGCTCCCATACAGCAGCACAGACAGAACCAGGGAGGAGAACAGGCTCAGTTTGGTCTTGACGCTGAGACAACTGCTTTGCCAGATTTTGGACAAAATGAAGAAAGCACATTTAGCCTGGTTGATGCGACGAGCAGTATCCTGGTCAGTAACACCATTAACGGCTGCCTAGGTAAACAAATTTGTCCACCTGTTTCACAGGCTGTCCATTAATATTAATGAGGTGAGTTGGATTTCCAGCCAGGCTAAGAACCTTGGTCTTGTTATTGTTGGTCTTTAACCCAACCTTGCTTGCCTCCCTCTCTAGATCCAAAGCCATTTCGCTCAGATCCATGATTTTGTGGGAGAGTAGGCATATATCGTCAGCGTAATTCAGGTGTTGTAAGTAAAACATCAAGGTCCATTGAATGCCACGGGATCCCATCGGTAAAGATGCATGAAACGCATCACCAATCACTAAAAGGAATAGGAACGGTGAGAGGATGCACCCCTGCCGAACTCCGCTTTGAACTTCAAACTCCCCCGACACCTCACCCTTGAAGTGTCGCGTACTCCCATTTCGCGCCGACGTAAGTTGCCTTAATAATAAGCCACAAGCTTCTCAGGGATACATCTCCTGCGCAAAGCAGCCCAGATACAATCTCGGTTCACACTATGGAAAGCCTTTTCGAAATCAATGAAGAGCAAGTGTAGCGGAGATATGTACTCAACGCATTGCTCGATTACAATCTGCAGGGTGCTTATGTGGTCGACATAGAAGAAACCGAATCGAAACCTAGCCTGCTCTTCATCGATTGTGGTTTCTAATTGGAACTTCAGCCTATCCAAGATTATTTTAGCTATTATTTTGGCAACTGATTATCAAATCTTCCTTCCACTCAGTGGAAAAAGTTTCTGCGTCCCACGCTTTACCAATAAGTGGATGCAGTAACTTGGCTGTGATGCTTGACGCTACTTGGTAAAGTTCGGCAGGAATGCCGTCGAGCCCAGCAATAATGGCATTGGCTATTTTCTCTTTAGTCGGAGCAGTTGACCGTATACGTGCATTTTGATAGCCAGACAAGTTATCTATTGTACTATATAAAGGGGAACTTCTCCAGATTTCACACGGTTCAAAACCGGGGCGAAATATTCTTTCCAACGCCTCATCTGATATTCTTCTAAGATAAATAGCTTTCCATGACAATCTCTCACCTGATGTTGATAGGAGCTACGGCCACATTTACACTCCTTGGTGACACTTTATACGGTGTTTAGGTCGTTATTTCTTGCCGCTTCCTCTGCTGTGACAAGGAGAGAATTTTCATACTCTCTTTTGTCACAACGCACGCTACGCCGGACTTCTCGAGCCTTCATGCAGTGCAGGAGCTCGGTGTTATTACGAATGCCGTCTGTCGGTGTTACAAGACGAACCCTCAGTTCCTTTCGTTCGACAATTCGCTGCCATGTAGCGTCGGACATCCAAGGCATGGTCCGGCAAGCTGGGTTCGGGCCAAGGATGGTATCTGCGCTATCTATGTACACAGTTTTTTTGGCATCCCAGTGCCTATTTAGGTCACTAGCCGAGTGATTGGTTATCTCAGCTGCCTTCAGCGGAAGATGCTCGTTAAGCTGTTGGGCTACAGCTGGATACTTTAGTCTGGCGGTGTCGAATTTACGGCGTCTAGATCCGCCGTCACTACGAAGGTCAGTATTAGCGATGATCTTTCCCATTCCAACATCGGCGCCCCTCTTATGACGAACGTCCAGAAGGCAACTGCGAAATCTATTGCTAAAGGCAAAATGGTCGATTCGATTTTCAGTTCTATGCCGATCAACGAAGGTCCAGCTGATCTTATGGCACTTTTGTGTTTAAGCATAGTGCCTCCGATGAAGAGACGGTGGAAGTTGCAGACCTCTACAAACCTATCCCCGTTATCGTTGCGGTCGCCTAGACCCTGTCTCCTCATCACGTGCCTAAGTCAGTCATTGTCGGCACCAACCTTAGCATTGAAATCTACTACTACCATTACAATGTCGACTTTAGGTGTTTTACTCTGGACGCCATTAAGTTGTTCGTAGAAGGAGTCCTTGGAATCGACGCTGTTTGGTTCAGTTGGAGCGTAGCACTTTATTATAGTAATGTTTCTCACTTGGTTCGAAACCTGGCGGTTATAATTCTATCTGAGACCGATTCCCAGCTTACGAGGCAACTACGCGCAGCTTATGTTAAAAGGAGCCCTAACCCCGATTCACGGACACTACCAGAAACTTTTCCGGAATACAACATCACAGTGCTACGTGTTGTAGAAATGTACTCTCCACTATTCCATCATCTGATTTCGCTAAGTCATAGGATGTTCAGTTTGTACTGCTGAAATTCCCTCTCAAGTTGTAGAAATCGTGCGTTCTGGGGACCTTTTTATCCCTTTCCGGGAGAGTACGCACATTCCAGAAACCAATCTTAATCACTGTACGATAGCCAAAAGTCGTAACCGTTGAGGCAGTCTTTATCTGAATAGACGTTTAGTTAGCATATTAGAATTTCGGATGTGCAAATTGCTGGCACACACATCCTATCCCTTTAGTCGCCTTTTACGAAAAGCCGGGATTGTTGTGGCTTATTCTAACCCCATGCCACAGGGGTGTGTATCGATCCTGCTAGGGGCTCTGTTACTCTGTTGTTTAGGCACTCGGTACGACGCGCGAAAAATGGTTTTTGTAACCAGGGAAGCGACTGCCAGTGACGCTCTCACACTACTGATGCCCGAACTAGCTACCAAGTGCTTGTCACTCTTGGTCACTCGCTGAGGAGGTTTTAACACTTAGGTGTCCGGCATGGTCTGAAAGACTAAGGACTAGGCCTCCGTCCTCATTTGAGCCAAGCTCAAGGAACATTCTCGTCACAGTTCCACGGAATATTTGTTGTAAAAATCACTATTGTAGGCAGCCTGAAAGTATGGAGACTTTTGGGTGGTCAATAAATAGCCACGAGCAGACTCCCCCCAAAAGGAACTTTGCACTCGGCTGCTAAAGACTTTTTTTTTAGAATTGTGTGGGCTTATGCCAACCGAGTTTATGCAAATCAGCTGGTAGGGAAACAAAAATAACCGAAAATAAATTTGGGTTTAAAACTCGTGCGTAATGTGTATAAACTTCCATTCCATGTCTTCATATTCGCAGTCAGAATCAAGATGTAAATCAGTAATGATTATCAGTTAGGAACTAATTGGTCATCCGTTAAATAATCCTGTCAAAAATATTATTACTCATCAAATATCTTTCGGTTGTTAAAAGTGTAATTTGTTTTTTTTTTTCTTTTTTTTCCAATATTGATTTCACTTAGTGTAGAATAAAAACCAACCGAGGTAGCTAAGTACCTTATTATCGCCTTTTCCCATCAGCTCAGTGGAGAATACATTCTATTCAAAATTAAGTTATTTCTAACCATTCATGAATTTTTTGAAACACACTCAACACCATTTCTGGCGTCGTCGTCGTCACCTCTTTATCACATTAACGTGACTCGCCGATCTGCCAACAGCCTTTTATCAATCTCATTCACCTTTCATCGGCTAATTACTTCCGTTAATTGGCCAATATTAATATGGCGAGCTCATTTGAAAGTCAATAATAAAGTGGTACTGTGGACCTATCTGTATCTCGAAATAAGTTCAGCGTCTTTTCATATCGTCAGTCGTCAAGTGGTTAGAGAAGTTGCTTTCAAAATCGATTATTAACAGCTCAAGACCATTGAGCAGATTTTTTTTTCCAAGTTCGCTTGTTTTTTGCCTAATCACCGTATAGAAGAACCAAACCAACTACTGATGAGTCCTAAATGGAATATGTATCTGTTGAAAATATGGCGCCTGATTAAAATATCAGATAAGACAAAATGGGGGTCTCTGGAATACTCTCGTATAGACAGTTCGTCTTAGGAAATTACTATTTTCAAACATATCATCAGACACAACGATCTAACGGAAATCGGCTGAAAATTTCATTGGAGATGCGTTTTTTTTTTCATTTGTTGTTGTTTTGCCGTAGTCGACTTAATTTGAAAATTAGGCTCCGCTAGTAACTAACTTGACGTAAAGTCAACGTATGCACATTGAAATGAGTTCGATGGATGATTGATTTCTTTCGGCATATGAACTTTGAAATTTGAATTTTGAAATTAAAAGTTACAATTTCCGGTGTATGCTATTTGAAGAACTGCTCTGCAATCGATTTTTTTAATGATTGATGAAATTGACCAAGTTTGGAAAAGCTGTAATTTTTTAAGAGATCCCTGCTTATTAGCAATAGTTCTAGAGTTCTCGAGGGGGTGCGACGATAGTTCTAGGGTTTTCATCATCATCATCGTGGCGCGACAGCCCGACGTCGGGCCTTGGCTCTAGGGTTTTAATGGCTTTTTTTTGTTTTTTCAATAATTAAATTTTGCGGTTCCAACTTCACGCAACAATTTTTATCATGCAAAAATAGTTCCAGTACTTAAAATCGACAGATAATAAAAAGTCCTAGAGTTCCTGACTAATTTTAGAAAAAAAAACTACAGTAATAAAAATTTCATAAAAAAAAAATTTAGGGGTCCGCAACCTGACGATATATACTTTAGCCAATGCAAGTTAGTTCCCATTCATCAAATCAAGTATCAATCTGTTTTCTAAATAAAAACCTCCTGCAGTTCAAGAATTCTCAGGTTATGGTAACATAAACACCCCCACTCACCCCTTAAGTGACTTCATAGGGAAGAAAGTCTCCAAAAATAGCATATACCCGTTTGGCACTATCGAACTCATCGTACTTTTCAAAATTTTCATTTTCATCAATTTTCAATTTTATAAAAGTACTCAACACTCGATTTGAAACTGCCAAACTCACCGGAATTTCCAAAATCTTCATAAATTTCTACAGCACTCTTTAAAACACCTAAAGGCAAACTCAGAACTCTGTGGTGCTGGTGTCCTCCATCCCCCACTGACCTCTAAAGTGGCGTCACAAGCATGAAAGTTTGAAAAAAATACATACTCCACACTCATCTGAAAACCGCCAAATTCACCGGAATGGCCAAGATCTTCATAAATTTCTACAGAACTCTTTGAAGGACCTAAAGGCAAGCTCAGAGCTCTGGGGTGCTAAAAAAGAGTACTCCACACTCGCTTTGATACCGCCAAACTCACCAGAATTTATAAAATCTTTATGAATTTCTGCAGCACAATTTAAAGCACCTCAAGGCAATTTATGAACTGGTGGGTGCTGGTGTCCTTCGTCCCCCACTCACTCCACAATTAACGGCACAATTATGAGAATTTTAGAAAAAACACCCCACACTCGATTTGATCCTGCCGAACTTATCGGAATTTAGGTTCTTTAAAGAGTGAAATTTACCTCTGTAGAAATTTATAAACAGTTTTTGAAAATTCCGATGAGTCTGGCGGTTGTAAAGTGTGGAGTACTTTTTTCAAATTTTCATCCTTGTGACATCACTTTAGGGTTGAGTGGGGGATGGAGGACACCAGCACCCCCAAACGCTGAGCTTGCTTTTAGGTCCTTTAAAGAGTGCTGTAGAAATCTATGAAGATTTTCGAAATTCCGGTGAGTTTGGTGGTATCGAAGCGAGTGTGGAGTACTTTTTTTTTCAAATTTTCATACTTCTGACGTCACTTTAGGGGTCAGTGAAGCACACCAGCACCCCAGAGTTCGGAGCTTGTCTGGAGGTTCTTTAAGGAGTGCTGTAGAAATTTATGAAGATTTTGAAAATTCCGATGAGTTATGTTTTGTTATTTTTGGAGCTTTTCATCCCTATGAAGCCACTTAGGGGGTGTGTAGGTTACTATAACCTGAAAATTCTTGACCTGCGGGAGGTTTTTCCAATCATGGATCGCGTCGAAAAACGCCTCCTTTTTCCGAGATGGAATGCGAAAATTGCCGGAGAGATGGCCGAAAGTTGTCGCTAGCGATGGGCAGTACTTTCAATAATACATCTGTAAGTACTTTTGACAATTACGCTTTTAATTCCAGGTATTCGAAATAATTAATAATATAATTCGTTTTCAAATTCGTAAATACATAGTTCACAAATGGTTTTAAGGTAATTCAAATGATCCTTTGTTTATGATTCGTAATTGCGAGCCAAAAATTAAACGTATATACCAACCGGATTTGATTCAACTTTTCCGTATCTTTTTTTTCGTATCTACGTCTATGAGAAGATACCCTTTTGTATTTCGGTCGAATACGTATAGAGATAAGTCGAGGATGATACTTCTCTCCCTCAATTCCAATAACCCCTTGTGGGGCATAGCGCGTCAACTGGCATAAACTTGTTTCGGAGAACGCTGCTGCCACCATGCACCTCCTGCACATCCATAGCCACGAACGTCGTCGTGTACCATGATACAAGGAAGACAAGATATGGCCTTGCGCAAGCCGGCTCTCTGAAAACCTACGTCAATGGATCGTTCAATTGTATGAATACTTAGTTTTCGGCTTTTATCTCTGTAACTATTAATCCTAGCAAAAAAAAACTTTTTGAGGCGAAATTGAAGGTGACAAAAATATACATAAAACATAAAAGAACTACGATTGGGGTAAACCCCAATCATGCAATACTCTAGATGAATTTGAACCTGGTTAAAGCCAATAAATAATTTTGGTTGCAATCTCGGATATTGTATAGGAGGGGGTAGACGGAGTAAGGGTAATCGACTATTTTTTTTGAATCTAACTGATATTGTTAATTAAGTGTTAAGTACAAAATTTCAGCCCGATAAATTGTATACGTACTGAGTAAATAGGCTTAACGTATTTTATGAAATAGTGCAGTTTGTATGGGAGGGGGTAGAAGGAGGGTGAGGATTACAATAAATTTTATAATGTAGGTTACAATTATCATAAAAGTGATATATTCAAAATTTCAAAGCAAGATGTTTTATAGTTTCTGAGAAAATCTGATTATTGTAAATTATCAAAAATGTGTCATTTTGTATGGGAGAGGGTAGACGGAGTAAGGGTAATCGATTACTTTTTTTGAATCTAACTGATATTGTTAATTAAGTGTTAAGTACAAAATTTTAGCCCGATAAATTGTATAGGTAATGAGTAAATTGGCTTAACGTATTTCATGAAATAGTGCAGTTTGTATGGGAGGGGGTAGAAGGAGGGTGAGGATTACAATAAATTTTATAATGTAGGTTACAATTATCATAAAAGTGATATATTCAAAATTTCAAAGCAATATGTTTTATAGTTTCTGAGAAAATCTGATTATTGTAAATTTTCAAAAATGTGTCATTTTGTATGGGAGGGGGTAGAAGGGGTGGAGCGATTTAGCCCGTTCACGAACTTAGCCTTCATTTTTTGTCAAAAATAACGTGTGCAAAATTTGAACTTCATAGCTCAACGCGTTCTCGAGCTAGAGAGGTCACGGACGGACGGACGGACAGACGGACAGACGGACATACGGACATCCGGTTTTGAGATATTCGAGTGATCATATTATCACTTCTGTATCATTCATTTTTTTCTGCGAGCCTTATTTCTTAGCGTTACAAACTTTGTGGCAAACTTATAATACTCTCAGATTTCATCTGGAGTATAAAAATGTTTGATCAACTTTTTTCTATCTTAAATAGTTTTCAGGATAATCTCATACAAAATCAGAAAGTTTTTTGCTAGGATTAATAGTTACAGAGATAAAAGCCGAAAACTAAGTATTCATACAATTGAACGATCCATTGACGTAGGTTTTCAGAGAGCCGGCATATCTTGTCTTCCTTGTATCATGGTCGTGGACGGCATTCGAACCGGAAACGCCGGTAGTCATACATGAGACTGATGCCTCAACACACTGCGCTACCGGTCGCCAAGGATGATACTTGCGCCACTATGTTGTTGTTGCTGTAGTGTTTCACAATTCTTATTTTAAATAAAGATGCATCTTCTTGAATCGAGGGTTTCTGGCCATAGAGAATAACAAACAGTTCAAAGTTTTTACGGTAAAGGTCATCTGATTTTAATGTAAAAACTTTGAACTGTACTGAGTTGAGACTTTCTCGTTTATTAGTTTGTCGTTTAAAGGTGGCCACGCATTGTCGAACACGAGCACGAAGATGGTACAAGTGAACAATTTCTTCGGGTTTGTGTGAAGCCTGTGTGTGTGTGTCCATTCGGAGGGCACTTGTAACATGTTGGTGTTCGACAGTGTATGGCCAGGGTAATGTAATCGGTTTGGATGAGATACATATATGGGGTACTACATCGCAGCACTCAGAAAATCTAAACCATTAAATTAATATGAATTTAATAGTTTTTTAATAGTTTTTACCATTAAAATTGGTCAATGAGATTTGCGTGGTTATTTTAATAATTTACAAACCATAAATCTTACCGTTCTCTTCTCCCATTATATTAGCAGGCATATCCTATTAAATTAATAAGAAGACATATTGAATATATTTATTATAAAAAAAAAATGGTCATGATCATCCCGCCTTTATTCCATTAATTTTTATTAAATCGCTGTACTTCGTTGTAGCCAAGCTGACTTGAGGCTGGAGAGAAAAGCCACTTTTCGAATATGTTCGTGGCAGGAATCGAACCCTCAACTTCAGGGTTGGTAAGACGACGAGCTATCGCAGTCACAGGAAATATAAACTCTGAAGCAATCGTCAATCAGATTCCATAAATAGTATGACATACTAAAAAAAACAATTATAATTAACTATTAAACCAATGGGATACACTATCCTATTGATGTGCATTCCCTTATTTGATATGACATACTGTAGAATTAATGACAGACACTATTTAAACAAAAAGATTTCCTTTTCCTATGCTTTTTCGGCTAATGGTCTCGAACACATTATTTCAATGGGCCAATTCTATTTGTACTATAAAACTTATCGCAATTTTGTATGGAAACTTTGTCCTATTAAATTAATGAGATATATACCATGGATTTTACGGGGCGATTTTCTGAGTGAGGTCATTCATTTTGGGCTTTCATTCGTTTTTTGGTTTGCTGGGTATTCATTGAATGATTTCAGCCTGGAAAAAATGAGTCTCGATCTCTGCTTCGTTGCCAATCGCGAAGCTGCTGGAGCAAGCATTTTGATACCAAACTTTTACAAGAATATGGAGTAGTGGTGAGCCTCGTTCAATGTTCATTCAGTTTATTTTATCAGTAGTGAGAGCGAGTGTTATTCTAAACGTCTCTGAGATAACGCCAAAGATGATTAACTCAGACTCGTCAAAGAATATAGAAAGCGATATTAACGACGGGTTCTGAAAGAAAGTTATGACATGGCTTAAGATCCTAGCGTTTAGCGTCAATAGATCAGAGAACCATAAGAGAGAGTCAATCAATGTAGCAGCGACCATTTGAGCAAATTTGGTTTTAGCAAATCAATCAGCTGTTACCAATCAATCCCGTAATGATGATTGACTCAGTGCCAGTGAAAATCTTTAATCTCTTTTGAAATGTATCCAAATGTTTGCCAATATGCCAAAATCTGATCAACTAAAGTCAATCAATATTACGAAAGAGTACTTTGCAAAATTTGTCAGAACACCTTCATCAGGAGGCTGCGATTTCATTGTCGCTAATTGCTTTTTTCCCCTCTCACTTATAATAATTAGAGATTAAAAAATCGATTAGTGATTGTACTACAAGTGGTTTGATGCTCGACTGCATTCGGAAATCCCACAATAAAAATCAAATTGAGTCATATTCCAACCAATTTCAATATGCAACCTTCGTTTCTGATCTAAATCTCCGCTCATAATTAAACAAAAAGCATCAAGACCATGTACAAGTATCTTACTGCCATGACTTTTTTATTCGAAATCTTATTACTAATCGAATTCAAGACAGTTTACGGCATCCGAGTTGCATTAAACAATCGAGAAATTGTTACTTTATTGTGGCGCGCTCATTGTCTGGAACGTTTGTCGAGCCTTGGAATTCAATCAGCTAATTCACCACCACTCGAATAAAGAAGATACGTACTCATGCCAATTCAGTTCGTGTCCTGGGTTATTTGTCAGTCCTCTACTATCCCTTGATGTTCGACTTGGCAGACAAATTGAAATACATCCGGACCAATATGATGAAAGATGTTCTCATTTATCTGACGGCTGCTGTACTGAAATATTTTCGGTAAAACTAATGATAATCTCAGAGGATCATGAAAGATGTCCTTGAAATGATGATAATTCTTGAGGGTCTGTTTGCAAGGGGCGACCAGGACTGATGGTAGGAAGAAAGAACCGTGTCGTACGGAATATTCACTTGAGCTGTGATTTCCATTCACAACTCATTTTCGTCATCCTGTTTTCGATGTCAGGATATAGTCCGACAGCGAATAAGTAGGGAATAGCATAAAAGTTCTTTGCATCTTTAGTGACTTTGTTTAAGGGAGGACATGAACTAGCAATTTCGTTTAGTGAAGAGATACTGCAATTTCTATTGGATTTGATTCTGGTAGCTTATCTATGGGAACTAGGACAATTCCATTAATTTACATTGGTAAATACTGTCCCAAGACATAGTTGTGAAAGGAGGAGGGAAGGATATCCGCAGCCTGATATGCTGAGATACACACCAAAGCGTCTCAGGTCATTAGGGTGGCATGAATCACATAGTCAGACCTGCGACATACTTATGTGAACTCTGGCACGTTACGAACTACCTGAAGCAGCTACCGATTCAAACCCTGAATAGAGTTAGCGATGGGCCGACAAAACATCCTTGTAAAAACTACTCCATGTTAAGAAACCTGAAAAAAAAAGCCTCGTATTGGACGGATCAACAGCGACGACCGTGCAAACGTTTAACTGATTATTCTTTCGGATCCTGGACTGTACGAATGCCCTCCTACAACAAGTTGGAAAATACAAACTGAGCATCACTGCAAGCCAGGAAACAAATTGGCTTGGCCGCGAGATCAATCACAAGAAATCGCACACAATTTTTAAAAGCGGTAAACCATCTGGACACAAGAAGTTTCAAGTTGCATTCCTCGCGAATAAACACTTCAAACCGCACGTTGTTGACTTCAAGCCTGTCCATGAAAAGTTGAGAGCGACTCGCATTAAGACTCGATTTTTCAACCTTTGGCCCATCAATGTTCAAGTCCCCACTGAAGTCAAGAAAGATGCAGCCATAGACACATTTTACGCCCGGCTGGAAACATGGTTCGATTCACTTCCAAAAAACGACTTCAAAATACTGCTGAGAAATTTTAATGCGAAACTTGAAAACGAGAGTTGGCATCGGGGAATCACTGGAGGACACAGCCTCCACGTGGAATATAATGATATCCGTAATGGTCACCTACTAGTCGGCTTTCCATTCAGCCGAAATCTTCTCGTGAGTTCAATGCGCTTCTTACATGGGGATACTACCCACTTGAGTAGAGCTGATCTGAGGTTAGTTGTTGGCTACCTATCAGGCCATCACTGGGTTAGATCTCATTTAAATAAGATGGGCTTATCCAGAGAAACGGAGTGTCGTCTTTGTTTGGAGGACATTGAGACCACATGTCACCTTTTATGTGAATGCACAGCGATTGCGCGGGCTAGGTCAGCGTTACTAGGGCGTATCGTCACAAACTCTGCTGATATCCGGAAATCTCCTACTAAAGACTTACTAGCCTTCGTAAGAGTGGTGGAAGATCTCTTGCGATAATATTAAAAGCTATTGCACAATAGACCTCCTATGGTCGCAGTGCCCACCATGAGGATCAGTAGCCGCACCTCTTTTTCTATTCTATTCTATACATTGAAGCACTTATAAACAAATCTGGAAACCTCCACGTACTCGCACCGTCAACCAAATTGACCACGTCCTCATATGCAAGAGATGGGTGTGATGGGTGTCCGACCATTTCGATGAGCAAAATCCGATTCTGACCATTACTTGGTTAAGACAACCTATCGGTGTAGAATATCTTTGGTGCACCAATCGAGAATATGCCCTCCCAAAATTTTTGCGGTCGACAAACTTTCGAGCGATGCCTCCGCTCAGGCATATACATTCACTCTCGAGGAAAACTAATGCCTATGCTACTTAGCATCGACAATAAGGATCTCCAAGAGTTTTGGAAAGAACTGAAAAATACCATCAATGAAGTCGCAGAGAAGGTTGTGGGACATAAAGCCCGTCGAGCCTGAAATGACTGGTTCGACGATGAACGCCAAGAATATTAAGACTCAACGGACGAAGTTTACAGACGAAGTATCCAATATCCAACTAGATCCAAGAGAGGAAAACATGACAAGTTACTGCGACTATCAAATAGGATACATAATTAGACGTAAAATAACGAAAGTTTTTTGACGAGCAGTTGCTGAACATTATTTAACCTAGCTGATAAAAACTCCAGACAAGCGTACAGACTAGAAGACACGATTAGGAATGGCTATCAACCCAGGAGTAGCCTCTGTAAGGACAAGGATAGAAACATCATCAGCGACACCGATAGCAACAACAAACGTAAGCTCTCCCATGGAGACTGACTACACTTCCCCAAAACACGCTTTAGGCAGGAACCACACCAGCCTGATTCCACCATGGAGGCTATAGGATGACAATACGCCTCTGAGTATCGAATCCATGGTCATCTACACAGATGGGTCTAAGACCAAAATGGATTGAGGATGGTGCGTGTCAAACCATGAAGAGGTTATGGCCCACAGCGGGCCCCGGTTGTTCTGCTGCAATATTATTACTGAATAGCAAGCACATTGGTGTGGTGGTGAATGTTATCACTGGACACTGTCCCTTAGGGGAGCACGCAAGAAGACTTCGCTTACCCTACAATGACTTCTGAAGAAGCTCCGAGGATGCTGACGAGGAGGAGAGTACCCTCCATTTTCTATGCATCTGTCCTGCCTTGTCTGCGAGGAGGCCGGTCTTTCTGGGGGGCTCTTTCTTTTTTAATTTGGAAGAGCTAAGGGGCATGAGCCCGCTCAGGCTTTATTGGTTCATTGCCAGCTCTGGCTGGTTCAATGGATAGCAATTTCAATGAGATAGGTGTTTATCCTGGCAGGTATCACAACGGGCCCTTTGGTGGCCTATGTGTGCTGCATCATCCGCGGCTGCCTTTTAACCTAACCTAAGACCAGAATCGGATTCGGCGTTGGTGTTTGCTCGGAGAGACTGGGAATCAACTTGTCATTCCGACTTCCCGAATTCGCAGTATACTACAGGCGAAGGTTGCGGCGATTTTGGAGGGCTGGCTGGGTAATCACGTATTGACTGCGGGAAACATTACTCGTACTATTTACACGGGCAGTCGGGCTGCAATTCTATCACTTGAATCCGTCCGGACTACAATGAAAACTTTTGGGAACTGTCGCTAAGTTCTCAAGGAGATGGGTGGCTTTTTCAATTAATTTTACCTCTGTTAGATACCAACCAGTGGCTTTGCAGCTGCAGGGCGGATGAGCTGGATCGTGAAGAGACAATGGGTCTTGTTGAAAGGGATTGCAAAGACATTAAAATTCCCATCACATCGTGTAAATTGGCAATTGAAGCCACTGCGGTGGACAGGGAAACATAAGATGGCTAAACGGGAGGACGTGTCAACCGACAAGTAGATTTGGCCGAAGTTTAACGCTCGCCATTTTGCCACAGTACTATCACTGAACAGAAAACACATTAGCAGGGTTGTGGGGGCCTATCGGTGAGTCCGCCTGGAGGCTCCGTATTCCTCACAATGACTATAGCAGGTGTTGAGAGGACGTGGATGAGAAGAAAAGCGTTCTTCACCTTCTGTGTCAGTGTCCGGTCCTGGCTAAGAGGCGGAGGAAATTTCTGGGTTCTTAGTTTTTCCGCAATCTGGAGAACCTTAAGCATATGAGCATAATACAGCTCAATCGCTACATCGCCAGTACAGGCAGGTTTAGAAATCTTGGTTAATAAAGTGTTCTTGGTGGTATCACCATGGACCAAACGTGGTCTGTGTGCCCCAATAGTTGCCGATATGATTGATCATGGCCCCAATATATGACCTCCGACAATAGAAGAGGTTGATCTCGCCTTGCAGTCACTCAAACCTAATAAAGCGCCGGGGCAGACGAGATTCCAACTGAACTGCTAAAATCCGGTAGAACGGGTCTGTTATGCCATTCATCAACTACTTGGCACAAGAAAGGAAGTAAATAGTGGAGTGAAGCTATAGAGGCATCTCACTACTACTGTACTTCCTACAAAATATTGAAGAAAATGTTAGAAAATTTAATAAAGCCGTAGGCTGAATGAACCATTGGTGAGTATTAAGGCGGTTTTAAACATGGCTGATCTACAACCCATCAGCTTTTCACGGTTAAGCAAGTCCTAGAAAAGTGCTAGGAATTCAACGTTGGTGTGTACCGAATCTTTGTCGACTTTAAGCAAGCATAGGACATAATCGATCGAAGAGTACTGTACAATATTATACTGCAATTTAGTATACCAGTAAAACTAGTACGACTAACTAAGATAACGATGACCAACTCCGTCTCACAGGTCAAGATCCAGAACAGATTGACTGATCCTATGGAAACACGTACTCGATTGAAGCAAGGCTATGGACTGGCGCTGACGCTCTTCAACCTGGCATCACGCCATCCAGTGACAGTGAATGCGGACACCAGCGGCACGCCAACTGTCAATTCGACACAATCGATAGCGTAAGCAGACTACATCAATATCTTGTCCGGGAACCTGCCCGCCGCGAAAGAATTTCCAAATAATCTTGACACTGCTGCAAAATAAGTGGGACTACGCATTTACAAGGACAGAACAAAAATAAGGACGTAGCCAAGAATAAGGACGTCAGTATAATCGAACATCAATGTCTGGGACCTCAGCATCGAACTCGTTGACGAGTTCACATATCTGATTAGCAACCTGTCAAAGGATGCCGACTGACTGACGAAGTTCAGCGACGAATACAAATATATTAAGACTTTTTTTCTCGGTCCTCCCACTAATGAAATCGAAGCATGTGCACAGAAATACGAAGCTCCGTATATAGAAAACCATCATACGACCAGTGCTATGCTACGGCTTCATAACTTGGACCCTACCTCAAGCCTCCGAAAATATGTTAAACACATTTGAACGTAATATCCTTTGGCAAATTTATTTTCGGAGTGACCGAAATGGATGGCGCATCCGGTACAACTATGAGCTGTACGAACTGTACGATGAGCTGCAATGCAAATCGTCAAACTACAATATCTATGTATACAATGGGCAGGGCATGTACAACAAATGGGAGATAACCGGGTGCCAAAGATAATAGTGAAAGGACGCACCGGCAAAGCAAGGATACCAGGAATACCGAGAGCTCGTTGAGAAGACTCAGTTGAATGTTGTTCTGCTGGGTCTCCCAAATTGGAAGACACGGTAACTTGACCGAGATATTTAGAGCACAATAATCCAGGCGGCCAAAGCCCGACATCGGGTTGTAACGTCACGATGATAATTACAATATTTTAATCAGATTCTTTCAATTACAATGCAATAGTTAGCGCTCATCTTCCCCAAATGTATGACACCCTTAAACTTATGCATAGTCCCGGACGCGAAACGATTCGAATCCTTTAAGGATTCACCATTAAATATAAGTAGATGAGGTTGAGCCCGATATCAATTGCTGAATGTTTCTGTTGAATGAGTACAAAGCGTTGCCCATTCAATGTCTCGGATGCGGATCCTGAGACGAATGCTAGCCATGAATGAAATAAATAGAAGATTTGTCACTGTCGAGATAGTCGACATCAAGACGCCGTTCGGTTTCCGATGTGCAAGAAATTTGTAGTTGTTTTATTAAAATCGCGTTTTCTCCAGCATATTCCGACCAAGCGTATCGAGATGGTTTACTGAATCGGTTTGGGTGTTCGGGGGAATGCTCTGTCTGGCGCGCACACTAAGCTTCAAATGACAAATGTGAGAATTCGGCTTTTGTCAACCCCATCCCCAATAGCGTGTGCGATGGAGAGGGTAGATTACAGTTGAATGTCATAGATACAAGTGATGGAACTAGTCGACCGTTGAATATAGATTAAAAAGGCGGGGATGATGTATGACTCAGAAATCTTTCTACAATACTGAAAACGGAATGTAAGATTTCTGCATCTTTTGCTTTAAACACCCGCCTCCAATAATCGTTTGAGAATTTTACACTAAAAAATCAGACATACTTCATTTCTCCTCGTAAATCTCCCCAAATCACCAATAAGCCATCATAACTTTAAATGTGATAATTGCTTTATGACGGCCACCCATTATCTTTGTCAATATATAATTCCACCGATACACATGATAACTGCTCCATTATTGAATGTTCAATAAACAAAAATTGTTCCTCAATAATAATGGGAGCAAGGACGACACTCGACTGTCCATTTGACTTCATAAATGCTCAACAGATTGCCCATTTGCTTGTGGAAATTTACGATTTTTGTCAGACTGTTGTCGAAACATAAAGGAGAGAGATATGGAATCGAAAAAGTTGCCTTTGAAGGGGTGGAAATAAAATAGTACGTGCAAGGCTCTGTCCAAAATAATTTGGCTATCAATGGGAAGTCGTTCAATCGGTTGAGTGTGTGTGTCTGCTTTTAATTATGTCCTTTGAATAAATAATTCGAGTGCAAGTGATTGGTTCTCGTAATACATATTTTGGCTTTCAAATTCTTTTCCGTTGCACTTAATTTTATTCAATACAAGTTCTTCAATTATCCAACTTCTCCGAACGTACATTTCATCCCTTAAACAATCTTGACAATTAACACCCACTTCCATGGGAAATCCCAAAACAGATACATCCCTAATCCTACGTACATATCCCCCCGGGTTGCAGGATGACTTTCCGCACAAAGAAAACTTTAAATACTTTTGTTTGGCCAAGTCAATAAAAAAGTCAACCCTCGATATGGCTATAAAGCCATAACGGAAAAGTTTCATTCGATTTCGATTTGTATCGAGCAAATTGAGTTTTATTCGGTAGTTATCACCATCACACTCTTGTCCTTTTCAGTGTCTTCTTTACCGTCCGCAGAGGATGGAAACGGAAAGTTGCGAAGAATAAAGTTCTGTCTGGGAATTAGACCCAGGGGAGGATTTAAGAATTTGTTTTAAAGACTTTTGGGGTTGGTTTTTTTTCTGGTGACGTTGTGTTGAATTGTTAACTGGTTTAAAGGCTAATGTTTTGGATATTTACCACCAATTGTTGATTTTTAAAATGCGGTGTTGGAGATTATGCAATTTTTATATTAGATAAAAATGTAATTTTGGTTTTACTTTTATAACTTTTTCGACCCCAGTAGCATAAAATTGAAATATAGTTTTGATTAGTATGTAGTGTTGTGGTTTGGTATCGCCTGGTATTTGTAGCGATGAAATTTGAAATATATATGGTATACTATGGTAAACAGTGGCGAATCCAGAGGGGGGGCCATGGGGACCCGGGCTCCTCCAAACCAATATGTTTCGTATGTAAAGCTTGGTCTTGAAATATTCGAAGACTCGAAAATGATTTTTAAGAACCAGAATGAATTCAAAAATTATTCAACAACGGGGCGTTTCTTTTCGCTTTTCGCTACAATTTTGCTTAATTAAGCTCATGTGGCTGGTGTTGGTGCACTTGTGGAAGAACATCGCCCAAACGAAGACTTGAATGCAGGGATACCCCGCAAGATATATTAAAGTGTTCTGTCCTTGTCTCTGGAATTTAGTGGTAACAACCGTAGCCTTCTGGAAAAGGTGCGAGATTGGCCTGCCTTGATTTTTGCTCTTAGGACTACTCCTGCTGCTTTAAACATGCTGTTTAATCTGATACTTCTTGGCATTGGTGAATGGATGACCGCAAATACGGTCATTCGACTCTTTGACTCTGGCCAGTGGTTTACTTCAGTCCGTGGACACGCTGCTATTCTAAGGAACCCAAATATTTCGGCAGCAACTGACAACACCTCAACCAAATATGCACTTGACAAGCATTTCGTTAGTCTGAAGGAAATCAAGTAGTCGCGCTTCTGTTGCCAAATTCAATAGAAATCAGTAATTACGGCTACAACCAGATTGAAAGGCAACACATCAGAGCTGTTGTGGGAGTCATCAATGGACGTTGCATAGTTGGGTAGTTTGTCATGTGGATGATGGCAAACTTCAACATTTTATTGTAAGTTCTGTCTAGTTCAATGATTAGGTTTTTCGAGCGATAAGTGCCTGGTGGCAACAGAACGAACATTATTGCAGACCAAGGACGGAACCCTTATAGCTAATCTTATCGTGCTTTATAGTTTTGTACGTTTATCATTGCATAGCTCACTTTGTATTTCTTGAGGACGGAAAGTTGAACAAGTGGGAACATACCCTTGGCTCTCCAGGTAACATACTAGATCCGCCAGTGATGATAAAGCTCGACAGACACGACAAGTACCTTGGTCGCGAGCATGCACCGAACCATGTGAAACTCAATAAAAAACCAGACCGAAGCGTATATACTCTAGACTTGTACAGACCTAGTGGCAGGGCCGTTGAGAGAAAATCCGGGCCCGGTACTCAACTTTTGTAGGGGCCCATATATGGCGAGCAGTAGCTCAATGAACAAAAAAAAAGGTCAAAGCGTACGTTTTTCTTTTTTTTTTGGTAGGGGCCCATATATGTGGCGACCGGTAGCTCAGTGTGTCAGAGTCGTATGAAAGGGCTAGGAGCAAAAAAAAGCTCAGTTGCGTAGATACGTTTTTTTTTCTCTTTTTTTTTCAATTTTTCGGGCCCCCGACAAAAACACGGGCCGGGGCGTTTCGCCCCTTCCGCCACAACCAACTAGATCCCAATACAAACCTAGCTTTATCGAAAGTTATTGCTTATTTGAAGTTTCATTTATAGGGGAGGTAGGGGTTCCTTGGGTCAGATCTTGCCCATCAATGCCACCAACCATGCTATGAACATTTAAGCAAAATTTCAAATCTCTAGGTTCATTCTATCGAAAGTTATCCTTTATTTGAAGTTTCATTTGTAGGGGAAGTAGGGGTTTGGTTGGCCGATTTTTTCGTATATTCAATATCAGCCACCTGAATCCTACTACAAACATATAACTGAAATTTCAAGTTGCTAGCTTTATTTTATCGTAAGTTATCGCTTATTTTAAGTTCCCTTTGTAGGGGAAGTAGGCGTTCCTTGGGTCGGATCTGGCCTATCTTTGATACCAACTAACTCATCTCTTACTTCAAATATTTGACCAAAATTTCAAGTTGCTGGCTTAATTCCATCAAAAGTTATCGCTAATTTGAAGTTTCATTTGTAGGGGAGGTAGGGGTTTCTTACGTCGGATCTCGCCCATTTTCAGTGCCAATTAAGTAGACCTTACTAACATCATTCCACCAAATTTTCAACTTGCTAGTGTGATGCTATCGAAAGTTATCGTAATTAAAGGAATATTTTTTTTTATTTGTAGGGGAGGTAGGCGTTCCTCTGATCTGATTATGCCCACCTTACTAGAACTCAAGCAGCTTCTTGCTTCAGGGTTACATGCCAAAAATCAGGTGTCTACGTCAATTGGTTCAAAAGTTATAGACAAAAATTCTGAAAAGTAGGGTAGTACGGGGCTCTTTGTAAGAAAATTACCGTTAGTTTTCACCTGATCGATTTTGTTTTTCCAGGAGAGTATAAGATTACCCTCACAAGCAATCTACCAAAGCTAAAGTTTTTCATGTTTATTTAGTCGGGAGTTATAGATACATTTATTTATTTTACATATGTAGGGGAGGTAGGCGTTCTCTTGGCCTGATCATTATTATTGATCAAAATTATTTCAGTGTTTTCTATCTTCCAAATCTATGCTACATGCCCCTGAGCCCATTTCGAACGTTTTAGCCTAATGTTTAACAGAAAGTCTGGCTTACCGACTGACTTCCACGTACGTGAGAAAGCTTTCGTCAGCCTTTTTATCATCAAACTTGTTGAGATTTGCACATTTGTTGCTAAAACTAGATCGTTCCTAAGGATAAATGAAGTATTGAAAAACGGTAAAAAGCGATCTACAACTGGGGTCGTTTTTTTTTTCAAAACGTCCAGAGCAATTTTCCCGCTCGGTGGAACCCATTTCCCGAAACTCCTTCGGGTACCATTGCACAGTACACTGACCAACATCCATTCCTTCACCTATTTTACAAATATTTCGATTTGATCGGGCCAAAATCAAAATATTGCTTTTCTTTTCGGTACTAGTTTTTTTTCCTATTTTTTCACCCAAACTGCACTTTTTGCTTATTACGCTATTATCACCAAATGAGTGAACTTCTTTCAAAACTTTTCACTATTTCTAGACAGGATACACTTACTTCGTTATAACCTGCTGTTCGCACCTCATCAAGTCGCGAACATTTGGTGCCCCCTGTGACGTTTTGATTGCCCTTAATTTGCGGCTGGACTACAACTGCCTGCGGCCAGGTCATGCGGTGAGCAAATGCACATCAAAGAGCTGCACGTTGTGCATACAGCGACACCATACTCTCTTGTATCGCACTATGGATCTGAATACGGTCCAACTATACAATAAAATGTCGACCGCTAGTACGGTAGCTGAACTGAGTACGTCGTCACTTCAAGGGAATCCACCATCAGGCAATCTGGCGCCGCGAGTGCTTCCCGCCAGCCAATGACTAACTTCGGGTATGCAGTTGTCGCTTAAATTTCAGCTATCCCTAAATTAGTTCAGTGTTCTCTATCTTCCAAATCTATGCTACATGCGGATTGACACTGCCTTAAACTATTGCCTACGGCAAGTGAGCTGGCCAACGATGGCTATGTGATGTCACGGCAATGCCGACCACTTTTCGATTCCGGCTAACAGTCGAGCTTTCTCCCACAGTCTATGTTTGCGGCTCTTTACCTTCGATGGAAGCACTGCAAGATTCCCATAGTTGGTACAGGTGCCACCACCACGCACACTTTCGGCTACACTAGTTTAACTTTGATATCGAGATTCGATGGAAAACTTCGGATCTAATTCGACGTGTTGATAATCCAGGAGATAACAGCTGTCATACCGGTGATGATGGCCAACACGCTTAGTTGGGAGCACGTCATGAACCTTCAACTGGCCGATCCGGCGTCGGCATCCCAGGCCCCATTGATTTGCTTATCGATGCTGATGTCTGGGGACGAGTGATGTGCGATGGAATGGTGACGGGTCCGAAGGACGAAGCATGTGCGATGCGCTCTCATCTCGGTTGGGCTGCATTCGGACCAGTTAATACCAACACAACCAGATCAATGGCGAGTTCATTCGGAACATCGATAAGCGACGCACATCAGCGATTTGAAGACAATCTCCATCGATTCCTGGGAGATGGATGGATCTCCTAAGTATACGGAAGCTGGTCCCGACGATTGCGAGAGCATCTTTAGAACCACTGAAGGATTTTACAGCGTTCAGATTAACCTTCCGGTCGGATGCGGCTATACTGAAAAATTCACACGGCCAACGAGCTCTCGGTTTTGTCGCGGCCTTTCCCCGCAGATGCGTCGTTTCAATATTTGTTTAGGTATGCGGTTATCGTTCATTCGTGGTACATGCTCTGCCTGCCCAGAAGATGGCATACCGTTATAAACATTAGCAAGTAGATGTTTGATAGTTACTACTCTTAAAGGGTGGAAACAACTTTTTTTAGCGCACCTTCTGCCATTTTCTGAGGACTTTTCAGACCGTCCTAGCATTTTTATTACCATAACCGGCTTCCAGACAATGTTCCACATATACACACCTCAATGGTGATCCTCTGCCTGAAACACTGTCGGAGACTCTCCAGTAGGCATAGGGCTTGCACCGGGTCCCTTAACACATTCTTCAATGACTTTAAACTATTGGCTGAACACATAACATACATGCATGCTTCTAAATCTTCACCATATCTCCCAAGGAGCAAATGATTTAATTATGAAGACTAAAGGGTTACTGAAGGATAACAAGATTTATTACATGACTTCTCCCCTCCTAAAGACAAAATACAACACCATCAGCCCGTAATGCCATATTTCATCCAACTATAAATACTCATTAGGGCGAAAATTATACGATTTAAAGACAATCATACGCGTATGAAACGATAAAATTGAGTGTACTCTTATGTTGCCATGTGAAACGAAGCGCATGAGAATCTTGCATAAAAATACTCGTAACTACCAACTTCCACCACCTTTTCAGTCAAAAACAGCGACTTGGCTAAATATCCCCCTGATCCTCGAGTTTAATTGTAAAAGTGATTAGAGTAAGAGCTAATGAAGCCGAAAGACAAACAAATAATTATCTTCCACATACAGCAAAGTAAAAGGATTCTCGAACAGCTCCTGTAACGTTCATGCACCACGGACCATGGTGGGCAAGACAAGAAACAGTGAAGCCAAGTCGGGCATCCAAAATGAAAGATACATTGGCGAGGATGAAATATTTTGTGCGAATATGTCCAACAACGGTGGCAGCTAATAGCAATAATAATTCCCTAATGACTTCCAGTGGTCATTTACCAAATGACCAGAAAGACATGATAAAAGAACGCACTCAAACTCAAGTTGCACTGCTGCTACATTGAACTTGCCGGCAATCGAATCGAATGGTTCAGAATTCAGGGTAATGTTATACGGATGTTCCTTAATTTGCGTAGATTTACAGAAATTATTATTTTGCTGGTGTATGATGGGGTGTTTGGGGATTATTGTGGTTAATTTATGTTTATGAAATGACTGTGAGAACTTTGATTTTTATGCTAGCGTTACGAATACAGTGTTCATTAAATGCAATTAAGGTGATGTGGATAGTCTATAAGTTTATAAATCTTTAAATATTGTTTCAGGTTGTGAAATTAGCACCCTCACATTATATTTTATAAATTTAAATTGTGCAGTTCGTTTGCTCATCGTAGGCCCACTTTTGCCCATGGAAAATTCTCGTTTGCCCACCCTTGCAAAAAAAAATTTGAAGTAAAATTTTTTTTTTTTTTTCAAAATTAGGAATTTTAGCCCAGGATTGCCCACCCAAAATTTTCGTTTGCCAACCCCTCTAATTTTCTATCAGAAAATAGAAAATGTTGATCCCACATTGGGCGCTACTTAAGCACTATCAATGATATTTTTTTAATTAAACCGTGAAGTTCGTTTATCCATCGTAAGCTCTCGTTTACCTAAGAAAAAATTTGTTTGGTTAATCTTTCAAAAAAAGTTATTAGCAAAATAAATTGTTCAATTTGGGAATCCTTACTTTGGCCTACTGAAGAATAATTTTCTAATGCAAACTGGGCAGTTCGTTAGAACATTTCTTTCCGGCCTTCCGGATCAATTGTTCGAGCCAGTGGCGCGCGGCTCCGAACAATTTTGGAGGCGAACGTTTTTTTGCTTATTAGGTCAAATTTAAACAGCAATAATAAAAAAATAATAAAAAAAATGATCAGATTTTTTGCATGAAAATTGCCCGCCGTGTGAATTAAAGTCATTTTCTTTGGTTTTCTAAATATTCAATTCTCCAGAAAAGGTTTTGTTTTTCATTTTTCATTGTTGCAGGTGGCAACATGCATCGTCCGAAACTGGTTTATGCCAACGAAACGTCAGCTAAGCCTCGTACAATAGTTGACGCGCCATGACTCACTAGGGGTTATGGCAAATTAGTATGTACCTATATATTAGATATTCAAAAAGAGTGGTTTGATAAATTTTGTTTTGTTTGTTTCTACGTAAGCCTTTGCTAAAAAAAAGTTTGATTCTTTTGTTGAAGTCTTTGAGGATTTTAGAATTCAGTTCAAAAGTTTCTTCAATCTGACGATTACATCCAAATACAATTGAGCGTCGATAATTCAGACGTTGAAAATCTGAACCATCGATAATCCGGATTCGATTTTGGCAAAAAAAAAACTAAATAAAACAAGACAGTCTGTGCACTTAGAAAAGTACCTTTTTTTTCTTATTTAAACACGTTATAAATACATACAGTAACTCAAAGTCAAAATGAACCATCTTATGTTAGAGAATGAATTACTCAAAAAATGACTGAAAATTAAAATTATTTTTATGTAAATTTATTGTCTCAACATGTAAGTCTCTTATTTTAGTTTGTTCTATAATTATTTTTTCTTCTTAATACACGAAAAATTATATAAACTTCAAAAGTTCGAAAATACACCTCACAATCAAAATGAACCACTTATATAAAAGTAAAAAGCCTATACAGGGTGCTCCACTTCAGATGGTAAATACTTGAGTGCTAGATAGTACCGTTCATTTGTAGAAAATTGACATCCAAGTGGACACTCTGTCTTTGACTGTTACAGAGTACTAGCATGTTTTGTAAATTGTGTCGAAAAGCTTCACTTTTCGAACATAATCAAAATTTACCACTCTCCCAATCATTTAATCCAAGATTTGACCTCACTTTCTGAAAATACAGAAATATTCATGCAAAATACGTATATAAAATTTCCCAGTTTCGGAATTCACCATTTCTTCAAAGATATAACTGATCAAACTATCAAAATCGGTTTTTCATCGAAAATTCAAATGATATTTTTACAACGGTATTTTGAACTGAAAAATCTGCAAATTTGACAAAAGCTGCCCCAATATGTTGGTTTTCTAGCGGTATTTTAAAATTTTCGAATAATACGCATTAAAGGAAAAAAACATGGCCTTCAGAAACCGACCCGAAATATTCAAGAAAAACTGTAAAAAAAAACTTTTGACCCCTTTCCCCTAAACTTCCACCTAGCAACAGAGACTTTGGAGCATATATCCAGAGGACTCTTCATAATAATTGTGCCAAATTTCAATAGTTTACGATCTTTTTTTTTCCTATTTATCGTTGGTAGCATGGACTACCTGTTAAGTCAAAGTTAAAGTAAATTTGTCTCATCTCCACGTCATATTTTCTATCTACGTTTAATGTATATTGTTCGAAAATTTCAAAATCCAAATGTAACAAAGAAATATACCGTTGGAAAGCCAGCACATTGGGGAAACTTTTGACAAATTTGCAGGTTTGTCAGTTCAAAGTATCGTTGCCAAAACATCATATGAATTATCGATCAAAAATCGATTTTGATAATTTGAACAGATGAAAATCTTTGAAATGATGGTGAATTTCGAAACTGGGAAATTTTATATGTTTTATATGTAATTTTATGTAGTTTCGGAAATTGAGGTCAAATCTCGGATTAAATGATCGGGAGAGTGGCAAATTTTAATTTTGTTCGGAAAGTCAAGTCGTGGACTGCCGTTTGTCCAGGAAAATGCATCGTCTGCTCACCCTTGCAAAAAAGTTATTAGCAAAATAATTTTTGTATGCTGGAAATCCTTAATTTGGCTGCTTAAAAGAATTTTTTTTTTATTCAAACTGGGTATTTTGTTTTCTGATCGTGAACAATCGTCTGCCCAAGGAAATGTTTCGTTTACCCACCCTCGCAAAAAAAGTTAATAGCAAAATAATTTCCTTTAGGTTGGGTATCCTTAATTTGGCTCCTTAAAGGACAACTTTGTAGTACAAACTGGGCAGTTCGTTTACCCATCGTGGACTATCGTTTATCCAGGATAAAGTTTATCTTGTCCACCCTTGCAAAAGCATAATAAATTTTTAAAGTCAGAAATCCTTAATTTGCCTTCGTTTGTCCATCAAATAGTTTCGTTTGGCAATTTCTTTCATTTCAAAAATAAAAATGTTGATCCCACCTTGTTGCTACATTTTACTTTCCCACCCTTTGGCTCCTTAAAGGAATATTTTTGGACGGCAACTGGGTATTTCGTTTGTGATCGTGGACAATCGTTTGGCCAAGGAAAAGGTTCGTTTGACCATCCTCGCAAAAAAAGACTTATTAGCAAATCCTTAATTTGGTACGTTAAAAGACAAAATTGCAGTGCAAACTGGGCAGTTCATTTGTCCATCGTGGACTATCGTTTGCTCAGGATAAACTTTCGTTTGCACGCACTTGTGAAAAAAATTTGTGAGCAAAATCATTTTTTTTTGTTAAGGTTAGAAACCCTTAATTTGGCTACTTCAAGTATATTTTTTGAAACAATCTGGGTATTTAGTTTGGCCCAGCATAGGCCCTCGTTTGCCCTAGAAAAAGTTTCGGTTGCCCATGCCGAGAAAATTTCAAAAACACTTGAAGATATGGAAAAACTGGCTCGAACATTGCTTATTTGAAGTTTCATTTCTAGGGGAGGTGGGAGTTCCTTGGGTCGGATCATGCCCATCTTCAATACCAACCAAGTAGGTCTTACTAGCAACATTCCACCAAAACTTCAACTAGCTCGTATCATTCTATCGAAAGTTATCGTAATTAAAGTAATATTTAATTTTTTGAAATTTATAGGGGAGGTAAGCGTTCCTTTGATCTGATTATGCCCAATGTACTACAACTCGAGCAGCTTCTTACCTCAAGGTGACATGCCAAGAATCAGGTGTCTATGTCAATTGGTTCAAGAGTTATAGACAAAAAACCTGAAAAGTAGGGTAGTACGGGGCTATTTGTAAGAAAATTACCGTTAGTTTTCAACTGATCGATTTTATTTTCCCAGGAGTGTATAAGATTACCCTCACGAGTAATCTACCAAAGCTAGAGCTTTTCATATTTATTTAGTCGGGGTTTTAGATACATTTAAGTATTCATATGTAGGGGAGGTAGGCGTTCTCTTGGCTTGATCATGCCCATTTTCAATACCAGCCAACTAGATCACACTACCAACATTTGACCAAAATTTCAAGGATCTAGCTTCATTTTGTCGAAAGTTATCGTGCGAACGGACAGACAGACAGACAGACAGATAGACAGACAGTCTGACAGACTGACAGACTGACAGACGGACAGACGGACAGACGGGCAGACGGACAGACGGACAGACAGACAGACATGGCTAAATCGAATCAGGAGGTGACCCTGATCATTTATGTATCTACATTGGTTTACCTCCGGAGCCTCCTTTAAGGTGTTACATATTTTCGTCGTGACAAAAACAATATACCCTATACTATAAGTCTAAGGTATAAAAATCGATAGCAAGCCTTAGATATTTTGTACGCTTTGTAGAAAAAGGGAAGAGAAGTGGTCCTCTTATCTGGGCATTGCAGAGACTTAAAAATTGCAAAAGTCATCAGCAGTGTTAGGGGTCCACGTTATTCAATATTACTTATTAATGATTGAAGTAATTTTTTGAGCATGAATTAGTATAATTTGTATAGCGTTTGTTCCCCTTCCCACTCCTTGGCAAAATGGTTGAACTCACAGAAAACCAGGAATTCAGCACTAATATCATTATTCGCGGTCCTGAAAGCGTCTGATTTGGATCAAATGGATACGACTTTTCCGATTTCTCCTCCAAATACATTCCCCTCCGGTAAAGCATTTGCGTCAACTGTCAATTTTTGCATCTGAATACTTTTTCGATCCAAAGCGGAGTATTTTTCAGATCCAAAAATTGACAGTTGACGGCACATCACCATGACCGAAGGAGAAAGCATATGGAGAAGAATTCGAAAAAGTCAGATCCATCTGATCCATATTGGACGCTTTCAGGACCTCAACCACTCATTTTCATTACTTTACTATCTTTTTACCACTTGCGACCCCATGCAGATGGAGACTCAACTTGAAATAAACGGAGTTGGGAGCGACAACGACGAGTACAACCACCCCTAAAAGTTAGTGTTTTAATAGTAGGTAATATTGAAAATCATTTCCTGTGCCCCCACTCAATGGGGGTAAGAGGTCGCGTCACCTATTAGATGTGATTCAAATCACTCTCTAAAGACAAATATTGCCAGGTAAGCGGAATTTCATCAAGTTCGGAATAGAATGGAAGATTTGTCTTAAGAAATTAGAATAGGGGCGATTTTTTTCTAAATTTCATATAGACAATCTTCTCTTTATTTGTGAAGCTCAAAATGTAAATTTGTTTTTCAAGATCGGTACAAAACTGTAATATATTTGATATAGGAGTGCGAAAGAAGAATAGGGTAGTTTTTTGAAATCATAAATATCATTCTCCGTGTTTCGAATGTCAAATGTAGAAAATCTCATCAAGATCGGAATAAAACCGTTGCAGGGTTGCCTTATGCGGTGGAAATGGGGGTGGGGTGTTTTTTTTTTTTTAAATTTCAGGTGAACAGTTGACCTCTCCTTATTTTGGAAGTAAAATATGTAAAATTTCATTAAGATCGGAATAAAACATTTGAATATTTGGGGTGAAAATGGGGGTTTGGGGTGGTTTTTTTAATTTTCACGTGATCGGTTAAATTTGCCTTCGTAAAATATACAAAATTTCATCAAAGTCGTGATAAAGCTGTTTTATATTTGCTGTATGGAGTGAAAATGGGGTTGGGGGTTATTTTTCCTCATTCCATGCATAATTACTTTCTTTCTTCAAATATACTAATTTTAATCAAGATCGGGATAAAATTGCAGAGTTGTAGAGTAAATAAACTTCAAGAAAGACTTCCTTTTTTACTTCCTTTTTTATATAATCCTTATATGTAACTAATGGCAAAGCATACAGTTAGAATGTTGGAAGTGTCCCGAATCGAACGGAATGCCTTTCTAAACTATTTCAAGTCATTTCGGAAAGCTATGGGCGTCAACAGACAAAGCATTAGCAATAGTTTCACTCGACCACCAGTGAGAAACCGTGATCGATCATATGACCAACGTGTAGTACAATTCTGTAGTGCAAACTGGGCAGTTCGTCTGCCCATCTTGGACTATCGTTTGCCCAGCCTTGCAATAAAAAATTGGGGGTTGGTGTAGCGGAACGTTCTTTTACATCCACCATTTTTTTTTTTTTTTTGAACTGACGAACCAAATTGGGTATTTCGTTTGCCCATCGTAGGCCCTCGTTTGCCCAAGAAAAAGTTTAATTCGCCCAACCCTCCAATTTTTGTTATTTAAAAAATTTTGATCCCACTTGGTCGCCTCATTTTACATTTATACCCTTTGGCAGTTTAAAGGACAATTTGTGAACGCAAACTGGGTATTTCGTTTGCCCATCGTGCACAATCATTTGCCCGAGGAAAGTTTCGATCCTCACCCCACGCAAAAAAAAAGTTATTAGCAAAATAAATTTTTTATGATGAAAATCATTAATTTGGCACCACATTTTTTTGATGCGAACTGGGTATTTCGTTCGCCCAAACAAAACATTTTCTTAGGCAAACGAGGGCCTACGATGGACAAACGAACTGCCCAGTTTGCCTTACAAAATTAGCCTTTAATAGCCCGAAGTAACGATTCCTACCGTAAACAATTTATTTTTTTTCCAACTTTTTTAAACGAACTACGCAACTTAAATAAAAAAAATATTATTGTATAAAATGTGGCGCTCAATGATCCCACATTATTTTTGGAATAGAAAAAATTGAAATGTTGGGCAAACGAAAATTTTGCATGGGCAATCCTGGGCTAACGTTGGGCAATTCGCGTTTTTTTGCAGCTTAAAAAAATTGACTTGTTAATATTTTTTTACAAAGGTGGGCAAATGAAATTTTTTCTGGGCAAATGAACTGCGCAATTTAAGTTTCAAAATTATAATGTGAGGCTGACAACTTCACAGACCTTGTTATTTCTCATATTCACATTCAAACTAATTTCGAAACTTGAGAATGAAATGTCTTGGAAATAATATTGCATCATTCACCCGTTTCAACATACTCGCCCCCCATTTCTGAGCACTTCTTAAAACACTTATTGCCCGCCATACAATTAATTTTATTGACCGGAATCGCGGAGACATAACAGCAACATACAAAGGACATCTCAAATCTCATTTCCATAAAATCTTTATTAAGATAACTGTTAATGTTACAAAATGCGTCGTTATACGCCCAACCTTGTCGTAGATACGGAACAATAGTGAAAGTATCTTTTAAGCAAGCCAGCCAGAAAGTTCAAAATAGAGAGGAAAAAACAAACGCACTTATGAACGAGGCACTTTGTTTTCAGAAACGCCACTCTATGGGTGGCATCGTCCTTCAAGAATGGCTGGATACGATCCCCTCCCACTTTTGGCTACCGTTTATCTGTGTTTGCTTGCGATTCCGGCTGAAAGATATAAAGCTTGAAAGCGTATGCACGTTGGTGATTCTTACGTACTATTTACTATAAGACAATTTGTTATGTTAATTGCTGCATGTTTTTGCCACTTTAAAATCTTATTTATTATTATGCTTGCGGATATTTTAGAGACATTGACTTAGATTTTTACAATCCTTTACATGGGCTTAAAGATTACGGAACTAGTATGTTAAGTGTTTTGAACTATATTTAGTAGTGAATACGTGAATACAAATCTGGGACGTTTTAATTGCTGCCACTAGAATCATGTATCAATCACGTGAGTCATTTGTTTTGGAGGTAATCAACTTAATATGTACACAAAAATAAATCCTTTGGGTCAATTGTCTGATGCTTCAATATAAATTAAATTTCGAACTTATCCACTTCAACTACCTCCTCCAACTATTTAATTGCCACGCTGCTGATACCCTTATTCAAATCACGCACCTTGACCGCATTAATTGCTACAAATGAACTCTTTCGGCATGGGGAGAGTGATACGTGAAACATTTAATTATCCAAAAATGCCGGAGAAAACCTTTTCACGCTCACTTCATCCATCAGGACAGGTTGGGTTGATGTCAGAAAAAGGATCCTAACATGATACAAATTATACAATTCCACCATAACTCCATTACTTGCTGCCTCTATGGAGGGTGATGATTGCCCGAGATGGATCAAGTGGCGGCGCGGCATGGCGATGGTGGTGGATGGTAGTGCTTCTTCTTCAGCTCGGAGAAGCATAGTAAAGAAGTCCATAAATTACTTCCAGTGGCTGTTATTAAATTGCACTCAAAATTGTGGTTTATGTCGCTTTAATTTACGAGCTACAACAACTCGGAAGCGAACCGACAGCGAGGGTTGATTTATTTAGCGTATGAATCGGGAAGATGTTTGCAAGTTGAGTGGAAGTTATTAAAAGTTAAGTTGTCAGTGGATTCCGCTAAATTGATTCATAATTGCGATAGTTGACTTGAACGATTATCATTTGAGTAAAAGTGGATTATTTTATGTTATATTTGAATTTAATTGAGTAAATCGCGATGTGGTCTTTTTAACTCGACAAAAATTCATTCATTTGCGAGAACTGCGGCATAAAGATCCCACAAATCATTTTCTGGCATGAAAATGTTATATGGGCTTTTTATGAAATTTTGTAACGTTTGGCTATAACGTTTTTTTGTAACCCTTAGATGTGACGCTATGATGAAGCGATTACCTTGAATAGGCTTTGACGGTTTGAGGGCTGGGTGGTGAATGTAGGATCGTCGAGTAGTGTCGAGGTGGAGGGATGGGTGGAGTTCATGGAATCCGTCCAGCGCTTCTATGGTCGACTACGAGCTCGTCGACATTTGATTTCTATCTTGAATGTTTTTCTGATAACTCGATGTTCGTCCATTTTTTCTACGTGCCCAGCCTAATTGACGAATTTGGACCCCCTCTTGTTGTACCTTTTTCGCCATTGGCTACCATCGCGAATCGCTCTAGTGATTGTTTGTAAGATTCTCCAACCGAAAGTGTCTCTCGTCTTCTCCGATGACTGGGTTAGATTTCATTTCTCGCTGCCATGGCATAATACGGGCCTGCCTATCGCTTTGTAAATTTGAATCTTTGCCTGTAGCTGTAGCTACTTTTTAAGATGGGAAGCATCGAGTAATATCTCTGATTTGACATCTGGACTCAACGTCTTGATTTCGAGAGCTTCGTCACAATTGTTGGTTATATTTGAGCTTAGGTATGAAGTTCCTTTGCTGCCTGAAGGAGAGTTAGTAGCTTTTCATCTGCTATTCCAGGTGAGGTTGGCAAGATATTACCTATATGTTGATGCCGTCTGCACTATTTGGAGTTGTGCAATCGGAAGCGTTTTCTTTCTTTGTACCAGACGCTTCTATTAACAATACCCAGTTTTGTTTATTGGGGTGATTAAAGTTGGCTATATTACCATCAAATTCTCTCTAATTGCCTTGACCCCTCCAGGGGCATGGACGCGTCAACATCCCTAGCATTTATATGCCTTGTCGTCGTTTCGATAGCATATCTACTTTTCGGAAGTGCAGTTTCTAGCATGCACCTCCTATCCGCACTGTCTTTATACTGACATGCTCGGAGCACTGTGAGAGTTCTATTAGTACTCACAGGCAGTTTTTTATCGCGCCGAGATTTGAACTCCGTGCTCTAGATTAGTATCGAAAAGCGGTGACTGATCGACCACGGCCACAGAGCGCGACACCCTGGTGTTGCAGATTAGTGTTAATTATCCAAACCAACGACTCTGCTCCGCTGGTCGAGTTTTAGTCAGCAAATCGGCTCAGCTTCGGAGAGTGAGAATGCGTCACCGGAGCATTTCAAGCGGTGGAGATGAAGTGCGTCACAGTCACAGAGAATGTGTTGGGATGTTTCATGATCATTCTCACAGAAGCGACCGTTTGGGTCAGAGACAATCGTCATTCAATGTAGGTCATCCTTCAACGTGACCCGTAAGGGCCCGCAGATAAATCTCATCTGCTTTCTGATTAATCTTAGCAGCAGTTTGGCCTATCTGAGACCAGGAATATGGCCCCAGCGCCCATAATTTACTGAGTGCTTCCATTTCCTTATGTGCCGTCTTACGCTATGCAAAGGGATCCCACAATATGGCTCTGGATCGACAAGGGGTTGCAGAAGCCCTTCTGGCCAATTCGAAGTTTGTCTCGTTTCATGGGGTACTGGCTTGTCCGGGACCCAATAAATGGTTACCTTGTCTACGGAGCTTAGTTGGTATAAGTCGTGGTTGAGGCAAAACTAATCAGAGCCCAATTAGTGCAGAAGGTGCAGTTTTGAAGCGACGAACCTCGTAAAATTTTGTTTTTGAATCATAGTTGGAAATTTTTTAGATGCTAGGATGACTAGATCCAACGCGGGGAGTTAAGAAAGTAAAGCAACTCCCCAATTCTCACCCCGACAAATTTTCCAAGTTGTTTAGGAAGGCCTTACCCAAGGCACAGTAGCTGGATCCAGCAAGGCCCGGGCATTCGTAAAGAAAATGAGTAAGGGTTTCTTTTTCATCTTCATTCCCGCAGCTTCGGAAATGCGGATTGAAGGAGAAGCCTAGTCCGACTGTGTGATCCCCTATAAGCCGATGTCCCGTGATGACCCCCGTGAACCTAAGGACAAAAGCTCAGATCTATTCCTCCTGTCATAGGAGGGCCATATCTTCCTTAATATGGCGCAGGTGGAAAGATTTCGCCATTTGGAATCCGCAACCGTGTGGTAATGAGAGGAGATACTTCACTTAACAGCTCTCAGTCAAATTTAAACATGAGAGCTGTCGCCCTTTCTGACCAACTCATCGGCTTTCTCGTTACCAAAGTTCCTGTGCCCAAGCACCCAGAGCATGTATATATATATATTTTACTAATATTAAGCCGCTTGCCAAGGCAGGTTAGCTCCTCCCCGCGTCACTCGAAAAGCTTGGAGCATGTTTTTGCCGAGTTCAGTGCCTTGATAGCGACCTGGATGTCCGAGCAAATGGCGATGTGGTTATACCAGATAGTGTGAAAAGGCTTCATAATTGCGAGAGTTTCCGCCTGGAAAATGCCAGCATGATCTGGAAGGCGGTAACATTCCGAGATATTCAGTACGTCCTGCACCGCCACCATAGTTAATTTTGGACCCGTCGGTGAAAATCGTGACGTCAAAATCCTTTACTACCCCACCTCCCCTTCATTCAGATCTCGTGGGAAATTTGATGAAAAAGTTTCTCCCAAATCTTAGTTTAGGTACGGTGAAATCGGTTTTTACCTTGGCCACCTGGTTTAAAATGTGGTAACTGGTTTAGAATGTCGCTATGGCCAGACTCTTTGAGCCTGACTGCATTACCCGCCGCCAGGTTTTTGATAGAAAGTTCGCTAGGTGCAAGTTGCAGGATCATGTTAAGTGCATCCCTCGGGCTTGTTCACACCTCTAGTACTCAGACATGCCGAAATTTGTACCCTACCAATTTTTGTTACATTGTCTATTTTAACAAGCGCTGGCCACCAGACTAACGATTCATATGTAAGAATCGGACTGACAACTACTGTGTACAACCAAAGTACCAATTTAGGTTTAAGGCCCCATCTTCATCCGAATGCTTTCTTACAGGCATAAGAAGCTATGCAGGCTTTCTTTACCCCTTCTTCCCTGTTTAACTTCTAGCTTAGGTTCGTGTCTAAAATACAATAATAACTAAATACTTTGCACTGAGCGATAATTGAATTTGATGTCCGTTAAGCTTAGGGATGGTAAAATCTGGTACTTTGTTGTTTGTGGTAAATAACATCAGTTCAGTCTTACCCGAGTTGACACTTAGTCCACAGCTTGTGGCCCAGGGACTCACCATACCCAAGGCCCTTTCGATGATTTGGTTAATCGCGGAGAGGCACATCTCTGACACTCGCCACATCATCCGCGTACGCGACCTGCAAAGCCAAATCTATGGAAGGCTTGACGACCATTTAGCACTAATTACGACGAGGCCGCGAAATTACTAGAGCCTTGATAGCCGCCTGATTGTCTGTGCAGATTACAATATTGCTGCCCTGGTATTCGGCTTCTAAGCACATGTTTGCAGAGATCTCGATTGCATGAACCTCTGCCTGAAGTAGCGTGCTCTCCCATACGAGTGGATATCTTGTGAGACGGGCCTGCCTTGGGGTCGAAGCACAAATATTATTATGCTGTCGATATCTTTGTCTATAAGATTCATAGAATGCATGACTTAATAACAATTTTAACACTTTCTTCAACCACGACACAACCACTTTTGCTAGAAAAGTCGTTATCCTTAATCATCCACACCCGTAACTGTAAATTCAAAATTTCCCAAACAATTAGAGGCGTTCGCGTCGTCAATTTCAAATAAGCAACCATCATTTGAATACATAACTTCTAATCTGAAAACATTTCCAACTAGTGTTCTTAATGCTAAAGTTCAACTAGCACTAATCATTAGTTATTCCTTAGATCAGGGATTCAAATAATATCTCATCTTACCGATAAGACAATGGTTAGTTGGTTAGTCCCCATACAAACGACCTTACAAAATCTCCTGCGGGCATTGTGTTTCGGGATATTACTCGCAGAGTCGAATTTGTAATGAAATAAGGATACGTGCTGGGATAGGAAATGGCATAACATGTGTGAAAATTGAAATTCAAAACAAATCCAACCCATATGTATAAGTTTTGATTAAATATTAACGACTTAAGACTAGTGGGGAATATTTCTCGATAAATTATTAAATTCCGGGGTGTTTGGACTACATCCCGCGTTTAATACATATTCATAATAACAGATAACATACGCATACTTAATTTTCAAAAAGAAATAAGTAACTGCCTACCAGTCAACAGACATTCCATAAAAAATCATTGAATGTAGTAAAGTACGTCTAATTCGTATATGCAATTTTCTCTTCTCGTACCGATAGAATGGGGCTGTAAATCTGAATATGATAGATTTATGAACAGTAACCAGAACAAAAGACCACTCAAAGGACCACACCACAGGTTAAAATCCAACGTATGGATGGTTCTGGTCAAATGTATAGGAACACGGAAATCTTATATGACCGACCTTATTATAAGACACGACAGAAAACTTATTTACATGGACGAGAGGATTACACGCTTAAGGAACATAAAGGAACCACTCTTGTGGTACCATAAACGAGCTTAAGAACAGATTTTGTGGTAAGTAATGAGTCTTAAGATAAGTTAAGATGTTTGCATGTAAATTATGGGTAAGTACATTATACGTTTCGAATACAGAATCGGACTAAAGTTAAGTTGTGTTGGGTGTACAGATAAGATTTGTTCAAAGGGTTGAATGATTTCAGCTTTCGATATCTAAAGTAAGCATATGTATATGGAAATGTTGCCAAAGAAGGACGAATTTAAATTAAAATAACGCGAATGTTAAAAAAATTGATTTAGATTATATTATTCGTATTAGCATAAAATTTGAATCGTGACACTGCCTAGTAGTGTCCATTATAATGACTTCTTTTATAATCTATCTGTTGGCCAATCAATGTCGTTCTTATCTAGGATTACACGATTGACGATTTGCGTCAATATTTACTTTACGATTTTTTGATGTTTAATCGATATCAATCGTGTAAAGGCATAATTTTTACGCCAATTTGGTTGATCTCTAGATTGTCCCCAATTTCCGTCAACCAAAATTTAGGCGATTACATCAATGATGTAAACGAATATTTTTGAAACACAAGTGTTAATCGACAGTTCAATTGCGTCAACTAGTGGTTGACATCTCGAGCATCAACCACAGAAAATTTACAGATCTCGTGTTTCTTCGTTTCAAACACACACACACAAACATGTAAGTTTTGATTATACTCTTTTCAAATGCTACTGATAGAATGCTGCAAACACGGTTAAGGCTGCAGCTTTTTTTCAACATCGTATATACGGATACAACTGAAAATAATTTTATTCACAAGTCGAAAATATTTTTTTTTTTACCAATATTTATGTCTGAGTACATGCTCACGTCAGTCGTCGTCATCTTGATTTCCCAGTCAGACAAGAATCGAAACTTGATCGATACTAGATCGAAGACTGTCTACTAAGGAATCGATGACTATATCGATGAACCGTCGGAGATATTTGTATGGACATGGCCGCTTTTGCGATACCGAAAATGAGGACAGGAATCGATCTAAAATCGATGACGCTAGTCAATGTAAATCGATGCCTGTGAACAGTGTAGAATCGACACTGAGATCGGATTCGGACCGATGACTGTAGTCAACGTAGAATTGACACTAAGATCGGATTCGGATCGATGACTGTAGAAATGTGTAGAATCTGATATACAATTCGTCCAGAAACTAAAAGTGCTGTGAAATCTCGTGTAAAATTCACGTGAAACTTTTCACGGAAAAACATTTTGAGCCGGTTTAAAATTTTTGTATTGGTTTCACGGCACTTTTCATTTAACGGCGGACTGTATACCAGGCTTATAGAAAACAAAAACAGACAAAACCTATTCCGTACTTGATCATATGACAACATGCGTCGCCAAAGATACTTTAAATATAATTTAAATTGATTACCAGAATCGATGTATGATCGAGGACATTTCGCTTCCTTTCACATCAGAGACAAACCGATGACAAAAGTCGATATCTGTAAATCGAGAACATTTGAATTTTTCCAGCTTCGGAGACAAACCGATGAATGGAACCGCTATAGGATTGAAGACTTTTCGATTCATTCCACTGGGTATCGGAGACAAATGTCTTGCTGGGTTTGTTTGTTTGGGGAGAGTGTTTGGGGAATTCGCTAATGAATATAAGCGTCAACCAATGATCGATTGATATAAAAAGAGTCAATCGTGTAAACCGTTCGATTGTACAGTTAGCGGTTTACACTTTTTTTTTAATTTTGTCAATTAACCTTTTGGTTGATGTTGTCAAAATTGACGTTGTCAAAATTGACGTTTTTAAGTCAATCGTATAAATCCGGGGAACAATCTGTTTACGCTGCTGTCTAAAATACACCAATCGGGCGTAAAATTATTGACGCCGGATTTACGCTTTTCCGTCAATGGTGTAATCCTAGCATCATAGCGAAGTCATAATTAGTCCAAACGTTACCCGCTGAAAGGTACATGCATCGATACTCGTTTATTTAATTTATAGGGGATGTACATTTAAAAAATTATTTCTATGAAATAATTTAATTCACCTTCCGTGCAAGACAGAGGTTGTGGGCCATAGGCGAACCAACACAGCGAAACCGCATCTCACCACTTCACCTATTTCCTTTATTGTCCGGAAATATTATCAGAAGTTAAGCTTTTTTGCTAGTCATGGCTTTATACACTTACACAGTCTATCAGTCACCGGCTATCCTCAGTCTTCTAAATCTTGAAAATGTCGCTTGGCGGGTCGCTATTTGTCTTCCTAATGCCATAGTCATATTCCGTAGCAGTAAACGAAACTGCGAATGCTGCATATTGTCAAATGCAGTAGCCATTTCGATTAGATTAGGCCAGGGATCGGCAAACTTCGGCTCGCCTCAAGTTTTTATCCGGTCCACGAGTTAATATTGTTTTTGACATGTAAGAGAAATCAAATTAATACAAATAGATTAAATCCATTTTTAACACAGCATAATTTGTTTTAATAGAATTTAAATCAGCCCAGACCCATACCATTGAGTCCTGCGCCAGGGAGATTCAAATTCAGAGGCTTCGTGGAACTAAATTTGAATTTTACTACGCTTTCGTTTGCCAAACATTGCAACGGAAATCAAATCGGTGAAGTTGATTTCCGCTTTAAGCCTAGTTTACAGTTTTACAAATTTTGTTTGAGGTGGATTCAAATTTTTTTTTGCAAGGTATTTCATTTTGTAGTCCGGATGGCGCAACGGTTAGCACGTCAACTTTTTATGCAATGGGCTCCAGTTCGATTCCTACTGAATGCAATAATTTTCGACAAAAAAAAAGGGATTTGCGTGTCGGACTATAAACCTACTCAGCTGTTAAATGAGTACGTATTTATGGGGTAAATAACTCGGTTGAGCGTGTTGTTGATTACACATCTCTGCACAAAACATATGGTGACGATCTAGAAAATGAGATGATGCAATCTCATCTCTGGGAAATGGTCGAGATTGTACTATTGCGCCAGTTGTTTTATTTATTTATTTTTGCACGGTTAGTTTACACTCGCAAAAGGCACATTTTTCCTTTTGATTGCAGTCCTCTTGCGGTTGAGCATTTTTTACCGGGGCTCGCAATTTTTTTTCGCTCCTATTCGGCAATCGCTTCCAATTCCATTTCTTCGTTATCAAAGTTCTCTTGTTGTTCGATTTTTCATTTCCTCGTCGGTGATTTTATAATCTTTGACAGCCATTTCGCTATCGAATTGGTTACATTCGTCTCCTCCTCCAACATTCATATCCTGCCACTTGTCCATCATCGTCATCATCATCGGGGCGCGACAGTCCTATGTCGGGTCTTGGCCGCCTGGATCATTGTCTTCCAATTATCTCGGTATCTCCAATTTTCGAAACCCAGTAGCTGATCGGCGTCCAACGAGCTCTCGGTCGTCGTCGCAGTCCCGCTCCGTCGACTCGTTCTGCGTTCATTACTCCATTTGGCATGAGATCATCGTCCTTTCGTTGTACATGTCCTGCCCATTGAAGTCATTGTAGTTTGACGATTTTCGAAACTTCCAGCTCATCGTACAGTTCATGCAACTCATGGTTGTACCGGATGCGCCATCCATCTCAATCTCAAACAGCCCTGGAAATTCGCCGCAGAACCTTACGTTCAAATGTGCCTAGCCTGTTTCCCGAGGCTTGAGTTAGGGTCCATGCTTATAGGACGCACAAGCTAGTGATATGCCCCTGTAATTCTCACACCGCCGTTTATCTATCTTTTTATGAATTGGACAGATGATGCTTCTGCACCAATCGGCTGGGATCCCATATTCGCAGGAGTAATTGATGCATGGCATTAACTAGACCCGTTACACCGAGATTTAAGAGTTCAGTTGGAATTTCCTCAGCGCCCGGCGCTTTTTTTCTTTTTAGTGACCGCAACGCGAGATCAACTTCGTCTACTGTAGGGGGTTGTATGGGTGGGCCTAGATCAATAATATCGTCGAGAGATTCTTGTGTGGGGATGTCAGATTGTAGGTTCAGAAGCTCTTCAAAATAAGAGGCCCATCGTTTGTTAATGCCGTCGGTGTCGCTGATGATGTTTCTATCCTTGTCCGTACAAAGGCTAGCTAGTCCTGGGTTGGTAGACGTTCTTAATTGTATTTACTAGTTTGTACGCTTGTCTGGTGTTCCTATTAGCTAAGTTTTCGTTTATATTCAGCAACTGCTCGTCAAAGTATTTACGTCTTTCCTCAGGGGCGGTAGTCTACGCCACCGCCGTAGCATCACTCAGAAGCTTATCAACCCAAAGATTTTGGGAGGGCTTTTTCTCGATTGGTGCACTGAGGAAATTTTACACCTGTAGGTCGTCTTCACCAAGTGATGATCTGAATTATAGTTGCTCCTCGATAGGAGCGGACATCTATCACACTATACGCCCATCTCTTGCAAATGAGGACGTGATCAATTCGGTTAACGCTATGTGCGTCTTGAGATTTCCTGGTCTGCTTGTGAATGCGTCGATGCAGGAAACACGTAGAGCTTACAACTAGATTCCTACTGCAGGCGAAGTCGATAAGTCGCTGACCATTGTCGTTACATTTTTCATGGAAACTGTGGCCTCCAGTGGGCCCCCGGTGCCAGCTTTAATTTCCGACTTTCGCGTAAAAGTCGTCCAGCAGCAGTTTGACGTCGTTTGTTGGAAGTGAGTCGGAGAGAGTCTCAAGGCGGGCGAAGAATTCGTCTTTCACTGTGCCTTCTTTAACTTTAGTGGGGGCGCGCAGAATGATGACCCAGAGATTGAAGAATCGGGTCTTAATGCCAATCGCACACAGCCGTTCATTTATGGGTTTGAAATCAGTAATTTGCGATTTGAATTGGTTGGTTGGTCACTATAAATGCTACTCCGAACTCCTTGTGGCCCGATGGTTTGCGACTTGTAAAAATTGTGTGCGGTTTCTTGTTCATTGATCCCGCTGCCAAGCCAATTTGTTTTCTAGACTGCAGTTATGCTCAGTTTATACTTTTCGACTTGTTGACGGAGGGCCTTTTCGCCCCCGGTTTGTTCAGGGAGCGTACATTCCAGGATCAATCATCGTTCTTGATCCGTCCAATCTGAGGCTTTTGTTCCAGGTTCCTTGATGTGGAGCGGTTTTTACAAGGACGAGTTAGCACCACATTGCTTAACCACATTCAGGGGATGGCCTCTGAGATAGCTGCTTCAGATGGTTTAATAAACGTGCTGGAGTTCACACAACTATGTTGCAGGTCCAACTACACAAATCATTCCATCCTACTAAGCCTGAGACGCTTAGGTGTTGGTCAGCCATTCAGGCTACAGCTACCTTCCTTTTTCCAAACTGTCTTATCGCTAAGACTTGGCCGTCAGCAGTTTGACACACTGCCGTTACCAGGGAGCGCCCACGAGGAGGACTACGGAAAAGGTCTTTTGCCCCCTGCTTAAGCATAACCCCCAAAAAAATCAGCTACACGAAACCCAACCTCCTCACATGCGTGTGCCCAGACTTATGATTTTTTAGGGCGAGTGGAATGCAAATGTACGCCGCGCGAGCGATCGAGGATTAAATCGGACATTTATTAAGGTTCTTTAAAGTTCGGAAAATCGATAAAACCGATCTGTTTATTTCAGTGATTGCAACCCGTACGGTTGCTATAGCTAATGTCGTTTTATCAACTGAAATTTATTCGGAGGGGAATAGTTCGAGACTTAGCACCGAATTTCTCGATAGCTAAAAGCGACTCGTCATTAGGCGTGTTTTTATACCCTAGACTTCTAGTGTAGGGTATATTGTTTTTGTCACAACGGAAATATGTAACACCTTAAAGGAGGCTCCGGAGGAATAGCAATGTAGGTCAGGGTCACCTCCTGATTCGATTTAGCCATGTCTGTCTGTCTGTCTGTCTCTCCGTCTGTCCGTCTGTCCATCTGTCTGTCCGTTCGCACGATAACTTTCGATAGAATGAAGCTAGAACCTTGAAATATTGGTCAGATGTTGGAAGTATGATCTAGTTGGTTGGCATTGAAAATGGTCGTAATCAGGTCAAGAGAACGCCTACCTGCCCTACATATGTAAAATACTTAAATGTATCTATAGCTCCCGATTAAATAAACATGAAAAGCTCTAGCTTTAGCAGATTACTCGTGAGGGTAATCTTATACTCTCTGGGAAAATAAAATCGATCAGTAGAAAACTAACGGTAATTTTCTTGCAAAGAACCCCGTACTACCCTACTTTTCAGGTTTTCTGTCTATAACTCTTGAACCAATTGACGTAGACACCTGATTTTTGGCGTGTAACCCCAAATTGGAAAGCAGCTTAAGGTTTTGTAAGTTGGGCATAATCAGATCAAAGGAACGCCTACCTCCCCTACAAATATCAAAAAATTAAATATTCCTTTAATTACGATAACTTTCGATAGAATAATACTAGCAAGTTGAAAATTTGGTGGAATGCTGCTAGTAAGACCTACTTGGTCCAGTTATCAACTTACGCGCAAACTAATCCGCTCAGTAGTTGCCTGCAAAACCACTGTGACCGGGTATCCATCGCACGTCTTAGAGCCGTCCATGTAGATGAATATGGAATTAGTCATTACATGTACATTATCAGTTCAGAGATTGCTAGATGGAATATGGCTGGTATAGTTCTGATCGAAAGTTTGTTTCGCAGATTTGTAGTTGGTCTCCGAAGGGAGATCCAGATTGCGCAAAATAGGTGTGTGCCCAGTACTCCTCACGCGCCACTGGCAATTTTTGCGAAGGCGTAGTGCCGTGTTGACCGCCAATTATTCAGCGGGAGCGAGTTGAGCAGAATGTCCAACCTGACCGACGCAGTGGTTCTGAACGGCCCTGTTATGGCCAACGCAGTCAGTCTTTGCACCTTTCCCAGCAGCTAGGCTACTTTGAGTGTCGTCAACCACACGCTTATAACAAAAAATCAAATAAGACGCACAGCATTATATATGTTTACAATACCACCTTCTTCTGCAGGCCCCAGTTTTTTCAATGGCCTTCCCACACGAGTAGAGTGCAATAGTTGCTTTCGTCACCCGCTCCTGAATGTTGGGCTTCCAGGTTAGTTTGCCGTCTAGAAAGAGACCAAGGAATTTGGCCTTGTCAGTAAAAACCAATTTCATCCCTCTCTGAATGGGAGTTTCGATAGAGCAAAGCGTATGCCCTCTGGTGAAAATTACAAGCTCCGTTTTGTCCGGGTTAAACTTACTCGGTATGCCAATCAGTTAGAATGGACGGAGCATTCTGTAGTACATACCTCACTGAGGACACTCGAAAATTTACCAGAGACGGCAATTGCAATATCATCCGCATAGGCAGTGACATTATACTCGTATCCCATCCTTTCCAGATCCAGAAGTAATTTATTGACGACCGGATTCCAAACAGCATTGGCATTAATTGGCAAATTTTTTGCAACTGAACATCCCATGAAAGATAAAGACGGGTGCCTACTGTTCACTGATGAAGATCAACTGCGACGGTGGAGAGAGCACTTCATTGAGGTCCTCTACAACACCTTTGAACATTTGAACTCATCTTCACTAGAAACAGAAATATTCCGCAAATAGCCAGAGTTGATGCCAGCCCACCATCTAAACTGAAAGTAACTGGGCATGATCAAGCCAAGAGAACGCCTACCTCTCCTACATATGTAAAATACTTAAATGTATCTATAACTCCCGCTTAAATAAACATGAAAAGCTCTAGCTTTAGCGCATTACTCGTGAGGGTAATCTTATACTCTCTGGGAAAATAAAATCGATCAGTAGAAAACTAACGGTAATTTTCATACAAAGAACCCCGTACTATCCTACTTTTCAGGTTTTTTGTCTATAACTCTTGAACCAATTGACGTAGACACCTGATTTTTGGCGTGTAACCCCAAGGTGGAAAGCTGCTTAAGGTTTTGTAAGTTGGGCATAATCAGATCAAAGGAACGCCTACCTCCCCTACAAATATCAAAAAATTAAATATTCCTTTAATTACGATAACTTTCGATAGAATAATACTAGCAAGTTGAAAATTTGGTGAAATGCTGCTAGTAAGACCTACTTGGTCGGTATTGAAAATGGGCAAGATCCTACCCAAGGAACCCCTACCTCCCCGACAAATGAAACTTCAAATAAGCTATAACTTACGACAAAATAAAGCTAGCGACTTGAAATTTTGGTGAAATATTTGTAGAGGGATCCATTTGGCTAATATTGAAAATACGTAAAATCCGACCAATGAAACACCTACTTCCCCTACAAACGAAACTTCAAATAAGCGATAACTTTCGATAGAGTGAAGCTAGAGACTTGAAATTTTGTTTAAATATTTGTAGGGTGATCTAATTGGTTGGCGGCAATGACGGGCAAGATCCGACCCAAGGAACCCCTACCTCACCTACAAGTGAAACTTCAAATAAGCAATAACCTTCGATAGAATGAAGCTAGCGACTTGAAAAATTCGACAAATATTTGTAGAATGGGTTAGTTATGTAATTAATTGATTTTGAGAATGGTCAAGATTCCACTGAATGAGTGCCAACCTCCCCTATGAACTGGCCATATAAGAGACCCACTTTTAATGCATATGGTCGTGGCCAATTGGTACTTTTGCTATCACCACTAGGTCTGTACAAGTCTAGGGTATGTACGCTTCGGACTCCTGGGTGTTCAACGGTCCTCAAAATGCCTTTCATGAAAATACCTACATGAAAATCATATATACCAACATTGGCTACAATAGGCCTGGTTTTGTACTGCGGTGAAGGTTAATTGGGGGTATCATCCAGGTTAACTTACACACATTACACAAACAACTAGGGTATGTTGTTTGTGTAATATGTGTAAGTTAACCCGGATAGCCCCCAATTAACCTGCACCGCAGTACACAAAAACACGCCTATTGTAGCCAATGTTGGTATTATATGATTTTCGTGTAGGTATGATATTTTCATGAAAGGCATTTTGAGGACCGTTGAACACCCCCTTTTGTTTGTGTAATTTGTTCGGTGTTTTTCGAGATTCTGCAAATGTTCACTTCGTATTTTTGGACATTTGGTACAATATTCCCAGAACATCACTTAAAAAGTAGACAAAAATCTTTAACAATAGAATTGTATTCTTAGAAAGATACGACCTTCGTTTATTACAAAAAGGTTAATTCAAATCTAGTACTTAAAACGTCAGCTATTCAATGTTAAGGAATTCATCATCGAAGCTATGTAAAACAGTCCGTTTGTATTCCAGTCTTATGCCAGCGTCTACCAACCACTGAAGACCCAATGCCACTTCCAGGATAGCCCATATTATTGCAGGTGTTTTCACAGAACCATCGAAATTGGACTAAAACAGTTGTTTTCACTGAAAAATTCCACTTGGTTTCTTCAAATTTATTCACCTGAATCGAATTCCCTTATTATTACAGCATAAACACTTTCAAATAATTATTTAGATGAAAACCAACAGTTCGTCGAAATAAATGTTGGCAGAGCCACTTTTGCATCACTCAATGTGATGATGCTACCAGCTTGGAACGAGTATGACGAGCGAAGGGAGAATTTTCGATGCCAGGCGAATAAATCATAAATATTAATGCATCCAAATGGAAAACAGTGGTGGACGGGTCGAGCGAGCCAAGGTGCCTTCAAAAACGACTTAATGTCATGCATCCGACGACTTGGAAACAATTCATCAAAATATCCTTTTGCAGCATTGAATGATGATGACAGGAGGAGCCGGTCGACGGAACGTTTCGCGCACATCATTAGCGTGTGACCGGTGTTGTCTATAATAGGGACATTGTGCGATTGATACCGAGCGATTTGTATTGTATATTAATGGGATCATGAGAACAAAAATATTGACCGCGAATCTTATCCCAAAAACTTGAGAAATCCATTAGAATTTGTGTGCTGGACAATAGTTCTGTTTGTGGGTCCAGCCGTTATATACATAGTATTCGGTCGTTAATTCGTTGACTGAATTAAACAACACCAAGAAAATGGAGCCATCAACGTCCTATTCCATTGAGAGAAAGTGGTCAGCAACAGGAACGACCAGTATAGCGTAAACACAATAGTTGAACTAGAGAGAGAGTATCCCTCCATCCATCTATCTCCACATTGAATTCTTGACCCCTCGATATCATTAGTTTTCCGGGTACTTAACGATGATGGCCTTAATTATATCCTTTTCCCTAATTTTCTTTAGTTGATTGTTTTTTTTTTCTTGCTCTTGTCTTCACGTCTTATTCTTAGTCTTCAATGCCCCAACCCACCGAATTCTACTTGAGCTCTTTCTCACAGGACATGTTTAATCTTCTGTCCTGTGTCCTGTCTTCGTGGACCGAGCCACTTTCATTCTTATCCTTGCACAGTGAAAAGCAAAGCATTTTCCCAACCAAATAGCATTCCAGCCAGAGTTCCAGGGTTCGCTTGTAGTCATCGTTGTCTATCCAAGCATGTGATTGATTATTTTTGTATGTAAATAGCCAGAAGAATTAATCAAATGCTAATGACAGAAATCCTTAAGTTGAAGGATGAGCATGATAAGAGTTTTAAATTGATTGTGTACCTATTGCTCATTTTGTGGGGTCGTAAGAAATGTCACCCGCCACTTTTGTAATAATGAATTATAGCGAATTGGAGTTGTTGAAAACAAAAGCGTGTTGCGAATGGAGATGTCCGCCGCAAAGTATCATCCCATTTGGGAGTCAAGAAAAAATCGCATTGAGATATATTTTGATAGTTAACCCCTAGAAGTCTTTAATGTTGGTTCTGAGTCCCTTTTGTTGGAGTTTGATCCCTACAAACGTGGAAAGGCAATGGAGAAGGTGACTATTACTCCCACTGAATTCATCGTCACATGCGCCCATCGGACATTATCGAGGAACTTCCTATGTTGAAAAGAGTATTCTGAAAATGTTCACATGACACCACACAAAATTGGACGTCTTCATTAGATAGTACTTACCCCTTCGTGTCCTCATGAACACAACAGACATTTAATCGCACATATGGAACAAATGTGTGCTAATGTGTCAATCATAAAATAATTGCTGACTCTATGGAGGATATTATGAAGCGATGTGTTAACTTATTACATCCAACCGCTAGAAATTGTCTCATGTAATTTATTTGAGTTTATGTACGCTATGTGGTTTAGTGATTTATGTTTGCCGCATTGCAATTAATTGCTTTAGTAATACGTGAAATGTCGCGGAAAGAAATTTTCATGGGAAAAGATCAGAGGCCGAAATATTTAATATTTTTATGGGAGCGCTAGGCCCCCTGTGGTGTGGGGCGTAAGAATAATGCAACGGCCTTTCCCGGCATGCCGTAGAAGCTATCGTTCTACGAAAAAGTAGCGGCCGGTAGTTCAGTGCGTTGAAGCCTCAGTCTAGTGTCTCATGCTACCGGTGAGCTACTGGTTCGAATTCCGTCCACGTTGTGGCCACGGATGTTTGTGTTGTCTTCCCTGTGGTGTGGAGCGTAACAATAAGCCACAACGTCTCCTAACTTGTCGCAGATATGTGGCTCAGTTAGCAACATATATCGTCCGAAACCAGTTTACTCTAATGAAACGTCAACTAAACCACATGGGCATAGTTGGCGCGCTTTGCCCAACTAGGTGTTAGGGCAAATGGTAGTAGTAGTTGTAGTAGTAGTACCAATACAAGACCTATTGCATGTGCTGATTAATTCCTAATTAGTTGCTCTAGTCCGAAATTTATTGCTCCTGCCGATTTGCCAGGATAATGTTTTCTGTATGGCAGCTATGCTAGCGTCACGTTACGCTAGCACCCCCGCTTTTTTATTCAACAACTATCCAACTACAATTTGAAAGTGAATTCAAAGTCTCAATTAATTGATAATTAGTTGTTTTATTCTGGATTTTATTGCTCCTGTAGAATTGCCAGGATAACTTTTTTTGTAGAAAGAAATCCCCTCCTATAGTCCGCCAAAGCTCTGCAGTGACACAGAAGGTGAATAACGCTCTCTTCCTCGTCCACGACCTCACAGCTTCTGCAGTAATCATGGTGAGGAAGGAGCAGCCTCCAGGCTAGCTCTCCAACAGGTCATTGCCCTGTGATTACCCCCCACCCCCACCCCGCCGAAGTGTAATCTGCTTAATGACAGCAGTACAGCAGAGCGACTCGCATCAAGTCTAGGCAAAATCACCCTTGTTTGGCATGAGTTACCGCCGAGCCCTCTTATGTTAGCCCGATCGATAGCGGCTGATTTAGTTACCATTTTGCATACTGTAAAATATATTTTAATACTATCCCGAATTCCAGTTATCAACTTACGCGCAAACTAATCCGCTCCGTAGTTGCCTGCAAAACCACTGTGACCGGGTATCCATCGTACGTCTTAGAGCCGTCCGTGTAGATGAATATGGAATTAGTCATTACATGTACATTATCAGTTCAGAGATTGCTAGATGGAATATGGCTGGTATAGTTCTGATCGAAAGTTGGTTTCGCAGATTTGTAGTCGGTCTCCGAAGGGAGATCCAGATTGCGCAAAATAGGTGCGTGCCCAGTACTCCTCACGCGCCACTGGCAATTTTTGCGAGGGCGTAGTGCCGTGTTGACCGCAAATTATTCGCCGAAAATATTCAGTGGGAGCAAGTTGAGCAGAATGTCCAACCCGACCGACCGACGCAGTGGTTATGAACGGCCCTGTTATGGCCAACGCAGTCAGTCCTTGTACCTTTCCCAGCAGCTAGGCAGCTACTTTGAGTGCCGTCCACCACACGCTTATAACATAAAGTCAAATAGGGCGCACAGCATTATATATGTATACAATACCACCTTCTTCTGCAGGCCCCAGTTTTTTCAATGGCCTTCCTACACGAGTAGAGTGCAATAGTTGCTTTCGTCACCCGCTCCTGAATGTTGGGCTTCCAGGCTAGTTTGCCCTCTAGAAAGAGACCAAGGAATTTGGCCTTGTCAGTAAAAACTAATTTCATCCCGTTCAGAATGGGAGGTTCGATAGAGCAAAGCGTAAGCCCTCTGGTAAAAATTGCAAGCTCCGTTTTGTCCGGGTTAACATTTACCCGGTATGCCAATCAGTTAGAATGGACGGAGCATTCTGTAGTACCTCACTGAGGACACTCGAAAATATACCAGAGACGGCAATTGCAATATCATCCGCATAGGCAGTGACATTATACTCGTATCCCATCCTTTCCAGATCCAGAAGTAATTTATTGACGACCGGATTCCAAACAGCATTGGCATTAATTGGCAAATTTTTTGCAACTGAACATGCCGTGAAAGATAAAGACGGGTCCCTACTAGTCACTGATGAAGATCAACTGCGGTGGAGAGAGCACTTCATTGAGGTCCTCAACAACACCTTTGAACATTTGAACTCATCTTCACTAGAAACAGAAAATATTCCGTAAATAGCCAGAGTTGATGCCAGCCCACCATCTAAACTGAAAGTAACTGCGGCTATTAAATCGATGGAAGCGGTTAAAGCCCCGGGGATAGATGGAATTCCAGAACCCTTTAAGGCGGATATCTTCTCCCCCTTATCCAAGAGTGTTGGTAAACCGAAACTCTCCCTCAAGAATGGAAGATGGGCGTCATTATTAAGATCCCGAAAAAAGGTGACCTGAAGGATTGTAGTAATTGGCGTGGAATTTTCCTCCTCCCCACAGTCTCGAAACTGATGGCAAAAATAGTCTTAAACCCGATCAAGCATAGTTGACCGCACACCGAACGGTAAACAGGCTGGTTTTCGCGAGGGATTTTCATGTAGCGACCATATTAATACCCTCCGAATTATTATTGAACAATCCGCAGAATGGAGATCCCCATTACATCTCATCTTTATCGATATCGAAAAGGGTGTTTGACAGCGTTGACCGGGAATACATCTGGAAGACCTTACGTAGGAGAGGTATACCAGATAAAATGAAATCCATCATCAAGCCCAATGTCACGTCTTACGAGTACACAAGGGTAAGCTTTCAGATCCCTTCGGGGTACATAGCGGAGTGAACCGAAGCTGCGTTTTGTAACCTATATTGCTTTTGATTGCCATTAACGACGTACTTTGCAGCACGCTTCATGCACACCAGAGCAAAGGTATCAGATGGAAGCTGCTTGAATACCTACAACACCTAAATTACGCTGACGATATTTGCCTTCTTTCAAATATATCGGATCATCTACTAAGTACTTGAGCTTGGATCCAGGAAGACAGAATTTGTGTTTCGGGGCAGACGATGTTAAAAGTGGACAATTTTAGCTACCTCGGAAGTGTACTATTTTCTATTGTAGATGATGACATGAAAATGGCCATAAGGTAGCCTAGCCTTAAATTATCTAGCCTAAAAAGTTTTCCCTTTTTGTGCCTGGTGACCAACAGTTCCACGCGCCTATTCCATTGCTCATTTCGATTTTACTGAATACATAAAAAATACTCAAACTCTGACCCCACCTTGGGCGCCTGATATTTTCGGACTTTGCCGACCATTTCCACATTATACATTTTCACTGACGTACGGTCATCTTTAAGAACAGATATTTTAAAGTAGACATTCTGTATACGAGTATGTCTAACATAAATTTTTAAACACTATGTTTAAATGTTATGAGCGATTTTCTATTAATTGAACGTGGCGCTAAAATAGTTAAGATTCACGATCTACCCATCGGCCGATCAATCGACCAACGAATCGCTCAGTGTATGTGATCGTTTAGAAACAAACGCCCATCAACTTCTTTGACTATACAAAAATCAACTTTCGGTATTTTTATTTCTTCTTCCTCGTGATGAAAAGAAAATGAAAATCGTGTACTTTGTACACATTCTCAGCTATTTTCTTGACCATAATTTTGTGCGCAACTTGAATTCTTCTTTAATGTATGCCATACTTACAAATCGGTTACTTTTAATTGAGCGGATGTAAATATTACGTAAACCACATATCAGGTCAGCATCGATGATAGTGTATCTCCATTCTACACCACCGGCACCTGAATGTATCTAAGGTATCTTAGTAGGTTGACCGGAGCAACCTGTTCGCGTACCGTGTGACATGATCATTAGACAAACACTCTTGTATCTTTCAGTCCAATGATCCACTGATCTAACTGTAACTATCCATAACATGGGTTCACCACACTGTCATTTCTGCTCATTTCTTGGAGTTTCCGAGTCTGATCAGTCACCGGATATTGTAAGCCTGGACCGGCGATTGACCGCGCATACTCATAGTAGTCCTGATCGCTGTGGTAGCAATTCATTTACGGTCGTTGCGCTGCTTCGCTTGTTCGTAATTATTTATGTCTAATCACCGACAGTTCGTGGCTCTGATTGACTGTTACTATTGGCTTGGCTAGAATACATAAGATACAAGTAGTATACGAGTACATGTATCTTTGATTGTCTTATTGCAATCTAGAGATCGAAAATGACTTAATACAGATTAGGATGCCTTTTTTTTTTGCTCCGGGGATTATTAAAGCCCCGATGGAGGAAGTTTTGTGTATGTGACAAGTTGACTGGATTACTTTTACTATCAAATGATCAATGGATTTGTTTTTTCTTTTTATTTGTGTGTCATTTTGAAGTTGTGTATTCATACAGCTCAGCATTTATGATAATTTGCATTTTTAAGGTTTTTTTTGTCGGATCACAAGAGACAGAATAAAAAACAGGAAGTGTCTGAAAGAACGGATGTTTTTCAAATAGATATTTAGGAAACATGATTGATTGTATCACCTAATGAAGAATAATTCTGAATGAGAGTCAACAACCCCGTTAATTTGTGTAAGGTATTGCATTTTCCCCTATGGTGGGGGCGTAAAAATGGGCCACAGCTTTTCTCAGCTTCCCGTAGAAGGCAACTAAATGGGCAGAATGTGTATGCCTGCAATATGTATCAACCGAAACCGGTTAAATGCGAACGAAACGTCAACTATGCATTCTAGGAGTAGTTGGCGCTCTATGCCCCACAAGCGGTTAAGGCAAATAGTATATTGCCCTTGGATAAACTAGGGTGACCATATTCCATATGTCCAGGGTAGGCTAGCAGGACGAGCGAAAGTAATCTGGCTCATTCTGGGTGCACATACAAACCCATATTGGCAACGTAAATGTATGCGTCGCATATTTCACATTTGGGCTAATGCACAGTGCGATCATTTTCAAGTAAATTGAAATCTATTAATGAGTGTCTTTGGCGAAACGCCTGGACTGAACAGTTTTTTCGGAACGATTTTCGATTGTGCATCTGGCCGACTGAACCGTCCAATTTTTATATACACGGTCCGAAATTCGGAAGGTCTGGACGGATCTGTTTTTCCCAAAGAATTCCGGAATTTCTGTGCTTAAGGCTAAAACTGATCAGATTTTCAGGTCGATTTTTGATTAGGGATCTGACCGACTTAACAGTGCAAATCGTACCAACACGCTCCGGTAATTCTGAGGGCAAGGACTGATCAGTTTATCCGGAGGGTAATTGTGGATTGTCTATGATGGGCTTTTGATGCCTTGAAAATACACGTTCTTTTCGGTATTTTGCCTTCGAATTAAGTTCTTAATATTAAATCTAGTCTCAAATAGTGTCAGCTGATGATATCAATAGAAAAAATATAGCATGACAAGCTTTGAGATTTACCCGGGATTCAACTAGCAGATTTACACGACATTTCACAAACCTGAGGATCGCGACACTTGCCGTTACGTGCGGTTTACACGCTTCATCGGAAGTAAGTAGTAATCCGCGCTTCACATGATTTTAATAATAAACAACCCAGCAGAAAATCATACTCCTCAACATAGGTTTACACATTTGGTGTATAAATCTTCTTTTGTGTGAAAACAAATCTATCAAGTCAAATTTTCACAGTAGACGTATCGTATTGTCGTACTTGGGATAAGATTTTTAATTTTCGCCTACCAATGTACCCACCCAATGTAGACAGCCATATTTTCTGCTGGATAGCCCCAGTAAGTATACAGGGACAACTTGGTTAGTAATATAAGACCGCATTTCTGGTAGGTTGAATACTTGCACCGTACTGGCCTTTTTACCAACCCATTGTAGGCACCCGGTCTTTTTACTAGGTTCGCAAATAAAGAATTATTTGCAAGACATTCTACATTAACCAGCAAATGACCGTGCCCCCCGGTAACGCGTACTATCCAAAATAGCTATGCTAAATAGCCATCCTGGCGTACCCACTATTCTCACTCAGCCCATAGGCTTTCCAAGAGATCTATAATTTTTTAGCTTTGACAATGGCGCGGGGGCTGCGATTTTCATGATTTAGGTAACCCAGGTGCATACCGAAAGTAGATAGTTATCCGAGGGCTACGATGTTCATAATTTACGTAATCCAGATACGTACCCAACTTAGGTAATCACTTTTTATGTTGGGACAGTATTGCTAACGAAGCGTTATTTGAAGCCATTATATATAAGTCTCAATGGCGTACTTATGTGATAGTGCGATAGGCTCTGAAGCACAACGACCCGAGTTCGAATCCCGGACGGACATGCAAACACAATAATTTGATTTAAATATTGAAAAATTCTAAAAAAAAATTCTGAGGAAAACGATCAAACCCAAAAACCCTACCTCGGTAACGCGTACTACCCAAAACAGCTATGCTAAATAGCCACCCTGGCGTACTCACCAATTTCACTCCGCCCATAGGCTTTCCAAGAGATCTATAATTTTTTAGCTTTGACCATGGCGCGGGGCTACGATTTCCATGATTTGGTTAACGCACGTACCTAACGCACGCTCGTTACGGGTTCAAGTTCCGTCCACGTCGTTCGTGCCCATAGTTTTCTGTGTTGCCCTCTCCTGTGGTGCGGGGCGTACTAAAAAGCGTGACTGAGCAGGAAATGCATGCTGGCAATGTGCATCGTCCGGAACAGATTTATACAAACAAAACGTCGGCTAAGCCACATGCAATATTTGATGAACTATGTCCACTAGGGATTAGGGCAAATGAGCTTACTTACGGGTTAACCAACATTTGCCGGTGTCACTGTGTACACTTCACTAGCTTTAGGAACAGGGACAGCTCTCTGATGATGTATGTACGGTACATCAAACTCGAGCGCTGGAAGAGAAAGTAAGGTGGGTGTCTTATTAGGCCAAGAGAATATATTCATTTCTATCGGTCTATTGAAAGTAAGGAAATATAATGAGCGAACAATTTATGTTGGCGTTTGACTCAAAGAAAGGACATTTTACTGCTGTAGCAGGATGTCCTAGGACAAAACAGAACAAACCTTGCTAAATCAGGACGTCTGGTCTCCCTTAATAAACATATTTGCAAACATTAAAAGATAAATGCTTACATCAAAGTAATAGCTCAAGGGGACGTCGATGTGACTAGCTAACTCTTTAGTGCAGCCAACAGCCAACAACTTAGGCAGAAAAGTTTTGACCCTATAAATCGACTATGAGGTTATGTTTCGATTAGTTAGAAGAGCAATACTAAAAGTCCCTTAGGAAAAGGAAAGGGGACGGGAGATGAACATGGTACCCTTTTCTGTTTTCGGAAATTTCAGGAGCCCTGAAATTGTCCAAAATCCCCTGATCTAGGATAGTGGACGCAACTGGAATGTGATATTCTCAAACTTTTTTATTGAATTTTAGTTACAGACAAAAAAAAACAATTTTTTTTTTTAATATTTTGAAAACGGTTAAACCTAGCAAAATATTCTCTGAGACGAAATAAAAGATCTTGAGCAGCTCAATAAAAAAGGTTAGCGCCACTTTTTCCGTATCTTCAATAGTTTTCGAGATAGATTTATTTTTCAAGTTTAAATTTATTTTCTTTTGTTCCCTCAAAAAGAAAAATCTTTTTTTTTTTTTGATATATTTTGCTAAATAATGGAAAAAATGCATATCATACGAAGAAAGTGACTGAGGATGAATTTGTTAATAGTTTAATCATCTTTCATTTGAGATAAGTGAGATGTGCGTGAAAAAATACAGTTACATAGATAATGACAAAAACAAATTTCTTTAAGAATTGACAGCAGAAGGAGAATCTAAACATCACTTAATAAATCCTAAAGTGTGTATGATAAATAACTAATATTTTTCTTAAATTACGTTAAATTTTCAAAAATTTAATATAAAAATGAGCTTCGTACGTATAGGATTTTCTGAGGGATAGCTCTTCAAACATCGAGTTTTTATTCGAAAAATGGAAAATCTTAATATTCAATGTTCTTGCAATGTATAAGTGCCAATTATTTTTTGTACGAAACCACTAAGCTTGGAGAAATTGTCCCGTTGTGGGGCTTCAACCACAAACGACCGTGTTTCGAGTAGCAAAAAATGCTCGGTGCGTTACCGAGCTAAGCTACACAGCTTTAAGTTCCGTTCAAAAATTTACACAATTTGCTAATGTGAGGTAGGTCTTATTCTTTCCACCACTGACTTTAAGCAGCGTTTCCATGGGGCGACTTTTGTTGAGAGACTCAAGTTGACCGACTTGAGTCTTTCAACAAAAGTCGCCAAGTCAAGAAAACTCACGAGTCTCCACGTTGGAACAGCACTTTCAGCAGTTTTGAAAGACTTTTCAGTCGAACTGCAAAGTATTGTCCCGGTCAATACTTTATTGCTCGACTTTGAGCATTTCGATATGATGTGATTTTCTATGATTCAAATTCAGCCAATGATGTGGTTTTAAACCAATGAAATGAGGTGATGTGACTGCGACTTTTAGCTCTGATAGTGTGTGCGCGTGTCTTGTGTAATTATATATGAAATATGTCCCGTTTTGCAAATGTTGAAAGACTTCTGTTGACACGTGTGAACAAACACAGGTTTATGTCGCATTCGATTTCCGTCGACGAACTTTTGACGCCCGGCTTATAGGAACGCGGCTTTAGACATATTTTACAAGATGTTTTTACCACTGTTGAAAATTAACTAAGTTAATTTAAAGTAAATTCGAAACGTAGCGACTCGAGTTGAATTTGGTAGCATTTTATTACAGAATTTATTTTAGAAACTTTTTCACTAAGGTCCTGCCATTTTCAAAATATTAAAAAAAAACGTCTTTTTTTGTGTTTTTTTGGCTATAACTCAAATTCCAAAAAAAAAAAATTGGAAGCAAACCTTAGATTCGTAACGGACACCCCAAAAACATAAATAGAAATGAAACCGGAATATAGAGGGCTACGCCCGCAATTCGAGGGTTTTGTAGCAAGCGCTTATTTTGACATGTAAATACTGGCTCCCTGTTCTTCTTGGTACCCCTCAGCTGAATAAAAACACCATAATTAAATGTTTTACCCATGATATAGTATCTTACATGCCAATTCACAAAAAGACTGCATCTGTCACCTCTCAAAGTAATAGTTTTAATACGATAAGCTGTAGATAGATACGTATGTATACGAGATAAACTGTCCTACTCTTCGAGATTCTTAACCATTCATATTAAGACGACATTGCAAATTGCAGACTTGTGTAACGGCTTCGAAATTCAGGGCGGCTGCGACAAATTACGGTCTAATATTTTTTCCTCCTCCACTGTTCCCCTTTCTACAAATCTCAAGAAAATGCCAAAAATGGAATGTACTCAACATTACCTTTCTCACGACACCCCACTTGGCTATACCAGTAGATAAAAAAAATTTACCTTAATTTCGCCTCTATGTGGAAATGGATGGATGTGCCCCCCCCCCCCCTCTTATAGTTGGCCAATTACAACACAACGCTATCTCCAGCAAATTATAGCATTTCTACACATTCTCGCCGAATTATGTGTGCAGCTTCAGCCGTTCGTAAGATATTCTATGAACAGACGGACAGACAGGTATTTGACCGATTTTGTAAGATTTAAGACACAAAACCCTAAAAAAATTAACTGTGTGAATAGTTATTGTTAGGATCACCAATCACCAATCTTCACCCTTCCAAAGTTGGTTCATTAAATAACTGCAATTCGCACTACGAAAAACAACATGTAAATAGTACACGCATATCTATGCGTGAGGCCGGTAGGTGTATTTTTTGTATGGATAGTGTCAAAATGCATAACTTTAAGTCAATGTACTATTATTAAATATCATGTCATTGTAATGAAACTTAGAGGTATTATTGCCTATGACGTTGGTTATCATCAGCCATCAATATTTTTGACCTAGGGTGTGCTTGAGGGGTGCAGGTGTGTGCTAACTGCAATTATAGAAATGTACTATTATTAACCTTTTTGGATGAGATTTAAAAATTCTATTATTTTCGGTTTTCTATGCTAGTGAAATGCCGCTTTTCTGTAAATTTTCATATGTCTAGCTATAACGGTCTCGAAATGCAAGGGGGGGGACAAACTCGGACCACATACTTTCCCCTCTCCCTCTTTTCCCCTTTCTTCAAATTTGAAAAAAAATCCAGAAATGGAATGTACTCAACGGTACCTTTCTTACGATACCCCACTTGCCTATACCAAACGAAAAAAAAATTTCGACCTTCATTTCCCCTCTATGGCGACCCCCCCTTAAAGTTGACCTATTACGACGCATCGCTTTCTCCAGAGAATTATAGTATTTCTACATATTTCCACCAAATTTCATGCATGTAGCTTCAGCCGTTCGTGAGATATTTCATGGACAGACGGACAGACAGACGGACAGACGGACAGACGGACGCATGACCGATTTCATAAGGGTTTTGTTTTTATACAAAACCCTAAAAACTCAAAACTACACGACAATTTCTTTTAGAACAGTTCCTTCTCGTGTAAGCATTTAAGAAAATCAGTACTCATAGTCAACACAAATCTTCAAATACCGCCTCATATTCATGCCACTGACAAGGTATTTCAGTATCAAAACCAACTCTTAGTCTTGACCCAAGCATCGAGAATAACATCTACACTAAAGTGGCTCCTTCGAACAAAAATTTAACTCCTTTTTTTCTAGTGTTTGAAACTATTTAGAAACTGGAGTCCTCTCCAAACGAAACATGTTACATCCGCGGCCGAACCGTGCAACATTTTCTTCAAAGCAATGTGTAAATGAATGTCCACAGAAAAAATGAGATCTTCCGCAACGACTTCAATGATGTCAGTCGACATCGTTATATGGTTTTTATGGTAACCACATGTTGACCTCTGGACCAAACATATTCTGGTAGGGAGTTATGCATTGAATAATCGAAAAGAATCGATAATAAAATCTATTGTAATATGCTTCCATCAAAACGAGGAGGTAAACGAAGGCAAACGTACCCATGTGCTTCAGGGTTCTCCCCTCAGAAAAAAAAATCTAAGTAAATGTAAAGAAAAAATCGCAGTGTTTGTTTATTTATTGCAGTGAATCCAAATTAAATTTTTTCCTTAGGAATTAAAAAATACTTAAACAAAATTATTCCACATCACAGTTTGCAAATTGTATAATGAACAAAAAAAATATTACATTTGAAGTTTCAAAAGTAAACTTATTTTCGAAGACAGGGCTATGATTGAAATTCATTAAATTAAACCATTTCACTTGATTGTATACAATTCAAAACCATCTACACAGAACAAACCGGGAAATACGGTCACAATAGGAACCAAATCGACCTACATCAAATGTAGATGTCATTTTCTATTCGGTACAATTAGTAAAGGACAGGTATATTTGACGTAGGCCGATTTGGCCCCTATTGTGACTGTACTTCCCGGCTTGTTACCTATAGATGGTTTTGATACAATTATGTAATTGTGAACGCTATCTGAACCCATTTTACTGACGAAATTTTATATTAATGCCTCGTATTTCCCATCTACGAGTTTAAATTTTTTGAAATATTTAAGCAAATTTTGAGGAGGTTCGAGAATTTTTTGATTTGTGTCTGATAATAATGACTTACAGAACATTAAATTTTCAACAGTCTTAACCTTAAGCCTATTTCTGAATTTACATTTTACAATATTTTTTGGATGTTGCCAAATCGCAGCAGAATCGAACAAAAATACAGTGGTGCAGTAGATAAGCAAATTCGGTGAAAATAGCAGTAGATTTACTGCGATTGCAGTAAAGTGAGAACCCTGATGTGGTTGCCCGAAGTGCAATATGATGTTTAACAATCAATCAATCGTTTTACAGTCGGCATCATGAAGCGATGAAATGAGCTGTGGAGAAAAAGTATTTTCCCTGGTCGAAGCCAAAATTCCCCTGTCAAATCCAAATACATCGACCGGGAAACTTTTGACTTTGACCAGGGAAAATTTGACTTTGGACCATCCGTGAATGTCCAGCTTTAATTCTTTCTTATAATCATAATGAATGTTTTTGGTTTCTTATATGTATCATGCTTTAAGAAACTTTTCCGAAGGGCAATTTTGTGAGAACGGTTGCCACATTCGTATCTTAAATCATGATCAAGGAATGATTTAAACAACAGCGCTAGAAACAAAATTTGTTTGATCGGCTATCTGCGATGTTGGTTTTTTTTTATCATTCTTTAACAATAGCTTAAGAAACTTAAGCATCGCAGAGAGTAAATTCAAAAAATTTGGTTTCAAGCGTGCTTGCTTATACATACATCATTCTTTAATCTTCTTCTAAAAAACTCTCATCGAACTGAGCTGTTCGAAAAAATCGCACTTAGCCGATCAAAAAAAATGCACCATAGCGGTACTGTAGTTCAAATTATGTACATACGAATATGTAATTTTGTGATGACAGTCGAGTGTAAAAATCCAATAACGAACACGATTAAAAATAAGAAACGAAAGAATAAGTTTTCTGGTGGCGTCCGTAAACGGAGAAACATCGAAGCGAAAAATTAGGATATTTTTAGTTTCTGCGTCCCGGAGCGAAAAAAATCACTTTTCACTCGGATTTTTTGTCACTTCTCGTTCGCGTCACCCTAAAACTCTCAAATTTGCCAAAAAAAAAAATTTTCTTTTTACCTTTTGTTTTAATGATTTATACTGAATGTTTCATCATCATCGTGGCGCAACAGCCCGACGTCGAGCCCCGGCCGCCTGGAATATTTGGTATGTTTAAAATTGTCAAAACGCTGTTGCACGCTGAGCGAGTGTTCATGTTGGTTAGAGTTGCGATCCTTTATGCAGGGAGCGAGTGTAGCGCATTTTTCGGAACATTCCTGTTTCGCGAAAATTGGGAGAACTCTCTCTATTAAATTAGGGAGAATTTTTTTAATTCTTTAATTTCCGGAATTTTTGCTTTAGGTAGTCCATTTCCGCTTTAGGTGGTAAGAACCTAGAACCCACCCGGGGGGATTAGTAGGTCCTAAAGCGGAAATTTCCCGAGTTTTGTGAAAATTCTCCCTAATTTAATAGAGAGAATTCTCCCAATTTTTGCGAAACAGGAATGCTCCCATTTTTCTTTTTTTGAATTCTAGTTTTTCGAGTGACGCGAATTATTTTAATAGTGAGAAAATCCCGAGCGAAAAGTGGTTTCTTCACCCCGGGCCTGGTCCCCGAAAACTAAAAGATTACCAAAGCGGCAGCTAACGTCTGGCACGACGCACGTTTTTAAGGTGATGATGTGAGGGTCCTGTTAAACTTCCACAAATTATTCTCATCCTGTTTTTGCTCAACCGCAGCAATTCCAAGGTACGACCGCATAAGAAGCCCAAAGTGAACAGCTTGGCCTGCCTCAGGAATGGGAAGGCCATTGGAAGCGGCACGCGAGCTTTCCCAGTCCCATACATTGTTTTTGTAGTAGCAGAGTGGTTTCCTGAAAAACGCTTCTGGGTCGTAGATGGGGACGGTGGAGGCTCGATTTGCTAGCCTATCAGCCAGCTCATTTCCTTCGATACTTGAGTGACCAGGGATCCATTAAGGTGTGAGTTTGCTGGTTCGACGAACATATATTATGGGGGACTTCTTAGCAGGCCAGCACCAGTTTTAAATTAATAGTGAAGCTAGTTAGCGATATCCGTCTGTGAACCATTTAATTGTTGTTGGTCGGAGAAAGCTGTAGCCATCCGTCCATCCTTTGTGTTTTATTCCAAATGAGTGATTTAAAGGAATGGCTGAATCGAAGAGTTTGACAAGGTAGTCCGTCGACATGCTAAGTTCATTGTCACTTTTCAACAAGCCTAGTTAGCTTGATCCATATGTCGCTTCAACGTGTATATCAATTGGCGGGAGCTCGAGTAGAACCTCTAAATTGGCTGTTGGGTAAGAATAAATTGACGTGCATTGCAATTTTTAGTTTCAGGATTCTAGTCAGAATAGTTCTGTCGGCTAAGATAGTAGCCCTTTTCCACCATGCAAGCGCACCGTATTCTATACTACAGATCTGACAATCGCGTTGAAGATTCACTGTACTATGTGGGTCTTAGTTTCAAATGCCCTGCCGACATATTGTCTTCAGATCCACAAAGCATTAATTACCGTATCAGAATAACTCATTAAAGTTGTTCTGACCAGGAAGGCAAATATTTGATGTTTGACATCAATTTTATTGGGGAGTAGTACATGAGCGGGTACTTGAGTGTCCTATGGCAGCTTTCGGAACACACGTTGTTGTCGCAGCATTCTTGAACTACTCGTAGCGTGCCTTGAATAATATCGGGCAGAACTTCCTCAGATTTGCCCCTGACCATGATCACCAGGTCGTTCGCAAAACTTTGTGGGGAAACTTCATTGAGGATAGTTTCCGCATCAAGCTGTTGACTACAATGCTCCACAGTAGGGGAAATAGTACTGCGCCCTGCGAGCATCCACGCATAATGTTCGCTGTGAGTGTACAGTTTCCTTCCATAGTGATGACCTTTCTGGAGAATAGCATGCATTTCACCCAGACTGTGGTGGCGAGATCGGCTCCTTCCACTCCAAGGGCATTTCGATGCATTCGAAGCCAAATGCTTCTTTGATGTTAAGAAACGCACACAATTCTGTTTTATTGGTTGGCACAGCCACTTCTATTTCGTCAACGAGGTTATGGAGAGCCGTTTCAATTGATTTGCCGGGTTGATGGACAAACTATCTCTTGCGAAGTGGGTTTCTCACGAGGAGCGATGTCCTGATGTAAGAGTCGAGGATCTTCTCCATGGTCTTCAGCATGAACGATTTCAAGCTGATCAGTCGATAGGATTTAGGATCATCCATAGAACATAATTTGAGAATGAGGACTTCAGTAAGTCTTCAGTAAGTTCCACAGTTTTGCCAGTTCCGAAAACAATACGATTTTGCTCGGCAAGACCGATCAAAGGCTAAGACGAAACAGTCGGTTGCCTGGGCCACTCCGGTGCCAAGAGGAAAGCCAAGTTTGGGGGTGAATTTTGTCAATTCAAAGTGGCTCTATCACAACCACTTTTCTCCAAGCGGTTTTGATATTAGTAATAAACTGCTTGGACAAAAGTTGCGCTTTGAAAAAAAAATGTGGAACAATGATTCCAAATACATGGAAAATACTTGCAAACAATATTTAAAGCGGCACGGCCTATCACTCTAGTTTATATGAAAGACTTTAAAAAAAAATGTGGGGGGGAGTTTGGGCACCAAAATTTCCATACCTGCGCCTTAAGTTAGACTTTGGCCGGCCCTGTCGCTCGGTCTATTGCAACGTTGCATCGTCTAAATGGTCAGCTCTTTCTGTTTTGCTTTTAATGTATTTTAAGTAAGCAGAACATTCCGATTTCATCACATCAGAGTCAATAAACTATTCTTCTCACTACATAGTCGATACATTGGATCAATACCCACTACCCATTCACACTCCCTGTACATAATTTGACATATTCTCCGATGCTTTTTACGCTCCTTGAGATTATCCAGTCCGTTAATGCACGAACAGCGCCAGCAAATTGCCTTAAAAAAATATAAACATCTTTTTCCAAATAGGATTCAAAGCTGGGAGCCGGCGGAGCCGTAGTAACGTAATTTGCCGGCCCGAAGTGGAGCATTGCGAGACAGCAGCGCAGCTCTAGAAGCCATTTACAAGACATTGTAGGAGTTTTACGACCATCATAGTGGCCGGGTGGCGATGGCATTGAACAGAAACAAGTCGAGGACTAGGACAACAAGCGTTACATGTCATCCTCATGTTACTGAAGGTCTCGGCACCGCTCCCACCGCAAATTAATTATCGGTTGGCAATTTTATTTCTGGACAATAATATAACAACATGCCACGTCGCTTTTTTCGGACTAATGATGATGGTACCGAGAAAAAAGTGAGCAATGGTATGTGTGTTCAGTACAGTACATGACATTCAAGTTATTTAATGTTTCAGCCGAACGGTGGAAGCTTAAATTTTTGATATTGTCACATTTCGTCTTGTAAGTACTCGTACTATTTTTCAAGAAACAAAAAAAAATGGAGAAAGAAGTTTTGTTTTAATGGACCTACCACCATAAATTCAATGTGTAAGCACTTCTTTCGATTTTTCCATAAATTTTCCCGACTGCCAAATCGCTACAATCAGTAGCACCGGAATCGACCACATGCTGTGACCAACTTCCGTTCAACAAGGCATCATATTGAGCATATCCTTTTCTTCGAATCAGGAATCAACAATATTTCCCATTATCTGATTGAATTGTGCCTACATCAGCTTTGTCGATTCAATAAAAAGCTACTTGTATTTTGGCAGACGCCCGGCCCGTCCAGTCGATGCAATCTTCGATAATGGAAATCGGAAAACTGAAAGACGAAATAGGTCCTCCTTGACTTCTTAACCTGGCGACAATCGACAAAAAAGACCACCTTGGAAAATTCTTCTTCCTTTTCATCTTTTCCGCGTCGCTTCATACTGGCAATTATTTTCACACCTCCTGTACACGTAGTGCGAGTAGATGGTCTGGAGTGGAATGCAAAGGCTCCGATGCGATTAAAAACGAATCAGCGGATGAAGGTAGAGCAGGGTGCAAAAGACAACCATTTGTATGGGCGGCCGACGGGAAATGGAAATTATTTTTGAATTGATTTCCCATAATTCGCTCGGATGTCAGGACAATTTTCGCGCCCCCGTGTTTATTTCGATAATACTGAGGCGATATTTAGTTTAAAATTGACTCCTAGTCGAAATGATCGGTAGCAACAGATGGTGGAATGTGAGAAAAGTATTAAGAGCCGCGATAGTCAGGGGCTGTACTCAATTAAATTCCAATAAAGCCAAATGGGTTGAATTTGAAAAAAAAAAAATCATTGACGACTACTCGCAGGATATAATTTCGGAGTGACTAAAGGAAATACGCATGAAAAGATTTCACTATTCCGTCATAGGTTAGGTTTGATTGATTACCTAACTCCGGAATTGCGTCAACTTTTTTATCCACTGTACAGTTTCATTCGATAAAAATGTGAAAAATTCAGATTTTTCCTCTTGTGACGATTGAAACTTATCTTTGAGCAGGAAATAAATATGGAAAAAATGAAAGGTATAGATAGAAAAATAGAATTAATGTTAAACATGGAAAATAAGGATACTCAAGAAATAGAGACCAAAAAAGGGGGTTAACGTGCAAAAGGTGCAGTAGTTCTGAATCTTTGATATGTTGTATAGGTGGGTGGGGTAATAAAAAATCCACTCCACCCACTGTGCTCCCGCCCCCAGAAATTGGCACTTTTATCAGTTTTTCGCCTATAACTCAGTTTTAATGAAAAATATGTTCGGCTCATTTTTGCAGAAAACAAAATTTCCTACAAATTTCATTCCACAATTTTAATTCTATAAACTATAATATTGTGATATACGTGGGGGGACACAAGGAATCCTGAATTTAACAATAAAAACGCGAAGCTCTTATATTTAACCGCTTTATTCACGAACTGTCGCAATCGATTCTGATACAACCTCTCCTCGTTAATACGCTTGCCTGACTCGACTCACGCAAAACGTCTCTCGCTTTTCGCCTGTTCGCTCGACTCCCCGACCGCACGTCGCTCGTCTGCTCCAACCGTTCGTACATGTCACATTATCCCCTTCTTAGCTCTGTTCGTCCCGAACAGATAACTCGTTTTCATCGTGAGTACGTTCATTACCATTGTATCGAGCCAGACGATCGAGATGGATGACTTTCATTTTTACCCGTGGTTTTCCATCTTCTTGTATGCGGTATACTACATCGCTTAGGCGGTCCAGGACCTTCCCACTTGGGTTGGAATTTCGGGGACAACCCCTTGCGACGACGGGGGTTATTTAACCACACCAGATCGTTCAACTGGAATCCCGATGAATTTGCTTTCCCATCGTACCGCGTTTTCATTCGATGTGTATTAAGCTGCATCCGACTGCGTATCGTCTCGTGTATTGAGTCCCAACGTTTTCGTAGATCCGCTGCTGCCTGCTGGTATTCTTCTTCACTCAGTTCAGCTGATCGGAGAAGACGTTGGACAAGCTGTTCCTTTCGTCCATTTATAGTCGGTAACTGCTTTTGACACCCGGTGACTTCATCCAACGATTCTACGGAGAATATAAGGTGGCCACTACCGATCTCATCTCCTTTGTTCAACTTGATAGCAGTATCAACCACGTTCAATATTCTCACAGGAACACGTCGGTTGTCCTCAATTTTAACCAAACTCCTGCCCAGCATAATATTTCATTGGCGTGCTGCTTCCGCCTGTTCGATGAGGCAACATCGATGTCCACTGGTATCTCCATCGATCTTGGCACAGATAACATTCTCTGAAGCTGGTGGCATGCTCGCGTCTTCGTCGATCACTATCCTCATTTTAACGTCATCGGTAGCAGAAGTCGTCATCAACAATTCGACGTTCCTCCATTTCAGCAATCGTTCTCCAGATGGAATCGATACTCTGTCCTCAGCTTCTACTTCTTTGCAGGTCTCGAAGAAGAAGCTGCCCTGTAATGAACCATATTCTGGTCTGGTTGTGCTGTTTCCACCGGCAGATCTATTGCAGCACCTGATGAATAAGAATCTGTCGGTGGCACGAAACCAGAGGCCGAGGGTCCCATTATCCGTACACCTGGACTTCAATGCGAGCGCGAGGGCAAGCGAGCCATCCGCCAACCATTCCATCCTCATCGCCTAATTTTTTTGTACTCCCCATTTTTACATCCCTTGTTTGTGTTGTCCTCCCCAGGCCTATGAATTTTTGTTAATTTGTAAAGCACAGGGGCAACGAGCGGCCCACGTCTCCCAAACTGGGCTGCAGCGAGCATAGGCCGCTGCTTAGCTCATTGAGTCGCCTTTTTCTTCGTCAGATGGCACGGCCCGACCTTCAAGGTCATTATGCTACCTAAGGCTTCATCCAGACGGGAATTTTCGGATGCCCACCAAACCATCCATTGCAATATGGATAACAGCAAAGCGGTGCTCATCAAGTCGACACAATTAGCAGCCTACGCCGACGACATCAACATCATGTCCCGAAGATTGGCCGACGCAGAAGAACTATGCATACGCTCGATACCACTGCAAAAGAAGTGGGACTACGTATCAAATCAACGAGGGTAAAACTAAAATAATGATGCAATCGAGGACGAAGACACTTGCACAGTCGAGCATCAACGTGAGGGACCTCAACATTGAGTTGGCGAACGACTTCATATACCTGGGTTGCAGCTTGCCAATGGACGCCAACGAAACTGACGAAATCAAGCGACGGATACAGTTAGCTAATAAGACTTTTTTCTCGGTTCTCCCCATAATGAAATCGAAGCATGTGCACAGAAACACGAAGCTCCGCGTGTACAAAACCATTATACGACCATTGCTATACAATGGCTGCGAAGCATGGGCCCTAACTCAAGCCTCCGGAAACATGCTAGACACATTTCAACATAAAGTTCTGCGGAGAATTTTCGAGGCTGTTTGCTATCGAAATGGATGGCGGATCCAGCACAGCCGTGACTTGTATGAACTATACGATGAGCTGGAAGTTTCCAAAATCGTCAAACTACAACGACTTTAATTGGCCGGGCATGTACAACGAATGGACGATGATCGTATGAAAAAGAGAGTAATGGGCGCAGATCGAGTCGACGGAGCGAGACTGCGAAGACGACCGAGAGCTCTTTGGGAGAGCTCTGTATATGCGGACGCCGCTTAGCTACTTGGCTTTCAAAATTGGAGGACGCAGTCACGTGACCGAGATAATTGGAGAACAACCAACCAGGCGGCCAAGGGCCGACGTCGGGTTGTCGCGCCACTATGATGATGACATGAAAAACCTAAATTCAGATTGATGATATTTATACCTACTTATCCCAGTCAGGTACTTTTTTTCAATTTATGAATGGAAAAGGATGTCATTTTTGCCACTGAAGCTAGCCATAAAAATATCCATGGGGCGACCGGTAGCGTAGTGCGTTGAGGTATCAGTCTCATGTTTGATTAACGGCGTTACGGGTTCGAATCGCGTCCACGACGACGTTCATGGCCATGGATGTGCAAGAGGTGCATGCTGCCAACTGCATTCTCCGAAACCAGTTTATGTCGACGAAACGTCAACTGGGCCACATGGAACAGTTGACGCGCTATACCCCACAAGGGATTAGCACAATTGAGAGAGAGATAAAAATATCCAAAAATGTCCATTATTACTTTAAGAAGCTGAGAAGTTTCGGGATCCTGATGACACTACTGGACAAATTTTAGAGCCAGGAAAACGGATTCCGACAGCCTTGTACAGTGCAGATTCGGTACAATCCCCCACCTTGCTAAGGTATCATAAATTTATTTCCAGCACTACCAAATTCAATCCACCAAATCCGGATGCCGCGAAGTTTAGCAAGTTGAAAGTTTATCGCCCTGATTGTTAGTTTTCCAAATCTATGCATTTCTATTGTTCATGTGGAATCCACCCCCCTCCCACAAAATAAAGTTTCTGCGGTAATTATGCGAATTATTAAACCAAATTTGGGGTGATTTTTCACAGGGCCCAGCATTGCTAATGCCCTATTCCCAATAAAGGCTGACCAAAGGGTTGTCCTAGAAAGTCAAGGCGCCGATCTGTGGTGAAAAAGTGTTAGTCTCTGGGAAGATGCGTCCCAATGCTTAAAACCGAGTACGATGTCCCGCAGGAGTAGTTGATGCACTATGCCCTACTAGGCGTTAAGGTAAAGTAGTAGAAGTAATTATAACTGTATGTATTAACAAACAAATTACCTTAGAGGGACTGCAGACCTTCAGTTTATCGCTCAGTTTATCACGCGTGGCATTATGTCTGAACGATAATCCGTGTTTTGGCAGATTTTTACGCAGATCTGAGATCTGTGCATTCGGACCCTGTTTTGCAACGATAATCTGCGCAGATTACACAGTTTATCGTTCAGTTTTATCAGTTTTCTACCAAATTTCACAATGACCATGAAGCAGTACCACACAGGGCATGGTTAGGGCCTTCGTCCACTGATGCAACGCGACTCCAACGCGAGGGGAATGTACTAGAGAATAGGGTGGCCATTCTGGGGTAGGCGAACCGACCATTTTTTTATTTTTTACTTCAGATGCGGAATTAGCGACCCAAAATTACTCTTTTTTCTATCGTCCATTGTTAAACAGCCACGTACGATGTGCACACTTCGTCAAAACTGATAGAACTGAACAAAATTTAGGAACTAATTTAGCGAAAATCGAAGCCTACACACCTTCAGTTCAGATAACTGCACAGATTTTTCCACAGATATTTAGCACAGATATCTGCGCAGTTAAACTGAAGGTCTGTAGTCCCCTTTATAACCGCCGCGTATATAATAACACACACAGGTCTTTTCACCATTGCCATACTTTGACTATTAATGTCAAATGCTCACATCAAACAGCCAATGTTGCCATATATTAAGCGGTTTTACCATACTTCCATCTACTAATTTAACTGGCGTGAGAAAACGAAAACACATAACGAGCAATTTATGGCATCGATGTCCTTGTTAGTTAACTGAACATTGAGAAAGCGGCCCTAAATCGATCAGTTCGTAATGGGTACTACTAACCTACTTTGCCTTAACCCCTAGTGGGGCATAGCGCCTCAACTACTCTTGCGCGCCATCGTAATCTATTCTGGGCAATTGGGCGCAACTCCCCAAACGACTTACCCAGCGCCTTACACTGTTTTGCTACAGATCGACGCCACGTGATTTTCGGACACCCTCTTGGTCGACCTCGGTTGGAAATGGGGTTCGTTTACATATATGGCAAGTAAAGCAATGCAGTTATCATCCTTCCGCAATGTGTGACCTACCCTCTGCCATTTTCACCTCCGTATCAATTCGTCGATTGGCATCTGACCTGACGCCGACTTTAGCTCTTCATTCGATATTGTTTCGGGCCAGAACATTTTTAGGATTCGACGAAGACATGAGTTAACGACAAAGTTCGTAATGGGTAAGCACTCAACATTGGCAAGCCACGAAAACTTATGAAAATTTCCTGGAGACAGAAAATATGAAATATTGGAGTGTTCTAAATTCGGCGTCCAATGTGGGTCATTTTTTATGTGCTACCGATGATTAAACTTCCAAGAAATCTCGTTTCCGGCATTCATCATTCCTCAATTCATACTTGTTACAGCGGCATTATCCTTCACTATGACTAGTGTTTTTGAAAGAAATATTTTCAGTGGAAACGTTCTCAAACAACTACGAGTATAACAGAACTCTATAAGACAATTACTCCGTTTGCAATTTGCATTTCAAAGTGCACTCAGACATGCAAGTCAAATTTCATTCGTCGAGCCATGCGTCCATTAAACATTACTGATAGCACAATTAAAGGGATTTAATGGAATTCATTGCAACGTTCGACAACTTCGACAGCTCATAAGAGAATTCCATTGAAATGTTGGTTTTGCCATTTACTTGCAATTTTTATTTCACCTCCGTCCATTTGCCACCTGCGCTCATCAGCGACATATCCGCACGTTCAAGTATACGAGTACGTAGCGAGATAGTAGATACATACCTGAAACGAGCGTTGCGCCTTCGATAAAATGAACACGAAACCTGAACGACGACAACTCAACGTCGCTATCATGATGGGGACATTCCGGGAACGAGAAGGACAACGCGACACAACTAACTGGGTACAGCTCATAGCCAACGAAATATGCTGGTCAACTTGAATTTTGCGATGTGATAGGAATGCACTTAACTGAAAAACAGGCGTGGTTTTTATTGCAATTGCATATAAACAATTGAATTGCAAAACTCCACCCATGTTTGCGGAGTGAAGAGGGTCCGAGCGAGAATTCGACGGTTCGCCATCCTTCACGTGGCCAGGATCGCAATTGTCGAGATCCCGCGCGCTCGACCCGGGAGACAACAAGGAGCTACCGACTATGGATTCGACAACATACAACGATGACAGCCAGCCCCTTTGCGATTTGTGGCTATTGATTTATGCGCCCGCGTGCAATTGTGACGAATGCATTTCGCGAAAATCTAGGGCTCGGAAGGATGGGCTGAAAACGGTAGGGAATAAGGATGGGAGCGGCATGAAAAACGTCTTTTGGATTTCTTGCTGGCCGGGGCAAAATTGCATGCGCGTCTCAAGTCTAGACATCGCACGTCAACGCAACGCTTCGATGCCATTCTGGCACCCATCCTCATCCTCGCGACTTCCATATTGGGTCGAATTAATTGAATGCAATTTTTATGCTATTCGCCTTGGACTCCATATAGAAGAGACATTTTTCGATGGCCGCGCAGAGACAAGAAATAGCAGGGGTGCCACGACGAGTGCCTTCAGGTGCCTATCAATATTTTGCAGCGTATCGGAGATAACAACTAGGGAAGATGGTTATAGTGTGGATTTCATGGTATGACTTGAAAAAGAACCATAAACAATTAATCGAGTCTCAATAGCCTGGCAGAACTGCACTTATTTATGGATGGTGTGTACAGTCAGATATTGCGTTCCATGGTATAGGCTAGACGTTATGTATTGAAACAGTATGAGTTTTGTAGGTATATACTGACACACTTCGTAGGGTAGGAAATAAGGCATCGGCTTACAGACTCGTATTTATATTTGTATTTTTGCATAGCATAGAAATGCTAGGCTAGAGTGATTAGAGAAGTATGAACCACCGAGAATATCTCCATTTGAGTATTCTAAATTGAATAATTTTTTCCGATGAAATATAGGTTTAACTTGGTATGATTAAAAATATCACGTTCCTATATTTTTTAGAAAAATTGCGTTGAAAATTAGAAGGAATTTCTAGAAGTTAAATGTTGATCAACTTGATCGATAAGGAGCAGGAAAAAGGACTTGTGCTATTTTCTTTAATTCGTGCATGCCGAAATACTCAATTGCCCTAACCCCTTGTGGGGCATAGCACGTCAACTGTTCCATGTGGCCCAGTTGACGTTTCGTCGGCATAAACTTGTTACGGAGAATGCAGTTACCAGCATGCACCTCCTGCACATCCATGGCCACGAACATCGTCGTGGACGAGATTCGAACCCGAAACGCCGCTAGTCAAACATGAGACTGCTGCTGCAACACACTGCGCTACCGGTCGTCGAAATACAGATATCCGTACTTGGCGGCTTTTGTATAGTTCCTTCAGCTCGGAACGAGGAGTCGCAACGAAAATCTATTAAGATAAATCTTCACTAATCAATGAGTTTTCAAAGCATCTCGCATTTTAACGTTTTCAAAGTTGACATACTCGTATAGTGTTACAGAAGTCTATTTGAATTCACATTTTATGAATTAGGTTGGAAATTTCTAACTTTAAGTAATTTTGTTTTGGCCTTCGACCGCTTGGGCCACGTGATAAACTTAATTTAGAAATTACTCTGAAGCATTGTGCCAAACTGGATTTCGGACACTGAACTCTATTTTGCCACTGTTACGCTACTGTTGACGTTAAAGCTCCTAAACATCCTCACGAGTACTGCTCATCCCTGGGGAGATGAAGGAAGTGCGTAAAAGAGCGTCGACACCAAGAACGCTAGTCAGGATGACTGGTAAAGTAACAGTGCAGATTATCAACAAGGAAGTGGCAACTAAGAATGGTCGGGAGAAGGCTTTCGGTTCATCGCTATTTCAATTTTTAACGTCACCCTCGAATGCGTCATCAACGTGCGTTATCGGCAATGATACCAGCGCTGGGAAATACTTCTGACAACGCCATTGGAAGCCAGGAAGATATGCTTATTAATTCGAATTCTGCGTTTAAACCTACGAGTATATTATATGATGAGTCGGCTACTTCGAAATTGCTATATGAAAACTAATTTCTGAAAAAATAAAATAGCAAAGGCGCTAATTTAAGTACCCCTTTATTCGGCCAAAACCTTTATCAGAAGGGTAACCCTATTCCCCCTGCTATTAATCTGAAGTAAACCTGGTTCCCACCGATTTTTATAAACAAACTCAAGGTTACGAAACATGATCAGTAATTTATTATCAAGATCCACATCATATTTTAAGCATACCGTTAGGATGTATTCCTTTTCTTCAAACTCGAAAATTTTACCGCCAATGGTGAACTGTACTTTTGGCAACTTGGGAATTACATCGCATTGAACGACATATTGTCCGTCGGGAATTTGTGTTCCCCCAATTGCTTTGTTGCATTCGGAAACTTCGGCTACTGGGCCAAAAAGTAAACTGGTTCCGGTGTCAGCGATAGCTTTACAGGCGCCTTTGCTGATCTGAGAGCCACCCATCTGTGCCCTATCAATACGGAATTCCCAGTAGGCGCGTCATCGGTACAAAAGTGAATTTGCCTGAAAGTAGAATAAAAATTAAAAATTCGAATTCAATTTGCTGGTTTGTACTGCCTTTTTATTACGTGAAAACAACAAATTTGACTATATAGTCCGGTAAGACCATCCTTTACATTAATCGTTGGCCATAGCACACTGAGTATTACCACAGTCCAGAAAATTGGCTTGACAACGAGATCGACAACAAGAAATCGCACCCAATTTTTAAAGGCGGGAAAACATTGAGAATTTAAAATGAGTTGGAGGTCGCATTCTTAGTTCACGAACACTTTCAACCGCAATTTTGTAATGACCAGTTGTTGGCGGACACAGAAGTGTTTATGTTGACGGAGTTAAGGTTTGCCGAACTGACCGTCAAGTTCCGGCGACGCGACCTGGCGAAAATTCCTCAGCTTGAAGGCGGCGGCACAAGCTTGCTGTAGCTCAGTGACGGGAGATGTGGGCAGGGTTTTTGCCATATCGGTGCTTCTATCATTTCTTTTCTAAACGAAAATCTCCTGCCTAAGGACAAACAGCACGCACACGGGTACCAAAGGTCCCACGACCTTAAGAAAACATAAAAAAAAGAAACTATATAAAGGCAATTGCCGACGACTCGGCTCATGTACCTCGACACAGCTCCGAGTCCAGATGGGATGAACCCTGGCCTCTAAACCCACCCTGCTTTTGAGGTCTCATGGCCCTAAAAATGCGAGTCCTCCCTAACTAAGCAAAACCGACGAGATTCTATCTCATACTAAAAAAAAACAGACCTGAAGGCAGAGACCAGGGTTTCCTCTGAAGGAAAACGCCGTACTCTTTTTCAGACAAAAGGGATCATTGCTATATATTACGATTTATATTCGATTTTACACAAGAAAATAAAGTATAGAGGACGGGTCTCCGAAAAATAAATTAAAAGGAAAAAAAATTAAGGAAGAAAGTATGTAAAACAAAATTTAATTGCAATAAAGAAAATTCATAACTCAAAGAAAACTAAACAAATGATTAAACAATCTCTGAATTGAATCTAAAGAAAAAGGAGATACCTACCCGTAACTCGACGTGGCCACCTCGATTCGGGAGCAACTGAAACTTTAAATGAATTAAGATGACAAAAAAAATGAAATCGCAAATTAAAATCCCGAATGACAAAACAAATATGAGACTGTAACTCTATTGAATATCTCGGCACCAAGGCCTTCCCGAAACTGCATCCGCGAGACAGTGGTTGTTGTTGTTGGGTCGTTATTGAACCCTCGCACAAAGGGCACTGCTTTTCACAGTTCCAAATTTGTGACAGAGATCACGATTTTTCAAAAACTGTTTTTCTTTTGGATCACTATTTAATAAAGTCCGCCTGTCAAGACGTTGCTGGTATAGTTCCATGGGAACCAACCAACTGCTCTTTCAAAATGACCGCGCCATCAGGTATCATTCGATTTTTCGATAAGCCTAATGCCAAACGAAAAAAGAAGAAAGCGGTCAAAATTGTATTTGGCGGTGGAAAGTCGACCATTCCTGCGGTGCAGGATTCACTGGATTCCGAAATCCTTTCTCCTCATGGTCGCGAGGTTATCTTCCTTTGCCCTCTGAATGTGTTTCAAGCGGGCTCAAAGCGACTGGCAAGGTAAACCTGCCTGTTAGCTTATGTCCTGGGGAAGAAATTAATTATGGCACCGGATTTTCATCACTTCGATTTAGGCAATTAGGCCATTTTGGCGAGACAGGCACACTGCCCGCCACAAATCCGAACGCAGAAGGTCACGACCACAAGCACCCCATGGCGGACAGTATGTCTGCCGCTTTGCAAATTGAAGAAGTTATAGTCGAAGTACCGACAACCGGACCGCTGTATCAGCCCTGAAGAGAGCGACACCCGCACTGAGGCGCTGTGAACATGTTTTTTTTTTTTTCTGGTAGGGGCATCACACGGCACTTCTACTCGAGGCTACGGACCCACCGACCATCGACCGCTACCGAAGAGCCGTTTTCTTTCGCTGTATCGATATTTTTGTAGACACTTGGGTAAATGTATCACAGAAAAGTAAATATCACAAAAATAAATTCAACATTTGATGAGCCGTTTCTCTGAAAGTTCTAAACGTATAGACGATATATATTTAACTTCAGAAAGTTTTATTTACTTTAAATTAGAAGCTACTTTTTCAATATGAAGATATTTTGCGAGATATTGTAGTAAAACGGAAAAAACGTCGAAAAATGGTCGGAAAAAAACCGAAAATATTCGGCGTCAGTGTGATTTTATCTAGTTAATGAAACCAGAATGATCAATCGAATGGGTGCGTCATATCGGTAGTCACAAGACACAAAAGCCGAAACCTTAGAGAAAATTTACTGTAGAAAATAGTGGAAAAAATTCGGTAATATCCGGCTCCCAATGTGGAATCAGTGCTTTTGTTTTTTATCTTGTAAATTAATCCGAAACTGGCAATCGAATTGGCTTGCCGTGTGAATTCGTCACAAAAGAAAACAACAAGTAAACCTTTTTAGATTGTAGCTTAATTATACCTTATGATTTTTAAAATGAAGTGTTTATTTTTTAGGCAGGAGATTTTGCAACCCTAAATACCTTGTTCAGAGCAACAGTCTGCGTTTAAGGTAGAGTGGGTCCTGCCGATATTGTCGTAATTTTTTATTTAAATTCAAAATATTTCCCCTGGACCCCTCCCCTGTCTAAGAGGAAGGTTTAACACTTAGCTGTCCGGCATGGTCTGAGCGATCAAAGCCTCGGACTCCACCTTAGCAACTGACTAAATTAAGAGTAACTGGGATCTATGTAATGAACCAGATTCTGATTCTGGTCGTGCTGCTTCCACCGAAAGATCGAACGCAGCACCTGATGAGTAGTGAACTGTCGGTGGTACGAAACCAGAGGCCGAGGGTCCCGTTACACTTGGACCCCGATGCGAGCGCGAGGGAATCTAAGCCGTCCGCTAACCGTTCCGTTCTTATCGCCCCAATTTTTTTTATTCCCCATTTTTGCTTCCCCTGTTTGTGTTGTCTATCCCAGGCCTGTTAATTCATTTTAACACATACGGACAGGAACAACTAGCGGCGACAACCCCACCCACGTCTCCCCGAACGGAATTAAAGCAAGCACAGGCTGCTGCTTAGCTCGTTGAGGGACCTATTTCTTCGCCAGATGACACATCCCAACTTTCACGATAATTATGGAAACCTTAGGCTCCGTCCCCGCGGGCATCTTTGGATGCCCGCCAACCCGTCTATTACAACTATTACATGAACTAATTCAAGCAGTTCCCATTTCGTCCTTGAGCAAATTACGCAAATTGAGAAATGGCTAATAAATCTTAAACATTGCGGTTCACATCCTCACGGCCTGATGCTGAACACCCAATTTGCTAAATTGCTTGTCATGCAAAAACCTTTTTGGTGAACTTTGGCATGTGTATCCTGCAACACATCAAGGCTTCTTCCTCACATAAATTAAAAATGCCTTTGACTTGGACAATGTGCAAGTATCTATTGTATATGCACATACTCGTATATAAGGCAACAGAATGTTGTTGGTTATCCCAAATTTATTGTGTTACAAAGTGACATTGGCTTGAAATCGGACAGGCCCCGTTTCCATACCCAAGACATCCTTCTCGTGGGTTTCGCTAAAAACGGTGGTAGTCAAATGAGGGATACCCGTAGCCCTGCTGCTTGACTGGTTGGAGAGTATTTAGCTGTGCGGTCATTTCCATTTGAATTTCGACAATAAATTATTTCTTCGCTCTATATATTAGAAAAGGTTTTTGCTCACCGTGACCATTCAAAATTAAGATGAATGCTTAGACAGCGTCTTGGTTGCGTACACCGCAACATTGTGAAGATAATTGAATGGTCAATGGCTTCATGTGTTTTCTGTTCCATTAAGAAATTAGTTACTGCCAAGTGTTGATGTAGGCTGAAAAATAGATTCAGCCAGGTAACATTTTAAACGGGATCCAGGGCTTAGTACATGGCGCTACCAAAAAAAAACATAACAGGAACGAATTGAGTTGACTGAACCTAAATAAATTATTTTTGGTAAAATTAAAACGTCTTGATTGAGAGACAATTGGTGGGGACAACATTCTTTATGGTGAATTTCTTGAATAGCAATCATTGGTTAATGCTGACTGAACAATACGGTAACTAGTCTTAGAATTACGTGCTCAAAAAGGACAAATAAAAGAAAGTTTTCGTGGAGTTTTTATTTGTTGTATCTTATGTTTTTTGGGGTCACTGAACACGAATCTGAGGATTTCAAACAAAAGATTTCCGGGGAAATATGTTTCTTTTTACAAAGAAAGTGTGAAATTGGAATGATTTATTTCTGTTTTTCTTTTTCAAAATACGAGTAATTCGAAAATTGAGGGTAGTTGCAACAACATTGCAGTATTGAGTCAAAACGAGGAAGAAGAATTAGTCCTCGAAACCGAGCTGGAGGTGTATAACCCATCCATTGAACCCAGATTTGTAGGAAATGAAACGCTTTCACTACTTAAAACTTAAATGCACTCTTTATTTCAAATGTTAAGTTACATGTTGTCTGTATGAGACGCGGACCTCGACAGACTGTTCAATTTAAACCGATAGTGAAATTCGGATGACAGCTGCCTGGCGATGTCAGGACCAATATTGTGAGCAGCAGAAACTAACAACTGGTCGCTCCATTACTCCCCCCCCCCCCCCAAAAAAACGAAACGAAGGGTGCGGTGACTGTTGCGTGAGAAACGCTGGGCGTTGGTTGGCGCGAAGACGTTGGTTGAGCGGCGATAACACTTCCGATGGTGCGTGAGGGTCGGTGGCGCATGAGACTGCTCAGTGGTGTGGCGATGAGGTCCACGGCGGTACACACAACTTGATAGCATTGTTGTGCGGGCTGCCTGTTGAAGCGAGGGCGTGTCTGACGACTTGTCGTGATGATGCAACGGCTGGACACGTCGTGAGCGGGTTGCACGGTTCAGTGGCCCAACACATCGTGAGTGGGCTGCGGTTGTGCAGCGGGTTTTATGATGCCGCAGTTGACAAGGCAACATGTTTGTGCAAACATCGTTGCTGCTGCCATATAACAAGACCGACTCATCGCGTCGTCGGGGATCAAACGGGGATGCCTCTACTCGGGAACAAGCTGGGATGCCTATCGTCGGGGAGCAACCCGGGATGCCATGTATTTTGGGGCACCATGCGTCTTGGGACACCAAGTATTTCAGAACACTATGTATATTGGGACACCACGCGTTTCGCGACACTATATGTTGCTGTGGCGCTGTTGTTGCTAGGGCGCTGTTATTGTTAGGTCGCCGTTGTTGTTGGTGCACCGTCCGAACCGTTTGGTGACCCGGAATACAACATAATCCCGTAGAATCGAGGTCGGTGGTCAGGTCGGTTACTACGTTGCGTGTGATCGTGGTGAAGGCAAGTGTGGCGCAGCAACTTGGGATACCGGGTGCTGCTGCGCCTTGAGCTGACCTGTTTGATGGAGCGGGGGGCAAGCTGGAGCGTCGTGTGAGCCGTGGCGCCAAGTGAGGCGCGGTGGGCTATTGCGCTGGGCGCGCTTTCGTGCCGAGTGCCGAGCGAGCGAGCTGGTCTCTACAGATTTTATGGATATTTGACGCGCTTGGCGCGAAAAAAATCTGCGTGTGGGTACTAATAGAATCGCCACCGTGCTCCGAGCTTATCAGTATAAAGAAGGCGCGGATAGGAGGTGCATGCTAGCAACAGCACATCCGAAATGTAGATATGCTTTCGAAAAGTCAACAAGGCATAGAAATGCAGGAGATGTGGACGCGCCCATGCCTCTGGAGGGGTCAAGGCAATTTACAACAGCAATGGATATTTAATATAGTAACTATTTACTATAATCACACAGGCACAAAATTGATATGCTCAAAGCCGCGATCGGGTGGTGCTTACAGTCACTCAAGGACGTTATTTGTGTAGCTATTTCATTTTGTTCTTTTAATCAATGATATCGTTTATGTCCGTTCTGTCCAAAGCAAAAGTATGATCAGACTTATTCCGAAAATATTGGAATTCTGTCATAATTCAGAGTGGAGCAGTGGTGAGTAAAGAAGACGTAGACGTAGACGAATAGTCTTTGAAATCGAACTGAAGATGGATTCCCATTATACACGAACACCCAATGGAAAAGGAACAAGCCGTGTTCCAAGGTATATTAAAAAATATTTACCATTAATGAATAATGAAAAATCGTCCTGTCACATGCAAATACATACACGTAATCGATATTCAAAAAGGCGTCATCAAGCGATGCTTACGGTCACCCGTTTTTCATAAAGTCCAGTTTTTCCATATTCTGGGTCTATGTCCCATTCATGCGAACTAGCCTTTTACATGGTATTATCGTCCGGTGGACTGCCCTCAACTTTACGGTTTACCGAAGTGTGCTAGAGAAATCCCAAAGAATGGTGAGCATTACCATTACAGGGCTTTCAGAGCTACACCAGAAGCTGCTCTTGATGTCCTGCTCAATTTGCTCCCCTTAGATATTTTTGCCAAGCAGGTCTCCTCGAACGCAGCCTTTCGTCTTCGGGAAACTGGACAGTTCACTGTGGCAGTCACTGGACACTCGTCTGTTCTTAGCAGCCTGGATCTTCCTGCGGTGACGGATTACACTCTCCCCAAGTATCTGTTCGGTAAGAATTTTGTAAGATAAATCCCCTCACGGGACGAGTGGGCGACTAACACTTTCCAGGAATCAAATGCTAAAAGTTTATACATCGATGGCTCTAAGTGGGAGAGTACTCGGACAAGCTGAGTACAAACTTGTCACCACATCTCCCTGACTTTTGTAGCGTTCTTCAGGCGAAGATCACGGCTATTTCGGAGACTTTCATCTGGCTCGGACGAAATGTCATAGCTGCTAGGCATATTACCATTACGGATAGTCAGCCGGCTATTAAATCCGTTGAGTCTGGCATTACAAACTCAAAGATTGTTGCCACATGTTTTAACATTTCCTTTTGTTGAATTCCGGCCGAGAGTGGCTTTGACGGAAACTGCAAAGCGTATGAACTAGCTAGAGGAGGCTCTAATGGGGGGACCGGGATTAGTCGTCGCCATCTCGGGTGGTATTTATCAGCCTGTAAAATGATGGTTAATGCTGATGCGTCGAGTACTGACAACGCGAGGTGGAGTAATATTTGCACTTGTATGGTTACTAGGCAACTTTAGCTTAGAATCGATCCCAAACGCTCTGCGGAGCTGCTGGCGTTGAATAGACGAAACCTACGGACTCTTGTGGGGGTGATTACAGGACACTGTCCGATCGGCGAACATGGTAGGAGATTGGGGCTTTCACACAATGACCTCTGTAGGAGTTGCGGGGATGAGGATGTGAAGGAGTGTACCTTTCATCTGATATGTGGGTGGTATGTCCTGGCTAGAAGAAGAAGGATTACCTTGGGGTCTTCCTATTTTGGTGATCCGGACGACCTTAAGGATGTTAGCATCAGCCGGCTTCAGCGATTTATTAACGGCTAAGGTAAAGGCTGGTTCAATGAATAGGTAGGACTCGGGTTGTGGAGTCGATGGTGGTATAACAAAGGACCCAGTGGTGGTCAATGTGTGTTATGTGTACCACGGCAGCCCTTTTTACCTTACCTTACTAGTTTTTCCGGAGAATTTGTCTCATCACAAAGATTGCGAAAATATTCCCACATTGCCAAAGTTTGGTTCCCGTTTCACTTCGAAACGCCGGTAGTCAAACATGAGACTGATGCCTCAATACACTGCGCTACCGGTCGCCCCATTGAACTATTGAACAAAGAAAAAAAAAACTTTCCATTCAAAAAATGTAGGAAATTTTATTCTCTTTAATTTCATAATAGCCAACTTTTCGTAAAATGCGTAATTTTGGAGTTTTGAGATTTTCACACATTATTTCTTGAAAATGGTAACATATTTCCCGCGATAACTTTTGTTGGAAAAACTCAGATTCAACGACCCCATAAACATAAAGGCACCAATAATCAAAACTCCACCAAAACTTTCTTTTATTTTCTACCTTATTCTTAGACTAAACCGTCAGATAGCAGATCGAATTTCCGTCACGAATCTCCAGCAGTTTTGTGAATTGAGTGAGGTCTTTCTGTATTCCTGGGTACTTGTACATCAATGGCGTAGCGAATGGCTCAGTTCATTCATGCTTTAAGCTGATTTACTCATCCTCCTGGATGTCTTAATGGTGATCGAATAGAAGTCGCTCATTTGTCGGTTGATAAGGCATCTAATGTTTGTTGTACTCAAATGACTTGAAACTTAAAGAAAGCAATACATGTTGGACGTTTATGTCGGTTAGCCCATCTTGCAAAAGATAAATTTCAAACTTTTATTCCCATTTTATTTTTAAATTATTTTCAAAGAAAAAATGTTAAAAATAAAAAGTTTAGAGAGTTCAAGCTAAAGCCATCGACCCCATCCAAGTTAGATGAATCTTGGCATGCGTCTCCTCTTTTCTGGGAACACGCTGCCATCTCACCACTTCCACTGATAAGATAGGGAGACTTTTCCAAAGTCTTATAGAAAGTAGAACTTTGATAAAATACTATAAGAGTCTTATGAGAGTTTTATGAAAATTAAATGCCACACTTTCTGAGATTTATTTTACCTTGTACCAAGACTCCTCTTCTAATGAGAGTTACACATATCTTATAAGGATACAAAGAACTATACTCTTTTTATGAGTTCTAAGCTTTTCTTATTAGTGTCGCTAGAAAGAGAGAATATTATACACACAAACACACGGTCTTTGTTTGGCAAGTACGGATAAATATAAGCTCATGAGAGTTTGTATTTACTTCACTCCGTTTCATTTTCGATGACAAATTAAAAAGTTTTTGTATACAAAATTATATTGGCTAAGTTTTTAACACACAGCGGAATCGCAACATGCTGTGGCAACAGTATCGAAGCAGTATTGCAACACGTTGCTGTGTTTTGAACTGCACTCGCATCTAGTCATCCATCAATTGTCAAATTTCCAGTTCAAAACTGCCTACTGTCGAAAAATCGTATGAATATGACAGCGCGAGTGTCATTTCAGGATTGTCATCATATGTTGGTCCTAGCCAGCGAAGAAATTTTTCTGATGGAGAAAATGACATTTTTCACAGTATGTTGCGTCCATCAAAAACTCAGTGGAGAGAGTTCATAAAACAAATTGGCAACAGTATGCCAACTGTTGTGTGATATGAACTTGGCCATTGACATTGCAAAACGTTGTTCATTAATATAAATTAATATGTTCGCACAAAGCCAATCCTATCGGAGAAAGATGGCAACCGTTGAATAAGTCTACTTATAAAACCAAAACTATCATTGTGACAGGATGACTCTTCTTACAAAAGTAATACTGTCATTGTGAGAGGACGCCTCTTCTTACAAAACTGAAGTTCTCATTGTGATAGGGCGACTCTTTTATAATAACTATAGTTCCGGTATGAGAGTTAATAATTTGGCGTTGGACGGTTGTTCGCGGTATTTATAGTCAATATTTAGTATATTGCATTGTTGATCACTTGGCGACCGGTAGCGCAGTGTGCTGAGGCATCAGTCTCATGTTTGGCTACCGGCGTTTCGGGTTCGAATCCCGTCCACGACGACGTTCGTGGCCATGGATGTGCAGGAGATGCATGCTGGCAACTGCATTTTCTGAAACCAATTTATGCCAACGAAACGTCAACTGGGCTACATGGAACAGTTGACGCGCTATGCCCCACAAGGGGTTTGGGCAATTGAGTGAGTGAGTGGATCTTTAATATTTTTCCAATCGAACCTCTCCGTTGAAATAAATCGACCTGGATGTTTGATAGATCTAACTTTAAAGCGAAAACTTGATCTAGCACTCATAACACTCGTCTTATTAGTATTTTAGTATATTGACTGTCATCACTAAAGTCCGGGTTCGCGTGCAATTGCACGTAACTGCACAAAATTGCAAGTTTTGGGGGTTACTGCACAAAATTGCACGTTTTAGGTGTTACTGCATAAAATTGCACATTCTTCATCTTTAATGCACAAAATTGCATATTCACCTGTTTTTATACCCTAGACTTTTAGTATAGGGTATATTGTTTTTGTCACGACGGAAATATGTAACACCTTAAAGGAGGCTCCGGGGGTATAGCAATGTATATATATAAATGATCAGGGTCACCTCCTGATTCGATTTAGCCATGTCTGTCTGTCTGTCTGTCCGTTCGCACGATAACTTTCGATAGAATCAAGCTAGAGCCTTGAAATTTTGGTCAGATTTTGGAAGTATGATCTAGTTGGTTGGTATCGAAAATGGGCATGATCAGGCCAAGAGAACGCCTACCTCCCCTACATATGTAAAATACATAAATGTATCCATAACTCCCGATTTAATAAACATGAAAAGCTCTAGCTTTGGTAGATTGCTCGTGAGAGTAATCTTATACTTTCTTGGAAAAACAAAATCGATCAGTTGAAAACTAACGGCAATTTTCTTACAAAGAGCCCCGTACTACCCTACTTTTCAGGTTTTTTGTCCATAACTCTTGAACAAATTGACGTAGACATCTGATTTTTGGTATGTAACCCTGAGGTGAGAAGCTGCTTGGGTTTTAGTAAGTTGGGCGTAATCAGATCAAAGGAACGCTTACCTCCCCTACAAAATTTAAAAAATTAAATATTACTTTAATTACGATAACTTTCGATAGAATGACACTAGCGAGTTGAAAATTTGGCAGAACGTTGGTAGTGACATCTTGTTAGTTGGTATTGAAAATGAACAAGATCCGACCTAAGGAACCCCTGCCTCCCCTACAAATGAAACTTCAAATAAGCGATAACTTTTGATAGAATGAAGCCAGCGACTTGAAATTTTGGTCGAATGTTTGAAGTGAGATCTAGTTAGTTGGCATTAAGGATGGGATAGATTCGACCTAAGGAGCCCCTACCTCAACTAGAAATGAAATTTTAAATAAGCGATAACTTACGACAAAATAAAGCTAGCGACTTGAAATTTTGGTCAAATGTTTGTAGTAGGATCCAGTTGGCTAATACTGAAAATATCTAAAATCCGACCAATGAAACCCCTGCTTCCCCGACGAATGAAACTTCAATAAGCAATAACTTACGATAAAATAAAGCAAGCGACTTGAAATTTTGGTCAAATATTTGTAGTAGGATCCAGTTGGCTAATACTGAAAATACGTCAAATCCGACCAATGAAACCCCAGCTTCCCCTACGAATGAAACTTCAAATTAGCGATAACTTTCGATAGAGTAAAGCTAGACACCTGGCATCTTTTTTTTTAATGTTTGTATGGTGATCTAATTCGTTGGTGGCTATGATGGGCAAAATCCGATCCAAGAAACCTCTACCACCCCTACAAGTGAGACTTCAAATAAGCAATAACTTTCGATAGAATGATGCTAGCGACTTGAAAAATTCGACAAATATTTGTACAATGGGTTAGTTAATTGATTTTTAGAATGGCCAAGATACTCTTGAATGTATGCCAACCTCCCCTATAAACTGGTCATATAGGAAACTCACTTTTAATGCATATGGTCGTTGCCAAATGGTACTTTTGGTATCACCACTAGGTCTGTACAAGTCTAGGGTATATACGCTTCGGCCTGGTTTATCATATTTTTGTAACTGCCCCACGTAAATCAGCAACTGATCGACATAACTCGGTGCTCTTCGAATATTCGAGCCAAATTATTTATAGCACACATATTGTAAACTGGTACTCATAGAAACATTCCTGTGGATACCAACGACATTGAAACTCTTTTGACAAAAAAAAACGCCCCAAATTATTTTCTTAAATTGATTACAGGCAACCACTCATTGTGTTGTAGATACATACTAAGGGAGGCCTATATTGATGTGTAAATCACATGGAGTCGCACCCTCATCTAGCAAAATACGCGGGAAAAAGTTTTCCGAATAAGTAAATTATGTATGAGCTTCAATAAATTTCAAATTTCCTAGCATGGAATTTTTTTTCTCAAAACTATAATAGTGAATCCGGGGATTTACGTGTCGGACTATGAGCCCACTCAGCTGTTAAATGAGTACCCATTATGGGGTAAATAACTCGGTTGAGCGTGTTGTTGATCACATACCTCTGCACAAAAACCGTCACGATCTAGAAAATGAGATGATGCTAACTCATCTCGAGGCCGTAGTTCAAATTGGACTGTTGCGCCAGTTATTTATTTATTTTATTTATAATAGTGAAACACAGAACATTCACAAAGAGAAAAGAAAATTCTTTTTTGCTTGGAAATTTGAACTTTCCGATTAGATTTCCCTGCAATTCAAAACTCTGAGTGTCCAAATTTGCGAGCTGCTACTGTACATGATTTCCTTTCAGGCGACGAACCCACCGAAGTAGATTGGGGTGCCATAAACAAAAAGCGCGTGAACTACTACATACTTCGAGTTGGAAATCATGCACAGTACCAGCTCACAAATTTGAACACTTAGAGTTTTGACTTGCTGGCAAATCTTATGGAAAAGTTAAAATTAAAGTTAAGTTAAGTTAAAAAAGCAAAAAGGGGATTTCTTTTTCTCTTTGTGAATGTTCTGTGTTTCACTATTATAGTTTTGAGACAAAAATTCCATGCTAGGAAATTTGAAATAAGTTAAAAGAATATAATATAATCCTTATAGTAAGCTACAAATGTGAATTTGTGTTTAATAAAATATTATTTCTTTTTGTTTTTGGAAATTTTATTGTCTTTACCTTTTAAATTCAATTATTTCAACTTAATATTTGGTGAACATAATGTGGGAATAATTGGTATTAGGAGACACAATGATTCTCCTTCTTCTATGGTCTTTATCGTTAAACTTTAAAGTGAAGGCAATTATTTCCATATTTTGAAGGACATTGGATCAATACCATAATAGACTGACCTAATTTTAAAGATCTGGATTTTATTATGCACCACCTAAAATTTTAATTGCACAATCTTGCACGATTTGGAGTTTTCATTGCACGATTTGGAGTTTTTATTGCACGTTTTTGGATTTTTGGCTGCACGAAAATCCGGTCTTTAGTCATCACAGTATTATTACAAGAAATTTTTGACTTAGTGTCACCATACACTGTCAAACACGAACCTTGTACAAATGAATAGCTCAATACACACACACACACACTTCACATAAACGTGAAGAAAACCGGTCCACTTGTACGATATTCGAGATCGAGTTCGACAGTGTATGGTGACACTTAAACTCTTATAAGGCTCTCATTATAGTAATTATAAGAGTTAATCTCTGGTAGGAGCATTTATATGACAGTCTAACTCTTGAGGAGTTGAACTCTCATAAAAAGTGTGTATAAGAGTGCATGATAATAAGATATTTAAAACTCTACTAGAGTAATCTCTCTCTCCCACGAACGTCTTCGTGGACGGGATTCGAACCCGAAACGCCGGTAGTCAAACATGAACACACTGCGCTACCGGTCGCCCCACTAGAGTAATACTCTCATAATAATGGTGCTATGAGAGCTAATTTAAATCTTCTTACGAGAATTACATTATAACTACTTTGCCTTAACCCCTAGCGGGGCATAGCGCGTCAACTACTCCTGCGCGCCATCGTACTCTGTTCTGGGCAATGGGGCGCAACTCCCCAAAAGATTTGCCCAGTACCTGACACTCCTTTGCCACAGATCGACGCCATGTGATTCGAGGACCCCCTCTTGGTCGGCCTTGGTTGGAAATGGGGTTCCATTTCATGGCATGCAAAGCAATGCAGTTATCACTCTTCCGCAATGTGTGAACTATCCACTGCCATTTTCGCCTGCGTATCAATTCGTCGATTGGCATCTGACCCGTACGCCGACTTAGCTCTTCATTTGATATTGTTTCGGGCCAGAAAATTCTTAGAATTCGACGAAGACATGAGTTGACGAAAACTTGCAGCTTTCTGGTAACTCCTACGGAAACTTTCCATGTACTGCTCCCATACAAAAGCACTGATAGTACCAGGGAGCGAAACAGGCCCAGCTTGGTCTTGATGCTGAGATAACTGCCCTGCCAGATTTTGGACAGCATGCCGTATGCGCGTTTAGCCTGGTTGATACGACGAGCGATGTCCTGCTCCGTACCACCATTTTCGGCAACAATGCTACCCAGGTAGACGAAGTTGTCCACCTTCTCCACAGGCTGCCCATTAATATTGATGGCAATAGGTGTCGGATTTCTTTTTCGCAACGGCGGGCTAAGAACCTTGGTCTTGTTGGTATTAATCTTTAGCCCAACCTTGCTTGCCTCCCTCTCGAGATCTAACGCCATTGCGGACAGATCCATGATTTTGTGGGAGAGTAGGCATATGTCGTCAGCGTAGTCAAGATGTTGTAGATAAGATGCCAAAGTCCATTGAATTCCTCTGTCGAGTCCGGATAGGGCTGCATGCAACACATCGCCGATCACAATGAGGAATAGGATCGGTGAGAGGATGCACCCCCGCCGAACTCCACTGCGAATCTCAAAGTCCCCCGACACCTTACCTTTATGCAGAACGCGACATTTCGCGCCGTCATAGGTTGCCTTAATAATAGCCACAAGCTTCTCAGGGATGCCTCTCCTGCGCAAGGCCGCCCAGATAGAATCCCGGTTCACACTATCGAAAGCCTTTTCGAAATCGATGAAAAGCAAGTGAAGCGGAGAATCGTATTCAGCGCATTGCTCGATGATGATTCGCAAGGTGTTAATGTGATCGACACAGGAGAATCCGGATCGAAAGCCAGCCTGCTCTTCATCAATTGTGCTTTCTAAGTGGGCCTTTAGTCTTTCCAGGACGATTTTAGCTATTATCTTGGCAACGGCAGGAAGCACACGAATGCCTCTCCAATTATTACAGTCTGTGAGGCTACCCTTCTTTGGAAGTTTGATGATCAAACCTTCCTTCCACTCAGTGGGAAAGGTCTCTGTATTCCACGCTTTATCAACAAGTGGATGCAGCAAATCGGCAGTTACGCTTGGCGCTGCTTGATAAAGTTCGGCAGGGATGCCGTCAAGTCCGGCGGCCTTTCCTCATTTTAGTGCAATAATTGCAGTGACTATTTCCTCTTTAGTCGGGGCAGTGGACCGTATACGCACATTTTGATGGTTAGCTAAATTATCTATATGAGGGGGAACTTCACCGGAGGTTACACGGTTCAAGACCGCGGCGAAGTGTTCTTTCCACCGCCTCATTTGATCTTCTTCCAAGATAAGTAGCTTTCCATCACTATCTTTCACCGGATGTTGGGAGGAGTTACGACCACCTGTAAACTCCTTGATGACACCGTATACGGCGTTTAAGTTGTTACTTCTAGCGGCTTCTTCTGCTGACGCTAAAAGAGAATTGGCATAAACTCTTTTATCGCGTCGCACACTACGCTGAACTTCTCGAGCTTTCTGACGGTAAAGGAGTTCGATGCTGCTTCGATTGTCGTCTGATGCTGCAGCCAAACGAACTTTCAGCTCCTTTCTTTCAACAATCCGCTGCCATGAAGCGTCGGACATCCAGGGCTTATTCCGGCAATCCGGGTTTGGGCCAAGGATGGTATTTGCGCTATCAATGTACGCATTTTTTATGGCATCCCAGTTTTCGTTTATGTCACTATCTGGGTGACTAGTTATCTCAGCCGCTTTTTGCGCAAGATGGTCATTATATTGTTGTAAGACAGCTGGATTTTTTAGTCGAGCGGTGTTGAATTTGCGGGGCCTGGATCTTTCGTCGCTGGGGCGGCGCACGGCTGCAATACGCAATTGAACATTAGCGATCATAAGATAATGGTCTCTTCCCATCCCAATATCGGCACCCTTCTTGTTTCGCACGTCCAGGAGGCAACTCTTGAATCTTTTACTAATGGCAAAATGGTCGATCTGATTTTGTGTTCTGCGCCGATCAACAGAGGACCAACTGATTTTGTGGTGGTCCTTATGCTCAAACATAGTACCACCGATAAAGAGACTGTGAAAGTTGCAGAACTCTACAAATCTTTCACCGTTGTCATTACGATCACCAAGACCGTGTCTCCCCATCACATGTCTGAGCCCATAATTATCAGCGCCAACTTTCGCATTCAAATCACCCATAACCATTATAATGTCACATTTAGGTGTTCTGCTCTGAACGGCGTTTAGTTCTTCGTAGAAGGAGTCTTTTGCCAAGACATTGTCGGGTTCAGTAGGGGCATAACATTGTATTATTGAGATGTTCCTCATTTTGGTCCGGAACCTGGCGGTCAAGACCCTGTCAGAGACCGGTGCCCAGGATAAGAGACAGTTTCGCGCGGCTCTGATTAAAAGGAGCCCCACACCTGACTCACGGCGACTACCGGTAGCTTTACCGGAGTACAACATTACAGTGCTGCCCGTTGGAGAGATGAATTCTCCACTGTTCCACCATCTTATCTCACTAACTCCTAAGATATTTAATTTGTACCTCAGAAATTCACTCTCTAATTGAAGAAATCGTGCGTTCTGGGGACCTTCTGATCCATTGTCCAGGAGAGTACGCACATTCCAGAATCCAATCTTTGTCATTGTACGATAGCTAAAAGTCGTAACCGTTGAGTCAGTCCTTATCCGAGGCATAGTTGACGTTTCGTTAGCATATAAAGATTTCGGATAGTGCAAGTTGCTGGCATACACATCCTGTCCTTTGATTGTCGGTTTTAACGACAGGCCCTCAAAGGGAAAGGCCGTGGTATTTTTTTTTTCACACCCCACACCACAGGGGTACCTCAACCAAATCATCGCACCGCCATCACTGGCGGCTTGACGTTGGTTGGCAATGGTCAGTGGCCACTGCCGTTCCAGGGGGCGCCCACGCGGAGGACTATGGAAGAGGAGGTTTTGCCCCCCCAAACTAACTGGGGAGCCAGTCCAGAACATATGAAAATTTCTGGTGATTTTTGTTTCTCTCATCTATCTAGCAAGTTTTATTGCAAACGTAGTAGTGTGCAGATTGTTTTGATTAATTGGTTAACCACCGAACCAATGCCTTTTGTAATATTTATTTAAAGTTCAGGTGCTTATGGGACACTATGAAAGAACATTTCACATTATTGTAAAGTGTATAAAGGCCCTTATGAAAATTCATCAGATTTTTCCAAGCATTCGATGAGCACAAAATTACCGGCACCTTTACCCATGTCACGCTGAATTACATGCTCGAGCATTCATTCAGATATTTGTACATCATCATCTTTTGATTGTGCTCCTTTAATGTTTGTTTTCATGCACCAAATTACCTCTTCCGTGCCATTATTGCTATCCGTTGCACGTACCTACTTCACATAGAGTATCTTCACAACTTGATATCTACGTTTGAAGGCATTAAAAGCTGCCAATCTTTTTCGGTTTAAGGTGAAATGTATTGAACCTCACATGAAAGTCGACATACGAGTGTAACGCAGCTAAGGTGTTTCCAATGTACGCGTTGTAATCGATAATTAGCGCATTAATTCAAGCAATGATCGATTTCAATTTGCTCAGATCGATCGAAAATGATGAGCTCTGGTGGAATCGATTAGATAGTGATCGGTGATGTTTGCATTATCTAAATAGGCGCATTGAAATTAATGGAAGCCGTACAGTACAGGAAGTGTTTTAAAGGAAATTAGATTAATTATTTTTTTTCCTGTTTGTTAACAAATTAAGCTGTGGTATACGAGCAACATTTTTCTAATATCTAATAGAGGAACTATCGATTTTCGGATCAGTAACACTATTTTTTTTATCTAATTAGTGAAATTCCCATGAATACTGATTTAATTTAGAGAATGATTAGAAGAGCATGAAGGAGGCATAAATGTTTCTTTTATTTACCCAACATGCCTACCTGAAAGATTATTTAGTTGATACAGTTTTAGGTGGCAGTTACACTATAAAATTCTTTGTAAAACCTTTTTTATAAAAGTTTGATTAAAACTTCAACTTCTTTTGTAAAATATATTTTACAATAAAAAGTTTTTACCCAGTTTTGTTTTTTCAACAGATTTTTTGTTCCCAGTTTTATATGGTTTTTTAGTACCGGTTTTCTCATACCATGAGTCAGTTTTCAGTGGTTAAAGCACCGGGTAGTGAAAAACACTGGATTTGGATTGTAATTTATAGCGAGATGAGTCAATTTGAAGTTGAATGGAGAAGATGTTTACTAGAAGAAGTTGGAGTGAAATCAATAACTAATATTATCGGGTGAGAGTCTCACCGTGAGATTTGAGAAGAAAAAGATATCCAGTGGGGGTCATCAACAAGCATAGTCCGTTCATGCTTATATTTTTGCTTCCCTGTGTTTCACTTATCTACTGGTTTTCTCTCGACTGTCAATTCATCATCATCCTGGCGCGACAGCCCGATGTCGGGCTTTAGCCGCCTGGATCATTATCTACCAATTATCTCAGTCACGTGACCGCGTCCTCCAGTCTTGGAAGCCCAGTAGCTGCGCGGCGTCCGCATATACTGAGCTCTCCCAATGAGCTTTCGGTCATCTTTGCAGTCTCGCTCCGTCGACTCGTTCTGCGTTCATTACTCTCTTTGGCAAGCGATCATCGTTCATTCGTTGTATAGGGTGACCAGATACTAATGAAAGTTTTTCAAATTCTTATGTTTCAGCATCTGCCATAGTTACCAATGACATTCAGCTATTAAAATATTCAGGTTTGCCATTTCGTCATGCATCGTTTCACGCTTCCCAGACGTTTGAAAATTATTAAAAAATATAATCAAAATTTCGGCTCAGTCGTAAATACGCAACGTGAATTTCGTCGTGAGTCCGGTCGTCATAATGCCTTCAGTGAGCAGGTAATTCGTTGCAGTGGAGAAATTTGAGCGTGAGTAGACTATTTTGGACCTTAAGCCACCAACCAGACAGAGATTGGTGCGAAGTGAAGAAAACATAGCCGCCGTAGCGGCCAGTGTCGATGAAGATCCAGAAATGCCGATTCGGTGCCAATCAGCTGGATTGGGCATCGCCAGGGAGTCAACCCGGTTTATTTTACGGTTGGATTTGGGCCTATATAAGATCATGCTAACGTAAGAATTGAAGCCGGACGACCATATACAAAGCCGTGAGTTCGCTAGTTGGGCGCTGCAGATGTTGGCCGAAGATCTGGTTTCTGGGTAAAAAATCATCTTCTCGGACGAGGCCCATTTTTGGCGTAACAATCCGTAAGTGGTCCACCAAGTATCATTGCATCCACAAAGATTAACAGTCCGGTGCGGTTTACGGCACGGCGGCATCATTGGACTTTATTTCTTTCGAAAGGCGAAAGGAGACGCCGTTACCGTCAATGGTTTTCGATGTTAACCAATTTTCGGTGGCCAGAGCTCGACAAGATCGATTTATCCGAGCTGTGGTTTCAACAAGACGGCGCTACATGCCACACAAGCGACGCAACGATCGAAGTTGTGTAGGAGAAATTTGACGACTGGGTCATCTCACGGCGAGCGTTCATCAACTGGCGATCTGCGACTTCACACCCCTCGATTATATTCTGTATGGCTACGTCAAGTCCCTAGTCTACGCTAACAAGCCAACCACTTTGGTCGAGCTCGAGGCCTACATTCGAGACGCTATTGCCGAAATAACACCGCAGTTATTGGACCGAGTCATAAAAAATTGGACCGACCGCTTGAAGCACTGCCAGCGAAGCCGAGGCGGCCATTTGAATGACGCGTACGTAATGGCATGAATGTAGCTTCAAAATAAAGCCAGAATTGATTTGATATCTCACACTGTTGTTGTTTTATTCAAATTTCTTTCCCCATCGTTCTTATCTTGTCACCCTAAACATGCCCTGCCCATTGAAGTCACTGTAGTTTGACGATTTTCGAAACTTCCAGCTCATTGTACAGTTCATACAACTAATGGCTGCACCGGATGCGCCATCCATCTCGATCGCAAACAGCTTCAAAAATTTGCCGCAGAACCTTACGTTGAAATGTGTCTAGCATGTTTCTCTAGGCTTGAGTTAGGGTCCACGCTTTGCAGTCGTAGCATAGTACTGGTCGTATAATGGTTTTGTACACGCGGAGCTTCGTGTTTCTGTGCACATGCTTCGATTTCATTATGGGGAGAACCGAGAAAAAATTCTCATTAGCTGACTGTGTCGGCCACTTTCGTCAGTTTCGTTGGCGTCGCCTGACAAGTTGCAACCCAGCTAAATGAAGTTGTTCACGAACTCGATGTTGAGGTCCCCCACATTGATGCTCGATTATGCAGGTGTCCTTGTCGTCGATTGCATCATTATTTTAGTTTTACCCTCGTTGATACGTAGTCCAACTTCTTTTGCAGCGGTATCGAGCGTATGCAGAAGTTCTTATGCGTCGGCCAATCTTCGGGACATGATGTTAATGTCGTCGGCGTACGCCGCTATTTGTGTCGACTAGACGGGTAGCGTCTTGCGGTTGTCCATATTCATAGCCCGAATAGCATTTTCCAGTGCTAGGTTGAAGAGCGTCGGTTCCAGTCCATCGCCCTGTTTCAGACTAGTGCGTGTTTCAAATAGATCAGTAAGTCTATTATGGATCCTGACCTGTGAGACGGAGTTTGTCATCGCCGTCTTTGTCAGTCGCACTAATTTGGCCGGTATACCAAATTGCAGCTCCTCTACTGTCGGGGATTGTATGGGTGGGCCTAGATTCATCATATCGTCGACAGCTTCTTGAGTAGAGATGGTAGGTTCAAAAGCTCTTCAAAATAAGAGGCATATCGTTTGTTGATGCCATCCGTGTCGCTGATGATGTCTCCATCCATGTCCTTACAGAGGCGAGTTCTGGGTTGGTAGCCGTTCTTAAATGTATTTATAGTTTGTACGCTTGTCTGTTGTTCTCCGCTAGCTAGGTTAGGTTAAGTTAAAAGGGTTGCTTAAGCACACTTAGACCACCACTGGGTCCGTTGTGATACCCCTGGACTCAGCAACTGAGACCAACTCACTCGTTAAACCAGCCTGAGCTCACAATGAAGCGATGTAGCCGACCAACATTTACATACCTTTTTCATGTCATTCAGATCGGTGAAGTAGTAGGAAACAAAAAGGTCTTTCCTAAAACTCGCCAGGGCCGGACAGGTACACAGAAAATGAGACTAGCTAAGTTTCCGGTTATATTCAGCAACTGCTCGTCATAGTATTTACGTTTCTTATATCTAATAATTCTATACGATATTCGCAGTAGCTGGTCATATTTTTCTCTTCTGGCTCTGGTTCCTCGTTGAATCTATTGTCTGTAGGCTTCGCTTATCGCGTCAAGTGAATTTTTGGATTGTTCGTCGAACCAGTCATTTCGCGTTCGTCGGGCTTTATTTCCCACGACCTTCTCTGCGACATCCCTGATGGTACCCTTGAGTTCTTCCCAGAACCCATGGACGCCTGTGTTGCTGATGTTGTGTAGCATAGGTGATAGTCTTTTCTCAAGGGCGGTAGTATACGCCACCGCCGTAGCATCACTCAGAAGCTTATCAACCGCAAAGATTAATGCACTGAGGAAATTCTACATCTGTAGATCGTCTTCATCAAGTGATGATCTGAGTGGCAGTTTGCTCCTCGATAAGAGCGGACTTCTATCACACTAGACGCCCATCTCTTGCAAATGAGGCCGTGATCAATTTGGTTGACGTTATGTTTGTCTGAAGATTTACAGGTCCAAACTCCAAACTCTTTGTGGCCCGATGGTTTGCTATTTGTAAAAATGGTGTGCGATTTCTTGTCATTGATCTCGCTGCCAAGCCAATTAGTTTTCTGGACTGCAGTAATGCTCAGTTTGTGCTTGTTGTTGAAGGAGGGCCTTCTCGGCCTCCGGTTTGTACAGGGAGCGTACATTCGAGGATCCGAAAGAACAATCCGTTAATCGTTTGCGTGGTCGTCGTTGTTGATCCGTTCAATCCCATACTTTTGTTCCGGGTTTCTTGACGTGAAATGCTTTTTACAAGGACGAGTTGTCAGCACATCGCTTAACCCCCTTCATGGGGCCACCGGTAGCGCAATGTGTTGAGGCATCAGTCTCATGTTTGACTACCGGCGTTTCGGGTTCGAATTCCGTCCACGACGACGTTTGTAGCCATGGATGTGCAGGAAGTGCATGCTGGGCTGTCAACTGCATTCTCCGAAATCAATTTATGCCAACGAAACACCAACTGGGCATGTAAAAGTTGACGCGCTATGCCCCACAAGAGTTTAGGGCAATTGAGTATTCAGGGGATGGCCACGGACATATGTAGCTGCTTTAGATGGCTTAATAAACGTTTTGGAGTTGACAAAACAATGTTGGAGGGTCTGCTACACAAATCATTCCATCCTACTAAACCTGAGACGCTTAGGTGTTGGTCAGTGATTCAGGCTACAGCTATCTGCTTTTTTCCAAACCGTCTTATTGCTAAGACTTGGCCGTCAGCGGTTTGACACACTACCGTTACCAGAGGGCGCCCACGAGAAGGACTATGGAAAGGGTCTCTTGGGTATATGCATACTAAAAAATAAAAGTTCTAGTGTGCATACGTTCTGACATTCGCTAATATCTCAGCATATAAAGTTGATCCCTGGACGAAGCCTTTCCAACTCCTCCTATATAGGTTTACTTTGTATATAGAACTAATTTTTTATATAGAGCTAATGTTCCTCCCCGTCCTCTGACGATGGAACGTGGGATAATGCAAATTCAACCAGTAAATTGCTTGAAAGGACTTATGTCGCATATTTTTCGATTCTCACCAGAATTCCAAAGTTTAAAATGAAAAAATGAAGAATGTAATTAAGTCGACCTACTGTACAAACGTTTGATGTTCAGTAGCCGCCAGAAGTCCGTCAGTGTAGAGTCTCATGCTCTAATCGATCACCCATCGGTCTACACTCGATCACAGTGAACTAAAAAAGACAATTACACTCGTTCAGTAGAAAAACCTCATAGAGGAATCTCGACAATCCTTCCCATCGCACATCATCTTTAATATCCAATAAATCTCTATGACATTGACTTCCGACTTGCGAAGATCTTTCTTGGATGGGTGCTTCTTCTATGCGAACACCCATTGTCACCCAAGTTGAGAAAATCTTTACAATAAGCTAATAATAGTACACATGGCAATTGCACACTCATATCTCGTACGACCTTAGGTATATCTTATACTGTAGATACATCGGAAGCAACTCGGGAGTGGAACGGAAGGTCTTCTTCATTGCAATCTATAGTATTGGAAAAACAATGCAAATTTGCATCGGCAAATTAGAGATCATAACTTCCGTGCAACATCTTAATATTATGATGACGATGGTCATCATAAGGCTGTCATTGAAAGTCTTCAAAGAAGAATGTTTGCAGATAATCTTGGGTTTGGTTAATCGCAAAGCTTAGTGTATGGTCGATTACAGTTGATGCTGCAAAATATGGGGAAATGCTAAAAATGATAGTTGGGTTGTTTTCCCGAGGAAAACTTTCGTTTTACTTGTTAATGTGACTAGGTGGTGTATACTGAGGAAGGGTATTATTGGTGATATTCAAAAAGCTAATTTAACAATTAGAGAAAGAAAGAAAAATCTTGATTTTTACTTTTTTTAATTTATTCGCAGACGATGAAAATTTCTACAATGAAAGGATATTGAGTTCAAAGAAACCATAAAAGTAGGATTATATTAAAAGAATAGTGCCATGAAGGATACGCAAGACTCAAATGGAAATGGAATCTAGATCCTTAACTTCCCTCCATTTCATTATCATTTAATTTCCACAACCAATCTATCCTCACATCGAATATCTTTTCCTTATACGAACTGTTGCAACTCTTAACGCTATCGTACATGAACGTCGAGCGCAAATCCCTACTATATGAATGTATCGTCCAAAACTCATTAATCATTCGCCTGCAAGCCGCCTTTATGAAAAACTAAGAGCTGATGTGCGGTGGTAATCGGCTAATACAAGAGTTTTCTGGTCGAACGCAATCACAGGTAGTTTCTCTGTATGATGGGCATTTAGTGACCACATCCATAGCTTGAGTGTTTTTTGCTAATGATCCGAGTAGCAGATATTTTTTTTCCAAACAATTTGACTTCTGACGAAAAAAAGGAAAGAAAGAATCTATCAAAAAAGTTTGGAAAATTCCAGTAGCTGAGGTGGATTAACGGTGATACATGTTCTCCGTCATCAGCTCAATTTCTTCTAGACAGTGCTTCATAATCATAAGCGCGCATGCGAAACCTTTTATTCTAATGTTCGCCTAAATCGTTTGGTTGTATTGCGTATGATCATTGCTGATTATAATAGTGGCCAATGATATGTCATTGAAAGAATATGATCAAGATCGTCTATCAAATGACGGTTCAGATTTCCGTCACAATTTAGCCTGATTTGTTAATTTTTGACAGCTTTTTGATGAAGGCTTGATCAGTGACCAACGTCAAGGCATTAAAATCACCGGCGGTTGAATGCCACTGCTTTGCGCTGTTAATTAATCGAATTGGTAGTATACAAGCAAAAACTTCTATCGTTTGGTTACTTTAATAAAATATTTGACGTTTTTACCCATCTTCCAAGATTACATTTGGACAATGTATCCATGACTGGATACGGGCCGCGATCATCTTTACCATCTTCAACGTCAATCTTCCACCAGCAACATTTGTTGGTCGAAGAAGATATGAAATTCCGGAGGCAGCCCGGATAAGCATTCTTGGGCAATGTTTTTGCGCGTGACTTGACTACTTCACGTCCCTAATGATGCTTCCATGTTGGCTTCTGCTTTTCTAATGATCAGCGGGAAACTGAATTTGTATCTCCAGCCGATCGCAAGTCAGTTTGGGCCACGATTAATTAGCAATCGAGTGGGACAGATATTAATGGGATCTGATTTGTTGGTATGCAATTGGAACGAGGTAGAAATGTGGTGGCACGGTGCCATATTATGAAGTAACGTACTTTCAAATGCTTGAAGCCGCAGTTATCATAACTACTGTCTATTGACTCTTAGGTTATTTGTTTATAGTTTTTATTAGGTTGGTTAATGACATTTTTTGTGAAGCTACTGGTAGTCAACTGGAAAGAACGGATTGTATCTCTCTCTCTCAATTTCCCTAACCCCTTGTGGGGCATAGCGCGTCAACTGTTCCATGAGGCCCAGTTGACGTTTCTCGGCATACACTGGTTTCGGAGAATGCAGTTGCGAGCATGCACCTCCACCTGAAAGAATGGATTGCATGCTTTATCATAAACATAACGTCCAATATCCTTCATTTAATCCGACATTTATAGTCATAACGAAGGAAGTTTGGATTTTGGCTTCGTCGCTAATGTCCCTTGCACACTATAGCAGATTTGGGTAAAATTCGTGATTTTAGCAAATCTACCCCAAATCTCCAAGATTTACCATACATTCATTAATCTAGATTTCTTGCTGAAATCTTGTTGATATGTTTTTTTGTAGCCTGAATATATGCTTTCTACAATCTACGCGGTATATTCTAGTGGAAAAAAATGATACAAAGTATCTACACTGAATGCAGATACATCGAAACATGGATATGTCTTATGCCTACCGAAAGCGTGGGATGTGTTTTGTCGAATGATTTCGTCCAGTGAAACTATACTGGGATCTTTATAAAACTTACGTCGATATCTTCAACACAACAGGTTACACGCAGTCGGTAGCCAAAGACATATCCATGTTTCGATGTATCTGCATGCAGTGTAGATACTTTGTATCATTTCCCACCAAAAGCCAATAACCTGTCTTCCAAGAACCGATTCCCGATAAACCCGCCCCAAATCAAACTTAACACCCCCTTTAAGAGACAGAGAGACATACCCCATTGAAAGCTAGCGTTCCCATATGAACCGGATACACCCGTTCTAATGAGATTGAACACCCAACCACATGAGACAGATAGACACGCCCTATTGAAAGCCAACATTTATGCTGCTAATACATCGTACCGTATGTGGAGATTTTTTTCTATGTTTATAGCACGTAGTATAAATCCGCAATTTTGTTCTATATGTTTATTGCACGTGTGGTGGGGGCCCACATTGTGAATCAGTCAGACCTCAAATCGCCGCCATTGCAAAGGCACAACCACAGTCGCTGAAATACCCGATTTGGCTCGAATTAACTTCATCCGCTCTCGCTCATCTTCGGGAGGCGGGAACTATATACACTCTCTCAAATTGCGTCTGCGCATGTCCAAGTGTTAGTCGAACTGACTATTTGCTACTTTTTCTGGGATCCTAGTGATTCAGATAGTACAATGGGTGCTATTTTAAATCGGCCACTACATTCATTCTTGCCGTCCACAACGTCAATCAACATCTCAACATGTACACACAAGATCCCCGCAAGCGCGCCGCCCGCGCGGATCCACCAGCAACAGCCATGCACAATGACCACTTCACTCAAACGACATGCACAACCAGAATAGAAAAATTTTCAATGGGCTTGTTTCCTCTTTTGACCCCCGAGTAGAAAAACAGACATTTTGTGTGACGGGCAGATTTTTAGGATGACCCCCAGCTATAAGACATATCCATGTCAAAATGTACATGTATAGCACAACGCACATTGCCGATGAGTGATAACTGCATTGCTTTACATGCCATAAAATGGAACCCCATATGCAACCAAGGCCGACCAAGAGAGGGCCTATAATCTCATGGCGTCGATCTGTGGCAAAGGAGTGTAATCGCTGTAATGCAATGGGTAAATATTTTTGGGGAGTTGCGCCCCATTGCCCAGAACAGAGTACGATGGCGCGCAGGAGTGGTTGACGCGCTATTCCCCACTAGGGGCTAGGTTAAGGCAAAGTAGTATGCAGCATATCGTGGTGGGGGAATAAGAAAAGATAGTGTGCAAAGACTTCGGGATTTGCAAATCTATCAAGATTTAGGTGCCTGGTGCGCATACACTAATTAGTCTGCTTTCGAATGATCAGCTCGTCAGCCGGTACGTCGTTACATTAGCCGTCCTATGCTTTTGGCATAGGACCGAGATCACAAGAAGTACAGAGTTTAATCAGAGTTTTCACATGATCAGCCCGCCAGTCGCGTACCAGCTGATGGGCTGACCGACATACATATGGCTTCCACATGTGCCCAAATGGACATTTTCAGATGATCAGCCCGTTAGCCCGGCTGACTAACTCAACCCTTTCATATGCTATGCAGATGACCGACGTACCAATGCTAAAAGCAAGAATTTTAGCAGTTCATGTGGAACCTCGTCAGCGCCCGGCGCTTTATTTCGTTTTAGTGACCGCAACCCGAGATCAACTTCCTCTACTGTCGGGGGTTGTATGGGTGGGCCTAGAGCAACAATATCGTCGAGAGCTTCTTGTGTGGGGATGTTAGATGGTAGGTTCAGAAGCGTTTTAAAATAAGAGGCCCATCGATTGTTAATGCCATCGGTGTCGCTGATGATGTTTCCATCCTTGTCCTTATAGGGGCTAGTCCTGGGTTGATAGCCGTTCTTAATTGTTTTTACTAGTTTAGACGTTTTATCTGGTGTTTCTATTAGCTAAGTTTTCGTTAATATTGAACAATTCCTCGTCAAAGTTTTAACATTTCTTACGTCTAATTATTGTATTATATTCGATATTCCCCGTAGCGCGTCATATATTTTTTTGGCTCTCTCGCCCTTAGTTGTTGATTTCTGTTGCTATTCGCCACTGCTATGTTCTGTTTCTTCAAGATCTTTTTGATAGTTCCCGTCATGGTTGAATGAGTAGCGCTCGCTCTTAAAGGCTGCTGCTTCTTTTCGTGCTGGAACAGTGTGCTGAGTTGCTCTTTCTGCATGCGCTGCATTTTCCATCGCAATATTCCGCTTATCTCATTTCTGCTGAATCCGATAATTTCCGCTGTGTCCTTAATGTAGTTTAGTTCGTCGTTGAATCGCTCTTCGGTTAGTGGTTTTGTTACTAGCCTATGGATCCTGCTTTGGTAAGCTGCCAATTTTTGTGCGTATGCATGGTGTGACGATCGTGGTATGGTTCGTTGTGTATGTGTGCTCTTCTGGTGTATGTCGAATTCCAGTTTTTGCCGTTTCTTATTATTTTGAGATCCAGGAATGCAATCTTACGGTCTTCCTCTTTTTTCATCGTGAATTGAATATTCTTAAGGATTTTGTTGAGTCCCTCCAGAATTTGATCGACTTCGTTTTTCGGTATTACCGCTAGCACATCGTCCACAAACCGTGCCCAGAACTTTGGCATTATGCCTCTTCGATGAATTTCCTCTACGAAACTTCCCATAAAAATTTCACTGATCAATGGTGACATAGGATTACCCATCGCTGTTCCAGCGGCTGATTTGTAGTAATCCTTTCTTAATGTGAAATGGTAATCATTCATGCAGAGAGCTGCCAGTTTTGCGTATGTCCTTGCTTTTTTCCTTTCCTTGGGTTTTCCACCGGCGTTCATCAGCCAATCTTCAGGTTTCCATTTCCAAATGGCTTTCTTTATAGGGATGTTAGGATAAAGTGCCTTTACATCGAATGATACTAAACAATCGTCCTCTTCGATATCTCGAATTTTACTCAATTTTTGGATCAGTTCTTCGGTGTTTTTTATAGCATATCGGCTGTAGTGATTCCACATTTCGCTGATTTCTTTGGTTAGCCATTTCGCAATTCTGTAAGTCGGTGAGATTTTGTTAGCGATGATTTCTCGTACTTCATTCCCCGCTTTGTGTGTTTTTGGCTGGACTCGAATTTTCGATAAGGACGGATTTGGCATACGCAGTTCGGAGATGTTGCCGATGACACTCTTACTTTCTTTTAGGGCCTTTTTCACTCTTTTAATTGAGCCTGGTAGCGGGTTCGATCACAATTTGAAGAAATTACCATTATTCAGTTTTTCCTCAACGAGTCCCTTATACGTCGTTTTGATCGTTATGACCACTTACCATTACCTTTGTCATTACGTTAAATACGTTCTTTTCATTCAATCTCTTGAATATTTTTGCATCGTGGTGGGCTTCTTTACTGTCTGCTCCGCTGATCTTCTTCCATTCATCTAGCCATTCTTTCCTTATCATATTCATGACCTCCGGTTCCAGCTTACGAATTGCCTCTCTACCTCGATGGCAATGTCTTCGACTGGCAGTTTGAGTTTGATGACGAAGTTAAACCCATTATTGAGGAGTTTTAACTTTTCTTTTGTAAACTTCTCTGATGACTTATTAACGACGAAGCTGTCTGGCTGTCGGATATCTGGTGTGCTCGCTTTACTTTTACTGTTATGTGGCATTACTTTCCGCATGTTGGAGATTTTATTTGTTAGTATTTGTCATTTTCGATTCTTCTCGTATTCGTACGCTCTTTGGATTTTGTAAATTTTTGGCTCTATTAGAAGTCCTTGCATTGCTAAGTCCTTTGTTAGCTTCAATTGCCTGTTAGTCGCGACGAGGTTAGCTTAATCTAGTTTTTTATACTTGCTCTGAATACTATTTTTTATTAGTAACATCTAGGATTCGCTACGCTCACGATTGTGACAATTTTGACTGCTAGTGCATTAACAGTATGTTAACGGAATGTTAACAGTGCATTTACATTTGGATTAGATTAATCGGTACTTACAGTTGATGAACGGCGTACAAATTATAATCGCTAATGATATACTCACGGTTTGAGAACGACAAATTTCCCTGACCACAAAATAACTCAAAAAAAAAAAAACCGATTGTCAACGTATATTCGAAGTTTGACTATTGACTTAGTAAGCTTTGTGTCTGTTTCTTGCCGTGTGATTAAGTATTTTCTTTTTCACAACACAGTTACTAAGAATTCGCAACTCGGACCTATAGCCTATAGCCTGCGCAGCGCAGTGACATAATGAATCGTTGTACAAATTTTCATGTCATTCTGTGCAGCGGTTTAGGCGGTATAAGCGATCATACATACACACATTCACTTTTATAGATATCATCATCATCATCGTGGCGCGACAGCCCGACGTCGGGCCTTGGCCGCCTGGATCATTGTCCTCCAATTATCTCGGTCACGTGACCGCGTCCTCCAATTTTGGGAGCCCAGCAGCTGCGCGGCGTCCACACCTACTGAGCTCTCCCTACGAGATCTCGGTCGTCCTCGCAGTCTCGCTCCGTCGACTCGTTCTGCATTCTTTACTCTCTTAGGCATGCGATCATCGTCCATTCTTTGTACATGCCCTGCCCATTGAAGTCGTTGTAGTTTGACGATTTTCGAGACTTGCAGCTCATCGTACATTTCATACAACTCATGGTTGTACCGGATGCGCCATCCATCTCGATCGCAAACAGCCCCGAAAATTCGCCGTAGAACCTTACGTTCAAAAGTGTCTAGCATGTTTTCGGAGGCTTGAGTTAGGGTCCATGCTTCGCAGCCATAGCATAGCACTGGTCGTATAATGGTTTTGTACACGCGGAGCTTCGTGTTTCTGTGCACATGCTTCGATTTTATTATGGGGAGAACCGAGAAAAAAGTCTTATTAGCTAACTGTATCCGTCGCTTGATTTCGTCAGTTTCGTTGGCGTCCCTTGACAAGTTGCAACCCAGGTAAATGAAGTTGTTAACGAACTCGATGTTGAGGTCTCCCACATTGATGCTTGGTTGTGCAGGAGTCCTTGTCACCGATTGCATCATTATTTTAGTTTTACCCTCGTTAATACGTAATCCAACTTCCTTTGCAGCAGTGTCGAGCGTATGCAGAAGTTCTTCTGCGTCAGCCAATCTTCGGGACATGATGTTGATGTCGTCGGCGTACGCTGCTAATTGTGTCGACTTGATGAGTAGCGTCTTGCTGTTGTCCATATTCATGGCCCGAATAACGTATTCCAGTGCTAGGTTGAAGAGCGTCGGTGCCAGTCCATCGCCCTGTTTCAACCCAGTGCGTGTTTCAAATAGATCAGTAAGTCTATTCTGGATCCTGACTTGTGAGACGGAGTTGGTCATCGTCATCTTTGTCAGTCGCACTAATTTTGCTGGTATACCAAATTGCAGCATGATGTTGTACAGTACTCCACGATCGATACTGTCGTATGCCTGCTTGAAGTCGACAAAGATTTGGTATACGTTTACGTTGTATTCCCAGCACCTCTGGAGTATCAGTTTGACTGAGAAGAGCTGATCGGTTGTGGAGCGCCCAGGTCTGAAATCGCTTTGATATTCGCCAATGACTCGTTCTGCGTACGGTTTTATTCTATTTTCCAGAATTTTCGTCAAAATTTTATAGGACGTACAAACTAGTGAGATGCCCCTGTAGTTCTCACACCGCAGTTTATCTCCCTTTTTATGGATTGGACAGATGATGCTTCTGCGCCAATCGTCTGGGATCTCCTCTTTCTCCCATACTCGCAGGAGTAATTGATGTATGGTATCAACTAGACTCGTTCCACCGAATTTTAGCAGTTCAGCTGGAATCTCGTCAGCGCTTTATTTCGTTTTAGTGACCGCAAGGCGAGATCAACTTCCTCTACTGTCGGGGGTTGAATGGGTGGGCCTAGATCAACAATATCGTCGAGAGCTTCCTGTGTGGGGATGTTAGATGGTCGGTTTAGAAGCTCTTCAAAATAAGAGGCCCATCGCTTTTTAATACCATCGGTGTCGCTGATGATGTTTCCATCCTTGTCCTTACAAAGGCTAGTCCTTGGTTGGTAGCCGTTCTTAATTGTATTTACTAGTTTGTACGCTTGTCTGGTGTTCCTATTAGCTAAGTTTTCGTTTATGTTCAGCAACTGCTCGTCAAAGTATTTACGTTTCTTACGTCTAATTATTCTATTCGATATTCGCCGTAGCTCGTCATATTTTTCTCTTCTGGCTCTGCTTCCTCTTTGAATCCATTGTCTGTAGGCCTCGTTTTTCGCGTCAAGTGAGTTTTTGCATTCTTCGTCGAACCAGTCATTTCGCGCTCGCCGGGCTTTATATCCCACGACCTTCTCTGCGACATCCTTGATGGTACCCTTGAGTTCTTCCCAGAACCCATGGACGCCTGTGTTGCTGATGTTGTGTAGCATAGGTGATAGTTTTTCCTCAAGGGCGGTAGTATACGCCACCGCTGTAGCATCACTCAAAAGCTTATCAACCGCAAAGATTTTGGGAGGGCTGAATCTTGCTTGGTGCACTGAGGAAATTCTACATCTGTAGGTCGTCTTCACCAAGTGATGATCTGAGTCGCAGTTTGCTCCTCGATAGGAGCGGACATCCATGACACTAGACACCCATCTCCTGCAAATGAGGACGTGGTCAATTTGGTTGACGGTATGTGCGTCTGGAGACTTCCAGGTCTGCTTGTGAATGCGTCGATGCGGGAAGCACGTAGAGCTTACGACTAAATTCCTGCTGCAGGCGAAGTCGATAAGTCGCTGGCCGTTATCGTTACATTCTTCATGGAGGCTGTGGCCTCCAGTGGTCCCCCGGTGCAAACTTTAATTTCCGACTTTCGCGTTAAAGTCTCCCAGCAGCAATTTGACGTCGTTTGTTGGAAGTGAGTCGAAGAGAGTTTCAAGGCGGGCGTAGAACTCGTCTTTTACTGCGTCTTCTTTAATTTCAGTGGGGGCGTGCACATTGATGAGCCAGAGATTGAAGAATCGAGTCTTGATGCGAATCGCACACAGCCGTTCATTTATGGGTTTGAAGTCAGTAATATGCGGTTTGAGGCGATTGTTCACTATAAATGCTACTCCAAACTCCTTGCGGCCCGATGGTTTGCCACTTGTAAAAATTGTATGCGATTTCTTGTCATTAATCTCGCTGCCGAGCCAATTTGTTTCCTGGACTGCAGTAATGCTCAGTTTGTACTTTTCGACCTGTTGAAGTAGGGCCTTCTCGGCCCCCGGTTTGTTCAGGGAGCGTACATTCCAGGATCCGAAAGAATAATCCTTTATTCGTTTGCGTGGTCGTCGTTGTTGATCCGTCCAATTCGAGGCTTTTGTTCCAGGTTTCTTGACATGGAGTGGTTTTTACAAGGACGAGTTGTCAGCACGTCGCTTAACCCCATTCAGGGGATGGCCTCGGAGATAGCTGCTTCAGATGGTTTAATAAACGTGCTGGAGCCTACACAACTATGTAGCAGGTCCAACTACGCAAGTCATTCCATCCTACTAAACCTGAGACGCTTAGGTGTTCGTCAGCCATTCAGGCTACAGCTATCTACCTTTTCCAAACTGTCTTATCGCTAAGACATTGGCCGTCAGCGAATTGATACACTGCCGTTACCAGGGGGCGCCCACGCGGAGGACTATGGAAAAGGTCTTTGCTCCCTTTTTATAGATATAGATTACGTTTTTGATACAGCGAGTTGTTTGGTCCAGAGTGAAGTTTTACGCGATGTGATTTACCTAGGTGTGACACCTTCTCTTAAACAAATTTGTATGAATCGAATGTCTTCGCTTATAGCGTAGTGAATATTTACGAGTATACATATGTATATAAATAAAAGATAGGATGCAATGTAAATTTAATTAAAACTAACACTGAAGAAGGCAGCAGGTGGCTGCCGAAACTATTTTTCCCGATAATAAAAACTAAACTCGCAGCACAAGGAATAAACTCTAATCTTTTATTCATTGATATGTACAGAGTAGTAGAATGTTTTTCTAACCAGAAATTAACCCGAATTAGATATTTCTACAATCTTCCGGCATGTGTTTTGGAGGTAGGGATTCCCATATCCAGTGCGAATGCGGTTATTATCAATTTGCATAAATTTTTTTTTGGATAAAAATCTAGCTACAGTCCACCGGTTTTGGAAGACAAGAAGAAAGTTGTTGCTAAACTCATTGACCGATGGCTTTCACAAGAAACGCGACTCATCCACACAATTGACGCGTACATGAGAAATTGAAGAATTCAGTGAAATCGAATCATTGTTGGGTTGACAAAATTGGCGGGAATGTTATCTACTTTTGATATTGGGTGGGCTCCTGCGAGCGGATCAGGATTTGATATTTCTCGAATTCTCCTCCATATGCTTTCCCCTCCGGTAAAATTTGTACAGACAACTGCCAATTTTCCGATCGGAAAGGTATTCTGATCTTGAGCGGAACATTGTCAGATCCGAAAACTAACAGCTGTCTATACAAATTTTACCGCAGGGGAAAGCATATGGAGGAGAATTCGAGAAATGTCAAACAATGATCCATTGACGAATTCATAAATTTTTAACATGAGTCCATGAATTGCTCTAAACTCATTTATATATGTATATGATCAGTCGGTCAGCCGTGGATCATGCGAAAAAGTTCAATTGGTCAGCCGATCATTTGGGCTGACGGATTGATCATTTGAAACTTTCCATTTTAGCCCATGATGAAGCGGTCGAACGCGGCTGAAGGGCTGAATATGTGAAATGGCACTAAGCCACACTTTCGATCCATACAGGAGCCACTCAAATCATTTCAATGGTATATGTACGCGTAGGTGACAAGTTCGTTCTCTGCTTGGTTCCAGTAAAAAATACATTTAGTTCCACCTACATCAAAATTTCACATAAGGAAAACATATGGGTAGAATGTTTTCGCTTTTATAGAGCGCATTCTACGCCAAGGACCCATTCTGATTTGAGTCATCACTCGACTCGGAATGCTAGACTGCCTGGTCGTGCTGCTTCCACAATGGGATCAAAGGCAGCACCTGAGGAGTGATCCATTGTGTGACGAAACCAGCACATCATGGGTGAGATGGCCTTTAGTGCCAAATATAATGGTGGTAGTGGGCTCTTCCATAGCGAGAAGCTTGGATAACCATTTACCTACACCACTCAACTCGATTCTTAAATGTACATTTGTATTAAGTGTCAATCGAATTAGCCTATTTACGACTATGCTGTCCAATTCGTGAAGAACAAGAGGAACAAGAGACCAAGTTCGCAATGCTCAATTTTAAATATATCCACATCCATATCAATTATGAGTTATTTATATCTCAAAACAATTTAGCACTGATAGTACAAATTGTAAAAATGATACACTTCTTAATGGTGTGATGGTCGTTAGTACTGTGCGGTTTTCAATTTTCTTTTCAATTTCCCTTGTGATCGATCAATGATCGTCGTCATCACCAAACCACTACTTGTTCTGGTTGCCTCCGGAAACCTTACATGCACAACAAGTTCCTGTATTGTGTGTACTTTATAAATACATATACGAAAATATACCCACAACATAATGTCCGTGTTGCTCCGAACAAATACAGTTCGGAGGACGACTACAGGGATCAACAACGATCACTTGACTCCCCAAAGGCCAACGAGATTGACCACAAAACAAACAGAGTACGAACCCTTTTTTTCTTGGCTTGGCATTTGCCAACCACCCAACCATTTATTTAACCACAGACCGAAATCCTTTAATGCATTTCTGATTATTGTGATCATTTGGTGAAGTGTTGAAATTGGAATTGCATTTTATTGCACGCAACGTACACGATACAAGATACATGGTCATCTGCAATTGAACATTCTGATACAATTCAGATCGCTTACAAAAATGATCAGATGACCATCATCAGCATCACTCGAGCGCATCGTAACCAACGTACGTACGTTACATGTCGTCTTCGTTCTTTTTGCTCGCCATTCGATCGTGATTCAGGCGCTGATCTTGATCTTTTGAGATGTCTTTGACATGGAAGGAAGGAAGTGGTTGAGAGTATGTACGAGTATGTAGTTAAAATATTGATTTGGACGATCATCATCGCCATCTGATTTGTAAGGTTACGAGTCGATCAAGGTGGTGCGAGTGTATGTACTCGTATTTGGCATATTTTAAATTTTGATCTACAAGTAAATCTACATCCACAGATTTTTCAGAGCATGTATACTGGTTTATTTAACCAATGAATAAGTCTCCTCAATAATCATCGAACTTGGATACACCTTGTCTTTGACAAAACAGGTTTTTCGGACTAAGTTTTTGCAAAGCTACGTTGTAAGCAGTTAACTTAAAACTGAATGAAATAAACTGGACTACCATTCTTTTGGATGTTAACTATGATTCATTTTTTAGGGTTTTGTAGTAAAAACAAAACCCTTTTGAAATCGGTCAAACGTCCGTCCGTCTATTTGTCTGTCTGTCCATGAAATATCTCACGAACCGCTGAAGCTACATACATGAAATTTGGCGGAAATATGTGGAAGTTTTATAATTCTCTGGAGAAAGCGATGCGTCGTAATAGTCCAACATTAAGGGGGGTCTCCATAGAGAGGAAATGAAAGTCAAACTTTTTTTTCGTTTGGTATAGGCAAGTGGGATATCGTAAGGAAGGCACCATCGAGTATAATTAATTATTGGCATTTTGTCCAAATTTTAAGAAAGGAGAAATATGGAAAATATGTGATCCGAGTTTGACCACCCCCCTTGCATTTCGAGACCGTTATACTTAGAAATATGGAAATTTAAACGAAAATGGCATTTCACTAGCAAAGAAAACTAAAAATTATGAAATTTTGAAATCTCATTAAAAAAAAGGTTATTAATAGTACATTTCTATAGTTGCAGCTATCACACCCCTAGACCCCTTAAGCACATCCCATATCAAAAATATAGTTTCAAACTCCGAAAAAGTTAAGATGTAATGATACTATGTTAAATATCTTTTGGGGTCTGTCAGACCCCAACTTATACGAGGTGGGACTTTTAGTCACCTTGTATACGGAGGGTTAAGCAACTTTTGTTTTTCAGCACTATGTATTTATTATACGTTTCACTGTACTACTGCATGCCACAACTACGCATTACGTTCGTTCCGACAAAAAGTAAACACTTGAGTTTACCTCTCCGATATACCATACACTAAACAAATATACGCACAGTTTACCATATTACACACGCTCTACGGTTTATTTCTCTAATTTTCCCAACCTATCTGTGCATGTATACCGGTATGTGACTGGCTTTATAAAACTAAAACTATCATTGTGAGAGGGCGACTCATTTAATAATAACTAAAGTCTCCGTATGAGAATCAATAGGTTGACGTTTGATTCGGCATTAACCCTTCGCGGTGCTTATAGTACCTAACCAATATTTTGCATCGTTGAAACTAGTCATGGTTAGTCTTTTTAACCTACTCCGTAAACCAGACTAGGTCGACCTACTCCGCAATCGAAAAATGATCAGGTCGAAAAATGATCAGTGTCGGATCATTTGGTTTTTTAAATTCAGCTCGGAGCCGGAGCAGTTGAAAAATGAATGAATGAATAGGTTTAATAGTTCCGTCTGTCGGGATCGGAGCATGGCCAGATCAGATCGTTTAAATCTGGGGGGAATAGTAAGGTAAAGTAGATGAAGAAACTGAACTATTGATTAGATTAGATGATGTGACAAATATACGATGTCGCTACGCTATATTGTGGTGTAGAATGAAGTGAAGTAAATTTTCAATTGGTGGTGGTGTGAAGCTTTTCGTCTTTTATTGTGTTGTGGGTGGCCGTGGCCGATGATGGATTGAGTTTCCGCGCACATTGCCCAGGGTACTTGCCTTGTGCATTCTCGCGGAATATACTCGCCTCTTTCACTCGGCGAGAATGTAAACCGACCATAAAAGCTCCACTCCACCTGATGTCTATAAAATTCAATTGAAAATTCAATCCATTTTATTTTTCACTGCAATATAGGGATATGTAGATATGTAGATTAGAAGACATCTAGTCAGTAGTTCAATTCTCCATTCTCTTATTTACAGTTACGACTCAAATTTCGCCGAACCCAGCTCACCAATTCTTCTGTTCCTTCGCTCCATCTGCATTTCCACGACGGACGACAGATTCATTTCATATACGGAGTAGGTCTGCGAACCAAGTTTCTTGAACCTACTCCGTTGTCGGACTCGGAGTAGGTCGACCTGATCCGCAAGAGGAGAAGGACATATCATGACTAGTTGGAACCTGTCATTCGTGGACTTACCTGACCCGATCAGCTGTGACATCGAGCGATTATATTTTGTATCGTGAGGTACATAATTGTAAAATCATTTAGATCATACTGGCTCATCCATGGCAATTTTAAGCCATTATCGCCGCGTAAACTGGCGTATGGCGTTTAGTGGCCAAAGTCGGGTAAAGGACAGAACGATGGCCCACCGGATGGGCACGTCTGTCATTTCAAAATCAACTGTTGAAATTTTTTGACTCAATCTCTTATACGGCTCTCATTATAAGAATCATAAGAGTAAATCTCATTTAGGCACAATTTTATGAGTATCCAGGAGATGAACTCTCTTAAAAACGCTAGAGTAATACTCTGATAATGAGAATGAAAGCTACAGTGGGTTGCCATATTATTAGGGACAATACACACAATAATGTATTTTTCAATTGAAAATCTTTTTTTTGAGTAAAAAAATTACCTCTCATAAGTTTATTATACCCTAGACTTTTAGTATAGGGTATATTGTTTTTGTCATTTATGTATATATATAAATGATCAGGGTCACCTCCTGATTCGATTTAGCCCATGTCAGTCTGTCTGTCTGTCTCTCTGTCCGTTCGCACGATAACTTTCGATAGAATGAAGCTAGAGCCTTGAAATTTCGGTCAGATGTTGGAAGTATGATCTAGTTGGTTGGTATTGAAAATGGGCATGATCAGGCCAAGAAAATGCCTTCCTCCCCTACATATGTAAAATAATTAAATGTATTTATAACTCCCGATTAAATTAACATGAAAAGCTCTAGCTTTGGTAGATTGCTCGTGGGGGTAATCTTATACTCCCCTGGAAAAATAAAATCGATCAGTTGAAAACTAACGGTAATTTTCCTACAAACAGCCCCGTACTACCCTACTTTTCGGGTTTTTTGTCCATAACTCTTGAACAAATTGATGTAGACATCTGATTTTTGGTATGTAACCCTGAGGTGAGAAGCTGGTTAGGTTTTAGTAACTTGGGCATAATCAGATCAAAGGAACGCCTACCTCCCCTACAAAATTTAAAAAATTAAATATTACTTTAATTACGATAACTTTCGATAGAATAACATTAGCGAGTTGAAAATTTGGCAGAACGTTGGTAGTAGCATCTTGTTAGTTGGCGCTGAAAATGGGCAAGATCCGACCTAAGGAACCCGTACTTCCCTTACAAATGAAACTTCAAATAAGCGATAACTTTTGATAGAATGAAGCCAGCGACTTGAAATTTTGGTCGAATGTTTGAAGTGAGATTGAGTTAGTTGGCATTAAAGGTAGGTTAGATCCGACCTAAGGAATCCCCACCTCCCCTAGAAATTAAATTTTAAATTAGCGAGAACTTACGACAAAATAAAGCTAGCGACTTGAAGTTTTGGTCAAATATCCGTATTTGTAGTAGGATCCAGTTGGCTAATATTGAAAATACGTAAAATCCGATCAATTCAGCCCCTGCTTCCCCTTCAAATGAAACTTCAAATAAGCGACAACTTTCGATAGAGTGAAGCTAGACACCTGACATCTTTTTTTTTAATGTTTGTAGGGTGATCTAATTGGTTGGTGGCTATGATGGGCAAGATCCGATCCAAGGAACTTCTACCACCCCTACAAGTGAGACTTCAAATAAGCAATAACTTTCGATAGAATCAAGCTAGCGACTTGAAAAATTCGACAGTATTTGTAGAATGGGTTAGTTAATTGATTTTTAGAATGGCCAACATCCACATGAATGTGTGCCAACCTCCCCTATAAACTGGCCATATAGGAAAATCACTTTTAATGCATATGGTCGTTGCCAATTGGTACTTTTGGTATCACCACTGGGTCTGTACAAGTCTAGGGTATATACGCTTCGGACACCGGGCCGAAGCAAAGCTTCGGCTTGGTTTTATTTTATTTCGCTGCTGGTACCATTATCAATATATTTGACAAGTTGTTTCCAAGTTCTAGCACTGGAAGTCTGTGACTTCTATTAAATTAGTGAGGTAAGTGCTCATTTGGTTGTTGTTCGTTGACAAGTACTGTGCAGTGACTTCGCCTTAAATAGTCTCGAATCATTTTTTCCGCAAATTTTTCTTTTCTGCAATAGTTAAAACGTGAGAAATATCACGTACTGAATAACTTTTTTCAAACTTTGTGAGAGAATTTCATTTTTGTGAGCCGTAACCCTGTAACCTCAAAACCATTACTTTCTAGCATGGGTAACACTTCAGACACGTTTCCACGTAAATGTCGAAAAATTCAGATATTGTTATCACACTCCACACATTCTCAGCGGGAGATAGCAACTCTAACGGGTATTTCGAAGTCAGTCGTCAACAGAATTAAAATAAAAACGGATCAAAACAAGCCTCTGGAGGCGAACCATGCAAGTAAATGTAACAGGAAAAGAGTTACCACTCCCCGTACTGAGAGAAAAATCAGAGCTATCTGCACTGAAAATCGTAAAGAAAGTGTGACTTGTTTGACGATATTGATAAACAATGAGGGGATTGGAGTTTCGAAGAGAACAGTCCAAAAGCGGTTGACTGAAGTAAATCTGGTCGGTTATCGTCCTATTGAAAAAAATGCGGCTTACCGAGGCCAGGAAGAAAAACCGACTGCTATGGGCCAAACAACACCGGCATATGAATGTTGCAGACTGGAGTCGAGTAAAGACTCTTTTTGTGACATGGATATGTCTTATAGCTGGGGGTCATCCTAAAAATCTGTCCGTCACACGAAATGTCTGTTTTTCTACTCGGGGGTCAGAAGAGGAAACAAGCCCATTGAAAATTTTTCTTTTCTGGTTGTGCATGTCGTTTGAGTGAAGTGGTCATTGTGCATGGCTGTTGCTTGTAGATCCGCGCGGGCGGTGCGCTTGCGGGAATCCTGTGTGTACATGTTGGGATGTTGATTTGATAGCGATAAAAGTTGACGTTGTGGACGGCAAAAAATAACATAGTGTACGGGTGAACGGGCGGACTTTCAATGACCTTCAATTTCCGCCAATTCCCATTCATCATTTAATAAAATAGCCCGTGTTGTACTATCTGAATCACTAGGGTCCCAGAAAAGGTAGCAAGTAGTCAGTTCGACTAACATTTGGACATGCGCAGACGCAATTTGAGAGAGTGTACATAGTTTCCGCCCCCGAAGATGAGCGAGAGCCGATGAAGTTCATTCGAGCCAAATCGGGTGATCCAGCGACTGCGTTTGTGCATTTGCAATGGCGGCGATTTGAGGTCTGACTGGTCCACAATGTGGGTCCCCACCACACGTGCAATAAACATATAGAACAAAATGGCGGATTTATACTAGGCGAGTTAGAATCTCTCAAGTCCCGAAATAAAGAAATATTCGTCGCAGGATGTTATATGTTATGATGTACATTCAGAGGTCTGCAGAAGATCAAATGCCCCCCTTCCGCAAAAATTCCAAAATGTTCAAAATGGCTGGAATCCAAACAAATAAAATAGCGCGCGTTGTACTACATATCTGAATCAATAGGGTCCCAGAAAAAGTAGCAAGTAGTCAGTTCGACCAAATAGTATAGATTCCACAAGAGTTATCACTCCATATAAGTTTCTCCTCTGCCAGGAGATTTGTATGTATTGACAAATTGTATAAACATAGTATAAACTACACAGTATAGATACACAAGAGAATCAATACATACAAATCTACCGCCGGAGGCGGAGTCATCTTTCTTGTAAAGTCTATGCAATTTGCCAATACATACAAATCTCCTGGCAGAGGGGAAGTTATATGGAGTGATAACTCTTGTAGAATATCAATCCTCTTTGGTTCGACTAACATTTAGACATGCGCAGACGCAATTTGAGAGTGTGTACATTACATAGTTCCCGCCCCCCGAAGATAGAGAGCGAGAGCCATCGCGGATGAAGTTCATTCTATCCAAATGGTTGTGCATTTGCAATGGCGGCGATTTGAGGTCTGACTGGCCCACAATGTGGGCCCCCACCACACATGCAATAAACGTATCATAAAACAAAATGGCGGATTCGTACTGCGAGAGTTAAAATCTCCCAAGCCCCGAAATAGAGAAATACTCGTCGCAGGATGTTATAGTTCCGGGCAGCTTATCGTGACATGATGTACATTCAGAGGTCTGCAGAAGATCAAATGCCCCCCCCCCCCCCTTCTGCAAAAATTCCAAAATTTTTCTTGTGCATTCTCTTTGTGCGTGTGTTGGAATGTTTGCCGGACATAATTGCATAGAGTCGCACGCGTTACTTGAGAAACGGATTGTGTGTGTCGGACCCGGACTGTTGATTATGAGTAAAGGGGCGGGATGAGACGGATAGTGTGGGAGCGATTTTGCAATAGATACACAAACACAAGACACGTCCGATTGGGAAAAGATGGTGGGAAGCGTGATTGCGATTAGCAGCAACGTACTCAGAGAAATGTCGATAGGCTGCAGTCTGCAAACTGTACCGAACGGGTAGATGGAACAGGGTGCACGAGAGGAGGTGAATATTGCACTCACGCGATGCAAACGAAAACGAAACGATCCCGCGAGAGAAAGGAGCCCAAGTGGACAGGGCAAAGCAAAGCAGAATTTATGACGAGTATCTACACTGCCACCAGATACATGGGTACATGGATATGTCTTATGCCTACCGAAAGCGTGGGACGTGTTTTTTCGAATGATTTCATCCAGTATAACTATACTGGGATCTTTACAAAACTTACGTCGACATCTTCAACACAACAGGTTCCACGCAGTCGGTAGTCATAGACATATCCATGTTCCGATGTATCTGCATGCAGTGTAGATACTTTGTATCTTTTTTATAGTCGACACTGATTTTTTACCATATTTGTAATATATTTGAAGTATAATTACTTTTGTCTTTACCACTGTTTTTATTACTACTCCTTACGCGTTTCGTTTTTTCAAACATCTTCAGAGGTATGGTTACATTTTTGTGCAAAATGGACTTGTATACTACGGAACTTAATTCTAAGTTGCTACCTGCTATAAAAGTGACAAAGGTAATTAAGGGCGTTACGCTTATACCTGCGAGAATTTTAGGTTTAAAAGTCGGGAACGGTTGATGTCGGTATGGTCGTTGAGAAGGTCCTTTCCAGGTATCCGACTGATTCTATTAATTTCCAAAGCTTCCAGCAGGTCAAGCTTTTTCCCCTTCGAACAAACGTGCAATATTTCTGGATTGAAATCGACTCCAATGTTATGACCTGACTCCTTAAGATGTTCATGGAAGTTTGAAAACTTCGATCCCCCCATATGTTCCTTGAACCTCGTTTCAAAGGACCGTCCTGTCTGACCGACGTACGTTGCCGAACATTCGGGGCATTCCAGTTTATAGACTCCCGGCTTTTTGAAACGTTCGGATCGAGGTTTTGCGTTCAATAACCTTTTACCAATGGTATACCCCCCTTGGAACGCCGGAGTAAGACCTTCTTTCCTGAAGAAATTCCCTACTTCTTCGGACAGTGCGGGAATGTACGGCAGTGAAATGAACTTTTCGGAGCGCTCCACTGAGCTATTGGGATACACCATGTTTCGCGTTACCTGAATCCTTTTCTTGTCAATCAGTTTCTCTATTGTCCTCACTTGGTATCCGTTATTAGCAGCTATAGTTTTTATGGTGTTGAGTTCATTCTCTCGATTTGAGTCGGACATGGGGATTTGAAACGCTCTATGAATCATCGACCTATACGCTGCTATTTTGTGTGACCATGAGCAAAACGAGTCTTCCGGTATAGTCACGTCGGTAAAAGTAGGCTTCCGGAAAATTGTGAAACTGAACTCCTTATTCGTGTACGTAATACTCAGGTCTAAAAAGTTAATATTGTTGTCGACACTCTTCTCCACGGTGAACTGGATATTCTTATTATATGCATTTAAAGATGTCAGAAATGCGTCGAGTTGTCTATCCGTCCCTAAGAAACCCACCAGAATATCGTCGACATACCTAAACCAGAATGCAATATGTTTCCTGGAAAGCAAGGATGACAACACGTTTGTCTCGAATTTATCCATGTAGATCTCGGCTAGAAGAGGACTCAGTGGAGAGCCCATGGGCAACCCAGTACGCTGCAGATACGTCTTGCCCTCGAATTCAAAATAATTTTGCTGTAGGCAGGTTTCCAGTAAATTCACTACGTCTCGTTTCTCGTTTGGACCAATATCCCTGTCGGCTAATAACGCTTCTACTAAGGCTGGACATTCATTAGAGGGAATATTTGAAAACATGTTGGATACATCGAAGGAGACTAGCTTGATGTTGTCCATCTTGCGCGGAAGAGCCCGTAGTTTAGATGCAAGTTCGGCCGAGTTTCGGACTCCGTTTTTCGGTTGGAATTGGGTAAGTTGGCGAATTTTATCGTTGACTGCCTTGGCAAGATGATATGCCGGGGCTGTGGTATAAGGGACTACGGGCCGACAAGGGTTCCCTTCCTTGTGGACTTTGACCAAACCGTACATCCTGGTGGCCTCCGTATTCATTGGAATAACCTTCCTTTTCTCGTATTCGCTACTGAAGAAAGCAGACGTGTTCAAAACCGATTGTTTCAAGTCCTTCAAAAATTTTGGTGTTGGGTCTTTTCGGAGTTCCTCAGTATTTAGTTTGGAAATAGCCGATTGCATTTTGGCAATATATTCCGTCTTGTACAACGCGACCATCGAGTTCCCCTTATCCGCTTTGGTAATTGTTAAATTATTCTCATCGATTTTATTGCGGAGCTGTTTTATCGTTGATGTGGCCTTATTTTTGTGGGACAAATCCTTGAAATTCGATATGATTTTCGCCAATTGTTCGCGAAGGAGATTGGGAGTTGGAATATCCTTTTCATTTCGAAGAATCCCTAACTCCGAATGAAAAGGATATTCCAACTCCCAATCTCCTTCGCGAACAATTGGCGAAAATCATATCGAATTTCAAGGATTTGTCCCACAAAAATAAGGCCACATCAACGATAAAACAGCTCCGCAATAAAATCGATGAGAATAATTTAACAATTACCAAAGCGGATAAGGGGAACTCGATGGTCGCGTTGTACAAGACGGAATATATTGCCAAAATGCAATCGGCTATTTCCAAACTAAATACTGAGGAACTCCGAAAAGACCCAACACCAAAATTTTTGAAGGACTTGAAACAATCGGTTTTGAACACGTCTGCTTTCTTCAGTAGCGAATACGAGAAAAGGAAGGTTATTCCAATGAATACGGAGGCCACCAGGATGTACGGTTTGGTCAAAGTCCACAAGGAAGGGAACCCTTGTCGGCCCGTAGTCCCTTATACCACAGCCCCGGCATATCATCTTGCCAAGGCAGTCAACGATAAAATTCGCCAACTTACCCAATTCCAACCGAAAAACGGAGTCCGAAACTCGGCCGAACTTGCATCTAAACTACGGGCTCTTCCGCGCAAGATGGACAACATCAAGCTAGTCTCCTTCGATGTATCCAACATGTTTTCAAATATTCCCTCTAATGAATGTCCAGCCTTAGTAGAAGCGTTATTAGCCGACAGGGATATTGGTCCAAACGAGAAACGAGACGTAGTGAATTTACTGGAAACCTGCCTACAGCAAAATTATTTTGAATTCGAGGGCAAGACGTATCTGCAGCGTACTGGGTTGCCCATGGGCTCTCCACTGAGTCCTCTTCTAGCCGAGATCTACATGGATAAATTCGAGACAAACGTGTTGTCATCCTTGCTTTCCAGGAAACATATTGCATTCTGGTTTAGGTATGTCGACGATATTCTGGTGGGTTTCTTAGGGACGGATAGACAACTCGACGCATTTCTGACATCTTTAAATGCATATAATAAGAATATCCAGTTCACCGTGGAGAAGAGTGTCGACAACAATATTAACTTTTTAGACCTGAGTATTACGTACACGAATAAGGAGTTCAGTTTCACAATTTTCCGGAAGCCTACTTTTACCGACGTGACTATACCGGAAGACTCGTTTTGCTCATGGTCACACAAAATAGCAGCGTATAGGTCGATGATTCATAGAGCGTTTCAAATCCCCATGTCCGACTCAAATCGAGAGAATGAACTCAACACCATAAAAACTATAGCTGCTAATAACGGATACCAAGTGAGGACAATAGAGAAACTGATTGACAAGAAAAGGATTCAGGTAACGCGAAACATGGTGTATCCCAATAGCTCAGTGGAGCGCTCCGAAAAGTTCATTTCACTGCCGTACATTCCCGCACTGTCCGAAGAAGTAGGGAATTTCTTCAGGAAAGAAGGTCTTACTCCGGCGTTCCAAGGGGGGTATACCATTGGTAAAAGGTTATTGAACGCAAAACCTCGATCCGAACGTTTCAAAAAGCCGGGAGTCTATAAACTGGAATGCCCCGAATGTTCGGCAACGTACGTCGGTCAGACAGGACGGTCCTTTGAAACGAGGTTCAAGGAACATATGGGGGGATCGAAGTTTTCAAACTTCCATGAACATCTTAAGGAGTCAGGTCATAACATTGGAGTCGATTTTAATCCAGAAATATTGCACGTTTGTTCGAAGGGGAAAAAGCTTGACCTGCTGGAAGCTTTGGAAATTAATAGAATCAGTCGGATACCTGGAAAGGACCTTCTCAACGACCATACCGACATCAACCGTTCCCGACTTTTAAACCTAAAATTCTCGCAGGTATAAGCGTAACGCCCTTAATTACCTTTGTCACTTTTATAGCAGGTAGCAACTTAGAATTAAGTTCCGTAGTATACAAGTCCATTTTGCACAAAAATGTAACCATTCCTCTGAAGATGTTTGAAAAAACGAAACGCGTAAGGAGTAGTAATAAAAACAGTGGTAAAGACAAAAGTAATTATACTTCAAATATGAATATCAATTACCACAAAGTTGAAAAATCGTCAATTGAATACATATTTGTAATATTTTACAGGTATGTTTCACCAATGAATCAACCTTCCAGATTTTAACCGACAAAAGCTCAATTATCCGACGACGCCCTAGTGAGCAGTTACATCCAGATTGCCTTGTAGAGAGGGTTAAACAGCCGGTTAGTGTATGGTGTGGTCTATTACTTCGGCCTAGGGTATGGGGTGCCTTTGCGTCGTCGAGAGGACCATGAGGCAGGATCAATACATGCGTGTCCTAGAAACTCGATTGGACCCACAGCTCAAGGAATGGTTCTGTAATACAAAAAAAAAAAAAATAATTTTTATGTACGATTCAGCTCCGTGTCATAGGCATGAAGTGCACGACATTCCTGAGCGAAAAAAATATGGCAGTTTTACCCTGGGCGTGAAACTCACCATACATGAACCCCATAGAGAACATCTGGGAGCTCACCAAACGGGCGATCGCCAAAGAAGTGATGAACCAAACGCCAGTTAATTGAAACTCTTATCAGAGAATGGTATCACAACACCCAGTTGCAGGAAAATGCCAAATTTTGCATAGAGAGCATGCCTCGACGCATAGAGGCTGTAATTGCAGCGAAGGGCGGCATCACTAAATTTTAAAACATGTATACATTAAAGCACAAATTTCTTTCACGAAAAAAAAAATACTTCGCCTACGTAAATTGTTGTTTTTATAATCTTTATAACACAATCCTTTCAATATAAATTACTTACGAGACCTAGAATCAATTATCTGTTCAAAAAAATTAAGTTAAACTTGAAAATACTCAAATGTGAGAAGTGTCCCTAATAATTTGGCAACCCACTGTAATGTAAATCTTGTTAAAAAAGTTACGTTCTGAAAGTGGCGAGGTATTACTAAAGACTTATGAGAGCTTCTTTCAGTCCACAAGAGCTTAACTCTCAAGAGTTTTTTTTAGTTTGGGTAGTCTCCCCACTACCCTCCTTTAGCTAAACGTTTCACCATAGAGTCACCAACGGAACACGTTAGTGTGTCACCATACACTGTCGAACTCGAACACAAACCTGGTACAAATGTCCACTGAATAGCTCATGACACACACACACTTCACATCAACGTGAAGAAAACCGGTCCACTTGAACCATGTTCGAGTTCGACAGTGTATGGTGAAACCTACACAACCAAACGTTATAAAAAAATTTAATCAGCTCTTTTCATCAGTATACTATATGTACGTTCTTCCGTAATGGAACATTTCGTATGAGCCTGACCAACCCTCCGGTAATTATACATTTTCTAATCCTCATTCACCTTTCGCCATAACGAATCGGCAAACGCTAATACGTCTATCACGGATTTTCTCAATTTGCAAACAAATGAAGGCAATTCATCAAAAGTGCCTAGGAATTGTTATAAATCCTTTTTTCACTACGGCATTAATTACTGTCATCGGATTGCTCTAAAGCGGCTTCTGGACGCCAACGACAGCAAAAAGATGTCGCGAAGATGAATTGAAGGGGTGGTAGTAAAAAGGTGAATGTCGTCAGATAAGCATTTAGCCCGTGAATCGAAATAAAAAGGCAAAAGTCGATGTAGAACAATCATAAAAACATTTGTGCACTGTTGAGTTCTTTCTCGACGATTTGATGGGCAACGATGGAGTATGTGTTGTATAGTATACTGCCTTGGAATTCAAATATGGGATTGCTTACCTTTGTATAATATTTCTGGAGATTTGGTGTAGAAATATGATTAAATTTATTTAATTCTAATTTATGTATCTTTCATACACATTGAACTTCAAAGAACATGCAATTTATAACATCCGGATGTGTACTATTTTTGTTACTCAATGAATATTGAAACAAAGCTTATAATTTTAGCTCATTTCATTTTTTACCCAGTTATAAGGACGACAATCCTTTTCGGTTCCTCTATGTCGAGTAAAAGAATACAGTGGAATTTATAAGCAAACAAATCTTCACTTTGATAAAGGAATCTGGGATATTCAAAGTACAATGAAGCTTAGTACACAGGTATCATTTCCAAGGGTAATTTACCTACCACGCCGTAATTACCCCGTTTCAATAGCACACCATACAGAAAAATGTTTTGTTTATGAACGTACGCCATCCGAAGTAAGTCATAATCCTTGACTCCGCTTCAATACAAAACCCACCTTCATCCTCCACATACGCTCTTCACATCCCCAATGCCTATTTAGAGACGCAAAGACTTAACTCCAAAACAGAGGATCAACGCTACGGAATGACTTTTTACGATTTTAAATATTTATGTGCCTTAATTAGATAGAATTGACTCTTCCGTACAAGGAGCATATTCGTTTCTGTAATTACAGTTCATATGTTTGGGCTGCAGAATTAATTATAATCATGTGGAGTTTAGCGCACTACAAGCTGAAGCTCCTGTTCTATCCTCTAAGTACACACGTCGAGTCGAGGCCAAGTCGGAAGATTCTCAACCATCGAACCGAATGACTACTGACTTTGAAAGTGATAAAACGTCTTCAAAATGAAAAGGGCGGAATTACAATCGTCGTATTTTGTACAGTTTATTGGACAATTCCAATCAGCGGATCGTCAAGTTTTCGACGAAAGGAAAATTATTTGATAGGTTGCAGAAATAAATTGGGAATTTATCTGGCATATTTGTATGGCCGTTGCTACTTGTGCAAATCTTTGGAATGATGAGGGTTGGAAGGTTAAGAGCTTCATTCGCCTAGTGATGGGATATGATTGAAACAATATATTGTCCACTATATAATCAATAATAACCATGGATAGTATACTGAATTGACTTTGTATGGAGTTTAATAGGCATTGCAAAAACAACCGAATGTTAGACTTTGAAATTATATCATTCATTCGAATATTATTCCCATAAACCCCACAGCCATCATTTATGAGAATCAGTTGGAGATTCAGGATTTTGAAAAGATAGAGCCACTTTGCTTCCGGTTGCAAGAATTTTTACTTCCACTTATTCTTATTGAAATGTATGTATATACATATTGTACTGAACACATCCAGGGCACCCAAAAGTGCTTCTTGGGGTCGGAGCTGTAGATGCCCAAGATAAAACTCTTGACGAGCTGAGCGGCGGCCGGTATTTCTTGTGACTTTAGGTAAAATTACAGTGGTAACTTCACGATTTTTCCCTGAAATTTTACGTCACATGCCTAACTTAATGAATGCGACATTTTGTGAAGTACTGACGTACACTCGCATTGAAAATATTCACCCTACTGGGCTTAATACTAAAATAGTATTAATTTAATTTTTTAGAATTGCATTGAGTGGAAAAGAGGCCACTATTTGGGCATGTTCCTTTGTCACTTTATAAGCTGACTACTTGACTGTACTGATTTCGTCACCAATGGACCTATACTCTTCAGGTGTTGCCTTTAGTTGTGGCCTATATATAGCCAAACATCATACTCAGTAGTCGCAGTCTGATCAATTGATCGGACTGTGCTGAACTGGTCGTGTTGCCTCGCCAATGGAACTAAAGGCAACACCTGAAGAGTATAGGTCCATTGGCGACGAAATCAGTACAGTCAAGTAGTCAGCTTATAAAGTGACGAAGGAACATGCCCAAATAGTGGCCTCTGTTCCACTCAATGCAATTCTAAAAAATTAAATTAATACTCTTTTAGTATTAAGTATGTAAGTATTTTTTATTTCTGAATATATCTTTCTCAAATTTCACACAAAGCCTTTCTCCTATTGCACGCTATAAATATGTAGGAACCAATGGAATCGGACCACTACGTCATTTAGCATAGGAACGACAGGTCCAAAAATTTATCTTTGTGAGAAAAACTTTTTTATTTCAAAAGGTATTTAGTTTAAATCGGACTATTCTATCATATAGCTGTCATAGGAACCACCGTTCCAAAAGCAAGTTTTTGTTAGAAAAACTTTTTTATTTCTGAAGATATCTCTACAGAATTTCATATTATTCAATCATATTGACTGTTAAATCACGTTTCTTATAATTTGGTTCAAATCGGCCCACTATTTCGTATACCTCTCGTAGGAACAGTAAAATCGGAACAAGTTTTACTACTAATTTCAAAGTGGCAAATGCACCATAAGTCACAAACTGTATTAGAAAACATGTCAGCTTGTCTGAGGGTCTTCCAATCGAGCAGCAAAATATGGACGTTTTTCAATGGTGGAAGGATAATTTTTCGCGGTACTTAAATGAAGTTGCTCAAGTGGGGTCGAGTCACCATTTAGAGGCGTAAAGTTTATTGTCAGCGGTAAAATATTAAATCAAACAAAAAACCGTTGATAAAATTACGTTTCCAAAGATGAACCGAGATTTTGGCTAACTGCCAATATCAAAAACATATCGAATATTATATCATATCAGATTCAAACACAGCGCAATATATTTTGAAACATAAATATCGTATTCAAATACGTACATTGGGTGGTATGCATAAAGTGAGTCGAGTGGAGGAAAGCTGAGTTGACCGAATTTCACTCAATTTGGTATGCATAACATATGCGAAAAACTCCACTCCACTCACCAGCAGCCGCCATCTTGAGTGAAAATCAGTCTGACGTTTTAAAAAATCATCGCATATGATAATTCAATTTCAATTTCGTATGCATAATATCTGAGTTGAGACAAGAAAACCTGAGTCTACAAATATGCACACTCAAGCGACAGTCTTTCAACATTTTTGGTGTACATATACACCATGACAGTTGTCAAATTATCAAAACAAGTAGATATACGGTGATTTACTTTGTTAGCATGTTTTTGGTAAGCAAATTCACTTATTTGACTGTGAGAACTACTTATAAGTTCTGGCTGCTTGCAGAAATCCCCGCAGGACGATGTCGATCAGGAGGAAGGCATTTGAAGGAGGACGGACCAGTGGCGGCTTTGTAGTCTTTTCAGCAAGTCCCCTATTTGGATAGTAAAAATTAACTCTTGGCGATGGCGATTTCATGCGTGAAAATGCGGAGGACGATTTCGATGTGGAAAATACACCAGCTCCAACTAAATCGGCGTTCACCACTATGACCTTAAGAAGTTCGCCCCGTAAAGAGCTACTCGATGGATTGAATTATCACACGACACCTAAGAAGGCCAGCAAACCACACTCAGAAAAACTGACACCAGATTATAATGCGTAGGACTTCTACTACTGCATGGGTGAAACGACTCTAGCTAGACAAGATGGCTTCGACGCCTTATTGAAATGAGTCTGCATTGACCCGAGAGACTGATAAAAGTCTGATGTCAGACGACAGAATTGAAACGAGGTTGAATTTACTTAGTCACTAGCAGTTGATCTTGTACTTGCCATAGTTAAAGAGGACCTCAAGATGGAATCGGTCATATTAAACACTGCCCCTAAACAGGATTAAAAGTGGGTGTATGAGTACTTATCAATCGTTCCCACGGAAGCCGGTTCTTCGTACCGGAACGACCAGTTTTTCGAAAAAACCCTCGATGCAAGAAGAACTGCAGAATTTGAAGCATCGCTACCACAACAACAACAGTACTTATCAATTTTCATTAAAACGTTCTCTCCCGTAGTGGCTACTATGACGAACTGAAACAAATCGTGCGTCAGATACTTTGTTCGTTTACAAAGTCATATAATTGATGTTGAACATATCCTATTTATCCTCGCATTGTAGCACAAACAGGTAAATGTAAATGTAAATGCCAGAGAAGACGATGACAGGAAAGGAACAGCTGACAAAATGTCAAAACGATAGAATGGCTGAGTGAACAATTAATTCGATGTTTTTATGTCCTCTGAATAGAGTACTTTTATACAATTTTCCACTCAACTCAAAGAACATCGCAGACTCAAAATGCACTCAATAGTCTCCACTCTGGAGTATATCCTCATTTCTATGCATACCGCCCATTATGTTTCGTTATTATTTGTATCAGTATCGGATTTTTATTATCGAGAAATCACAGCTCTGGTGAAATGATTGGTTTTGGGTAACATATTGCTGTCCGAAAATTATTACTTGAATATTTAGAAAGCTTTTTAAAAATTGTGGGCATTGTTTTGAATGGAGGAAGTTCCTTCTACTACAACTGGAGTAGGTAGTAGTAGGTAGTTTTTATTGACGCATCGAGGATTGAACTTGTGTACCTCTAAATGAATCCCTGAGTGGCGACCGAGAACTCACGGCTACCGAGAGCGTCAAAGATAATTTAACCTGGTTGAAAAAAGTTTTACTAAGTTTTTTGTCATACTAATTTAATTAATTAAAGAAACTGATTTCTTCCATAATTTCAAAGTTCAAACAACTTATATGACAGTTTCTAGCTGTTCCTAATGTATTTGGCCATTCTGAATCGAATGACATCAGCCGCAATTCCATACGATCATTAGTTCAGAAGATGTTCACATTTTCTTTCGTTTTTTTTTTCGATTTTGATCAGTACATTTGAATTCAATTTAAAATTCAACGCGGAGGCCAACGGCATTGAAAAAAGAATTATGCCAATGTTTTAGTTCTGGCATTACACAAATTAAAATATTAGAATAATTCGTAACAAGTTATCCTTTAAAATCTATTACTCAATTGCCCTAACCCCCTAGTGGGGCATAGCGCGTCAACTGTTCCATGTGGCCCAGTTGACGTTTCGTTGGCATAATCTGGTTTCGGAGAATGCAGTTGCCAGCATACACCTCCTGCACATCCATGGCCACGAACGTCGTCGTGGACGGGATTCGAACCCGAAACGCCGGTAGTTAAACCTGGGACTGATGCCTCAACACACTGCGCTACCGGTCGCCCCCCCCCCCCCCCCTATTAGCATCTACATGTCTATTCTTCTTGAAGAAATTATTTTTATCGTCATACATATATGTATGTATTCATTCGTACTTAACACTTTAATTAATACATACAATAAAATGATATCCTTCACAAAGCTGTTAGATATCTTTCAGGTAATAATCAAATGTCTCCAAGTGATTATTTTTTTCGCTCTCTTATCATCACGATCAAGACCACTGGAGTTACTGTGAATGGAACTGAGCAGTAGAGAAGTCATTACGCGCATTCTGTGACTGATTGCATCGCATTCCGCATCCAACGTTTACCCATCTAATTGCCGGTTGCAAAGATAATTACGGTTGGCGAGGTTTAATTAAGTAAAAATCATAACTCATCTCTTTGTGTGTCCTTCTTTTATTTATATAGATATATGAACTCAAACCATTGTGCAGAACATTTCTTCCTCAGGATTGCGGCAGAATAGAGTAATCAGCTCTTAAATGACCAGAGGTCAAAGATAAACGCTCTCGTAGAGTGTCGCACTTGATTGACTGTTCATAGTCAACCTTTCTTCAGCCTCTCGTCTGTTCTTGGTCACCTTTTTCAGTTCTTGGCTGCGGGGGCTGCAAGTATCTGAGAGGTATCGAATAGGAAATATCATTCGAAGTCCTAAGTCTAGAATCGAAACATTTTACATAGTAAGTTATCCCCCAAAAATTTAACGAATGTTAACCTATGAAATCTTAAAAGGCATTTTGTAGTTCCAATATTTCTGATAGACCACGAAGAAGTCTTGCTGAAATATCTGTCAGTCAGTAGCAACCCTACTCTCAGCACCCCGTGTCTTGATGATAAATCGCTTCACTTTATCATAGCCTAGGCCACTGTCCACTTCTTATCTTTTTAAACTTTTGCGACAAACAACTTCATACACACAACACGAAACGAATTAATTTTTGGTGTACGAGTACAAAGTGTCCAACATCCATTGGAGCCTTTTTGCCTTATCTGCATTCGGTATTCAGCAAATGATGAAATTAATTTTGCGGTCAAGACACTTTTCTGTAGATTTATTTGCATTTGTTGGCTAGTTCGATATATTTCGAGCATTTACTGAATCTCTCCCTCTGTTTAGAGCAGGTTAACATAGTCTAAGAATGGAAGGAAGTGATTAAGGATGGGATGTGTTCTGGTAAATTTTGAAATTTATGATGTACAGTGTATGGTACTATGGCCTTAGGGGTCAGGAGAGTAGATCCTGGTTGTTCAACCCTTTCCGATAGTTTAGGGCGTTTGTTTGGTTGTAGTTTTAAAACCCTAGGAGGTCAGTTGAAAGAGCTGATTTATTTGCATGCACTGCTATAGAGTGTTTTATGAAAGACATTAATCTGTTGTAGTTGCAAAGGACTAATGCAATTAAAAGATATTTTATTAAAGGCGAAATTTGATATACATATATGATATGATCATGAAACAAATACTTACGAGGAGACTTATTTTAAATATTAAAAAAAAAATAATAATACCAAAACATGTGAAAAATATGGGGACTGGAGGCGCCGCGCCGGTTGCTTGGTGCGTTGAGGCGTCAGTTTGATGTTTCGTCAAATTCGAGGGTTTCAATGCCGCCGTAGCCATAAATGTTCCCGGCTTATTGCATTCAGTTAGACCTGTTCGGTCCAAGACCGGTTTTAGATTTTTATGAAAACCGGTTTTCCTAGCGGTCAACCGGATCATCAAAAAAACCGGCTCATGGTTAAAAAACCGGGTTAAGAACCGACTCACTAAAAAACCGATTCACCAAAAAACCGACCGAATACTCGAGTTCTCAAAACCGACCTGTTAAAAACCGACCGGCTCCGACGAGTTAAAAATCGACTCATTAAAATACCGATTCACCAAAAAAAAACGGTTTTTAACTCGTCGAAGCCGGTCGGAGCCGGTCGGTTTTTTGGTGAATCGGGTTTTTAATGAGTCGGTTTTTTTACCGGTCATGACTCGGTTTTTATGACCATAAGCCGGTTTTTTTAATGATTCGGTTTTTTTCGAAACCGGTACTTGGGAATCTCGGGACAGGTACATACTAACTGAAGACCGGTCTTAGGAACAGGCTTACATGCAGTGACGTACTCCAGGGGAGGGTTCCAACATCATGCGGATGAGACCACAGGCTGGACAGGAGTTCTGAATGTTGTTATCGATGCGGGACAGTACTAGTAGTAGTAGGTAGTACTGGTTGCTGTAGACAGTCGGTGGTTGTGCATTAAGTACTCTGTTTGGTTTGAGGTCCGCTATCGAAGAAAGCACACTTTCTCTGGGCAGTGTTGATATAGCTGATTTGTAGCAGGCGTTACCGAAGGGAACTCTTTTGAATCTTTGGACTTCACTCTCGCGGTCCCTCAAATTACGTCTAACGTGACGCGGTGGTGGGGTCTTTCCATAAGATTATGGTTTGGACGGTTAGTCCGACAACAGCCAACTAAATACTGCTTATTGAGAAGAGTGTTGTGACTTCTTAAGGGCAGCGTTCTGGTTTCCTGGTGTAGGTAATCAGGTGATGACATCAAGTAGCAGCTAGTCGTAGTCCGAAGAGCAGCATTCTGACAGAAACCACACCCATATGCCACGAATTCTTCAGGCGGACTTTGCGATCCTCTTCGTAGTGGACTCGGTGGCGCAGTCTGCAAGCGGTGGACTTCAGATGGACTGCATATCCAAAAAGGACGAATCAGCTAGCCTGCAAACATCCATTGCTGCGATCAGCAAAAAATAGAATTCTACTCGCCGGACAACACCACCTCCACCTGGGAAATATGCTTCGGCTAACTCTGCCCAGGCTGGGTGCAATATATATTCACGGCACGGAGACCCTCTTCAGACAACGGCATCACGACGGCGAATAGCTTCCTCTGTGGTGCCGGCCACAGCCGTAGTCGCCTCATCGGTACCTGCCGAAAAGACTGGAGGATCCTATTCGAAGTTATCCGAGCCTGTTGTGGTGACTATCCTGTTCAGCACCAATCCGGCAGTCGTGCTCCTTGATAGACTCACGCAGGACGCTTTGATCTACGTGATCTACACCATCGACCTACGTGCGTCGATGGTGTAGACCCCTTAGTTCGGAAGGATCCTCTTCCAGCCTGGATTCAACATCTTTGAGTGTTGCAACTCAAAGTCTGCAAATCGGCTCATTATAAGATAAGATGGTGCCTCTCTCCAAGCTGCCACCGGCGACAACATTCCGCGATCTACCATCGTGTGCATATACTTCCCAATGGCCACTAATTCAACCGCGGCTGGTGCAATCAACCTTCATGGTCGACGAGATCAAGAGTGGAAGATTATAAGATAGATTTTGGAAGGAGAGGAATTTTCTAATATCGACTGAATCACTGGCAGTGACTCAGCAAGCCATCTCGAAACGCCTCAAGGCCATGGGCATAATTCAGAAACTAAGAAATTGGGTTTCGTACGAGTTTAAACCGAGAGATATTGAACGGCGATTATTTGCATGCGAACAACTGCTTCAAACGCAGAATCGGAAGGGATTTCTACATCGCATCGTAACCGGCGACGAAAAATGGGTCCGTTACGATAATCCCAAGCGCAGAAAGTCACGGGGAATGCCCGGACATGCCTTAATGTCGACGGCAAAACCGAATATTCACGACGCCAAGGTTATGCTTTGCATTTGGTGGGACCAGCTCGGTGTGATATACTACGAACTACTGAAACCGAATGAAACTATCATTGGAGATCGGTACGAACGCAATTGATGCATTTAAGTCGAGCATTAAAGGAAAATCGACCACAGTACCAAGAGAGACACGGCAAAGTCATCCTCTAACATGACAATGCTCTGCCACACGTCGCAAAAATAGTCAAGACATACTTGGAAACCCTGAAATGGGAAATCTTGCCGCACCCGCCGTACTCCCCAGAAATCGCTCCTTCCGACTACCATCTGTTTCCTTCCATGGCGCACGGCTTGGCTGATCAGAATTTTCATTCGTACGATGAAGTCGAAAAATGGATCAAATCATGGATCGCGTCGAAAGACGCCTCCTTTTTCCGAGATGGAATCCGAAAATTGCCGGAGAGATGGGCGAAAGTTTTCGCTAGCGATTGACAGTACCTAGAATAATACATCTGTAAGTACTTTTTTACAATTAAGCTTTTAATTCCAGGAAAAAACGGCGGAAGCTGAGTTGTACACCCAATATGATCAAAGATGCTTCCTTCTATGCGCTGCAAACTTCATGACAATGCCTGTGTTAACTTAAGTGCAATTTGTTGTAGGGAACATGGGTTGACCGTACTTGAGTCTTACCCTGGGCGCAAAATGATGTAGCTACTCCCCTCCAGACTAGATAGAATAACATCGTTATCGCTGTAGGTGGATGAAAAAAGCGCTATAGTTACGGTTTACCATTATGCACGAGCGTGGCTTACCTTGATCTGTATTGTAAAGAAAGTATATCCCGAGGATACCAGGACACGCACTAAGTTATCCAATTATCCACGACCCAAGACCCCTGAATCGTGACGATGTCCTCCGCACTACGTGCCAGGCGGGGTAGAAGAGCTGCAGAGGTTGCCTTGAAATGACGCAAGTTGATCTACTGGAGACTAAGCATCACTGAGTTTGGTACCTCGTCTTAAGTTTCAGTGATGTCGATTGTCGATATTCCCGTCTAAATCAGAATCTCGATTGTCTCGCGGAGCGCATAACTTTCGTCCCGAAACAAATACCATACAAAGAATTCAAATCACACATCCAGTTGTGTATCTAGCGCCCTACATAAGCCTGTTGCATGATTCTAACAAAAACTCTCCCATGACAAATATATGTGTATGTGTGTACTAGGATGCAAATTTTTATTTCCTTTTCGATTACCACAGCTGTTAACATTTTTCTAAAGCTTGTTTCATTTCATATTGCAACACTACATGTTCTGATGAGCATCCATGTAGCTCATATCATTCATTCGTCTTGTGATTACTTTAAATGCAATCAAGATAGTAGACTTACACTTTCCGCATGATCACTTGACCACGACAAAACAAGGCAAACGCTCCAAAGATGATCACACTACACGCCATTTAACATGGCATAAATCCAAATGATCACCAGCAGCGTGGTGTGTATGGAGCATAAAAAAAGTGGTTCTCCTTTAATTTGATTGCAGATTGACCATAAGAAAGTTAATTGATACGAAAAAAAGGAAATAAAATCTCTGCAGTAGGCTTTTTAAAGATCAGGTTCAAGGTTATGTACTACCAGAAGGCAATCACTCTCATTCCCGATTCGTAGAACTTGTCTACTTATTTTTTTTCGGGTCTATCATCTTCAACATCGAAACCATAAACCATAACGCACACTGTCTACTTATGATCAGCGAAGTAGACCTTTAACTTTCAGCCGTAAACCATGCAAATTAACCCAAATAATGCCCAAGATACTCATATAAATGGTCACAATAATTAACTATTGCACACTGCTCATAATTTCAGCAAGCGTATTCAAATATTTCACTCGAAATTTAAATATTAAAGTAGTGCAAAAGGATCAGCGCCTCAATTAGGGCTGCCTGCGAGATCTGGATCAAGGCAACAATTTGCGTCACGCGATCATTTAACGCGATATTACGCGGGCAGATAAAAAACTTGTAGTCAATCATGTTTGTGGCTACCGATCCTCAGACGTGGCATTTTGATATTGATGGAAAGCATGCAAATAGTCAATCAATCGTTTGGATATCTAATTTAATTATAATTTAGTTAATTTCACGGTTTTTTATTTTCTCATTGACTGTCTGAAAATGTTGCGGATAATATCGACTGTTAGTCTGTCTGCGAGGAATCGTTTAAAAGTAGGTTGGCATTTTGGCAGGAAGGAGGCAAGATTCTGAGATGTCTGGTAAGCAAAATTGGATATCCACTTAGTTTCAACTATAATATCCGGATAGCAAACTATGTACTGAAAACCGATAGGAAAGGCGCCAAATATGAGATTCACTTCCATATATACTATTGCACTAAATTTTAAAATTTGAGGTATGTTAATTTTAGATAGTTCTTTAAATTGAGCATGAATGGTGCATGCACTCTTAAGAACATACATATTTCGAGGCTTTTTTATAGTTTTTCCAGGCGAGTCTTAAAGTTCTGCAACTTAATTCCATGCTACCAATTTCAAAGATATATTTAGAGGCTTTTTGAAATCAGTACAATATTCGCCCAATCTGTACAAAAAAAAAAACATTGGAAAAAATGGTGGAACCTGGAATTGCGAATTCCACAAAAACGAAATCCACAGGTACAAAATCCAAAAATGTTCAAACACACGTCCACTTTTACAAAATTATAAATTGCGAAATGCAAGATTTAAATGTATGTAAAAAATGCACAAGGTTAAAGTCCACATTTTCAAAGTCCAAACATTTTTGTAATAAAAAGTATCCGGATGAGACGTACCTTACTAATGTGTATGCTGTACGTTCGTACTATCTAAAGTGGAATCCATGATGAGACAAAGTTTCCGCTTTAGGCTGCTGTAGTCTGCCGGGTAAACACCTATTTCTATGGGCACATTATACCGAAAACCGTAGATTCGTACTGACTGAAACCGAAATTCGTTCCGGAATTTCCGCGTAAGGCAGTACGAACCTGCGGCAGTGCCGTAGATAGCTTTTCGTCGAGGGGGGCGGGGGGATTAGCTTTCCTAATTCGTTATTCAGTGTCATACCATGAAATTGACATCACGGCCACCGACAACAATCTCGGAGGTTCAGGTCATTGCCATTCAGTCGGGCAACACTGATACTGAAATCTTCAACATCTATATTCCACCAGTATCCCATAGGATACGTCAATATCAGGTCGCTGCACACTGGACAACATCGACTCCTCCTCAGTGACTTCAATGCTCATCATGAGTTCTGGCACTTCAACCTGGACAACAATGCATTGTTGGAACCAGCAGGTCGCGATTCAATCCGACAAAAATACGGCTAATAACCTAACCAAATGCGCTAACCACTTCAACAAACAGTTTATCGAACATCCACCACCTGATAGACTTAAGTGTATCATACTAGGGCCCGTTTTCTCAATGTCTGATTAAAATTTAAACCCCAGTTAAACAGACATTGAACGTACCCATCTGTCAAATTTTACAGGGAAAACAACAACCACAACAAATTTTATCTCGAGTTTAAATTTTAACTGGACATTGATTAAACGGGCCTAGGAGTATCCGCCACCGGGAAGCTGACCAAGCACTTCAATTTTCACCTGAAGAAGTTGCCACAGCTATAAGGAAAGCAAAAAAATTCAAAGCCCTAGGTCCGGACGGTATTTCGATGGTCATGTTAAAACATCTTGACGCAGGAAACTTAACGGACACGATTAATCTATCCATCTCGACGTCAATTATTCCTTAGTACTGGAAGAAAGGAAGAAATAGGGATCACCCTATTTCAAAACCTGGATCTAACATTAGGCGAAATTTAAGCTAGGAAAAATTAAACAGGGTGTCCCCCAAGGAGGAGTCCTATCTCCCACCCTGTTTAACTTATTTATGTCAGAAATCCCAACACCATCTGACAGAATACAAATCATTAGCTAAACCGACGACTGTTCTATCTTGGTAACCGGCAACGATGTCACCCAAATTTGCGAACAGATAAATGGATATCTCGACAAACTAAACAACTCCTTCGTCGAAAAAAACTTAAGTTTATCAGCTCCGAAGTCCTCCGCTACCTTGTCTACCACATGGACCAAAGAAGTGAACCCGCAGCTGAATATCGCTGTAAATGGTCAAGCTATTCCCACCATCAGTCATCCAAAAATTCTCGGTGTCACCCTTGACAGCATGGCCTCTTCATCAGCGCATGCGTCAACTATTAGTGACAAGATGAGAAGCAGATACAAACTCCTCAAAGCTTTAGCTGGCAGTTCCTGGGGGAAAGATAAGTAGACCCTACTAGCGACATATAAATCAGTCGGGAGATCTGTGGCAAACTATGCGGCTTCTATCTTCTATCTATTGTATTAGATAACCTGAGCGACACCCAATGGAAAAACGTGTTTCCGATGTGCACGCCAGGAGAGGAAGGGGTGTATGTTTCACCGCATGCTCTATCGCATTAGCAGGAGCGTGTCCATGGGAGAGATACTGTAGGTACCTCTTGCTGACTACGCCACCGAGTCGACGACGATGTGGATCACGAAGTCCACCTGAAGAATCTGGACAAAGTAGTTTCGTGTGGTGGTCAGTGTCGTTTCTGGACACTATATTATCGATGTATACGCCTTCCACACTTTCATATAACACCTATTTCAGGAGCTATAGGAATGTGAATGCAAGGGAAGGCATATGTATTTCATCTGTTCTGGTAATTCTGGGGGCAAAGACCTTTTCCATAGTCCTCCGCGTGGGCGCCCCCTGGTAACGGCAGTGTATCAATTCGCTGACGGCCAATGTCTTAGCGATAAGACAGTTTGGAAAAGGCAGATAGCTGTAGCCTGAATGGCTGACGAACACCTAAGCGTCTCAGGTCTAGTAGGATGGAATGACTTGCGTAGTTGGACCTGCTACATAGTTGTGTGGGCTCCAACACGTTTATTAAACCATCTGAAGCAGCTATCTCCGAGGCCATCCCCTGAATGGGGTTAAGCGACGTGCTGACAACTCGTCCTTGTAAAAACCACTCCATGTCAAGAAACCTGGAACAAAAGCCTCGGATTGGACGGATCGACAACGACGACCACGCAAACGAATAAAGGATTATTCTTTCGGATCCTGGAATGTACGCTCCCTGAACAAACCGGGGGCCGAGAAGGCCCTCCTTCAACAGGTCGAAAAGTACAAACTGAGCATTACTGCAGTCCAGGAAACAAATTGGCTTGGCAGCGAGATTAATGACAAGAAATCGCACACAATTTTTACAAGTGGCAAACCATCGGGCCACAAGGAGTTTGGAGTAGCATTTATAGTGGACAATCACCTCAAACCGCATATTACTGACTTCAAACCCATAAATGAACGGCTGTGTGCGATTCGCATCAAGACTCGATTCTTCAATCTCTGGCTCATCAATGTGCATGCCCCCACTGAAGTTAAAGAAGACGCAGTAAAAGACGAGTTCTACGCCCGCCTTGAAACTCTCTTCGACTCACTTCCAACAAACGACGTCAAATTGCTGCTGGGAGACCTTAACGCGAAAGTCGGGAATGAAAGTTGGCGTCGGGGGACCTCTGGAGGCCACAGCCTCCACGAAGAATGTAATGATAATGGCCAGCGACTTATCGACTTCGCCTGCAGCAGGAATCTAGTCGTAAGCTCTACGTGTTTCCCGCATCGACGCATTCACAAGCAGACCTGGAAGTCTCCAGACGCACATACCGTCAACCAAATTGACCACGTCCTCATTTGCAGGAGATGGGCGTCTAGTGTCATGGATGTCCGCTCCCATCGAGGAGCAAACTGCGACTCAAATCATCACTTGGTGAAGACGACCTACAGATGTAGAATTTCCTCAGTGCACCAGTCAAGAATCAGCCCTCCCAAAATCTTTGCGGTTGATAAGCTCTTGAGTGATGCTACAGCGGTGGCGTATACTACCGCCCTTGAGGAAAAACTATCACCTATGCTACACAACATCAGCAACACAGGCGTCCATGGGTTCTGGGAAGAACTCAAGGGTACCATCAAGGATGTCGCAGAGAAGGTCGTGGGATATAAAGCCCGGCGAGCGCGAAATGACTGGTTCGACGAAGAATGCAAAAATTCACTTGACGCGAAAAACGAGGCCTACAGACAATGGATTCAACGAGGAACCAGAGCCAGAAGAGAAAAATATGACGAGCTACGGCGAATATCGAATAGAATAATTAGACGTAAGAAATGTAAATACTTTGACGAGCAGTTGCTGAACATAAACGAAAACTTAGCTAATAGGAACACCAGACAAGCGTACAAACTAGTAAATACAATTAAGAACGGCTACCAACCCAGGACTAGCCTTTGTAAGGACAAGGATGGAAACATCATCAGCGACACCGATGGTATTAACAAACGATGGGCCTCTTATTTTGAAGAGCTTCTAAACCGACTATCTAACATCCCCACACAGGAAGCTCTCGACGATATTGTTGATCTAGGCCCACCCATTCAACCCCCGACAGTAGAGGAAGTTGATCTCGCGTTGCGGTCACTAAAACGAAATAAAGCGCCGGGCGCTGACGAAATTCCAGCTGAACTGCTAAGATTCGGTGGAACGAGTCTAGTTGATGCCATACATCAATTACTCCTGCGAGTATGGGAGAACGAGGAGATCCCAGACGATTGGCGCAGAAGCATCATCTGTCCAATTCATAAAAAGGGAGATAAACTGCGGTGTGAGAACTACAGGGGCATCTCACTAGTTTGTACGTCCTATAAAATTTTGACGAAAATTCTGGAAAATAGAATAAAACCGTACGCAGAACGAGTCATTGGCGAATATCAAAGCGGTTTCAGACCTGGTCGCTCCACAACCGATCGGCTCTTCTCAGTCAAACTGATATTCCAGAGGTGCTGGGAATACAACGTAAACGTATACCAAATCTTTGTCGACTTCAAGCAGGCATACGACAGTATCGATCGTGGAGTACTGTACAACATCATGCTGCAATTTGGTATACCAGCAAAATTAGTGCGACTGACAAAGATGACGATGACCAACTCCGTCTCACAAGTCAGGATCCAGAATAGACTTACTGATCTATTTGAAACACGCACTGGTTTGAAACAGGGCGATGGACTGGCACCGACGCTCTTCAACCTAGCACTGTAACACGTTATTCGGGCCATGAATATGGACAACAGCAAGACGCTACTCATCAAGTCGACACAATTAGCAGCGTACGCCGACGACATCAACATCATGTCCCGAAGATTGGCTGACGCAGAAGAACTTCTGCATACGCTCGATACCGCTGCAAAGGAAGTTGGATTACGTATTAACGAGGGTAAAACTAAAATAATGATGCAATCGGTGACAAGGACACCTGCACAACCGAGCATCAACGTGGGGGACCTCAACATCGAGTTCGTGAACAACTTCATCTACCTGGGTTGCAACCTGTCAAGGGACGCCAACGAAACTGACGAAATCAAGCGACGGATACAGTTAGCTAATAAGACTTTTTTCTCGGTTCTCCCCATAATAAAATCAAAACATGTGCACAGAAACACGAAGCTCCGCGTGTACAAAACCATTATTCGACCAGTGCTATGCTATGGCTGCGAAGCATGGACCCTAACTCAAGCCTCCGAAAACATGCTAGACACTTTCGAACGTAAGGTTCTACGGCGAATTTTCGGGGCTGTTTGCGATCGAGATGGATGGCGCATCCGGTACAACCATGAGTTGTATGAAATGTACGATGAGCTGCAAGTCTCGAAAATCGTCAAACTATTTTACAACGACTTCAATGGGCAGGGCATGTACAAAGAATGGACGATGATCGCATGCCTAAGAGAGAGTAATGAATGCAGAACGAGTCGACGGAGCGAGACTGCGAGGACGACCGAGATCTCGTTGGGAGAGCTCAGTAGGTGTGGACGCCGCGCAGCTGCTGGGCTCCCAAAATTGGAGGACGCGGTCACGTGACCGAGATAATTGGAGGACAATGATCCAGGCGGCCAAGGCCCGACGTCGGGCTGTCGCGCCACGATGATGATGATGGTAATTCCCTGCACTATCAAGTATGTTAGGAGGTAGCACAGAGGTGGAGGTTGATCACCGTCTCCATTTTGTGACTAACTCCGGGTGGTTTCAACATTACACAAAAGCTGGAGCTGAATTTCTCTATGGTACTACAATGGACATATGATTTGGTATACGGATGCTGTATTGGTACGCCAGCTCTCGAACTTAACCTAGGTTTTCGGGAATCCGGGTATTTACAGAGGCAATAGTTTAACAGGTATAGTTCGTTGATGGAATGAAGAGTGTCAGAGCATATGCCAGCTATTTTGTAACAATTTGTTTTGCCCATGATATAGAATAATAGGGACCTCGGAATTGAATTACGCTTCAGAAGCCGAGACCACTCAACTGTGCCAAATCGGAAGATTACTATTAATATTTTTTAGAGGCGAAATTATTCAGTATGCAAACTTGAGAATATCCTTTCCTTCACTCTTAACATTGACCCAACTATAGCTGCCACTTGGGATCATTCATATGCTAGCCATATCCAACGGCTGCTACCTTTGAACGAAACCCATTTGGTTATCCCACATAAAATAAACAATAGATACGTTCATTTGTACTCCAGTGAATGTTACTATAATTCGAGTGAAGGTTAAGCGGCGTTCATAAAAACGGTCCAGGTTAACAACACGATTAAGTGTCAATGTGGACCCCTGCCGTCAATTTAGTTTTTCAACATTTTGACTGTGCTCGCAGGATCAAAAATATAGATCATATCGGGAAAAATACCCTATGTTTACTAAATAATTAATTGAATATCACTAAAAAAATTTCTAACTTTCCATAATAAATTCGCCAGATAGCGAAGTAAGCGCCATCTCTTATCATATCTATCGGGTACATGTTTATTAGCCCGTAGAGCTATCAGGGTCAATTCAGATTAACGCGTTGTTGTAATTGCGTATTGTTAACCCAAAATAACCTGTACTGGAGTATAAAAGAATGCGCCTAATGATACTCCACATTCTATCTCCTATCTCACCCACTTGATCCGTTCAATATTCAAAGTGGTTTTGCATTTATCTCGACCATGGAAAAAAATTGTAAATCCATCGACATTTTCAAGCCCAAAGACAGATTGTAATCAAAATTCAACAAATTAAGGAAACACAGACATCACCTTTTTATCGTTATCCGAGTCGTTGATGTTCGCGATATCGATACGGCGATATTTTGGTTTGAGGTCATCCGTTTGAATCGCAGACTATCTTGCGGAAGGGCAATCAGCCTGGCTTAGAATGGCCTCTCCTTTAAAATATGTATGTATTCAATTATTTTGCCTTTTGCAAGTAACTAAGACTACGGATAAGTAGTAAATTAAAATTTAAATTTATGCTGTTCTCGGGGATGTTGTTACATGTGCTTGGCCGGCGATTTTGGCAGGTGGTATGTTGACTTAAATTGACATACATACAATACGTGGAGCATGTACGTTGTGACTTAAGAAGTCGCCTGTTTGTTGTCCGCAATTCAAATCCTGGATACAAATTTCAAAGGCCGCAATTCAACGTAGTGCAAAAGTGGGCATGGAAATAGTGGGTCGTAGAATGCTTCGTCACAAGCCGCGGAAGGCAATTCAGATTTTTATGCTCGGTCTCCTTTCGCCCAATTGCCCTTAATTCGGTGCCAGTTCTTGACGTTGACTTTAGTGGGATAATCTTTGAATTGAAATATCGTTCAAGCCACTGTCAATCAACTACCACAACTGCTTCTCTGCTTCCATGCAATTCACTCATCCGAACTTGATTTCCATACCTCCGGTGGTTTTCAACTAGTAATTGGTTCCCATTACCATTTTCAATGTCCTTTTAATGTATATCTGTCAGGCTAACGTGACACTTTAAGTTTTCAGTATAAAGTCTCTCTCTTGCAAAAACCCCAACCTTGTTACCTAATTGTCCAGAATTTCTTTTCAACTTTTACTCTCGTCCGACTCAACCATAAATTCGTTGTGGCTGCGTTTTTTTTCACCATGCAGCCGGCAACTTGCTAATATAATAAAAAAATATTTCTCAGGGTAATAAAAATGTCGGCAGACAGATAAAACGGCCCCCGCAGCATAAAAACAGGATGAATGCCTTTGAAGAAAAAAGTAAAAATTTCCCACACGGTGGATTCCCATTTTTTCGCTTCTGTTGCTTACGGTTTTTTCTTCCTTTGGGAGCTATCTAGTCAACGGCAATGGACCACGGGTTATATGGGCGATGGATGCTGCAACTGTGGAGCCATAAATCGCTTATGGAGAAAATAAAATTTAAACTTATTAGAGAACAAGAGAATGAATAGGTGGAATATTGAGGAGTAGTAAGATTTGGGCTATTTGAGTTTAATGGTAATTATTTATGAGTTGAGTGAGGGATCAGTATAGAGATTTGAGACATTAGGGGCAAAGGTTGACTCGGAGCAACCCTCAATGGAATATTATTCGGATTGAAATCTAGGGACGCGGGAGCGTCCCGCCCCGCCAAAGAAAAAAAAATCGAAAAAAAAAAAAATGGAAATGCGACCAAGACTATGTTTACGCGACACAACAAGTACGGGTTTTCGGACCTCTGTAGCTCCGGCCCCGGATGCTTGTTCGAGCTCAAATTTGGTACGGTCATTGTCCCTGGTCATCTTACAAAGTGCTGCAAATTTGATTCCGATACAAGGAAAAACACCCGAGATATGATAATTTGAAAATGGCTATTTTTCAAATTTTTCTTGTTCTCGTTGTTCTTTGACCGGTCTACAGCCTCGTAGGGAGCGTATCGAGGTCTGCTTTCTTTTCTCACGAATTGACTGTGTCCCAAGGGTGTGCATAGGCTATCATTTGCTCTGATCCGTGCAGTAGATCATAAGATACATCCAAAAATGTGAAATTTTATAGTAGAGTTTCTCGCTTAAGTCTTTTTGATAATTTGAATGCGACACAGCAAATCACTCGCAGAGATCGCATGCCGACGTGGAGAGACGCAAACACTTGATTATGTGAGTACGTAACGACAACGGATGCAAAAGTCCGTGTGCTCGTCGGGTGAGGAGAACCATACGAGTTCATGGTTGCGGGCGTGGTTTGTGGCAAGTGCATGAATGAAAAGTGTGTCATGAAAAAATTGAAACTGAATGTTTATGGATGCATCTTAAGCTGTGTTTTGCTAGACAGCGGCTTGAATGGGCGATTTGCGACTGCGACTCGAGAGCAATTCATTCATTATTCAATGTCGGGTTTTTGTATGAAAATAGTACTAGTATGTTGGGCAGGTTGTCTATGCAATCAAGGATTTTTATATGTACGTGAGGAGAATGGATGGAAAGAGACGAATGTGCTGTAGATGTAGAGTCCTTCGGTGGCAGCAAGGACATTCGAAAAAGGATATTTTTAGCAGTGAAGCGAAATGTGGGGGTCTCATATGAACCGGGATGAAGAGGCGAGTGTCCAGGAGTAGTGTAGATGTCATTTCGAGTCATTCGGTGGTGAAAAGGACATTCACGAAAGTCAAGTGGGCAATATGGGTGTCATGCGAACCGGGGTGAGGAGGCGAATGTCCAGGAGTACTGTAGATGGCATTCCGGATCCTTCGGTGGCGACAAGGATATTCGAAAAGGATACTTTTGGCAGTGAAGCGAAATACGGTCAATATGGGTGTCATATGAATCGGGGTGGACACCCCAATATCCAGGAGTAGTGCGGATGGCATTTTGAGTCCTTTGGTGGCGAAAAGGACATTCATGAAAGTCAATTGAAATATGGGCAATATGGGTGTCAAGCGAACCGGGGTGAAGAGGCGAATGTCCAGGAGTACTGTAGATGGCATTCCGAATCCTTCGGTGGCGACAAGAATATTCGAAAAGGATACTTTTGGCAGTGAAGCAAAATACGGTCAATATGGGTGTCATATGAATCGGGGTGGACACCATAATATCCAGGAGTAGTGCAGATGGCATTTTGAGTCCTTCGGAGCGAAAAGGACATTCTTGGAAGTCAATTGAAAAATGGGCAATATGGGTGTCATATGAATTGTGGTGAAGAGGCGAATGCCTAGAAGTTTTATGGATGGTATTTCAAGTTTTTCGGTGGCAACAAGGACATTCGAAACAGGATATTTTTGGCAGTGAAGCGAAATACGGTCAATATGGGTGTCATATGAATCGGGGTGGATACCCGAATATCCAGGAGTAGTGCAGATGGAATTTCGAGTCCTTCGTAGCGAAAAGGACATTCTTGGAAGCCAAGTGAAAAATGGGCAATATGGGTGTCATGGTGAATTGTGGTGAAGAGGCGAATGCCTAGGAGTACTATGGATGGCATTTCGAGTCCTTCGGTGCCGATAAGGATATTCGAAAAAATAATACTTTTGGCAGTGAAGCGATATGAATTATGATGTAAGATGATTTTTTCCAATTTGTGGAAGATGGGAAGCGATGTCTAGGTAAGATGGGTATCACATGACTAGAGGTGATGAGGCGAATGCAGTAGACTGTTAAAGGTATTTTGAGTCCTTTGGGCAGGAAAAAATATGTTCTTGGCAAGGAAGCGATATCTAGGCAAGATGAGTATTATATTATCGGGGGTGATGAGGCGAATGCAGTAAACTACTGTTAAAGGCACTTTGAGTCCTTTGAACTAGAAAAATGATATTCTTGGCAAGAAAACTATTTACCCCAAATGGGTAACCTGAGTGGACTCATAGTCCGGCACGTAAATCCCCTTTTTTATCGAAGACTACCGCATTCAGTAGGAATCAAACCGGAGCCCAATGTATAGAAGGCGAACGTGTTTACCGTTGCGCCATCTGTATTACCACTACTACTTTGCAAAAAGATGTGATATCTCACAAAAACAACTCTGTTGTAAAAAAACCCCGCCAAGAAAAACTCCTCAGCCGTAAAAAGGAATGATATGAACACAATACCGCCAAAGTACTCGTAGCTTCGCGCCTCGCTCTAGGGTATGCATATTGAACGCTGATTGCATTAGTTAATTTCTTTCAACGCGGTTTGGCGGGGAGCTTCCATTAAACAAAATAAGTTGAACAATCTGAATAAGAACGCAGCAGAAAATAGTCTATTATTCACTTCTGGCCTGAAGTGCATTTTTAGTCTTTTGTAAGGCGATGGCTTTATAACGAGATCCGGGCGAGAAGCCAATAATACTTGGCATAAGAGCTTACAGCATGATCCGCACACAACTACTTATTCATAATTTTTTCAGAGCGACATCGTTGCCATTATCACTGTCATTTTATCAATAAATCCGTTCGGCGGTGAGTCTTTAGGCTACGAAGCTCCCCGCCAATCAGCTTTGAAAGAAATTAACTAATGCAATCAGCGTTCAATATGCATACCCTAGAGCGAGGCGCGAAGCTACGAGTACTTTGGCGGTATTGTGTTCATATCATTCCTTTTTACGGCTGAGGAGTTTTTCTTGGCGGCGATTTTTTTACAACAGAGTTGTTTTTGTGAGATACAAATGACATGACAAATTTGGATTGACTAGGATATGCTGTGACTGAGAATATTTGGAGACCACATATTTCAGGAGATGTGTGCTGCGGTAAATTTGGTAAGGTATCAATGTCGGTTTGAAAGGCTTGGATGGAGGTCAAAAAGTGGTAAGAAACAAGAGACAAATTTGGTTAAATCTATTGACTACCTTGAGTTGATAATTCGAATGAAGTGTTCTCAACCTTCAGCGTTATCCCTTCAGAGTCATTAAGGCCCTTCGCACACGGGTCGCCTCATATTCGTCTCGTAAACGGCTCGTCTACGATTCGAATTCCAATTTCCAAGCAAACGTATGAAGATCCGCACACGGGTCGTCCATAGTTCGGCACGTAAAGGTCGCCACACATGAACGCGCACAACCACGACCGAACTTACATCGAATCATCAAATATCATACAACGGTGGAAACGAGGAGATTTTTTTTCTATTGAATTTGACGTGGTTAGATGAATGCTCACGGCGAAAATGCATGCCGTGCGTGCCGAATCGTTGCACTCATCTGTGCGTCTCGAATAGCAAAAGCATATTCAAGCAGAGGCCGCACAAGTTTGGTATACTCGTATAAGGATTTAAGTGACCCAAATATTTTTAAACTCCTTAGCGCGTCTCTTAATGAAGCCGAATGGTTATTTAGTCATGTCGATTCCACGCCGATCGCAGGCGTTGAACACCAGTGTGAGCAGCCTGTGGCGAATTTTGCGGAAGGATTTGGCTCTTCGCCAACATAAGACTGCGTTTACTCAAAAACTGAAGCCAACCGACCACAATCGGGCTCTGGACCAGATGCAAGCTGACGACGACTTTCAAAAGAAAATCATCTTTTCAGATGGCTCGATGGTTTGTCAACAAGCAAAATTGCCGCATTTGGTCGAGTGAGCGCCAACAACCGTCAGCGGCGATCTCTACAGGGCCATGATATTGGAAATTTTTGGGACCAGCTCGACGCTATGGACTTGGACGGTATGTGGTTCCAACAGGATGGCGCAAATCGAAGCATACTTAAGACAGTCAATTAAAGTCGCTTTCGGTGGCCGTGGGCGTTCGGTCACCGCTCTACGATACTAATCTAGAGCTCGGAGTTCAAATCTCGGTGTGATCAACAAGTGGCTGTGAGTACTAGTTAATAGAACTCTCACAGTGCTCCGAGCTTGTCAGTATAAAGACGGCGTGGACAGGACGTGCCTGCTAGCAATTGCACTTCCGAAAAGTAGATATGCTATCGAAACGTCAACAATTCATGCCCCTGTAAAGGTCAAGGCCTTGAAGTTGCCTTAAGTAAGTCTAAAAAGGTTATGGATATTGCGACTAGCCATACCCCACACCTATTCTTCTGTCCATTTTGGTTTCATTAACCAAATAAAATTACACTGATCCCACATTGGGCGCCGACTATTTCGGATTATTTCGACCATTTTCCGAATTACATCTATAGTAAACTTTGAGGGATATAGGGTTTCGTTTGGGGGATTTTGTGACAAATCCGCTAACTTTATCCGGAGTCCGCGCTATGTGACCGAGACGACTTGCTGACTACCAATGTTGCGTAAAACAGAGATTCCAAAGTTGGGCTCTAGGATAGGCTAGTTAGCTGCGATTGGTAGGTAAGTTGACAACTTATCCGCCAAGAGGGCGGAATGTGATTTTAAGAAACTATGAATCGATCCAAACGAATTAATTGGGCGTGATAACAGACGGAAGTTATTTCCAAAATGTTCAAATAGACTGACAAAGAAGAAAACTAATTAGCCACATCCCATGGTACTAAAAACGATGCCTGGGTAAGGACAACGATTCGCCACAGTGCCAGTAACGTGTGTTATTGTGCTATTGTTATTCATTTTGTACCTATACTGTATTGGGTAATTCTCAACAGGTTAAAATAGTCTATGTTCGTCATAATAAAAACAAAATATTTTTTGGACATTTGATCTTTAACGGATTCTGAAAAATCACGAGCTTAGACAAAATTCCTGACATTTTCCAGTGGCTGAAAATTTCTTTTAATAATTCAACAAACCATAAAAGAAATGAAATGTGAAACATAGACGCGTCTGCCAGCAAACCATAAGAAATAGCTCGCTAATATATCCCTTTAATAATAAAAGAAATCGTGGAAGACCCAAGAAGAACAAAAAGGTGCAAAGCATCAAAAATATGTCAACAATTTGAAAAGAGATACCTTTCGAGTGGTTTCTTGAAAATCATCTTCTTCGATGGCTCAAGATCGAACTACCACCACCGCAACGTGTCCGTTGCGCGGTTCTTCATCTTTCGCTTCTCATCTCATAATATACGGCTCTGATTGCAGAGATCTAAAGTTTCGAAAACGTAATGTTGTAAGCGCGTTACTAAGTGTCCTTAACGGTTGCACGCAACTTGCGAATGAATGGTTGGGCCAGAGTGGACAGTGGACGCCCTTGTCTACTTCTTGATGATGCACCTACTTAAGGTGATGGCCGTTGTGCGGCTCAAGATCAAAAAATAATTTCTATTGTCGGTTCGCTTTGACATTTCATCACTCGAGACAAAATTGATGAATGATTTAATAGAAGGTACCAAAAATTTCGTTTAACTTTGCCCCATAACACTGAACATGAATGCCAAGGAAACTGACCATGGTGAGTGGTGCCGTGTTGTTTGACTGCAAGTCTTGGCGAATTTTCTTGAGGTCGAAAGTAAATTCGTTTTCCGTATTAAGGATTACTGGTGAATTTGGCAAGGATCCTACTGTACAACTCACTTAATTCAATATACAATAGGGCTAATTCGGTTAATCAACAAAAACCTAAACTAAAAAAGGAAAGTAACTTTGATTATGACAGCATGCTGGCAGCCCCCGACAACAATTTTCAAGAAATTTATCCGAATCTTATAAAAATTTATACGAAAGGCCCCGTCAGAAAATGCTATTTAGCTCGATTTCGATGTTTAGCGGCAAGGTGCACCACACACTTTTCAGCTACATCAAGAATTCCCCGATTCCCCTGGTATTCGACGTACAAAAACAAAAGGCCAACAAAAAAAACCAATTCACCAACAAATAATTTTTAAGGGCCTCAAATTAGCCACAAAAACGTTTCAAATCAAAAATTCTCCTCATGTCTAATTTCAACTCGAACCGAAATATTTTTGTCCGTTCTTCTCTGATTTTAGAGCATATTGATTTGGAGCCGTGTCCCAGGATTCTATAAATTGAATTAAATCACGGTGAATTTTCGGGTGGTTGCCAGCAAACATGTGGCCTTGCGAAAAGGACAATAAGAGGGTCAGTGTAGGAGGATGGTGGTATGTATACAAATTTGAAAACATTTGTAGAAGAATGTTTAAGGATGTTTTAGTCGGAGATGTATAGAGATGATGTCAGACGCATGTGAAAGGGGGTTCGTGAGCAATGCAAACCATTTGCATGGCAATTTAATCAAGGTGAATTCGTGGTGGTCGGTCTATGTAGCCGACAGGCAAGGCTTGCCGATAATTATACAATGACAAAAGATATATCCAGGAGTTCCCGTGTTTCGAAGGAAAAAATCGTTTTTGTGATGAGCCATAAATATTGGCAACAGTCCCTAGAATAAATTGTGGGAATTTGAAGACTTCTAGGTCAATCAAATCGAATTGAGTGCATGTGGAATTTACCGAGAAGTTGACCGACATCTCTCAGTTTCCCCAGATGGTCGTAAAAAGGTTTACTGAAAGTAGACACCTTCTATTTGCCAGTGCCAGCCTGTTGCAGAACAGATGAAGCCTTCATCAGTTCTGCAACTGGCCGGCATGAATGATGTGTATGAAAGGGAAAGCACGCTTCATCATGAAGGGTGCTTTCCCTTTCATATACATCACTACATAGCTCCTACAGAAGTCGTTGTATGAAAGTTCAATCCTTCTGACGTGCTCGCCGAAAATGTAATGACCCCTAACTACTCCAAACATACGCTGATTTGGTATTTTATCAGCGATACTAATTTAGCAGAACGACTGAAATTCAGCTCAGGGCACATCGACTTGGCTTTCGGACATGTTACGCCATTGATCCATGTTGATTTAGGTTTTCTGAGAGTAGACAACTTTAATTTAGATTTAAAGATGGAGAAAGGCTTAGTGATGTTGTCCCTGATCTCTTGAAGTCTCAATAAAGAAACTTGTAAACTTGTTGTCCCTGATCTGCCGAGCCTCACTGGCAGCACCCCTACAACCTAGCTCATCAGCTCTGCAGCTCCTGGCAATGCCACTGTGGCCAGGTATCCAGCACAATACAATATTAAAATAGTTACTCATTTCCATAGGGAATGCTCGACATTCAGCAGCAATCTTTGACACATTTAGAGCAGACTCGAAGGTTATAACTGCAGCTTCGATCTTCATGAAAATAATGACGTCCCTTTTGGACGTAATGTGGATATCTAATGACATCGCTGCCTTTTTTTTATTGCACAGACCTCCCCCTGAGAAATTAACTGCACTGCACTAGGTTGGAAGTTGAAACGAGTAATTAAGATTGAGCTCCTGGGAGTAAACTACGACACCCACACCTCTATCGGTTTCGGAGCGGGCCGTGAATATCCTCAGATAGGTTAGTAGTGCTTGCAGGACCTCCAGTTGACCACGGGGTGGGGTCACGTGTGCATAGTTTTTTGCGAAATAGTGCATCATGTCGGTAGTGTGCAGTATACCGAATATCTGTATAATTTAGAATTATGAAGTATCCGGTACTCTAAGTGATCCAGCGACTAGCCACGCGATGGAATCGACCAAAGAGTTTCGTACATTGCCAAGCAGACCGCTTCCTGTACATTGCCCAACAACGTTGGAACATTCCACAACGTTCTCTAGTTAAGCTTCTAGTCCAATACCAGGCTCAGTAAAATTTGTTCTGTTAGCGAAGGGCAGCCTCACTCACTACAAGGTAGGAGACTCCACTGGGGGTCCTTGTTTTTTTCGTAATTAACACTAACGCCACGTTTCTTGCCCACTTGGCAAGCAGACAGAGTGCATATTACGTTACTTCGCTGAAACATTTTTTTTTTGCGGATCTGAACCCTATTGTGGTTTAGGCTTGGCTCCATAGTCAGGGTAATAATCAAGGACTGGCCTGAAAGGATATGACAGCTATGAGGATACTTTCGGGGCTCTTCTCGGGCTATCACTGGTTTAGATATCATCTAAACGGGATGTTTTTGTCCAGCGAGACGCCAGTGTTTGAAGGACGTTTAAAACACGGGCGCATTTTGTGCGAATACCCGGTGATTGCGACAAGTGCACTGCCGTTATTAGAACCACTCTTGTAAGAAAGATATTGGCCTTCGTACGATTCATGGAAGGCCCTTTGCTACAATGAAAAAAAAACGATCTAACTATCTATCTCGCTGAAGGTCCCAGGGAACTTATCGGAGATGGCAATAGATCCTTCATCCAAATAGTCTGTCACTTTACAACCCCTCTCCTCCAGGTCTAAAAGCAGTTTGTTGATCACGCTGTTCAACAAGAGGAGTGAGAGTATACTTCCCTTTGGAAAGCCTCTACATACACTCCTGCGTACAGTCGAGTACCCCGGTCTCGACGATATAACCCTGGATGTTAACATCAGTTCAATTATCTGACGCTAAGAGAGATGTACTAGGAGAACTTGCCATAGGTTGCTCTCTCATCTACGGCAAGTCTTCCTAGAGCAACAATAATTGCATCAGGCTTGATTTTGTTAAAGGCATCCCTAATTTCGCGTAAGGTTACCAAGGTAAACTCTCTGTAATGCGGACATTTTTCTATATGACCAATAACAGAGTGTTTAGCTGTACCCTTGGTGTAGGCATGCTGCGAAGCAGAGAGTAGGTGTGTTGGAATGATGCTGCGAAAGTGAATATCAATTAACCTCTTCAGCATCTGTTGATGCGTATAGGATAAGCTGATGGGCTTTAGGTCTTTTGGGTGTGAATGTGAATGAATCTTCCCCGCTTTGCGAATGAAAACTACATTCGCAAACTGCATCCACACACTGGGGAATATGTACTAGGCTCAGATATGATTTGAAAATGATTTCTTATAATGGAGTCACAACATTCGAAGAGTGTTGTATACCGGCCGGAATAACGCCATCAGGTCATAGGGACCTAAAAGACCCATAACTGGAAATCGCCCTTGAGATGAAAGAACTATAGTCACTTAGAGCCATTGCGTTCACCCGAGCGCAGGTACTAAAAGTAAGCATAAGCAGGGATGAGCTAGAATTGTCTAGAATTAACTGTGTGATCAGAAGGGCTCTAGAACCACTTTCCAGTTACGCAGACCCTCGGATGTCCTCATAGACTAAGGAAATATCTAGGACCTCTTGTTTGTTTTTGAAATAAAGGTGGGTTCGCAGCCCACATTGCAGAGCAACAGGTTGAAAACTGCGAAGTGTTCGACGAACTGTTCCCCCCTGAGCATTTGTGTCGGAGCTGCCCCATTCTGAAGGAAGTATGCAGGCAGGTCTTGGGGCACCAAGCCCCACATTGCCCTCTATGGATGGAGAAAGGATTGTTCAGCTAATTATTGAATATGGAGAAGAGCCACTCAGGGGTCTCAGCCGGAAGTTTGCATGCAACACAATAATGGCAGCCATGCACTTCTGTTCCACTTCGGCCCTTAAGGCTTTGCTTGATTTTTCAGCACTACACATTCATATTGAAGCAAAGGCGAACATTTCAAAATCAAGGCTTAAATATTTCTACTTTGCTTTAACCATAGTGGGGCATAGCGTTAACTACTCCTGCATCTTCGTATCAATTAAACGATTGGCATCTGACCCGTGTATCTACTCACTTCTACATTTGATATTAAGCGCGTTCTTTAGTACTCCAGTGCAGGTTAATTCGGGTTATCAAAACGCAGTTATAACAATGCGTTAATCTGAATTAACGTGGATAGTTCTACGGGTTAATAAACCTGCACTGGATAGATATGTCAAGATATGGCTCTTGCGTCGCTAAATGGCCAATTTATTATGGAAAATTAAAAATGTTTGTAGTTTATCATTCCAAGTTAGTTAGCAAACATATCGTAGATACTTTCCCGGATTTGATCCATATTTTAAATCTCGCGATCACAATAAAAAATGATGAAAAACTAAATTGTCGACAGAGGCTCTTTGAACTTTGTCACTTTATCGAGTAGTTAACCCGGATTAATTTTTTTGCACGGCGCTTAACCTTCACCTATATTAACTTACACTGGAGTGTAAATGAAGTAGTCCTTATCCGATGCATACTTGACGTTTCGTTAGCTTATAAAAAATTTCGAATTGCTGACATACACATCCTGTCCTTTTTAGTTGACTTTTACCACGTGTCGGGAAAGGCCGTGGCATCATTCTTACGCCCCATTCACAGGAAAAAGCCTGTAAAGTACAAATTAAACTGAATCCGGGACAAAACAACGGGCTACTAACTCACAATAAGCTCAGCAGAGATCAGGGATCTATGCTTCGAGCTCTCCTTCCAGTCAACTGTTTGGGATAGAGAAACGTGGACAGAGCTCTTCAACTCTCTCCATCCCAACACAATAAAATAGTTCATGGATGGCTCTAAAGCGGGAGAGGGGTCGTTTGCGGCTTTGTTGGCCTAGGACACAAAATTCTCATCCCTATGGGAAATCTCCCCACTGTCTTCCAAGCGGAAGTTCATACCATTGTCGTCTGTACGCAACTGCGCCGGGCCAAAGGCTATATCAACAGGAATGTAGGATCCTTCACTAATAGTCAAGCGGCGATTATGGCGCTGACTATAGCGCATCGGTAAACTCAACGCTTGTGAAATATTGTCCAGATATCCTAAACATCGTTGGAGCCTCAAATAACCTCATAGTCTACTGGGTTCCTGAGCAATCTAATATTGTAGGTAATGAACAAGTAGACGTACTTGTCATGCGGTCAACTGCAGCCCCTTACAGTGGACCAACTCCTTGCTGCGGTATACCAATCTGCCTTGTCAGGAACCGGATCAGGGTTTGGGAGCGAGAGAAAGCTGCCTCACTGTGCGAAGCTCTATCTGGCATGGGACAATCAAAATTGTTTATCGCGAGCTAATCCCGTAGCCGTTCCCTTGATCTGCTCAACGTAAGCGGAATAGGATCAGAATTATCTGTGGACTTCTCACACGCTTTCGAGGTCATCTCAAAAAAATGTGCATCGTTTCTAATTCAAGTTGTCGTTTTTGTGAGATCAAACCCTTCCATATCAATCAATTTATGGAAATGAGCAGGTTAGAACAAATGGTCTAATCCTGCTCTCTAGGATCAGGGCATAACATAAAAGACTGATTGTCGAAGTGCTTGTGGTTCCCTCGCGGACCATGGCCTATTCCCTATCTATCTATCTATCTATCCATTCTTCAGTAAACTCTCCACTGATTGTCTGACTTGGAACTTCTTTACGTACGCACGATGTTTTTTTTAGCATTTTCTACAATGAACACCGCGAAAGTACTCTTCATGATACCAATTTCTTTACTCTCCTTCCTCTTTGATATCATTTTAATGACATCTTCTGTCATCACCTCACTTTGGCGACTCTGTATCCAGGCCCATTGACTAGCCTTTTTGCCACCCTACAATTAAAATGAAATTTCCTCATAAAATAATCACCCCCGACATTGGTAGCGAGACTTTTGGTAGCGTGTGTAGAGTGTACTCGTAGTTGTGGTTCTGTTGTCTTCCTTTTGAATGAATTCTCCTGATGATATTTTAATTGATCCACTGCTGGCAAAATTATCAAATTATTTTCATGGTCAGACACTGGATGGAGTTAAACAGTTGCGCTGCAAATAATTTGCATAATCGATGTCATCTGTTGACGTTGGTGATGCCATCGCCGTCATCATGAAAGATGAAAGTCATATTAACTCTGAAAAGATGGTTTATTTATGGTTCGAAAAGGACTAATGTTGATTGATTCAGTGTATACCCATATTATAAAATAGTTATATAAATGATAATAAAATTCTCTACTAACGAAAGTCTTTTCCCCAGACCTTTTTTTGGTACGACAAGACATAATAACATAAAAACCCCACTACTACGATACAATTAACCAGAATAGAACAATATTCTCGTACATACACTTATAACTTTTGCACCTGATAGTGCTTCATGGAAACCAGGAGCAAAAAAAAACATGTTGACGCGCTCGGTAGCCGTGAGATCTCGGTCGCCACTCTACGACGCTGCATCTAAAGAACCAGAGGTTCAATCCTCGACGCGTTAATAAAACAACCCGTCGGAACTACTAGAACCCCCACAGCGTTCCAAGCTTGTCGGTAACAAAACGGCTCCAGTAGGAGGTGTATGCTAGCAACTGCACCATCCCAAAATATGCTGTCGATATATCAACAATCCATAGTAATGTAAGGGATGTTGACACGGATCTGAAATGTATTCTGATCCGAAGGGGAACATTTTCAGATTCAAATATTGACAGTTGTCCGTACATATTTTACCGGAGGAAACCCATGTGGAGGAAAAGTCTGCTCGTGATCCATTCCCCAAAAACCCAGCCATTGCTTGTACTGGATTATCGCTTTGAGGAAAACACCACGATCGTCGCTGAACTTTCATCGCAGGGCTATCGTTGGTGAGCTACCGTCGCATCGGTCGCCCCGATGAACACAGACTTTAAAGATGTATTTTGCTATGCGAGTTTCGTACCACCGACAGATCCTTACTCATCAGGTGCTGCCATAGATCTGCCGGTGGAAGCAGCACTACCAGACCAGAATATGGTTCATTGCAGGGCAGCTTCTACTACGAGGCCTACAAAGTAGTAGAAGCTGAGGGCAGAGTGTGCTGCAAAAGTGAAAAAAAAAACAAACTGGGCTCCTGAGCTAGCCGGCAATCATTGAAAATGAGAAAAATAGCAAAAAGAAAGGAAAAAATAATGCTGCTGCTCCTATTATCCAGATGATCACCAGATAACAGAGAATCCTGAGGCCAGCAGAGGCACAACACTGCACTCCTTGACGTAATTGACTCATAAACTCTGTAAGCTGCTGAGCACATGAACAATACAAAAATGCAATACTAGGCCATCAAAAATTTTAAAAGGTACCCAGGGCTCCTCCGCGCTTTGTCCGGAAACCGAAGATGCTCCAAATGCCAGCAATTCAAAGCATTTATGGAGGCCTTAGGTACGCGGCTAAACCTCAATAGACAAACACAACACCGGGAATGCCTTGTTGAGCTGAAACTAGAAGGATAAACTACTCTACAGGAAGAATGGGGGTGCTACAGAGGAAAGCTACTTGAAGGGAAAATACGTGGAGTAAAGGTGGCTAAGTCCCAAAACTTAGAGCAAGTAGCCTTAATGTGCTTGTGGGGATACAAATCGGTGGAAGGACTAAAAGGAATCCGATTAGGTCCTTTTAAGTCCTGTTCTTAACTAGAAATGGTCCCCACGTCGGGCGCCAAATATGTAACGAACGGTTTAGGGGGCATCCGGAGATGCCCGTGGGGACGGAGCCTTAGATCGCATAATGACCGTGAAGGTCGGGCGGTGCCATTTGGCGAAGAAAAAGGCTCCTCAACGAGATAAGCAGCGGTCTATGCTTGCTGTAACTCATTTCGGGAGACTTGGGCGGGTTTTCGCCGCTCGTTGCCCCTGTCCTTTACGTTAAGAAAAATTCATAGGCCTGGGGAAGACAACACAAACAGGGGAGGTAAAAATGGGGAATGATAAAAAAATAAGGCGATAAGGATGGAATGGTTGGCGAACGGCGCAGATTCCGTCGCGTTTCCATCAGGGTCCAGGCCTCAGTCTCGGGTTTTGTATCACCGACAGATTCTTACTCATCAGGTGTGCCACAAATCTGCCGGTGGAAGCAGCACTACCAGACCAGAATATGGTTCATGACTAAGTGCTCTTTCGTGCGCATGCGAAAATTACATTGACCGCAGTTGGCAGTGTCAGTGGCCCAGTAGTACAGCCTCCAAGCAGCCGCCATGGAACAGAGTACTGAAATGATCCATAGACAAATGAAAACCTCCCAGGGAAAAGTTGATGACTAGTACGGAAATGGAGCGCAATTAATTCAACTCAACAATTTAACGTTAATTCAATTCGCTTAATAAGACTTTTCTGACAGGAAAGTGAAAAAAATGGTGGATTTTTTATAACATATCGTGTATGATATCTTTTAAACTAGGCGTCATTCTATACGACTCGTGACTGAGATGCCTCTTCAAGTTGGAAAGTTGGTTCTTGGGCACCTGAACGCCCATGATGGCGATATTTTTAGGCTTGAGTGTCTTCACTTGAAACAGAACTTGTTGGGCCTCACCTCCCAGTTGAATGTCGCCTCGGCTGAATGACAGGAAATTATCAGACCCCTAACTTTCCAGAACAAACCCCTGCCACTTACACTGATCATCGTCCGGTTCGGTGTGTACACTTTGAGGCCACTTTTTCGGCTAGGGGAACAGTGTGTGTCTCATCGAGTTGGCGGGGTCGTGCTCGAAGCACATGCCAGCCGTTGGATTCCACTTGGCGTGGAATCCAGAATTCGCATACGCCCGCAGTTACAATTCCTGCCCCTTACACATCTCAATGATGAGAATTTCGTCGGTGCTCTCGTCATTACTTTTGGATTGGACAACTTCCAGTCGGCCTTGGTTGAATGCCGCGTCTGCTCCTCGGAGCATTCCAGTTCTAACGTGAACTTGACGCTGAATTTGGGGCAAAAGTACAGGCAGCCGCAGTCCCGAGTGCACTGTAGACACTCCACCGTTTCCTCAGGAATTAGCAGAATGAGACTGATGAGCGAGGAATTCATCCGACAGGACAGTGGAGTTGGTCTCGAGCTGCACCCAATCGATGGCTAAAGTTAAATAAAAACACAACTAGCTTTGAAGGTTGCAATCGGAATGAAATCAGCTATCGGATTTTCAATTCGTCAAGAAGACGATGGCAATCAAGTCCTTGTCTGTGTTTTAAGTTAGACTTTGACCGGCCCTGATAGCGGGTCAATTACTCTTACGAGGTTTAGTTGATGTTTCGTTGGCGCGAACTGGTTTTGGACGATGCATGTTGCTAGCACGCACCTCCTCGTCGTTTAGCCACATTGTGCGACAATAAAGACAAGCTACCGGCCGCCACAAGTTTCAGAAGGGCATTTTGAGCTTATAAAAAATGGTCGAAAAAGCTAGATAACATTTGGTGTCCAATATGGGCGTGTGATCTTATCTAACGTAGTCAATGAAAACGAAAATGTGATACATTACACGGCAAAATACACTGAGAACCGTCAACTTCTGCAATCTTTTTGCACTGCCTGAAACAAACGGAACGCCCTCGGGCTGCTTTGCTTACCTAGATGCCCCATGTGTTTGAGTTAAGGTTTGGAGCCTGACTAACCCAACGCACAATGAACCAATAAATTGCTTCACGGTTCTTTTCTGTACCGTTTTTTTTGGTACTTATTCTGTTCTGTTTACAAAGAGACGCTGCTAATATAAATTATGTCCAATCCTTGATTTATCATTTTCGTGTCAAATATGAAAACATTGTCAACACCAAATCAGTAAATTGAAGTAAATTTTTTATAAAATTCATCGGTGAGCTCGTTTTGCATACATGCGTTTCATGAATGGCCCGGAATTGACACAGATTTGACGGAAAATTAAATAATTTTATGAAGCCATGAGGCGTTGATGAATGACCACAACCGCTATTTGACGGAGGTGGAGCATATCAATCCAATATTGTTGTCTCTAATGTTTTCACTTTTAATTTACACCTAACAGATATCGCACCGGTTACGAATAATGCTGAGCGGAAGTTACACACATTATGAGTATTAAAGGTTATTAGCGCAACTTGTTGTGGAATTAGATAATTATTGTTGATGTTCCATGTTCGGCCATGCAAGGAGTATAATTTGGTCTGCAGGGAAAGCATTTGAAGTCTGATTTGCCCAGATTATAAAAAAGTAATTATAACAAAAGCGTTGTATAACATGTTCAAGTCATTGGCTAAGCTTATTTGAAATATGTAACTAATAATTTGAAGCAGCCTTTAAAACGGAGTTAATTTATTTTCGGAAATCGTTCATTTTACAATACTTAATCCAAAGTCCGTTGCCGATGCTACTTCTGATTCCTTGAAGGTATTTTCCAATAAGCACTCCATTGCACTGCCAGTTGAGTGGTTTTCTCGCAAACTGCAGCGGGATTTGAACATGTAACGCGGGAGCCGCCCGCCGCGAGAGCAGTTTTCTGTTCCTTAGTGTTTGCTCACACGGGTCGTCTCGTAATCGGCTCGTCTGCGATTTGAACTCCAATTCCTAAGCAAATGTATGGAGGTGCTCATACGGGTCGTCCATTGGTCGGCACGTAAGCGAATCGATTTGCTTGGGAAATGGAGTTTGAATCGCAGACGAGCCGATTACGAGACGACCCGTGTGAGCAAACACTAAGGAATAGAAAACCACCAAATGACTGCATATAACATCTCTATATTCGGACTAACCGAAACAAAATGGGTTGGATCGGAATCGACTTTATCGCCAAGCTCCTAAACAGTGCTGCTCCGCTCTAGAAGCAAGAACGATACGTCACCTTGAATGGCAAGCGTCGAAATCCTGTTGACTAGGAGTGCACGCCTATCTCTAATTGACTAGAAGCCAATCTCCGACCGTATCATCACAGCCAGATTCAAATCCAGGGTTAGAAACATCACAATAATTCAGTGCTACGCCCCGACCGAACCAGCGGATCAATGAGCAAAGGACGCCTTTTACCAACGGCTTGGCGACACCTTCGACAAGGCTCCCAAAGGTGACATAAAAGCTATTACGGGGGATCTCAACGCCAAAGTTGGGTCTGACAATGTAGACTTAGAACACCTAATGGGTAATCATGGACTAGGCAACAGGAACAAAAATGAAAAATGGCGAGATGTTCGTGGAGTTTTGCAACTCGTCATTTGCGGTACCCTGTTCAAGCACAAATGCTGCCACTTAACAACCTGGACCTCTCCGGATGTCAGAACAGAAAACCAAATTGACCATATAGCCGTCTCCAAGACATGGAGGAATTATCTCTTGGACATCAGGTCGATGCGAGGTGCCGATGTTTGTAGCGACCATCATCTTGTTATGGCAAAGATACGCTTACGAACGGCAGCGATCCAGCGCCCTCCAAATGCACGAATCCTGTCGCGTTTTTACTTTGCAAAAGCTTAAAGATTCATGTATCAGACGTGCTTATTCCACCACCTTGCACGAGAGAGCTAATGCACCACCACCTTGTGAGAATCCTACAATTGATGATAAATGGAAGATCGCTAAGGACTCATTTATTTCATGTGGCGTAACATTTGCGGGTCAATTGGAGCGCGGCAGGAGACCAGTCATTAGCAACTGTACGTGGTCCCTAATCTCAGCACGCAAGAGAGTTACGGAACAGATTAACTCAGTTGCTAACAGCTGAGCCAAAGACCAACTCAGAGCCGAATACCGTTCACCACAAGGGGATTAGCGGAGAAGGCAGAGGAAGCGGCTTACCGCGGTGACAGTGGAACCCTTTTTAAGCTTATTAAACCATTAACTGGCAAATCTTTTGCAATAGAACATCTTGTGAAAGATAATGATGGGTCTCTGCTGGTAACCGAAGAACACCAAATGCGGGGATGGAGAGAACAGTGCATTAAGGTCTTCAAAAATACTTTTGGAATTTCGAATGCATCTTCATTAGCAGCAGAAGATATTCCGCAAATAGCCAGAGTTGATACCAGCCCACCATCTAAACTGGAAGTGACTGCGGCTATTAAATCGATGGATGCGGGTAAAGCCCGGGGATAGATGGAATTCCGATGGAACTTTTTAAAGTGGATGCAAATGCTACTGCGGATATTCCTCTCCCCCTTTTCGAAGAATGTTGGGAAACCGAAACTCTCCCCAAAGAGTGGAAGAAGAGCGTCATTATTAAGATCCCGAAGAAAGGCGACCTGAAGGATTGCAATAATTGGCGTGGGATCTGTCTTCTCCGAGCAGTTTCCAAACTGATGACAAAAATAATCTTGAACCGGATCAAACAAACAGTTGGCCGCACATTGAATCAAGCGAGGGATTCTCATGTAGCGACCACATTAACACCCTCCGAATTATTATTGAACAATTGGCAGAGTGGAGATCCCCATTACATATCATGTTCATCGATTTCGAGAAGGCGTTTGACTGCGTTAACCGGGAATACATCTGAAGGGCTATACGTAGGAGAGGCATTTGTCTTCTATCAAATAAATCGGATCAAGTCGCTCAAATGTCTGATGCTCTGCATTGCGGAAGCCGTAATGCGGGGCTGAAAATCAACGCTGCCAAGAAGGTTTACCTCAACCAAATCATCGCACCGTCATCACTGGCGGCTTGACATTGGTTAGCAATGGTCAGTGAACACTGCCGTTCCAGGAGGCGCCCTCGCGGAGGACTATGGAAGAGTAATTTTCACCAAAGAGTTGCTTATATCAGGCGTTTGGTCGATACCAGTAAAATATGTCGGCAAAGCATGTAGTCGAACTATTACAGAATGGGACCATTCGTTTGACGTAGAATATGGAAACAACAGTTACCGAACATATAATAATTACACACCATGCGAAAGCTGGGGGGCAAAGACCTTTTCCATAGTCCTCCGCGTGGGCGCCCCCTGGTAACGGCAGTGTATCAATTCGCTGACGGCCAATGTCTTAGCGATAAGACAGTTTGGAAAAGGCAGATAGCTGTAGCCTGAATGGCTGACAAACACCTAAGCGTCTCAGGTCTAGTAGGATGGAATGACTTGCGTAGTTGGACCTGCTACATAGTTGTGTGGGCTCCAGCACGTTTATTAAACCATCTGAAGCAGCTATCTCCGAGGCCACCCCCCGAATGGGGTTAAGCGACGTGCTGACAACTCGTCCTTGTAAAAACCACTCCATGTCAAGAAACCTGGAACTAAAGCCTCGGATTGGACGGATCAACAACGACGACCACGCAAACGAATAAAGGATTATTCTTTCGGATCCTGGAATGTACGCTCCCTGAACAAACCGGGGGCCGAGAAGGCCCTCCTTCAACAGGTCGAAAAGTACAAACTGAGCATTACTGCAGTCCAGGAAACAAATTGGCTTGGCAGCGAGATTAATGACAAGAAATCGCACACAATTTTTACAAGTGGCAAACCATCGGGCCGCAAGGAGTTTCGAGTAGCATTTATAGTGAACAATCACCTCAAACCGCATATTACTGACTTCAAACCCATAAATGAACGGCTGTGTGCGATTCGCATCAAGACTCGATTCTTCAATCTCTGGCTCATCAATGTGCACGCCCCCACTGAAGTTAAAGAAGACGCAGTAAAAGACGATTTCTACGCCCGCCTTGAAACTCTCTTCGACTCACTTCCAACAAACGACGTCAAATTGCTGCTGGGAGACTTTAACGCGAAAGTCGGGAATGAAAGTTGGCATCGGGCTACCTCTGGAGGCCACAGCCTCCATGAAGAATGTAACGATAACGGCCAGCGACTTATCGACTTCGCCTGCAGCAGGAATCTAGTCGTAAGCTCTACGTGTTTCCCGCATCGACGCATTCACAAGCAGACCTGGAAGTCTCCAGACGCACATACCGTCAACCAAATTGACCACGTCCTCATTTGCAGGAGATGGGCGTCTAGTGTCTGGATGTCCGCTCCTATCGAGGAGCAAACTGCTACTCAGATCATCACTTGGTGAAGACGACCTACAGATGAAGAATCTCCTCATATATGACGAGCTACGGCGAATATCGAATAGAATAATTAGACGTAAGAAACGTAAATACTTTGACGAGCAGTTGCTGAACATAAACGAAAACTTAGCTAATAGGAACACCAGACAAGCGTACAAACTAGTAAATACAATCAAGAACGGCTACCAACCCAGGACTAGCATTTGTAAGGACAAGGATGGAAACATCATCAGCGACACCGATGGTATTAACAAGCGATGGGCCTCTTATTTTGAAGAGCTTCTAAGCCGACCATCTAACATCCCCACACAGGAAGCTCTCGACGATATTGTTGATCTAGAGGAAGTTGATCTCGCGTTGCGGTCACTAAAACGAAATAAAGCGCCGGGCGCTGACGAGATCCCAGCTGAACTGCTAAGATTCGGTGGAACGAGTCTAGTTGATGCCATACATCAATTACTCCTGCGAGTATGGGAGAACGAGGAGATCCCAGACGATTGGCGCAGAAGCATCATCTGTCCAATCCATAAAAAGGGAGATAAATTGCGGTGTGAGAATTACAGGGGCATCTCACTAGTTTGTACGTCCTATAAAATTTTGACGAAAATTCTGGAAAATAGAATAAAACCGTACGCAGAACGAGTCATTGGCGAATATCAAAGCGGTTTCAGACCTGGTCGCTCCACAACCGATCAGCTCTTCTCAGTCAAACTGATACTCCAGAGGTGCTGGGAATACAACGTAAACGTATACCAAATCTTTGTCGACTTCAAGCAGGCATACGACAGTATCGATCGTGGAGTACTGTACAACATCATGCTGCAATTTGGTATACCAGCAAAATTAGTGCGACTGACAAAGATGACGATGACCAACTCCATCTCACAAGTCAGGATTCAGAATAGACTTACTGATCTATTTGAAACACGCACTGGTTTGAAACAGGGCGATGGACTGGCACCGACGCTCTTCAACCTAGCACTGGAATACGTTATTCGGGCCATGAATATGGACAACAGCAAGACGCTGCTCATCAAGTCGACACAATTAGCAGCGTACGCCGACGACATCAACATCATGTCCCGAAGATTGGCTGACGCAGAAGAACTTCTGCATACGCTCGATACCGCTGCAAAGGAAGTTGGATTACGTATTAACGAGGGTAAAACTAAAATAATGATGCAATCGGTGACAAGGACACCTGCACAACCGAGCATCAACGTGGGGGACCTCAACATCGAGTTCGTGAACAACTTAATCTACCTGGGGTGCAACCTGTCAAGGGACGCCAACGAAACTGACGAAATCAAGCGACGGATACAGTTAGCTAATAAGACTTTTTTTCTCGGTTCTCCCCATAATGAAATCGAAACATGTGCACAGAAACACGAAGCTCCGCGTGTACAAAACCATTATACGACCAGTGCTATGCTATGGCTGCGAAGCATGGACCCTAACTCAAGCCTCCGAAAACATGCTAGACACTTTCGAACGTAAGGTTCTACGGCGAATTTTCGGGGCTGTTTGCGATCGAGATGGATGGCGCATCCGGTACAACCATGAGTTGTATGAAATGTACGATGAGCTGCAAGTCTCGAAAATCGTCAAACTACAACGACTTCAATGGGCAGGGCATGTACAAAGAATGGACGATGATCGCATGCCTAAGAGAGTAATGAATGCAGAACGAGTCGACGGAGCGAGACTGCGAGGACGACCGAGATCTCGTTGGGAGAGCTCAGTAGGTGTGGACGCCGCGCAGCTGCTGGGCTCCCAAAATTGGAGGACGCGGTCACGTGACCGAGATAATTGGAGGACAATGATCCAGGCGGCCAAGGCCCGACGTCGGGCTGTCGCGCCACGATGATGATGATGATGATGATGATGCGAAAGCTGTGTTAGGGGTACTTTCTTTAATCAAATACCAAATTTCAGATTGAAGCGAAATTTTCACTTCGACTTCATTATCGACAAAATTGAGCCCATACACCCTTTGGATTCATGTTGTGCCAAAGAGCAGGCACTTCTAATACCATGGGACAAGGACAATTGCAGCATTCTTTTCCCCAATGATACGACGAGTATTTTTGGCATAGGGAACGATTAAAACAAATCGTCAATTATTCATCAATCACCGAAAATGACAAACAGTTCACACCATTTCCTTGTTTTCGATCATTTGTCTTTTAGCATTTACGTTCGACTGTCACGAAAATGTCTTTGCTAGAGCTTTACCATTCTTTCGCACTCTCCCATGTCATGCTGATGGCGGATCATAAGATTCGGTTGCAGGCTACTTTTGGATTTTCCGAAAATCGTCAGATAAGTTACCCGAGGCGACGGATATATGGCTTAAGTTTGGGTACTTAGTTTTATTACAGTGATACTCAACCTACTCTTCGAATACGATAGTTGTGTAAGCAAATCGGCCATTATCATGGAGAATTCAGAAAATGTCTTCATTTTTTCATCAACTGCGACAAGGAGCCTTGAGACGTAACTTATGAAATACAAATTCCGAAGAAAAAGGTCTTTTCAGGAAAGAAATACTTTTATTTAATCTCATTCCATTCCAACTTCTTTTATGGAAGCACTGCTCCATTGGGTATCAAAACGAATGACTCTCCCTTAGCTTTATCCATTTTTGGTGCTGCAAAAGACCAGCGTTGTTCCGCTGCTGTCATTTATTCGCCACGTCATCGCATCGCATCTCGACTCATCATCATCATTATCCATCGTCGTCGTTCTCGTTCTCGTCCTCGTCTTGGATAAGCGTTTTGCCGCTGCCTGTCTTCGGAGGGATTTGAGATGAGCCATGGACTAAACTGAGTTTCTTGGTTTCGGATGGTCAGAGGAATGGGGGCATAGTACACGAACGGGAACGGCTGCATTAATACCAGCGAAACGATACGACGATGATACCATCCTGTGAACTGTTAAGGTATAATGATAATCTTGAGAAAGTGTTCTGAAGACTTTTACAAATGGACCTGATGATGGAGATGATGATGGTAATGATAATGATGCGATGTGGGGTGTAGGCATGATAATTAGCAACATTTTGGGGTGAACTTTCAAACGCTGATGATGATAACTGTTTCGAATGGATGCAATGAAACAGTTGGATATAATCGCTTTATGTTTATTTTCTGCTAATTGTATCGGAATCAACAATGGTGTAATAAAGTTGGGTGTGAGTTTTGCAACAGGCGAATGTACTGGAAATTGGAGAAGAAATTCGAAAATTTGAAGTCGCAGCACGACGATGCGATGTGAGGGGATACACCAAATTAACTTAGAAACTCTTGTCTGCGGAATACATTTGAACTATGTAAAGGAATCTCGCCTTCTCCGTGAATGTCGGCCTCATTCTTCCAATGCAGGAGGTTCCTTGTGAATAGCACAAGCTCGGTACTGTTTGGGTTAATACTGAGGCTTTTGGTCAAGTTTGCATAAATAGTGAGGGTATTCCGTGTCACCTCACCAAGGGTATTAGGCAATTTACTTGAGATGTGTAATGGTAGCAGGAGCGGAATTAGTTTGACGTTGGCGCGAGGACCTGTCAGATATCAAAATGTCAAAACGTCCTACCAAGTTGGACAACCGACGCGTGCTGGCAGGGTTGCTCCGTGACGGGAGTTATAGGGTGGGTAAGCGACCAACTCATGCCCTACCTGTTATTAAGATAAATGTCACGCGTCTGTCCGAGACAACATAGACACATGGACGAAGAAAATCTAATTTAAAGAAAATAAAAGCTTGCTGAACTAAGTGTCACAGCAGATGAAAGGCAAAAGAAAATACCAAAAGCGATGGCGTTCATCACCTCTGGAGCGTCCACGAAAACGCGGGAAGCCAAAATGTTCTGGCTTAGACACTCGATACCCAACCATAACCAGGGCACGCCACGGATTCCTGATCCCGGATATTTTGGCTGTGAACGCTATCCCCATTCAAAACCATACTCCACAATCCAATTTTTGAAGGGAAGGGGATTAAGACAAGACCACACTAAATACCAAGTAACAGCTACCTGATCGGGACGTATATGATGGAGTGTCGAATTTCGGCCAACAGCAGCGGCCGGGTTTTTGCATGTCAACTAAAAAATTAAAGGAAGAAAGAAAACCCTCGTCGCGAAGAGTTTGGAGTCAGCCGCGAAGAAGACCGGCAGGCTTGGCTTCTGACCGGAGGTTTTTTTTTTTTAAGACATCATCATTACATTCTTCCATAAAAAGAAACATGTTTAATTCAGAAGTTCCAATTTTTATAAACCAGAAGTAGGGGAAATTGATCGGTTCATATGAATTTGAATTGTTGAATACGAGTAATTTCTTCGCGTCAGTGGCGGATCCAGGAAGAGGTCTCGGGGGTCCGAGACGGCTCCAAAATGTTTGGCACCTTGGCTCTCTAATTATTCGATTAAATACTTGAAAATGGTTTATACAAATAACATCGAATACAAAAGGTATCGGACAATTGCGGATTTTTTTTGCGCTGCGCGTTCCGCTTAGATTTTATTCTCTTCAGAAATATAGGATACTTCCCGTCTAGCCTTTTGACCTGCATGGGACAAGCCTAGTCTTTCCTGATAAGGCGCAATTTATATAGCTGTTTTACTCATGTTTTGGGATAGATGTTTGGTACGAGTAGACTGCTACAGAGCCTAACCGTAGCTTGTTGGGGAAGATGAAAAGATTGGTATACCTTGCTTTTTGTGGTGTACTTTGGACAACTACTTCTGCTGCTTTGAACATGCTGTAAAGCTGCTACTTTTGGACATTTTCGATGAACGAATGCCCGCAAATACAATCAATCGGCTCCATGACACTCTGCGACTTAGTTGAAACAGGCTGCTAGTCTGAGCTACCCAAATATTCCAGAAAGTCAGTGGGAAGAACAACGTGCTTCTCCTGCCTAATTCATGAGGGATTAGGGGCTGGAAAATTTTTCTGATGGGCTTAGCTTGGTCTTTTCTTTCGCTCTCATTAAATCCTGTAACGTTTTGAGGCCAAGGATACGGCGTTTACGCAAGCTCTGATCTGACTGGGATATCACGTGACATGAGCCATAGATATTGTAATTTTCACCGAGAGCCAAGGTGTAATTAAATCCTTCAAAACGGGTCTGACAATGTCAAAGACCGTTACGGATTGTCGCTCAATGCATATAGAGATGACGGTGCTTCCAAACTAGCTTTAAAAATTAAGGCAATGGATAGGATTAACTCTAGATGGGGAAAAGTAAAGCATGCCTTTCAACAAAACCGCACCGCTAAACTATTTTCGCTAAAAATGCTACATATCGGAGCTGGGAGTCATCACTGGGCATTACGTAGTTGGGAAGCACGCTATGAAGCTTTGCAACACCTTTAATGACTGCTGTAGAAGGTGCGGTGGCGAGACCAAGAAGACGTATCCTTTATCTTGTATGCACCTGTCCTACTCTGAGAAGAAGATGAAAGACATATCTTAGATCCAACTTTTTCACTGAACTGGTCGTTCTACGCACCGAAGTGACGCGTTCATCAAAAACGACCAAGAGCTGCCTAAATTCCTCAACGCCAGAAGGTAACAGAGCTAACCCTTTTTCAGTTCATGTGTACTGTGGTAAGCACAGCACACAGCTGCCCTCCGTGGTTTTATACATTAATCAATGCCGGTCAAAATCTAGCTTAAGGCGAAGACAAGGAAATTTTGGCACCCACACCCTACATATTTTCAAAACGGTTTTTCATATAAACTAGAATAATGCACTGCTTAAAGTATTGTTTGCATATATATTTCATGCATTTGGAATCATTGTTGTGTAATTTTTGCCCAAGCGGTTTCGCTTCATAATAATATCGATGCCGCTCGGATAAAAGTGGTTGTGAGAGCGTCACTTTTGTCCGGACGGGTTTTGCTTGGCACTATTTATCGTCGCAACAAACGATCAAACCAAACGGTCTGCGACCGCGACACAATCACGTCAACTTGATAGAACGTGCGGAAAAAAATTCTCCTCATTTCCACCGCGTTTCGCGGACCATTTGGTTCGACTTGTGTGTCGAGCTTAACTCACTCTCACTGGAGAATGAAAGTCAACATTCAATTCCTAGATCTGTAACGATTATCTGCCGTGAGCTAAATTCACGATGATGACGGATATCGAGGCTGGTCGTTCAGACCCGCCGTGACACCTAAGTTCCCATATCTCGTCAGACATGACCTGAGACGACGCGTGGTCGACACTAGCTCAGCTGTCGGTAGTGTGGGCGGTGTTGTTGAAAGTCAATCTGCCTCTCATCGCTACAAAAAAAAAATAAAACTCACGCGTCTGCCCGGGTGCCTAAACTACACGGATGTCCCTCAAAGGATATATGACAAAGAAAACAGACCGCGAAATTCCCCAACGTCCCTGCCACTAGCACGGGAGCCCCCTGATGGGGATGAGGCCCCGCGCTCCCTCCCCGATCTTGGATTGAGCCGCGCTATATTGCTCAACCCCCTTAGCGAATTATAAGAACGAACCGTGACGGGACCGTACGGGTGGAGGGCCCTCAGGGGAGTCAGGCAGCAAAAAAAATGAAGTTTTTCTATAATTCATTATAAACGCGGTATTTTTAATTCGGTTTCCTTTCCGGATAGGTATGCTTCCAGTACAATTGTTGAAATAATCCTAAATCATTTTTTTTAAATATGCTTAATATCCGTATATACTTATGCTTTAATTAACATACAATTTCTCTACTCTCTTTTGTTTATTTTTTTTTATCTTATAGTTCAGCTTCGGTCAACATTCTTTGTTTTATAATAAAAATAAACACACACTGCCTAAAGCTTTCGAATGGCAACTATTGTATAAAATTTCCGCTCATATTTTGTTTTCGCGACAATTTCAAACGCGATCGGATTCAGCGTTTATCGTCTGAACCACAGAACCAACCTGATCTCTATCTACTATTACAAAACTTGATCAGACAAATTGGAATAGATATTTATCAGATGCCCAAAAATTAAGTAAAAAGATTTTTTTTCATTTCCGAACGCTTCCGTGCGCTACGATCATCTCTTCTTGATACACGCGCGACTCCCGTCTGGACTTGCAACCTTTCACAAGCCAATGCAACGCTGCACTGCTCGATCACGCCCACGTCCTCGACTACGGCGACTGGGCCTCCTCAGCCAAGCGATAGAACACTTTTATCAACGCTTCTCGTGATACAATGTGTCTGTATGACAGTCGCATAGGCGGATTTTCCTTGACAGTTTATTTACTAAGAATACCTGTTATTCCACAGGTGATAGCCAGCCGACCCGATGCTGCACCCGGTGGCCGGAAGAGGTTACGGCTCCGTGGCTGCAGAATGTTACGATTCGTGGCCGTTCAATCAGTGGTCAGCCTTGCTGTGCAGACCGCCTCGTCATCCGTGCCTGTTCTTCCGGATTTTTCGTGTCGTTGTTTTTGTTGTTTTTTTTTTTATCCTGCCGGCAGACACGCCGTCCGCCTTTGGGGTTTTTTTTACCTTTTCTGTCCGCTCTCGTTCTAGCGGACGGCGTTCTTGATGGCCGGCGTTTGTTTCCTTCCTACAATGTCCAATCCCATACTAGATTGGACATTAAACAAAAGAAAAGGGCACCACCTACATTTTGGTGCCGAATTCCGTGCTTTAATTGTTCCTGGGATGGGAAGAGACCATTATCTTATGATCGCTAATGTTCAATTGCGTATTGCAGCCGTGCGCCGCCCCAGCGACGAAAGATCCAGGCCCCGCAAATTCAACACCGCTCGACTAAAAAATCCAGCTGTCTTACAACAATATAATGACCATCTTGCGCAAAAAGCGGCTGAGGTAACTAGTCACCCAGATAGTGACATAAACGAAACCTGGGATGCCATAAAAAATGCGTACATTGATAGCGCAAATACCATCCTTGGCCCAAACTCGGATTGCCGGAATAAGCCCTGGATGTCCGACGCTTCATGGCAGCGGATTGTTGAAAGAAAGGAGCTGAAAGTTCGTTTGGCTGCAGCATCAGACGACAATCGAAGCAGCATCGAACTCCTTTACCGTCAGAAAGCTCGAGAAGTTCAGCGTAGTGTGCGACGCGATAAAAGAGTTTATGCCAATTCTCTTTTAGCGTCAGCAGAAGAAGCCGCTAGAAGTAACAACTTACACGCCGTATACGGTGTCATCAAGGAGTTTACAGGTGGTCGTTACTCCTGCCAACATCCGGTGAAAGATAGTGATGGAAAGCTACTTATCTTGGAAGAAGATCAAATGAGGCGGTGGAAAGAACACTTCGCCGCGGTCTTGAACCGTGTAACCTCTGGTGAAGTTCCCCCTCATATAGACAATTTAGCTAACCATCAAAATGTGCGTATACGGTCCACTGCCCCGACTAAAGAGGAAATAGTCACTGCAATTATTGCACTAAAACGAGGAAAGGCCGCCGGACTTGACGGCATCCCTGCCGAACTTTATCAAGCAGCGCCAAGCGTAACTGCCGATTTGCTGCACCCACTTGTTGGTAAAGCGTGGAATACAGAGACCTTTCCCACTGAGTGGAAGGATGGTTTGATCATCAAACTTCCAAAGAAGGGTAGCCTCACAGACTGTAATAATTGGAGAGGCATTTGTGTGCTTCCTGCAGTTGCCAAGATAATAGCTAAAATCGTCCTGGAAAGACTAAAGGCCCATTTAGAAAGCACAATTGATGAAGAGCAGGCTGGCTTTCGATCCGGATTCTCCTGTGTCGATCACATTAACACCTTGCGAATCATCATCGAGCAATGCGCTGAATACGATTCTCCGCTTCACTTGCTTTTCATCGATTTCGAAAAGGCTTTCGATAGTGTGAACCGGGATTCTATATGGGCGGCCTTGCGCAGGAGAGGCATCCCTGAGAAGCTTGTGGCTATTATTAAGGCAACCTATGACGGCGCGAAATGTCGCGTTCTGCATAAAGGTAAGGTGTCGGGGAACTTTGAGATTCGCAGTGGAGTTCGGCAGTGGTGCATCCTCTCACCGATCCTATTCCTCATTGTGATCGGCGATGTGTTGCATGCAGCCCTATCCGGACTCGACAGAGGAATTCAATGGACTTTGACATCTTATCTACAACATCTTGACTACGCTGACGACATATGCCTACTCTCCCACAAAATCATGGATCTGTCCGCAATGGCGTTAGATCTCGAGAGGGAGGCAAGCAAGGTTGGGCTAAAGATTAATACCAACAAGACCAAGGTTCTTAGCCCGCCGTTGCGAAAAAGAAATCCGACACCTATTGCCATCAATATTAATGGGCAGCCTGTGGAGAAGGTGGACAACTTCGTCTACCTGGGTAGCATTGTTGCCGAAAATGGTGGTACGGAGCAGGACATCGCTCGTCGTATCAACCAGGCTAAACGTGCATACGGCATGCTGTCCAAAATCTGGCAGAGCAGTTATCTCAGCATCAAGACCAAGCTGGGCCTGTTTCGCTCCCTAGTACTATCAGTACTTTTGTATGGGAGCAGTACATGGAAAGTTTCCGTAGGAGTTACCAGAAAGCTGCAAGTTTTCGTCAACTCATGTCTTCGTCGAATTTTAAGAATTTTCTGGCCCGAAACAATATCAAATGAAGAGCTAAGTCGGCGTACGGGTCAGATGCCAATCGACGAATTGATACGCAGGCGAAAATGGCAGTGGATAGGTCACACATTGCGGAAGAGTGATAACTGCATTGCTATGCATGCCATGAAATGGAACCCCATTTCCAACCAAGGCCGACCAAGAGGGGGTCCTCGAATCACATGGCGTCGATCTGTGGCAAAGGAGTGTCAGGTACTGGGTAACTCTTTTGGGGAGTTGCGCCCCATTGCCCAGAACAGAGTACGATGGCGCGCAGGAGTAGTTGACGCGCTATGCCCCGCTAGGGGTTAAGGCAAAGTAGTAGTAGTAAGTTTCCATTGGAATTTCGAAGGGCGAATTTTCAATTGTCATGGTGGAAGTCCAATATGGAGGCGCGACTCACTCATAGATGGTACTTAGCCATATGTCTAATGCGCTCCGCTTATACAACATCAGCGCTGTGGGAGCACTGAGCGATGTGTTTTATCAACGCCGCCATTGATCAATTTGCGCTGGTATAATCAGTTGCAAGTGTGCTGGCGAGTATTTTCACCAGGCACACTTTCAACTGTTTGTACCCCCGGCGCGACCGGCACCAATTCCCATGGCGCTCATTACAGATCCTGATTCAGGATATAAGAATTGAAGAACGGAGTACGTTGCTTCTGAAACAGTTATCTACTACAGACACAAATGAATAACTCGCAAAGGAAAAACCTGGGCTTTTATTTAAAATTCATAGTTTTTTAATTGAAAAAATCTAGACAAATGAAGACATAACTTCTTATACTAAAAACAGTAGATTGGCTTCTATAACTAGACAAACTATAGTAGGTTCCTTTAAAACGCTTACATTTTCCATGAAACGCGAATTTTGCCTTAAGGTGCTAATCAATCATCAGAAGATGCACTTTCTGTGGTCATCTCAATCAGCGTTGACCTCAGCTTCCGGTATTCATCGGCGGAACGTGCGACCGTGGTTATTACGCGAGGTCTCCATGCTTCGGGACTGCTTCCAAGAAGGCGGTAGCGTAACATTGAACAATTGGTCGCACTTGATTGACCAAACAAATTACCTTTTGTAGGCAATTACTGGTATGCCGTAAACCAGTGTTCTGTCTGCAAACATAGTAGTTCATCAAAATTGGTAGACATTAGAGCGGACGAGGTAATAATTGACGTTGCCATTTCGTGTCGCGGTTTAACGCCGTTAACCCAAACATGAATTTATTTGCAAATTAAGTCAATTCTAATTCATTTATGAACGTACGTTCCGTGAAGTTGAACTCCAAATCGCCTATTCGAATGGTTTTTAAAATTTCCACGCATTTCCGCTTAAAGAGACTTGTAACTTTTTGCCTGATGGCAAAATTCAATAAAAACACTTGTTCTGAAAACCAAAACCAAATCCGACAACTTTGATTAAAAACTGTTTGATATTCTGGGCTATCGTCCACGTACACAACAGACAACAGTTCGCTCGGTCACAGGTTCTATTATCACTTCTTGGCCTGTTCTATTCGACCACATGGTCCAGTCCTTAATATTTAATATCATTCGGATCGTCTGCACAATCCAGTTCATATGAGGTAACACATGTCCTTTTTGGGTGGTCAGAGCAAAATTCAAGACGTGATTTATGGCATGTCCTTAGAACCACTTTGCTTCACAGATTTTCCGATTTCTTTCCATTTTTTCTCCATTGTCTGTCGTGGGTCGAGATCTCGAGGGTGCTAAGTATACTTATGGGGAGTCGATAGAAAAGATATGGTAAAAGTTCGCCCAAACAAGTAAGAAGACCGTGTAAAATTTATACGTACGTACGGATGGATGTGCATACAAGATTCGTGTGAGATGAAGTATATTTCCCAGTTTGTACATGTCTCCACCAAAACCTTCAAGGCACAATGGTGGTCACGTTTGATAAGGCTATTTTTCATATCATTTATTTGGGCGTAAATGCATTATAAATAGATAGCAGTCACAATTGAGAATGAGTTGGAGTTGATACGGGGGAATTTTCTGGATCGTTGGTTTGTGTATCTTGATATTCGTCGTAGCTGTCATGTTGATAGTTGACATGGACTTTAAGAAGATTGATATATTTTGTGGTGAAAACGATAGATTTACCAAACAGTAAATAATAGAAGTTAAGAAGTCTTTTACGTGAATCTAAAACGCGAAAACATTTATCTTATTTAGGAATATTTCATCAAAACAAAACACCTATACAGCCTTGAGAATTGAATCGAGGGGGACAGTGCTGATGAAGGCAGCCGTGCTGCTACCTCGATGGATCAAGATAGTCCCTGAGGAGTCTGATCCATCGTGTGGACGAAACCAGGATACTGTTATGCCGACAAAAAGTTTTGTCATATAACTGGCAGACGTGTTATACTGCGAGTTTTATGACAAACTAAAAAAAAATTAAAAAATCGGAAAAAAAAAATACTTTGCGGATAATGCCAAACTCTTACACGTATGTACCTGACATTAGCAAATTTTTGTACAAATTTTGCAACAAGAGCTGAAAGTGCTGGTGTATGTTCGAAAACAATAACCGCAAACACCTCTATTGTCTATGGTCCAATGTTTTCACACAAACACCAGAGCTTTAAGTTTTTTTTTTTTTTCAAAAATTTGTACGAAAATTCGTTAATGTGAGATCGGTGTCAGGAACTCAGAAATGCAAAAAAAAACCTTCGTGAAGGAACTGTGTAATGAACCGCCTGTAATGGGCCATATTTTGGTAGTGTTCCAGCACCTGATGAAAACTGATCTGTCGGTGGTGCGAAACTAGAGGCCGAGGGTCCCATTATACCTGGACCCCAAAGCGAGCGTGAAGACAACTGAGCCGTCTGCCAACCATTCCATCCTTATCGCCTCATTTTCTTTAATATTCCGCATTTTTGCCCCCCATGTTTTTGTTGTCTTCCCCAGGTCTATGAATTTCTGTTAGTACATAAAGGACAGGGGCGACGAGCGGCGAAAACCCCGCCCACATCTCCCGAACTGACCTACAGCAAGCATAGACCCCTGCTTAGCTCGTTGAGGGGTCTTTTTCTTCACCAAATGGCAGGGCCCGACCTCCACGGTCATTATGCCACCTTAGGCCCCGTCCCCATGAACATCTTCGAATGTCCACCAAATCGTCCATTACAACTGTATCAGTCAAACAAAATGATACAGCATGAAACTTGATGGCCATCCAATCAGAATAGATCCTTTTCCCAAAAGGGACGTTGAAATAAAGAACACGGGATTATATGAGCTTTTGTCTATTTGACAAAAGCTCATATAATCCCGATTTAAGGTAAATTTCAATATAAACCGCAAGCCACGGGTTTGTCCAGTCGCCGTCACTGCAACAGAAAACATTAGTGACCAGAATGCCACTAGTTGTGGCTAGACCAGAGAGTCTGAAGGAATTCTGTAAACCCATTCTTCGCAACAACTCTGAATTTTGACACCGTCCCATATATTCATACCATGGACGGGTAAATGCAATGATCCACCCAACTAACAAACTCTTGAGAGTTTAGCTCCTGTGAACTGGAAAAAGCTCTCATAAGACTCTAGTAAGGCTCTCCACCACTCTCATAATATAGCTCTAGTAACAAGATTTAAGTAAACTCTTATAGCACATTTATTAAGAGATTATTACTCTTGAAGAGTCATACTCCTATTACAAGATCATATTTTATCGTCGTGAGCTCTCAAAGAGACTTTTTTATGAGAGTTTAACTTTTCAAGAGTTATACTCTCTTATGAATGCTCTTACAAGAGACTTAACTCTTATGACTCTTATAATAAGAGCCTTATAAAAGCTTTAGTCTATAACTTCTTATTATAAAACTGTTTTGAGATCGGTATACTTAAACACTCATAAGAAGAGTGTTATGAGTACGCGATTGATTTCATAGAAGTCGAGCAATCTGTCAAACCGTATGACAGCCAATTTCCTTAGTGTGGACGGGAAATTTGCGTGCATTGGCGCGTTGGCCCCCGAATTGGGCCAACGAGCTAATGCTTCGTCGACGCTGGCCTCTGTGGCCAATTTCAAAACGAGATTGGCCTAATTTCATCGCATTATCTGTCAACTGTGCTTTTATTCGCCTTAGCTTAGACAGCTCACGTCAGTGTACATTAATTTCGGTATCTGAAGTCGTCTACGTCCTACGAATTCGTTGACTTTATAATTAGCGCCCCGCTGTAGTTTGTCGATTCAGTTGGCCGCTGGTGAGTCGGCCCACCATGTGAATGCTCCTAAATGAATGGCGAGCAATTGTACCGTTTGTCGCCACCGTCACGACGAATGCGGTCAGCGCGACAATCAAACGTCAAATTATTAATTCTTATACTAAGACTTAGGTTCATTTAAGAAGAATACAACTCTTATTGTGAGTCTTTAAGTTTTATAGGAAGAGTTTAGCTTTGGTAAAAAGAATTAAATTATAGTGAAACTTAAGTTCTTATGAAAAGAGCCGCCCTCTTGCAATAAGAGTTTTAGTTTTATAAGAAGAGCCGCCCTCTTGTTATAAGAGCTTTAGCGTTGTCTGAAGATTTTATCAATGGCTGCCATCTTTTTCCGACAAGACTGCGATTTGGTAGGAAATAAATTTGAGTTTGTAAGTGATTATGTGTCGTAAAATATGCTAAATTGAAATGATTGTGGTTTTTAAAGTCGACAAAAGTTATTCAATAGAGTTTTATACAATCTATCAACAGTTGATAATTATTATTTATGTTTCTCCCAAATTTTAGAAGAGTATATTATTTTTAGAGGGCTTTGCCTTTTTTCGAAGCAAAACACCTATAATCATTGATAAAATTTTAATCGCATTAAAATGTTCACTCATATTTGTGGGAAAACCAACGTTTTGCAAAGTTAATATATCATGCGTGCAAAAATTTCATTTCAGTTGTCGTCGAAATAATATAACACAGAATGACAAATAGAAGTTCACATAAGATCATATATATTTATATTTGACAAACATAGACAGCCATTGTTTCAATATCACCGCACTCTTTCCCGCTGCACTTATAGGGAGATCTTGACTCTCATAACAAGTGTATAGTACTTGTATGAGGCTCTTACAAGAGTAAAAATTTACTCCAATAAGAAGCCTTAAAGTCTTCTTATAAGACGTGTGTAACTCTTATAAGGAGAATTGAACTCTTGCTACAAGATCAAACTGGCTCTTGGAAAGTGCGCCATTTAATACTTTTAAGACTCTTATAAGACTCTTATAGTACTCTTCAAGAGTTAAATTTCAAGAGTTGAAGTCTTGATGCTGGCTCCTGTAAGACTCTTGTAGACTGTTATCAAAGCAAAATTGTTAGTTGGGCATGCTGTGTGTATGTGCGTTTGTGTGTTAGTCCGAGCACTTCCCGTGGTCTGATCTTAATCATATTCGAAATGTAGGTTCCTTGAAAGACCTTGATATCGGAACGGTGGCAGCAAATTCGGTCATCAACTGGACTAACGGTATATTCAGCTGTGTTCAAACGAAATACTCGCCTACTTAACGATACTCAATGAAATTTGACACGTGGCTTCCTTTGGTTATTATAAATAGCACATTGTGATATTTTGGTGCTACTGCAGGTGCGCTTCAGGATAAAAGGTCTTTCTTCATATTAAATTTATATTTAGGCAAGATAGATATCATATGACACGGATTGTTGACTACTGTTGACGACATTTTGAATTTTATTGTTAAGGAAAAAGGACATTCTGGTGAATTAACGCTGATGGTATTTTGAGTCCTTCGGCGAGGAAAAAGGACATTTTTGGCAATGAAGTTATATAGGCAAGATGGTTATCATACAACTGAGGATATTAAAGTGAAAGCACTTGACTCTTGCTGATCGTATTTTGAGTCGGTCGGCGAGAAAAATGACAACTTTGGCAAGGGTATCATATGACTGAGGGTGTTGGGGTGAACGCACTAGACTAGTCATTTGGCGAGGAAAAAGGACATTTTTGGCAATGAAGTGATATATTGGCAAGATGGGTATTATATGCATTGATGCGAATGCACTAGACTGCTCTTGATGGTATTCTGAGTCCTTGGGTCAAAAATGAGGACATTCCAGCAGCATAACATTTTTCAAACCAAATCATAGATAGCTTGAAAGCAAATGGATTAATATTAAAATGTACGTGCATGAGACGGGCCTAAAGTGCCGATGAACAGCATCGCTCTTTTCGTGTTATTTCTACTGATTTGGAGTCGTCCACCTAACCATATTGACAATTAGAACAATTAAATTATCCAGATTTACACTGTATGTACAGAAATTTAACCTGTAACCTGTAGTGGTCGGAGAATCTAAAGCTCATTTTGCTACAATAAATATTGATCGGAAAGGTCCAAAAAGTATGAAAACAAGCTAGCTGAAGGCTAGCTTGCCGAAAGTATAATATGGGGTTATGACTTATTGTACATTTGCCACTTTGAAATTAGTAGTAAAGCTTGTTCCGATTTCACTGTTCCTATGAGAGGTATATGAAATTGTCGGCCGATTTCAACCAAATTTACGAATGTGGTTTGCCAATTGAATTGATTGTATAATATGAAATTTGGTAAAGATATCTTCAGAAATAAAAAAGTTTTTGTAACAAAAACTTGCATTTGGAACGGTCGTTTCTATGACAGCTATATGATAGAGTAGTCCAATTTCAACCAAATTCGGGAATGTCATTTGGACTAAAGATACTATTGATTAATGTGAAATTTTAAAAACATATCTGTAGAAATAAAAAAGTTTTTCTCACAAAGACGATTTTTTGGGCCTGTCATTCCTATGACAACTATATGACGTAGTGGTCTGATTCCGTTGGATCCGATTTATATAAAGCGTACAATAAAAAAGGCTTTCTACAAAATTTCAGCTCGGTTTTCCCAATAATGAAATTGAAGCATGTGCAGAGAAACACGAAGCTCCGCGTGTACAAAACCATTATACGACCAGTGCTATGCTACGGCTGCGAAGACCCTAACTCAAGCCTCCGGAAACATGCTAGACACATTTGAGCGTTAGGCTCTACGGCGAATTTTCAGGGCTGTTTGCGATCGAGATGGATGGTGCAGCTGGCACAACCATGAGTTTTATGAACTGTACGATGAGCTGGAAGTTTCGAAAATCGTCAAACTACAACGAATTTATGGGCAGAGCATGTCCAACGAATGGACGATGATCGCATGCCAAAGAGAGTGATGGTAGTGAATGCAAAACGAGTTAACGGAGCGAGACTGCCTAGACGACCGAGATCTTGTTGGGAGAGCTCAGTATATGTGGACGCCGAGCAGCTACTGGACTTCCGAGATTGTAGGACGTAGTCATGTGACCGAGATAATTAGAGGACAACGATCCAGGCGGCCAAGGCCTATCACATCCGTGAAGGGTATAAAAAGGAAGAAAATTTGGCGCCCGGGGCGAGGATTTAATACGACGTTCCCATATATAAATAGAAGAATATAATATACAGCATTCCTGCAAAACCACCTTCGGCTCGGGTAACTAACCGGTTAATTACCGGTCGAAGTCAGACCCGTTTCGACATTAGATAACGACAATTACAGCTTCACTGTCGCTGAAAATTACATATCCCTTGCTCATACCTATTACGTCACACTCCAGCTAAATATGAGCTTCCGCAATCCCTACAACATTGGACTAGAAAATATTTCAGCATTCAAGGAGACCGAAATAGATATTTAGGTTAAGTCCACCAGAAAAAATTTCGACCCCTCCCTCCATCCATCTTGGAGTCATCTGCATAGATTACTTACAATTGAACTAGGCAACAGAGGTGTGTTCTTTTCCCATTGGCTGCGCAATTTTATCAAGCTGACAAAATGCTTGTCAAGCACATATTTCGGTGAGTTGTAGACATTTGTTATCAAAGTATTTGCGTTTTCCAGGATAGCAGCGTATTATGAGGAAAACCACTGATCAGTGTCAAGAATGATCATAGGCTCGTCCCATGCAGCACAAAAGGCTCGAGTGAAAGCATCCTACACTTTTAAAAACAACAAGCTGCATTTTGTTCGAATACTAACTTTCATCCCATAGTTATCAGCCCAAATGGATGTCGTACCTTACAAGGAACTCCCTTAAATTAACCAGATGAAGCTCAATATACCAAACATTTGGGGGTGGGGAGCCCCATTGCGCCCTCTGGATCCGCCACTGCGTTCAATGTTTGATTCAATGGCGGAGCCAACTTTAAAAGACTTTTATGAGTACCTCAGATACAGTACTAATTTTAAATTTATCGAATAACTACTTCCGTAAATTGCTGAAACAGTCATATGACGACACTTCCTTTTCCATTCTAATTCATGCGTGATCTGTCTCAATATTCCATTCCATACCCTCCAAACGACATTTTGCCGCTAATCTGACGAGAACATGAAAAAAGGCAATCTTGGCCAATACCACAAATTCAACATTATTTCAATAAATCGATTTTTAATTGCACTTGCATCTGACACCATTTTTACCTCCGCATATCTGGCTCTCCTATAACGATAGCTTCCTTTAAGGTTGACCGACTCTGTATCGTGGATTCGCCTCTCATAACAATTTTATTGGGTTAGTAAGGTATACGAGTACGAGTAGTAATAACTGCAAAGCCGGGAAAAAATAATTGGTCTCTAGTTATTGTCACATTAAAAACTCGTAACGCATCACTGCGATAGATTTTTTTTTTACACCTTCAAATGTGTTGTTCCATGTGTGCGCCGGGACCATATAATCATAGTTGCGGCACATTCGTGGTAATTTCACACATCAAATAAGGTTGGACCGTGCGTACACGGTTGACCAACTGTTTTAGACCCAACAATTATGTGAATGGGCACCCTTAATAATATGGTAAAAGTAAAATATGACGTTGCCTCGTTTACCTTCAAATCGACGACATACCAATTGTCAATATCAAATTGCAAATGACCGGAACTAAATAGTTCCGCGGATATAAGTTGTAGTTGTACCATATTATTGTTAGATGTGGTGTTAGAAGGGATACAGGCGAAAAGAGGTGATGATTATCAAAGAGCCATGCAATCATCATGTAAATTGAATGCATGAACTTGTAATCAGACATCTCTAACAGTTATGATTGAAATAAAATAAAAAGAATATATACAAAAAAAAATATATATATATAAATATAATTGTATATATTATTTAGTACGCACATACCTTGGATTCTAGATTTATTACACATTGCACTGTAATAACTCAATAATGAATGACACAGGGAGGATGTTCAGGCACTTTAGTCTCGCCTCATACAAATATCATTCATTTTCATTTTGATCCATTTCTCCGTTTACCAAGTCATGATGAAGACTAAAGTCAGTTATTTTTTTTAAGAATAAAAGTGGAGTGTACCATTGCTAAGCAGTCAAAAAGACCACTTAGCAATGATCCCCACCAAAAAGTTTCTCAGCCTAAGCAAAAATCACTTAGTGATTGAGCTGGTTTCGTCACCCGATAGACTACTCTTCAGGAGCTACCTTGAGTCTATCGGGGAGGTAGCTCGACCAAGCCCAAAAATGTGTATTCCAACTTTCGTCAGAATACGTCACTTCGCACAATGCTCACTGTATAAATAGTGTGCATTATACCACACTAGTGCGAATTTTCACTGTGTGAAACGCATTACCCATTTGTCACGCATAAGCGCGTTTTTATATTTTTTTTTTAATAAAAGTGGAGTGTACCATTGCTAAGCAGTCAACAAGACCACTTAGCAATGATCCCCACCCAAAGTGGGTCTTGTTGACTGCTTAGCAATTGTACACTCCACTTTTATTCTTAAAAAAAATATATAAAAATGCGCTTATGCGTGACAAATGGGTAATGCGTTTCATAAAGTCACTTATGTATTTTTCAACCATATAATGAAACCATACATCACCACCTACGAGTCCGTCTACATGAATATCACTGACGAATTCATCAAGTCGGCCTGATGAATTATGAATTATGATGATGAATGAATTATGAGATCAAATCTCTACCCATTGAGTCACCATAGCAGTTTTCTTCTGAAAGTAATTAAGCAAATATCAAAGCTCGCGATGGCAACTTTTGTCAGGTATTGCATCATCGAGAGCGAAAAAAATAGCTCGTGAGTGTGAGCAATGTGTTAAGGTACATAAGCGATCGAAGTGGAAATGTGTATGTCCACCCGCATATCTTTCCATTATTTTCATCCCCCGCTGCCTCTCCGCAAAAAAAGAAATTATCGACTGGTGAAAAATGGTTTGCAGGGTTGCTTCCTAGTTTCTTTCTATGATTTGCTTTGAAAAATGTTATCCAAAAAAAATAAAAACCTTATTTAGTTGCGCATCATTGAGTAAATGTGTCTTTAATATAAATTTCAATTGTCTTCGAGGACATTATGTCTATCGGTCCTCTATGTGCTTTGTATCCTATATATGCCTTACATCCAGATGGTTAGTATCATCACTCCGTTCAAAAAACTACTACTTTGCCTTAACACCAAAAGGGTATAGCGCATCAACAAACCGTGCACGCCACCGTACTCTGCTCTGGGCTGGGAAGTGTGGCGCAACTCCTCCAACAACTTACACAGCGCATTACACTCTTTTGCCACGGATCGACGCCATGTGATTTTAGGGTCTTTGTTGGAATAATGGGATGTAAAGGAATGTTGTTATCATCCTTCGTACTGTGTAACCTATCCACTGGCATTTTCGCTTGCGTATCAAATCGTCGATTGGCATCTGACCCCTACGCCGACTAAGCTCTTCATTTGGTATTGTTCCAGGCCAAAAAGTTATTAGAATTAGACGAAGACATAAGCTGACTAAAACTTGCAGCTTTCTGATAAGTCTTACGGAAACTTTCCATGTACTGCTAACGTACAAAAGAGCACATACAGTTCCAGAGGACGATACGGGCCCAGCTTAGTTTTCATGCTGAGATAACTGCTTTGCCAGATTTTGGACAGCATGCTGTATGCGTATTAAGCCTGGTTTATACGACAAGCGATGTCCTGATCCGTACCACCATTTTCAAAAACAATGCAACTCAGGTAGAATAAGCTGTCCACCTTCTCCACTGTCTGCCCATTAGTATTGATGACAATATTTGTAGCATATCCTTTTCGCAATGGCGGGTTAATATCTTTGGTCTTGGTTAAATTCCATTGGAATTCCTTTGTCTAGTCCAGATAGGGCTGCATACAACAGCCTCTCCAATTATTACAGTCTCTGAAGCTACTCATCTTCCGAAGTTTGATGCTTAATCCTTGCTTCCATTAAGTGGGAAAGGTCTCTGTATTCCACGCTTTATCAACAAGTGGGTGCAGCAAACCCACAGTTACGCTTGGCGCTGCTTGATAAATTTCGGCAGGTATACCGTCGAGTGCGGCGGCTTTTCCTCGTTTTAGTGCAATAATTGCAGTGACTATTTCCTCTTTAGTCGGGGCAGTGGACCGTATACGCACATTTTGATGGTTAGCTAAATTATCTATATGAGGGGGAACTTCAGAGGTTACACGGTTCAAGACCGCGGCGAAGTGTTCTTTCCACCGCCTCATTTGATCTTCTTCCAAGATAAGTAACTTTCTATCACTATCCTTCACCGGATGTTGGCAGGAGTTACGACCACCTGTAAACTCCTTGATGACACTGTATACGGCGTTTAAGTTGTTACGTTTTGCGGCTTCTTCTGCTGAGGCTAGTAGCGAATTCGCATAATCTCTTCAATCGCGTCGCACACTACGCTGGACTTCTCGAGTTTTCTGACGGTAAAAGAGTTCGATGCTGCTTCGAATGTCGTCTTATGATGCTGCAGCCCAACGAACCTTAAGCTGTTTTCTCTTAATAATCCGCTGCCATGAGGCTTCGGATGTCCAGGGCTTATTCCGGCAATCCGTGTTTGTGCCAAGGATGGTATCTGCGCTCAATGAACGCAATTTTTATTGCATCCCTGTTTTCATTTATGTCGGAGCTGACGTCCAAGAGAAAATTCCTCCATGTTTTGGAGACGGCTATATGGTTAATTTGGTTTCCTTTTCTGCCATCCGGAGAGGTCCAGGTTGTTAAGTGGCAGCGTTTATGCTTGAACAGGGTGCCGCCAATGACGAGTTGACGAGAGTTGCAAAACTCCACGAACATCTCGCCATTTTTCATTTTTGTTCCCGTTGCCTAGTCCATGATTACCCATTAGGTGTTCTAAGTCTTGTCAGACCCAACTTTATCGTTGAGAACCCCCAGTGATAATTTTTATGTCATCTTTGGGAGCCTTGTAGAAGGTGTCGCCAAGCCGTTGGTAAAAGGCGTCCTTTGCTGATTGATCCGCTGGTTCGGTCGGGCGTAGCAATGAATTATTGTAATGTTTGTAATCCTGGATTTGAATGTGGCTTTGATGATACGGTCGGAGATGGACTTCCACTCAATTAGAGATGGGCGTGCCTCCCTGGTCAACAGGATTCCGACGCCGGCAATTCGAGGTGACGAATCGTCTTCATTTCCAGAGTAGAGCACTACTGTTTGGGAGCTTGGTGATAAAGTTTTTGCCGATCTTGTTTCGCTCAGTCCTAGTATATCGATGTTCTATGCGGTCATTTTCCGTTCGACTTCAGTGAGCACTCGCCCTACATCATTCGAACGTTTCAAAAACCGATCGTGGTCCATTGCTTGCAGCCAAAAGTCGTTGCCAGTGAATCAGTCCGTAGTATCAGGTTCGTTTAATGTTTCGAGTTAAATTTATTTCAGGTACGCAGGTTACAAGCCAACATACCCAATCTTAGGGGAAGGGTTGCTTCCTTAGGTGTCCTAAGAGTCGCCGGGAGCTATTTTTTTATATAGAGTAAAGGTAGCACTCCAATGGTGTTTTTGATCGCGCGTTCTTTTGATAATCTTTCAGCTGGGTGTTACGTGTTGGTGTTCTCACAACTATGTTGCAGCTCCACCGTTCGCCTACTTCCTAAGACGCACTGGTGTTATTGGCCATTCAGGATGATCATCGTTATGTGCCTACAAAATGTTCTGAACTGCAAAACTTGGTTGGCTGCGTTAGCCGTTCCAGAGGGCACCCACGGGGGGACTATGGAAGAGGTCTTTGCCCTCCAAATTTTGATGCACACGCAGACACTAACGGCATACATATTTTCCAATCGATTAATGAGCTCGGTCACTAGTTCCGCCTCAATCGAATGCGATTACATTTTCGGGTAATTTTTCATTTGGATTTTGGAGTTATTTTCCAATAAAAATTATCTCAATAATCGAATTAATAATGTTCTTGGAGCGGTTTTTCATAGAGCCTTTATTTTCAACAGGACGAATTCATACCGTGACTAGACTAGCATAAGTGACATCCGGCGGAGAAAAGAACACAATTTACTTGGCATGTACACATACATATGTTTTCGAGTACGTTCACTTTTACAAGCTAGCAGATACGGTCACGGTTCCCTCACTAACATCATGTTATTTTATTAATAATTATCGATCATTGGAACATGGTTATGTAGACATCTTTAATTTCCAATATTATCTCTTGACAATATTATCGCAAAACACTTCATATTAACCACAAACTGACTCGTTGCAAAAGCAAGTCATCTCATGTTGTCCCTTAATAACTTGGCGCCATATCATTATCCAATACACATTTTGAATAAATTATTATTAAAAAATCTTGTTTTTCCTTCCCATACAATATTAAAGGAATTAAATGAAAGTTCCTTTCGAAGAAATTAATCAGCACTTAAATTGTTTACAAACTTTGCGAATCGAAGGAAGACATTAAAATTCCATGAAAGTCCACATTATCTATAGGTATATACGAGCATGTGCTCGTATGTAATCAACAAGACCCTCTAACAACTATCTCCATTCTCGATTGCATGCAGGCAAAATGATTTACACTCAGATCGCGTCCATCTTGGAGTCCTGTCTGTCTGGCCTGGCCACGGCTCGCCTCGGACTTATGGTATGGTCAAGTCTGGCCTGGTCTTGGCTCTCGCAAAAGTTCCATATCAAAACCGAACAGTTTTTGCCGGATTTCTGTAGTAAACTTCGTAAATTGAATAATTGGCTACGGAATCTCAGGAATTTACTTCCATTCTAAAAAGAAATTTCTGTAATATGAGTCGATTGGTTTTTGCCAAACTTTCAATTCGAACCGAGCCTCGATATGAGTGCCATATTCATCGTATATCCCACAGGCTCTACTATGTTTGTGGGCATGTGTATAGCCTCGACTGTTTGCGAGCAGCACAGAGTATTATGTTGGCAAAAACTGCATTACCAGTAAATGGAATAAATAGATAGGCGCATCGTGTCTTGGATTTAACTTGGAGCCCGTGATATCTTGACGGGGCAAATTGCTGCCGACTATTCATTCCCCCGCTCTGTCTATTAGGGCTCACTCGTGAACGCTGAGCCTAATGAATCACAAAATTTGTCAGTTTCAGTGTTGACTAGTATGCAATTAACATTGAGTTATCCTTAAAGGCAGTGGCAGTCTATGGTCTCCAAATGCTTAATATCTAGATTAGTCCTTACAAGGTCCAGTATGCTGGGATTAGATATAGTCATATTGTAATTTATTTCTAATCATTCTGAATTCTTTTCTCTCGATTAAATTCATCTTTATTACGGCAACTCATCCAATGGATTTTTCAAAAGGATGCATTCAACTAAGATTTGTGGCCACTGCTGCAATGCAATCACATAAATCAATAAAGACAATTGGTCTTTTGGTTTGGTTGAAAATGGCGATAGCGAGGACGAGATGGAATTGAAGCAAAATACATTTATATGTTTAAAAGGATAATGGGAGGAGAGAGATCGAGTACAATGGAACTGGTGGGACTATACTTGATTATACGACTATTATGTATGTACATATATCCATTTGATGTATAAATGAAAACACGCCTCCTGTTTGACGAACACATTTCCAAATCGGGATTAACTAAAGAATTTTTTCAAAACTTTGCTTCCATTTTTTGTTGTCAAACAATTCTCAATGTACGTTCGTTAAATTTTATTTATGGTTGACATCAACCAACCAGCGAATCAGCGAATTCCATAGTAGTAAAAGTCATAAATCTTCGAGATTACGATCCAATTGGTATCTCACTATCGTTACCGAATACGAGTACATAAGAGGTATAAGAGACCAATTACACGTTCATTTAATCACCCACGCAAGGTAAATACTATAAATCTCAATGTGATAGCATAAATGGCGCTATAATACTCGCAATACTATGCATTTCAGTTTGTGGAAAATTCAGATGAAAGGAAAATAGACAACTTAACTTACATTGCATTCGATAACTGTAGCTGAACGCTTTCAGGTAGTTAGCTTAGCTTACAACCGGTTGATTTGATCGCAAAATGTTTTTATAATTTATAGTTGGACTGATTTGACCACATATGGACACAGAAACATGAATAAGTGGTTCACTTTCTTCTTTTTCATATTTGTGGGCATTTATGTATAGTGGTTGCAAATATTACCAATATCTATAAATGTCCGAATATATAGTAAATTCTAGTCAATCCAATTTTACCGGTAGGGCGCCACCGCATTTTTTGGCCCGTCCCATGTATTCAAATGCAATGATCCATGCTGTGTGTTTGTTTGTTTGTTTGTGCGTAAGTCCGAGCACTTCCTGTGGTCCGATCTTTGGTATGTAGGTTCTCTAAGTGACCCTGATCTCGGAACGGTGACAGCGAATTCGGTCATCGACTGGACTAACGGTATATTCTGCTAAGTTCAAACGAGAGTTACTCGCTTAAGTCTTTTAAAAAATCATCCTTCCAGGCTTTCTCTGTGGTCCGATTTCAACGAAATTTGACACGTAGCTTCCTTGGGTTGTTATAAATAATAAGTGGCGATATTTTGGCCCTGTTGCAGGTTTGCGTTAGGATAAAAGGACTTTATTGACATTAAAGTGATGTCTAGGCAAGATGGGTATTATATGACACGGTTTGCTGAGGCGAATGCACTATACTACTGTTGAAGTCATTTTGAATTCTTTGGTAAGGAAGAAAGACATTCTGGTGAATTAGCGCTGATGGCATTTTGAGTCTTTTGGTAAGGAGAAAAGACATTCTTGGCAATGAAGTGATATATAGGCAAGATGGGTATAAAATGACTGGGGGTATTGAGACAAATAGACTAGACTACTGCTGAAGGTATTTCGAGTCCTTTAGTGAAAATAGCAGGTATGTGTCTGTTGCTCATTAGATATGGAATTTGTTGGTCAATAGATATACTGTGTGAGCTGATCCATAGATAGTATCCTTTAATCAATAGATACAGTATCTACTGGTGAATCGATGCTGTATCTCTTGCTCAATAGATGCTGTATGTGTTACCCAATAGATACTATATTTTCTGCTCAGCAGATGCTTTAACTGTTGGTCAATACATACTGAATCTGTTACTCAGTAGATTAATCGGGGCGATAAGGACAACATTTAGGCAAGAAAATCATAGACAACTTAAAAGCTAATGGATCACAATTAAAATGTATTTGCATATAGGACGGGCCTAAAGTGCCGATGAGCATCATTGCTCTTTTTGTGTCACTTACTTGCTGTGGAGTACACTTCATAAGATTTTGAAGAGACCGATTAACATCCATCTACGAAATACAATCTGTAATGAACCATATTATGGTCTGGTGGTGCTGCTCCCACCAGCAGATCGAAGCAGCACCTGATGATTAAGGATCACCACCAAACCGTCCGTTACAAATCCCAAAATATTTACTTTCAGCGTCACAATATGCATATACCAAGAGCAAGTCGGTAGGTATAGACGAGTACTTCTGGCTTGAGCAGAATATTTTGTTAGTTCAGCTACGAGTAATAACCAAAATTTCTGCCACCAGGCCCTGCTTAGGGTCACCCAAGGAAGCTATATACCAAACTCGGTTAAGATCAAGCGACGGGAAGAGTCCGGACACGCACACAGCAATCAACGTACTATACTACCATTGCTTCGCCTTAACTCCTGAGCCGTACTCAGTTGTGACCAATAGAACGCATCTGCTTCCACGACTTACCCAGCGACGCACACTTTTCCCCAAAAATCGGCGCCATGAGATTTACGACGCCCAATTGTTCGGCCTCATTGGGAATGCGATCCCATTTCATGGCATAAGCCGAACATACACCATCCGGAATTTCTGTCCGGAAAAACTAATCAGGCCTGGCTTTCCGGTTTGCCTGAATATAGAATACACCACACACCATCCGGAATTCCTTCCGGAGAAACTGATCAGGCCCGGCCTTGAGGAATTCCGGATTGTGTATGGCTGCTTCAGGCCGCCTTGAGGCGGCCGGATGGATAATTGAGAATCGATATTATCGCCATAGAATGAAAGTATCTATCTATTGCATTGGATTATACGACATTTTACTTTCCAAAGCCAAGCTTCAGATACATTTGTCTATGGAAATAAACTCCAGTGAAAGTTCCTTCTAGTCACGCGGCCGGACAGGCCTTTGAGGCAGCCGGAAGGAATTCCTTGAGGAATTCCGGACAGGCCGCCTCAAGGCGAACTGTCCGGCCAGATGAATAGAATGAATTTTCACTGGAGTTTATTTCAATAGACGAATGTATCTGAAGCTTTGGTATGGAAAGTAAAATGCCCTACAATTTAATCCAATAGATAGATACTTTCATTCTATGGTGATAAGATCGATTTCCAATTATCCACCCGGCTCAAGGCGGCCTGCAGATGCCATTCTGGAATTCCTCAAGGCCAAGTCTGATCAGTTTTTCCGGAGAAAAATTCCAGAACGTGTGTGGTGGAGACCTGGCGGGAACGATCTTCCTTCCGGCCACCTGAAAGGCCAATCCGGCTGCCTAAAGGCGGCCTGAAACGACCATACACGATCCGGAATTCCTCAAGGCCGGGCCTGATCACTTTTTCCGGACAAGAATTCTGGATGGTGTATGTTCGGCTTAGGCAACAGCGTTCCCGGCTTGTCGTAAAAGGCGAACGGAACGTCTACTAAGCCTCGGATAAGGACTAACTCAACGGTTACAACTTTTGGCTATCGTATAATGACTGAGATTGGTTTCTGGAATGTGCGTACTCTCTCCTGGATAACGGATCAGATCACCTCTGTTGATCGGCATAGAACTGAAAATCAAATCGACCATTTTGCCATTAGCAATAGATTTCGCTGTTACCTTCTGGATGTTCAAACTAAGAGGGGTGCCGACGATGGAATGGGAAGAGATTATCATCTAATGATCGCTAATGTTCAATTGCGGATTGCAGCCATGCACCTTCGTAGCGACAACGGATCTAGACGCTGTAAATTCGACACCATCAGGCTAAAGTAGCCAGCTGTAGCACATCACGACCATCTTGCGCTGAAGGCAGCTGAGATAACCAGACACCCGGCTAGTGACCTAAATAGGCACTGGTGGGACGCCATAAAAAATGAGTACATAGTTAGTGCAGATACCATCCTTGCCCCGAATCTGGATTGCCGGAACAAGCCTTCGATGTCCGACGCTACATGGAAGCGGATTGTCGAAAGGAACTGAGGGTTCGCCTTGCAACAACGAGAAACGTCAATCGTAACAAGACCGAGGTCCTGTACCGCATGAAGGCTCGAGAAGTCCGGCGTAGTGTGCGTCGTGATAAAAGATAGTACGCAAATTATCTCTTTGTCATGGCAGATGCAGGGGCAAGAAGTAATGACCTAAACACCGTATACAGTGTCATCAAGGAGTGTAAAGGTGATCGTAGCTCCTATCAACATCCGGTGAAAGATAGTGATGGAAAGCTACTTATCTTAGAAAAAGATCAGATGAGGCGTTGTAAAGAACATTTCGCTACGGTTTTGAACCGTGTGACATCTGGCGAAGTTCCTCCTCATGTAGATAGCTTAGCTGGCCATCAAAATGTACGTATACGGTCAACTGCTCCGACTAAAGAGGAAATAGCCATTGCCATTATTGCACTAAAGCGAGGCAAGGCTGCTGGGCTCGATGGCATTCCTGCCGAACTTTACCAAGCAACGCCAAGCATCACAGCCGAGTTACTGCATCTACTTATTGGTAAAGCGTGGGACGCAGAAACTTTTCCCACTGAGTGGAAGGAAGGTTTGATAATCAAACTTCCGAAGGAGGGCAGCCTTACAGAATGCAATAATTGGCGGGATATTTGTGTGCTACCCTCGGTTGCCAAAATAATAGCTACCATAATCTCGGATAGTCTGAAGTTCCACTTAGAAAGCACAATCGATGAAGAGCAGGGTGGGGTTCGATCCGGTTTCTCCTGTGTCAACCACATAAACACCCTGCGGATTGTAATCGAACAATGCGTCGAGTACAGATCTCCGCTGCACTTGCTCTCCATTGATTTCGAGAAGGCTTTCGATAGTGTGAACCGAGATTGTATCTGGGCTGCTTTGCGCAGGAGAGGTATCCCTGAAAAGCTTGTGGCTATTATTAAGGCAACCTACGTTGGAGCGAGATGTCGTGTACTCTATAAGGGTAAGGTGTCGGGGGACTTTGAAGTTCAAAGCGGAGTTCGGCAGGTTGCATCCTCTCACCGATCCAATTCCTCTTAGTAATTGGTGATGTGTTGCATGCAGCTCTACCCATGGGATACCGTAGAATTCAGTGGACCTTGATGTCTCACTTACAACACCTAGATTACGCTGACGTTATATGCCTACTCTCCCACAAAATCAGGGATCTGAGCGAAATAGCTTTGGATCTGGGGAGGGACACAATCAAGGCTCTTACGCCCTTCACGGGCATCAATTTGTTCTAGATTGCAAAATGGGCCAATATTTTATGTAATCAAAATTTAGTCCCAGTTCCACTCGCACGTATGCCTATAGGTAATTGTAATGCAGAGTAATGTACTCAAAATTATTTCATTAATTGATTTATTTTTCTGTCGTTATCCTCCATTCACAACTGATATAAATGTAAACGAAATGAAAGCTAATAAATTCTATAATAAAACTAGCTCAATTCTCTCAAGAAAACGATGTGCAATTTAACTTTGTATTTTGCATATAGGAAATAAAAATTTATCATATCGCTACCGGCATTACTCGTCTCACCTGTGGCTGTGTTACCGTACACACAAAACTAATGCTTCCCTCAGAAGCTTCACCTGCTATCATTTCAGAAGTCTGCACAGAAGTTGCTCCCCATTAACATCGAGTGCTAGACATTGTCGCGTAGCACATAGAACACACCAGCCACCACTGCAAAGTCCGTCTGCACATGAAGCTCTTGAACTGGATGGATTGTACCAAAACGACACGGAGCAGAACAGGTTGCTTGCTCCCAGTTACTCCTATATGCGCGTCGCCAAGCACGTGTGGAACCTCTCGACTACCTTTCGTTGGAGCCAATGGCTGTCCGGTCCGATGTTGACATGCACTCACCCAACATGATAATTGGCATAGGCGTGGTGGAGCCCGAGCGGTTGCGCACTTTGGAGCCAATTGGTCCACACGCTACTATCATTCGGGAGCTTGCAGCTCCTACGTCTTTTCGTTGGCCAGGCAGGCAGACTCCTTGTTGCCGTCGCTTGTCGCACAGAGGAGACCGGGAAATTAAAATATTTTGTGAAACGGTGAAAATAATGGGAATAATAGGGAACCTCCCACTTTACCCTAATGAGATTCCGAAAGGTTAGTGGATTTTTTTTACTGGCGAAGTCATGAGTTCTCGACTCTGTTGGGGGCTAGCGCAACGGAACCCGACAAAAACGAAAGAGTCCTTCGTGGAATTTGATTTTGTTTACGAGTTCGGTTGTACACAGACAGAAATGTGTTGGTTGGAGGAGTGGGGGGGGGGGGCGTTTTGGGGTGAAGGGTGAAATTCAAGATTGCAATTAGTTAAAGTGACCACAGTGAATTTAGAAATTTCTCATTTGTATCGTTTGGGTGATTCTTTGTTTTTGTTCGGGCTGTAAGGATAAACGAGTCCCTTTGTCTATGGAAATTGATAAAGGAGTTGGCTCGTGAAAGTTGCATGTGCTCAATTGCGGAGAGATGTCGATTTATAATTGAAAAGTTTTGTTGTTTTGCAATTAGGCTCAATGTGGAATATTCTGAGAATTATTGTACAAATGTTTAAAATATTTTATTGTACACAAGACGAGTTGGAATGCTCTGAATAATTTTATAATACCAATATATTAAAATTTCGCCATTAAAGACAGTTTTCTTATTGGCCTACAACTTAATAATGAGACTTTTTTTAGAGATGGCAACACCGATAAACCAATGGTAGTCCATCTTTGACATACATACCATTTGAAGTTTGTATTCATAAGCTGTCAATGTCAGTATAAACATTTCGTGTTGATTGTTGACAACGTATTTTACCGGACCATGGAAAGTTTCGAAAATTCACGAAAAAAACAACATTTGCGGGAAGTTTTACTTGGACATTATTTTGCTAAGAAGACTGCAGCTCAGAGTCATAAATTGCTCGTGGAAGTTTACGGTGACTATGCTTTTTCGCGTGCACAGTGTTTTCGGTGGTTTCATCGGTTCAAAAATGATAATTTCGACATTACCGACGAAGAGCGACCTGGCCAGCCAAAAAAGTTTGAAGACGAAGAATTGACGAAATTACTCGAAGAAGATTCGTGCCAAACTCAAAAAGAGTTGGCAATTTCGTTGGAAGTGACTCAGCAAGCCATATCGAAGCGGTTAAAATCACTGGGAATGATCCAAAAGCAAGGCCACTGGGTTCCGTACGAGTTGAAGCCAAGAGATGTTGAGAGGCGCTTTTGCATGTGCGAACAACTGCTTCAAAGGCAAAGACGGAAGGGTTTTTTGCATCGTATTGTGACCGGCGATGAAAAGTGGATTCATTATGATAACCCAAAGCGAAAGAAATCATGGGGACCGCCCGGGCACCAATCAACATCGACCGCGAAGCCAAATATTCATGGTTCCAAGCTTATGCTCTGCATTTGGTGGGACCAGATCGGTGTTCTTTATTATGAGCTGCTAAAACCGAATGAAACCATTGACGGGCAGCGCTATCGACTGCAATTGATGCGTTTGAGTCGAGCATTGCGTGAAAAACGGCAACAATTTGCTGAAAGGCACGACAAAATAATTCTTCAGCATGACAATGCTCGCCCTCATGTTGCGCAAGTCGTGAAAACGTACCTGGAAACAACCAAATGGGAAGTGCTACCCCACCCGCCGTATAGCCCTGACATTGCTCCATCCGATTACTATTTGTTCGCTTCGATGACTCATGCGTTGGCTGATCAGCACTTCACTTCATATGAGGATACTAAGAACTGGCTCGATTCATGGATAGCCTCGAAACCCCAAGATTTTTTTCGCGACGGAATTCGTAGACTTCCCGAAAGATGGGAGAAAGTTATCGCTGCTGATGGCCAATATTTTGAATAATTTAGTTATATGAATAAATCTATGAATAAATGCCCAAAATTCCAAAAAAAAGTTTCATTGTTGTAGACCATAACTTAAATAAATGGCGTCCAATGTGGGACATTCCGCTTGTATTATCCGCTTCGTTACAATATTAACGAAGTTGGCCCGTGAAGAACTAAAATAAATATGTTTGAAAGACATCCGAGAGCACTGAGTGCCGAGTAAGTTCATTCCCTTTTTGGTACATCCCTTATGAAAATATATATTGTCCGACCACCTCGCGTGCTCTAATCTTAAGCAAATTTAGTAACTAGATTCCTTGTGTAACCCTGGGCCCGGCCCAGGGATTGCATGATAATTTGATTCTCAACTGGACTAGCAGTATTCTCACCCCAAAGATAATTGAGTGGTTACATACCATGCTGGTGCGGCCCATGGTGACGTACGCAGTGCTTGTGTGGTGACCGAAAATTCGACAATCTTCTGTTTTATTGAAGTGCAATAAGCTTCAACGCTTTGCCTGCCTTGGCATCACTGGAGCTATGCGCACTTGTCCTCTGCCAGCCCAGGACTCGATTATTGGACTTACTGCGTTGCATATATTCATTCAAGAATCAGCAGCTCTAAATGCTCTTAGATTTCGCTTAACTGCCGACGTACGTAGTGGAGAAGGAAGTCACATGAGCATTCTGAATCAAATTCCCGACGTGCCGATCTGCTTAAAATCAGATTACATGATCATGGAGGTTTGCTTCGGCAGAAAATTTTCAGCCCTCATCCCCGACCTCTCCGAATGGGAAAATGGCACGCACTGACCAGATCCTAGATACATATATTAAGTATGTGGTTCACCGATAGATCTAAAACTGAACAGGGTGTTGTTACAGGTGTCGTTGGACCCAAAACCAGGATGCCGATGGCAATAAGTATCTCGCACAGCGTTTTTCAAGTAGAGATCTACGCTATTGAGGTTTGCGCCAGGGTAATCTTGGAAACGGGACGGGGCGTGGCGCTCACATTGATAGCACAGCAGTTATAAAGCCGCTCTTCTCATATAAGGTCTCTCCAAAACCGGTGGTGAACCAGTGTTACGAGCTCTTCGAACTGTTGGCAACTTGACACCGAGTTTTCTTGTGTCGGCTGCCAGGCCACCAGGACATTGTGGGTAACGAGGCAACGGATGAGCTTGCTAGAGAAGGATCATCCAGTCGCTTTCATGGAACTGAGCCTTACTGCGGCTTTGGGCCGGCCTCGGCCAAACTGCGGATCACAGACTGGACTGCACTATTGCGTCATCAGTACTGGAATAAGCTTCCAGGGCTACGTCATTCAAAGGAGCTGATAATGCCCTTCATTCACAAGGGTAGTACTCAAATGAATAGAGCCCATCTAAGACTTCGGTATATTTATATTTTACCGGGCGAAGCTTAGTTGCTTGCGCCTTGGCTAATGGTGGCTTTACCGCTGTATCGTATAGAGCGAGCTAAGGAAGCGTTCTATGGCGATGTACTGAGGGTTGCTACGTCTTAAGCTCGCGTAGCGCAAGGGGAGTGTAGAATCGACTCAATTTAGAACCCACTATTAGTCAAGGACGCAAGCAATTATTCGTCACCCGGTGAAGTCGGAATGTTCCAAGACTTCGAGTGGAGTGCTTATGCGGCCATCGCCTGGTCAGATTCAGATATCACCTAAACGAGATGGGTATGTCCAGTTAGACTGAATGTCGTCTCAGCCTGGAGGACAAACGACCAAACACATCTTGTGCGAATGTCCCGCCAACGCACGTTATAGAATGTCATTCCTCGGGCATGCTGCTGTCAGCTCTGCAGCTTTCAGGTTGATTTCTGCCAAAGATTTACTGTTCTTCATTAAGAGGGTGGATAATCTTTTAACAGTTTAATGGACTTCGGGTAAATAGACCTCTTATGGTCGTAGTACCTTCCCGCTATATCAGTAGTTCGCTGTATTAATAATCTCTCTACTTCGTCTCTTAATCAACAATTTTTTTAAATCCAATATGGGCTTGTAAACAGTAGTTTTGTGAATTTCGTACAATATTTGCCTTCATTCGATCCGCTTTCTTCGGTTATTTGACTTTCGTTGTGAAACGACAAATTTTTTTTATTGTGATATTATTTCCAAAGATTCTCGTAACTGCCCCAAATTTCTCATAAGTTTAGCCTGTATAGCCACAGTTTTCCAATCGATACAAGGCAAAATTGTAAACCAAACTATTGTCACCAGGAGACCTTTGAATGATCCAAAGTAATTTTTCAAACCCTGAAAAGGGGTTTTTGTTGATGGAGTTAAGTTTGTCGTCGTGTCTTCAAAGGAAGTATCGGGGTTTGTCAATGCTTGAAAAATGTTTCGCAATCGGACGAACAGTTATTTTATCCTTTCATTTCATCTTATTCTCAAAAATCTTTGAAATTGAATACCTTATGCTTTGTTCACACGTGAACATTGAGGAAAACACGGAACATTGAAAAATTGCATTCGAAAAGTACCAACAACAAAAAAATACTTTTCTGTACTTACATGGCCAACATTAATTCACGAGCATTTGAGTTGTCCCCATCTCTTGTTGCTATGTTCAGTGTTCACATGTAAACGAAACATTAAGTTTGAGGGGGGCTTAGTTTTGAAACAGGAAAAATAGGAATGACTTTATGAGGGCCCTACTTCACTCTGGGGCCCCAGGCGGCGGCCTGGCTGTCCAGTACTATACAGGGGCCACGATGGTTTTACTCCAGACTGGTTTGTGTCAATGATGGTGGCAGGCCCGCGAGGGCGGGGCTGGGGGGAGTGATTCCCCCGGGGCCCGTTTTTTTAGAGGGGTCCCGGATTTTCAAAACACAAAAACTTTTTTTGGAGGACCTTTGTGCGTAATGATAAATTATATTTTACATTTCTTTTGCATTGAAGCGGCTGGTGTTATGCAGCCATCAGCTACTACACACTACGCGTTCAGGACTGTACTTTCGCAATTGGGTCCCCTAATTTCTCTTAAAATACTGCCATTTACGTGCCTACGATATTTTGTACCATTTTCGTCCTTTCGGAAGCAATTCGATTCGAATCGAATTACATGTTAGGGGATATCCTTAGATTTCGGTCAATTTCCATATAACAACGACACACTGGTCTTTGATGCATGTCGTTGCATCTTATTTTTATTCGATCAATATATATATTTTGGTGTAGGTATATTAAATATACGTTTTCTAAGGTTTCAAATTTTTAAAAGAACAGCATATGTGTTTTGGAATTGTGGCTTTGCATACATAAACTCAGATTCCATAAAGGGTTTAGCAGATTGTTTCCATAGAGAGTGTAGACGACGCATAGTGCTTCGCATCTTTGAACAACATGCGAACTCTGCGGTTTACTAATTTGCCCTAACTCATATTGGGGCATCGCATAAAATAATTTCGGAAGACGCACGTTGCTAGCATGCACCTCCATGCTTCATTTAGCAGCTTATTTGCGACAATTCAGGAGAAGTTGTGGCTTATTATGACGCCTCGCACTACAGGGGAAGACATCCATAGCCACGAACGCGGTGGACGTGACTTGAACTCGTAACGACCGTAGTCAAACATAAGACTGACACCTCTTTGTACTGAGCTACTGGTCGCTTCAGGGGTTGGTACCCTCAATAAATAGCCTTCGCTTCGCTCGATTTAAACGCCAACGCGGTAAAGCCACTTTTAGCCAAGACTAGCAGAACAGTTTTAAATGCATCACGTAACTAAGACAGAACTAACACATGACATAACTTGAGCAAGAGTATCATACCTTCGTTGTGACTTATAGTGCATTTGCCACTTTGAAATTAGTAGTAAAAGTTGTTCCGATTTCACTATTCCTATGAGAGGAATATGAAATAGTGGGCCTATTTCAACCAAAGCAACTGGGTTTGGCAGTCAATATGATTGAATAATATGCAATTTGGTAAAGATGTCTATAAAAAAATAAAAAAGTTATTCTAACAAAAACCTGGTTTTGGAACGCTGGTTCCTATGACTGCTATATGATAGACTAGTCCAATTTCATCCAAATTCGAGAATGTTATTTCACTACTATTGATTAGTGTGAAATTTGAGAAAGATATCTTTAGAAATAAAAAAGTTTTTATCACAAAAACGAATATTTGGACCGGTCGTTCCTATGGCAGCTATATGACGTAGTGGGCCGGACTAGGATTTGATCTTTCTCCTTTTTTTTAATACCTCTTGTGCTCACTTGCTTTATGCGCACGCTTCGTACCTTGCAGGATCAGCTTTAATTTTTTCCCGTCTTTTTTTCGGTATTTCTTTTTCAAGATTTCTTCCTTGGTTTTCGCCATGAAGCTACAACTTTAGGGTATAAGTACAAAAACCATGCAAATTGACATTTAAGTTTGAGTTTCCTATAGTACAAAATATATTACAAGCTCATTATCATGGCATTCATCATTACCGTGGACTATGTCATTTCCATAGTGTCATTTCCGAGGAGGATAAATATCCGCGGTCATGACGCCACGGTAATGATATTTTTGAAGCTTCTTTGCATTTCTTCTTTTGCTTTATGACACTGTTAAAAATCTATAACGTATTTAATTTAACGAATATTGCTTTGAAGCGAATATAAACAAAAAAAACTGCATTTAATATGAAACTATCAAAAAGTACTTACCATGGAAATGACTGCTCAATAGGATCCTTTAACAAATTTTAATTTTCACAACCACTTTCTAAAATTGTGCACATTACTTGAACTCTAATTTTTTACTGAGTCATGTAAGCCAAAATTCCAACTTTATCTTCTCCCCACCTATAAAAAAAAACATATCATGGAAGAGGAAATTTTTTAACTTTTTTCGGGATACTTTTCTCTTAGTCAGTTATCAGGAAACAGAAGACTTTTGTGAATGTTTTTTAAACCGTAGAATAGAATTCTTTTGCTAATTTCAAATAAGTTAAAATAAAGATGATTTCTCCAAATGCAGCCGCGGAAAATAAGTTACAGTGCAATGGTTATGATACTCGAGAGAAGTATTCTCTGCTTCCCGTGAAGAGAACATTCATGGAATTGACAAAAATAGAACCTAACATGAAAATTATGAAAAAATTATACTAATGTAGCTTAAAATAAGGTGATAAAGAAATATAATTTAGTGCTTTCAAAATAAATCTTCTTCTTAAAATAAAATCAAGAATTAACTTAAATGCATACTCGAGACTCGAAATATGTCAATTACCGTAGAACAACCCAAATATGAATAAGATAAAATTATTATTTCTATTGAGAAGTGTAGCGGAACGGTCATGCTACACCCCACCTTTGATAATATTTTTTTATTGGCGGGCACAAAATTTTAAATGTAGCACATAACTGTCCAATAATCGTTTAGGAAATGGAGGGGTACAGCGTAACGCACCATGAATATTTTCCTATGAACATTTGAACTCCGAAATTGCAAACCCGACATTGACGTTTCAAATCGGAATTTTTCCTCCGAGTACACCCTTTCTCGCCGCGACAAATTCACAGGAAAATGTTCTTCATCCATTAATATTTTTTTCCTGTCCTTTTGTTTATGTACTTAATATTTATGTGTGCGTCATTTAATTCATCACTGCGTGCATACAAGCCGACTTCTTGTCCGATACCATGCTTGAATATTCAAGAAGATTTCCTCCAATATCATAACAATAACGCAAGACTGTAACGACGCTGGTTAATAACAACAAAGGGCCCTTTTGCAAATTGCAGCCAACTATAACGAAATAAATTACGTGCTAAACTCCCGTAATCCCACCCACCTGTTCACCAACAATTCATCATAGTCGTCGACTGTGTACGTTTTAACTCGGTGGCTTTTTCTGCTTTTCTCCCCATTTTCTCAGCAAACATCTTAAAAATGATGAACTTACTCACATGTGGGCTCCATATGTAGTAGATGCAACCATATGAGCCTAAATACGACGAATGCGTTTTCCCAAAGCGGACAAAAAAATGTGCTGTAGCGAAGTGTGTACAACAGTGGTGAGTGGAGCTGAGGAAAAGTCTCGTCCGGCAAAATAGTATTCTAGTGGAGTTTACTCGAACGTACGGAGGTGATTTGCATGAGGCGATAAATCGCCTGACATGCAACCTGCCATCGGCAAAATGATAAACGCTACCGAGGCCTTGGGATCCGTCTGCGGATTGGGGATTATAAGTTAGACGGCCCACTTAGAGGGTTGCCAATTGTTTCTGCAGTACATACATACTTTAAATAAAGAGGGTTGCGAGAGGCTGCTATTTGAAATGGGAACTAGTTGATCTAAAGCCCTTTTAGGGCGAAACGCGTCCACTATGCCTGAGAAACCTAGTTGAGATTTCGTTATCAACATGTGTAAAAGAAGAAGGTGCATGTTACTGACATACATACATATCAAGTCCATATGTCAAGCTGGGAAGGCTACCACAGGGGAGGAAGGGAGAGGAATATCTTCAATGGGGCATGGGCGCTTTTTCATCTTTAGCAACTGTTGACGTTTCGTTAGCATATAAATTTCGGATGGTGCAGTTGCTAGCATACAGCTCCTATCAGTATAGCAGTCTTTTTCTGACAAGCTTGCAACACTGTGGGAGTTTTAATAGTATCCACAAGTGGTTTCTATTTTTCATTAAAGCGTCAGAGAAATGAACCACTGATCTCTAGATGGGCGACAGGGAGCTCAGTGCGTATTGGCGTCAGTCTCATATCTGTCTGCGTTTGCGGTCGTTACGGGTTCAAGTCCCGTCCACGGCGTTCGTGGCTATGAATGTTTGGGTCCCTCCCCCCCCCCCTGTGGTGCGGGGTGTAATAATAAACCACATCTCCCGACTTGTCGGCCATATGGGAGCAGGAGGTGCACGCTGGCGTGCATCGCCGGAAAATGGTTTATGCCAACGACACGTCAGATCAGCTAACCCACATGGAATAGTTGACGCGCTACGGCCCACTGGGAGCTAGGGCAAATGAATAGCAGCTTTTCAGTACTATTCACATCTCAAATTGTTGGACCAACGAAAAGTTCGCTGATACGACAAGACTACACTTCCAACGAGCCATTCCACTTTCATGCCCATTTCCTCAACAGACGCCGGAGTCCATTGTACTTGGAGATTCCTAATTTTCCCATAATTGCATAAATTCGTTACTCGGTGCCATTTTTGATGCAAAAACGTTTTGTTTACATTTGCACGGCCACAAAGACATGGACGGCCAGTTTCAGAATGAAATGGAAATGTTGCACCCGGTTGCAACGGGCTTCAGCACGTCATTATATAGAAAAAGTAGCCATTGCTAGTCGAAAACCGGAAAACGGAGAGCGTGGAAAATGCTTTCTGTTTTACAACCGTCACACAATGTTCATACGAATATTGTATACGACAGACGTACCTAGACTACGTAAGTTTAAGTCGACATTTCTTCGAGACACCGACGAATTTACAGCTCGAAGGGTCCGTGTCGTCCGGTCCGGTCAAGGAAGTACAACTCGGCAGAATTCCAACTTATATGCATACCGATGTGTAAGATAGACTCAACTCAAGCTAACTTGAGCCGACTTTGCATACAATCGTCAAGTGAAATGAACTTCAATGATGGCAGGACGCATCGATGAAAAGTTTACGTGAAGAAAGGATTTGTGGAAATTATGTATTAATGATATTTGGTTGATAAACATGTGTCTAAAGTTAGTTGAGAATTAGATACTTGGCTTAATTTATTTCCCAAAGTGGGGCTCACAAACCTCCGAGAGAGTCGCAAAGATATTTTCGGAGGGTCTGTAATGGTTTGGTGGGCATTCGAAGATTCCCGTGATGACGAAGCCTTAGGTAGCATAATGACCGTGAAGGTCGGGCCGCGCCATCTGGCGAAGAAAAAGGCTCCTCAACGAGCAAAGCAGCGGCCTATGATTGCTGTAGTTCAGTTCGAGAGATGTGGGCGTGGTTTTCGCCGCTCGTTGCCCCTGTCCTTTACGTGTTAACAAAAATGCATAGGCCTGAGGATGACAACACAAACAAGGGAGGTAAATACAGGCGCAATGTAACCCTCGGCCTCTGGCTTCGTACCACCGACAAATCCTTACTCATCAGGTGCTGCCATAGATCTGCCGGTGGAAGCAACACTACCAGGATATGGTCCATTGCAGGTGGTTCATTACAGGTCGCAAAAATGGTTTTAAAATTTCAAAGTGAAACGAACATAAGCCCGTTTTCTCAATGTCTGGTTAAACTGCTAGTTAGCTATTCGAGACACTAGGTTAGGTTAGGTTAGGTTAAAGGGGCTGCCGTGATACACACAGTACACATAGACCACCACTGGGTCTTTTGTGATACCACCATCGACTCCACAATCCGAGTTCTACCTATTCATTGAACTAGCCAGAGCTGTTGATAAAGCGCTGGAGCCGGCTGATGCTTACATCCTTAGGTCGTCCAGATCGCCAAAATAGAAAGACCCCAACGTAATCCTTCTTCTTCTAGCCTGGGCATGACACCCACATAGCATATGAAAGGTACTCTCCTCCTCATCCTCATCCCCGCAACTCCTACAGAGGTCATTGTGTGGTAGCCCCAATCTCCTATAATGTTCGCCGATCGGGGAGTGCCCGGTAATCACCCCCACAAGAGTCCGTAGGTTGCGTCTATTCAACGCCAGTAGCTCCGCAGAGCGTTTAGTAACCATACAAGTGCTGCCCTTACTCCACCTCGTGTTGGCAGTACTTAACACATCATCGTTTATCAACAATTTACAGGCTGATAAATACCATCCGGGATGGCGATGACTAAGCCCGGTCCCCCCAATAGAGTCTCTTCTAGCTAGTTAATCCGCTTTGCAATTTCCGTCAAAGTCACTATGGGCCGGAATCCAGCAATGGGAGATGTTAAAAAAATTTCCCATCTTCAGGAGACAGGTGCGGCATGCGGCAACAATCTTTGAGCTTGTAATCACAGACTCAAAGGATTTAATCGCCCGGGACACTAAATTAAACCTAAGCGTATGCAATACTCAAAATATGATAATGCAGTAGAAAAATCAGCAAGTGCAGTAGAAATCAACTGAGTTCTTGGTGGAGTTCTACCGCCTGTTTTATTCTCTTCTACGTCTATACGAGTACAGATTCTCAACCGAACCACAGACAGCATACCTGTTTTCACCACGGACGAAGTAGTTGCAGCTATAAGGAAGGCGAATAACTCGAAAGCATTGGGACCAGATGGCATTTCAATGACTATATGCTCAAACACCTCGATCTACCAGCCATCAACTATCTCACGGCTACTTATAATCTATCCATCTCCTCGCTGATCGTTCCGGAAATCTGGAAAAAAGGGAAAGTCATCCCAATATTGAAACCTGGGAAGAAAGCGACACTCGGCGAATCCTATCGTCCAATAACTCTACTGTCACCAGTTGCCAAAACGCTTGAAGCTCGCTGATCACCAGCATGGCCTTTGAAGCATGCACAGTACGACCACGGCCTTGGAAGCCATTACATCCAGGCTCGTCCATGTCAAAGAACAATATTGGTGGCGCTTGACCTGTCGAAGGTCTTCGACACTGTCAGCTATTCAGCGCTTTTTTCTGGCATCAACTGTTCATCGCTTCCGACGCAAATAGTGAAGTGGATTGCGAATTATCTCGCTGGCAGGCAATCCTATACAGAATTCAGGAGCAGCAAATCAAAGCTTAGGAAGATTAAACAAGGTGTACCTCAAGGAGGAGTTCTATCTCCTACCTTGTTTAATTTATATCTATCAAGACTCCCAACACCTGAACGGATCGACATCATCTCCTACGCTGACGACTGCTCCATTCTGGCAACAGGGAACGACATAGCGGATATGTGCGAAAACATCAACGGTTATCTTGAAGAACTTAACCGGTTCTTCATAAGCAAGAACCTTACCGTCTCAGCGCCTAAATCATCGGCAACCCTATTCACCACCTGGACGAAGGAGGTCAAGCAGCTTGAAATCTTGATCGGGAAACATCCTATTCCTACTATAAGCCCTCCTAAAATCCTAGGAGTCACGCTGAATAGCATGACCACATCATCATCCCATGCCTCAACCGTGTGCGACAGGATGCGTGGTAGGAATAAAATCTTCAAAGCCCTGGCCGGTAGTACCTGGGGCAAGGATAAAGAAACTCTACTGGTTACGTGTAAAGTAGTCGGAAGATCAGTGGCCAACTATGCGGCTCCTGTGTGGTCGCGCAGAATCTCTGTGACACACAGTGGAAAAAGATTCAAACGTGCCAAAATGCCGCTCTCCGTACTGTTACTGGCTGTCTCCTGATCCATCCCAGGACCATTTGAATCAGGAAACCAGGATGATGCCTTTAAGGGACCACAACCAGCTCCTTGCCAAGCAATACCTGGTGGGTTGCTACCGGAGTGATCACATAAACTCCAACCTCATGGACAAGACGCCGCCGCCCAGACATGTTAGGCGCGACTTGAGGGACCTAGAAAGGGATGTCCAGAGATACAAAAGGGTACCCTTTGATAGTGGCGCACACAGGTTGGCCATCGCAGCGATACAACGGGAGGAGGTTCATCAGTCAATCGCAGGTTCAGGTTCGAATCCAGTTCTCTCGTCCATACGACCAATGATATCTATGGAAGAGGAAAAACTTCCGCGAGCTACGAGAACGACACTCGCCCAACTTGGGTCAGGCTGGTGTTCACGACTGAACTCCTACCTATCCCGCATCGACTAGGACGTCCCAAACATCTGTCCTGCATGTAATGCAGCCCCTCACGACGTAAACCACATCTTTAACTGTCCAGCTGCACCCACGCACCAGACTCCTAGATCGCTGTGGGAGAACCCAATAGAAGCAGCTAACTTTCTATCCCTCAACACCGGGGATGAAGACGAATCCATAGGCATGTAACCAACAAACACACCGAATTCTGACCATTGCTACAACAACAACAACAGACGCATACTATGTTGGTATACATAGTCACACCGAAGTCACCAACTCAAGTTTCAATAATTCGTACTTGATTATTTGCAAGAACCTTGAATACACATAGCAGATTTGGTTCTTTGAAACTTTAAAGAAATTGGAAGGTTGCGTTTAAACAAATTCCAGCGATCTCTTAAGCGGACGATCTCATAACCGGGCAAAATTGTTGGTCCCGATGGTGTCCGGCTATGAGAGTGTACACTGTTTCTTTTTAATCTTCTAATTAGTTCAAATTAAAAGTATTCAGCAAAACAAGTAAATATAATACATTAGTACAAATATCTCACCCTGACAAGGAGTGTATTCGCCTATTTATTAATCTTCTTAACATTTTCCTTGTATACTAAATATGTGTTCCTATTAAATTTATTTTTACGAAGTCTCTCAATCGATTTTTCTCAGCCTTAATTAACCAATTTTTGTCATTACACAACTAAACGCCCAGAAATCCAACAACCAGTTCGAAATTCTCATTCAACCGTACGAACATGTTTACGTCTGGACCATTAATCTTCGACTACCCGCCATGCATTCGATTTGGCTCACGCTCAAGTCTTTGTCTTATCTTTTATCAGTACAACATCCTCGACGATGTTATGCTCTGGCTCCGTGGTCCATGGCATGCGCAACATAACCAGTCCACACTTTTCCGTGCTATTCTCTTCAGAGACCATATCTGGGCAGGCATGGAACAAGATGTATGTAAATGAAAGCTCCCCGGAATGCACATTCCACATCTCCATCGTGTGGAACTTCGGAGCATCCATCCGTATCCGAAGCGAGAATGGTTTACAGAACGCCGGTGGGCAGTACCACGCCACCCATCGAAATGCAGTCTCTATCGCTCCGGTGCATTGCACGGCGACAAAACAAAGACGGACAAGAAGTGTTCGGATTGGCCCCCAATGTGGGTCCAAGCCCCCATTCCACCTGTTCACCCCTTCCGTTGTGTGTGTGTGTGCAGACTGCGCCGATTCTTTTGCAGTCAACAAACAATAGCTGCGTGGTTGCAAGCCTTCCGGTTCAGGTCCGGTCGGACTTCTTTCACTCCGCACAGTCCGTAACTCTTCCTCGCCGGGAGACACTGGCTCCTAGCGTCGTTTTTCACTTGGTTTTTCTGTAGGTGTACGTACTTTAACAGTGTGGCCATCAGGCAGTCTTTGCGACTCACCTTCGCGTTGCGCGGTGTTTTTCCTCCTCCCCCGGTCACTTTTCCGGTTCTTCGACGTTCTTCATCTCCGCGAGTCAGTGGCACGGTTTTTGCGCTCTACCATCAAACAGCGATTGTAGCCCAAAGCCCAAGAACGGCTTCTGCTGTACACACTTGATGGCTCTGCTACTGCTTCTAGTGCTACTATACACCACGGTCCACAGCATGCCCCAAAGCCCACGCCAGTTCTTAGTCTAGTGCTACTGCACCGCTCACCATAAACTGGCGCAGATTTTCCATCTCCGTGGTGTTGTCAGTGTTTTCGACCGTTTTTTTCGCAGTTTTCCCGAGCGCGGCTCTTTTTTCCGTTCTTGGCAACGTTCCAAGGAGTGACGCCGCGCCGGCTCTTGACTTGACGACATCCGATTACAGAACAGGTGAACTCACGTGGGGACACATTTCCGAATTTTCTTGCTGCAGCGTTGCACGACATTTTGAGCGGCTCTAAACGTTTTTTTCGTTTCGACACACAACCAGCGTACACAACGCAACCAATTATCTCGCTGACCTTTAAGAATTAAACTAAAAACTACCAGTTGGTCACATTTTCGGATAATCAAATCACGACAGTTCGTTGGAGTAGTGTGTGACGTCAGTGAAGTTTAGCAATTTTTGGCGCGCGTTCGCGAAAAGATTGTTTTGCATCCGCATCGCAAGTGGTAGATTGAATGATATTGTCGGTTGATACTGTTCTGAAAAAGAAGTGCATTCGCGGAATAGTTTGTAAAATCGTAGTGTAGTGAAAGTGTTAGTTTAGTATAAGAATCAAATAGGAAAAAAGCCCAAGCCTACTAGAGTGTCTAAAAAAGGTGAAAAAATAGGCGAGTTTAACAATTGATCCAGCATTAAAAGAAAATTAGTTGGAACGAGTTTCATAAATCTTTCGAATAATTGAATTAAATGTGTGAATCAAATTGGTCCATTAATCGTAGCGTCAGATAGATAAATCGAGGCCAATTTCTGTTTCTGGAATTCGCGTCATTTACGTAAACAAATCGAGTGAATGTGTTCGCAAATTATGTATCCTTGGTATAGAGACAGTCAGCTTGGTGTCGGACAATTTTGTAGCCCAATGACCGCAGCTGCGGCTGCAATTAAAACCGAAACTGGATACAACGACTGTATGCTGGCATTAGATTACGCTGCACAGAGTAAAGTGAGTTGTAAATTTTTATTACAGATATTTATTTCATACACTCATTGGAGCTAAATAATATGGTTTAATTAATACATTTTAAAATGATCTCATTGATCTGTTTTGCCCCAGTACCATTATTATCACTTTCAATAGGTACATACTTTAACTTGACTATTGGCAGAAAGTCATATACAGGGTATGCTCTCATAATCGGACACCATCGGGTCCAACAATTTTGTTCGGTTATGGGGAGTGTCCCCTTAAAGGAACGCCAACATTTTTTTTGGAACATTCCTGTTTCTCAAAAATTGGGAGAATTCTCTCTATTCAGTTAGAGAGAATTTCCACAAAACTCAAGGAATTTTCTCTTTAGGACATACAAATCCCTCCGCGTGTGTTCTAGGCTCTTACCACCTAAAGCAGAAATGGATTACCTAAAGCGGAAATACCGGAAATTAAGGAATTTTAAAAATGCTCCCTAAATGCAATAGAGAGAATTCTCCTAATATTCGCGAAACAAGGAATGCTCCTTTTTTTCCGCCAACCTTCCAATTTATTTAAAGAATAGAATAACCAGAACTGGGTCGGTAAGGACATTTTACATTATTGATCAGTGATCACACCCTGATCCAAAGGTTGACACTTACTGGTTGTATTTGGAGGCAAAATGGTGACGTTGGATAGTTTCAAGCTTTTTGCATTCGAGCCAGCGATATCAAAAAATAGCAGCACTTTCTTATTACACCATCTCATACTAATTTGGTTATTGAATATCACTAACCAGGCCCGGCCCGGCCCGGCCCGGCCCTACCATATGTGTAGACTAAGCAGTTGAGCTGGGTGTCATTATGTAAGGGCGTAAGATATCCTGCCTAATGAAACAAAATTTTACATTTTGAAAATTATACGTTAGACTTAAGGTTAGATTTAAAAAGGTTTTGGTTTTGTGCTGTGTAAAACCCTAGACAGATGATATGCGATATTTATCATTATCAGATAATTATAAAATATTTGCGAAGCACGTCTGTCATGTGCTGTTTCACCTGATGATAATTGAAAGACATCATTTCGATCGTCATTAACATAATGTCATTACGACTTAATTACGTTCACTTTCAACCGCTCGCCGCGCCATTCTTTGGAAAAAATGGAAAGAACAGCTGGTTTCCAGTTGTCATTTGCAATTGTTTCACGGCAATGTCATCCGTTCACGTCCAAAACCGCACAAATCTTGTTCTGGTTCCCGCTAGTGCTAGTCCCATTATTGGTGTCGACCGTCTGGAGTGTGTTAGAAGGTGTTTTTGTGTGTTTTTGTTCTGCAAATTTTCTTTTCTCACATTCGATACTTTGACAGTTCGAACGTAATTATGTTTTTCACGTGTGTCACTAGTCAACGATAAAAACGTTTGGACTTAATGATCATTGACGCAAGCATTTTTAACGACGATCGTCTGTCACGGGTTTAACTAACTGCATCACGCGCTTATTCGATTGTGATTTCGGTCCTAATGACTGGCTAAAACCTTACTGAACCCACATTGGGAGCCGAATATCTTCGAACTTTCCATTTTCGACTATTCTCTACCGTTAATTTTTATTCATACGAGATGAAAAAAAATCCTCAGTGTAGCCCCTAAAAAGGTTTCGTTTTCTTTGTTTTTTTTTATACCCTTCACGGATGTGATAGGGTATATTATCTTTGTCATGAAGTTTGCAACGCACAGAAGGAAGCATCTCTGACCATGTAAACTATATATTCTTGATCAGTATGATGAGACGAGTCGATTAAGCTTTGTCCGTCGGTCTGTCCATCTGGTTCTATGCAAACTAGTCCCTCAGTTTTAAAGCTATCGAGTTGTACAAAGCCTTCTTTCTATTGCACACTATAGATATGTTGGAACCAACGGAATCGGACCACTACGTCATCTAGCTGCCATAGGAACAACCGGTCAAAAATTCGTGTTTGTGGGAAAATTTTTTTTATTTCGTATCTTTCGAAATCTTTTTCAAATTTTACACCAATCAATAATATCTTTAGTCAAATCTACTTAAATTCCAGAATTCAGTTGAAATTGGACTGTCCGTTTTGAGATATTCGAGTGATAATATGAACTTCTGTATCATTCATTTTTTTCTGCGAGCCTTATTTCTTAGCGTTACAAACTTTGTGGCAAACTTATAATACTCTCAGATTTCATCTAGAGTATAATTATTCAATCATATTGACTGCCAAACCACTTTCCTAAATTTAGTTGAAATCCGCCCACTATTTTATATACCTCTCATAGGAACAGTGAAATCGGAACAAGTTTTACTACTAATTTCAAAGTGGCAAATGCACCAGAAGTCACAGCGAAGGTAGCCGAAGGCTAGCTTGTTTTTTAAATTATTTTTTCGAGCTTTTTTGACATTTTTCGACTAATTTCGTCTGTTTTCAATTTCGTAGGATTGAAAAAAAACCATAAGGTAGTTTAAGACAGTCTTAGAAAAGCTTAAAGATGCCCTAAGACCACCTTAAGGTGACAATTCCATTGCCTGTTTTGCTTTAATTTACAGGATAAAATCCCACATTGGACGCTGAATATCTTCGGACATTTCTACTATTTTTCAACTATTTTCTACTGTAAATTTTCATCGATTCGATATAGAGTCAAAAAAGCCAAATTATAACCTTAAGGTAAGGTCTAAAACAGTTTCGGTTTATGTGACTTGTGACTAACGGTATTCGATTGCCCATTCCAGTTTCGTCGACTAGATGAAATCACACTGATCCCACATTGAGAACCGAATATTTTCGGGTTTCTTTTTTTGACAATTTTTTTTTAATATTTTTTTTTACTATTTTCACTGACGTAGGGCACAAACAAGTCTTAAGGTAAACTTAACGAAACTTAAGATAGCGTTTGGAAAGCTTGAGGATGCCTTAAGATAGACCATCTTACAATTATCTCACATTGGGCGCCAAATGCGATTTGTACCGATTATTATATTGATTTGCGCGTTCTGGTGGTGCTTTAACACAAATTGAACAGCGCGCTTAAATAGTTTTGCCGGCACTGTTATTTTAAAGTCGTGAAAATGCGAAGAAAAGAAATTTTGAAGCCATCGAGTTGTCCGGTTATAACAGGTTTAGTCTGTTTTCCAGGAGAGTATAAGATTAGCCTCACGAGCAATCTACCAAAGCTAGAGCTTTTCATGTTTATTTAATCGGGAGTAATAGACACATTTAAGTATTTTACATATGTAGGGGAGGTAGGCGTTCTCTTGGCCTAACCATGCCCATTTTCAATACCAACCAACTAGATCATACTTGCAATATTTGACCAAAATTTCAAGGCTCTAGCTTCATTCTATCGAAAGTTATCGTGCGAACGGACAGACAGACAGACAGACATGGCTAAATCGAATCAGGAGGTGACCCTGACAAAAACAATATACCCTATAATATAAGGCTAGAGTATAATATAAAAATTCAACGGTGCAACAGGATCTGATTTCCAGAGCATGAAGTTGGACACGACGATCTCTATTATAGGTAATTTAATCAGCTTTAATTCCAAATAAGTAGAACGTCTGTAGGATCAATAGTTACTTAGAAAATGTCGAAATTAAATTTTGGAACAAATGGACTTAAGTTCAGTAAAAAAGAAACGTTCAAATAGGGCTCGTACTCGAAACAATTCTCAGAGTTTTGATTTTTTAGTTTAGTCTAGTTATATCAAAAGTTCGCAAAAATACGAAGTGAGCCTTCGGTTGAAAATATGTGCTTTGAAATGGGTAACGACTAACGCTAGGCGAAAAAGTTTCTGGAACAAAATGAAAGATCATGAGGAAATTCACAAAAAAAAAACCTTATCACAATTTTTTGTTTGTTTCTTGGAACAACAGCAATGAACAACTGGCGCAACAATGAACCAAGGCCTCGAGATGAATTAGCGTCATCCCATTTAGTAGATCATTAATATGTGCTTGGAGGAGTGTGATCAGCAACATGCTCAACCGAGCTATTCACCCCGTATGAGTACTCAATTAACAGCTGAGTGGGATCATAGACCTACACATAAATCCCCTTTTATCGAAAATGCTTCTATCTTCAATAGGATTCAAAGCAGTGCACAGAAGGCGAATGTGCTGACCCATGGGCCATCCGAACTACGAAATAAATGTATTCACTAATATATACTCGTATATATATATTTTTCTAATTTTCTTTTTTAAACTGACATTTCGTTTCACTCGATTTGTCTTCTGTGGTTGTGGTATTACAAGTAAAACCAAAAATCTTAACAGCATCTAATCATTTATACATGCAGGTTTATTTTTTCTATAAATTACATATTCTACCATTAATGCTTATGTAACTCAGTTAATAAACATACACAAACAACAGGTCAGATGGGATCGTTGATAGTTAAGCTAGCTTCAGCAATCACCAAACGTTAACGCTCAAGCAACTTCCATTACCAACGCATACCCTGATACCTCACCTGCAATTATTATTGCCACGGAGACGAAAACACGGAGTGTGTAGTTTGTAACAAGCTTTAAAGATAGCAATTTTACACATTAGTATAAAGTACATAAGTACTGTTCAGCGACAAAGTGTAAAGATTAGTTTCCAATTGGGAAACATCGGAGAATCGCAAGTACGAATATGTATATTAATCAAATTGTAAATTTAACCCGATGTGGGTTGGTTTGATAGACATTTTATCATATCCATACATTGATAATCACAATTTTGATGATGATCTTAGAAAACCTGAAATTTAAATATAAGGAGAGAGAGAGCCAAAGATTGCAGGTCCTAATCATGCTCCCATTACGAAGGATAATCGACCTATATGTAGTTATCACTTTATTTTGTTTAGAAAGAGATCGGATCGGTTTCCCGTTCTTAATCCGTCGAAAACCCTTCGATCGACTTCAGCGGCTGAATTGTGGTTTGCTGTTGATACCTTATATTCGACTGAATAGACTTTAAGGGGCTTTACCAGTGTGACACTTTAAAAAAATCGATTTTTTGTTTTTTTGCCTTTTTCAACAGTTTATACTTTCAGGAAAATCCTGTAAAAATTTCAAGGCCGTATCTCTAATACTACCCGAATGGCAGCCTTCTAAAGAGCAGCCGCTCGCAGGTATAAAGTGCTCCATCTGCTTGAAGGCGGAGCTCTGACGTGTTGTTACGTGAATCTTTCGACATCATTAACGATACATAATTAAGAGGGGACGCTATTTAAGCCAGAGGGCCATTTAAGTAAAAGCTTTGCCATTTAAAAGGTATTCTGAAGTCGTTCAACACAGTTCGTTATTTTTTCGGATTTTTTTTTTAGGTGGGAAGAATTAATTAGAATTCAATCAAATTTTTACGCCATTTTACCCATATTTCGATTAACTTATGTGAATTTGTTTGAATAATTTAAGCCAAAAATAACAAAGTTACACACTGATGTTCGCTGAAGGCCGTAACTAGAGTTCTCCAATTGCGGGACCTGTAGCGATTCCAATTTTTATCCGAAATCGAAAAGGTTTTAGTTTCACAGTATTAGATTATTTTCTAAGAGTATGAACCTCAATGCAGGTAAAAACAATGGAAACTAAAAATTTGGCAGGTGTTGGAAAAAATATTTTAATTTTCACCACTTTTTTTCCACTAATTATGCAAGAAAAAAACACCCTTAAAAATACGAGATCATCCCAAATGTTGGTTCATATTCTTCGTAACTTTATAAGGAATCATACTTTCAATTTTCATAATGATCGGTTCATTATTTTTTGAGTTAGAAATTCCGCAAATGTGAAAAAAGTCATTTTGAAAAAACAGAATGTAACCGAAATAATCGCTTTTTTATGCTTCTATTACCTTCTATACCGTTATTTAAAAACAAAGATGCAAAAGTGGGGTTCCCCTACAAGGCTACGTAAGTACATAAAGCGACTATCTGAGGTAGTTCTCCGCCCTACCCCCTAGTGTGCGCCCAAGCCTGTAGACTATACCCGATGAGCGCTCGGTTCCATGCTCATAAAATCTAAACGAATGTGAATTTCGCTTTGAAATTTTGGCAGCGTATTCTTGGATAGTCAAGCTAAGTTAAAAAAAGATTGGATTTTTAAAACCTCCTAATGTCGTATCCCTCTTAAATTTTTAACACGTTTTCTCGAAAGGAGATTTTTCAAATTTGCTGACATTGCAACTCAAAGAGCAATTATCCAATTGACTTGAAACTTGTAATGAGTACTACTGAATATATTTACTCTGCAATGACGTAGGATAATTTTGATTTAATCAAAATTGACGATTTGGCATTGGAAAAACTACCATTTTGTAGGCAAGAAAACAGACCTTTTCATAACTACGCCATTTGGTTAGATTTAGATTTTTTTCGAAAAGTCTACGTCATAGGCGGCATAGGCGGATCCACGGGGGGGGGGGGGGGGGGGGGGGTTCGGGTTCAGACCGCCCCCCCCTCCCCTAGAGATCGATTTTCTTATTTTTTTCTTTGCATAATATGCAAATTAAACAGATAAAATTGAACAATTTCGATTCATTTTATTTTGAAAATTCTAAGAATATGCACCGATATATTTTAATATAACAACATACATATATTTAAAGTGTAAAACGTGGTAGTTATCTTTAAATTTTCGAGGTTTCTTAAAGAATTCTTCAAGGACATCATCTTCTGTTAATTCAATTCGAGGCTGAATATTTAACGAAGCAAGACCATTAAGACGCCCCTGTCCCATAGAGTTCCTCAAATATGTTTTGATTCTTCTCAGCGTGGAGAATGTCCTTTCTGGAGTAAAAAAAAGTTCTTGGACCTTAAACAACCAACCATATTATCTTCTTAATGTCTAAAAATTTTCAATTTACCGATTCGTTTTTTTTTTCTTCTGCTCTGGTTCAGATCCTGCATGATAATATGATATATATATATATAATGATATATTTAGAAACCAATTGAATAAGGCTGTAAGGGTCCATTAATGGGAGTGTCCAGGAAATTTGATTTGATAGCAGTCTGATGGATTTGTTACTTGAGTGGAAGAGTCGTTTTCCATGAAATTTTTATGACCGCACACTTAGAAATTTTCAATTGCCGTCTTCTTCATATTGTCACAATTGGGACCTTACGCGTATAATATTTACCCTATAAGTAAAGGGATTGCTCCATAGTAAACAATGCGTGCAAACGATTTTTAAATTTGTCCATAAATAAATCCCTCCCATTAAGTGTTTAATCGACAGAATTTTGACCCCCCCCCCCCCCCCCCCCCGGTTTCGGTTTCAGCTACTCAATCGGCCCGAGTCATGTCAGCAGTGGAGGGGCTTTTTTTGGGGCTTCTGAAGGCAGCGCATAAGTCGCTTGGATCCCATTACTTTTCTATGGAAAAAATACGTAATATAGGTCAAATATAGCCAAATATGTCCTTAATTTTCCGAAACATTTAACTGAGTACTTTTCCTCCAAAAAATTCCCGAAAATCACCCAAATTTTTTTTTCATACAACATATTCCAATTTGCGGTTCGTGTATATCTACCTAATAATACACAAACCGCTCACGAATCATTATTGAGCCAATTTACACGATAGCTCGACTAGATCTCATGCCAACGGAAGGATTGGATCGTTGTGTCCAAACCAGAGTTAGTCGCTTAGATCTTTTCAATGATCGCTCCTCCAGCCGTTTTCGTTTTCAACTAAATTTGGTACGTAGTTTCCTTGGATTATTATAAGTACCACACTGTGATATTTCGGTCCTGCTAAAGGTGTACATTAGGACAAAACAACACTCTCTTGATCATGAAATAAAACAGCAACCTAACCTGGTAGATATATGAATCTCCTGAATCAGATGTGATGAGACCAGTGCAGTGCGTAACTATTGAAGATATTTAATGTTGTCTGGTCAGGACAAAAGGACCTTCTTGAGCATGAAGTGAAACAAAAATTGAACCTAGCAAATATGGATGTTAACGGGAACGGGTGATCCTCTGAACACAGAACTTAGCATTACCACTTAAAAAGTTTGAAGCCGCCTCCAATGGATTAATTGTCGTGAATTTGTCGTAAATTTGTCGTGAGAGAAAAAAAAATTGTGGCGATTGTTTAAAAAAAAATACCCTATATTAATGCTAACTTGTCAGTCAAGTTACCATTGCCACCCCTTGAAATAAAGTAAAAATTACAAATTTCCAAGTCGAGTATAGTGGATTAACTGTCGTAGATTTGTCGTGAAAGAACAATTTTTGCCGCATCTGTTTTTTTTAAAACAAACCCCTGGTAACCAACTTAAAACTCAAGTTAGCATTACCATCCCTTGAAATAAGGTTAGCGAAAATTAGAAAATTAAAAGAAAAAAAACTGATAATGCTAACTTGACACTGGAGTAAGCATAACCACCCCTCAAAATGTGGTAAAATTAACTAAAAAATAAAATAAAAAATAATTATAAGTACTCGACTTGAAAATGACGCTCGCAAGCCTATTTTCCATTGCTTTTAGCACAAAAGATATTAGGCTGATTGGCGGGTAGAACTTAGGGTTATCCATAGGTCAGCTACTAATTTTTGGAATGAAGACCATTCTTATTGACCTCCAAGACCTGGGAAAGTTGCTCAAAACAAAGCGGCATCTGAAAACGCTTAGGAGATATAGCCCTTTTTGAAGAAGAGTACGAAAAGTTGCGTCAGTGGTTGCCAAAAACTGAATAGTCCAAATTGTGGTTGTCTCGCGGGGGAGTGCGTATCTGTGCTACCGGAGCTCTGTGATGCAGTCATCCGATCTTTTAAGTGTGCTTACTGAGTTAGAGTCGGAACACGATGGAGCCTGGCACCATTCCTGGTGTTTTGTACGGCCTCGCAGAAATGCGTCCGTATTGTGTTTGGCAGCCCTAATCTTTTCGTTCTAGTCAGTCAGTGTGCTATGATATAAATCCTACTCACTGTTATGCTCTGTTGAACAATTGCCTGTTCATTTTCTCAAGTGAGAGACAATTTTCTTCGTAAGAGCTGACCTGACATCCATGGTCAGTCTTTCGAGATTTAAGGGAGGGCCTCGGAAGTTGACTTTGTTAAGAGAGTTTTCCCGAAGCTCCTCAGCATATTTAGGCCAGTCGGTACGTTTTGCGATACGTCCTTCAGCGGCTTCAGACAATATTGCTATGAATATTAGAACGAACCTCGACTTACGTAAAGTTTCAACTTACGTAAATTCCCTTGCAACAAAATACTTACGTAAGTCAGGGGGAGTGTACATCAATTGCTCTCAGGTAAAACTAACGCCATCGCAACACCGTGTTTTAGATTTTGTATGTTTTACATTTTCTGGCAACAGTTACTTCAATCAGTCTACATTCTAGTACGTTATCCTTCACTTAGCTTCAATTGCAACCAATTCCTAAATAAATCCAAACAACAAATCAACTATGCCACTTATCGAAATAATCAGTCCACGCTAAGAAAAGTAGATAACGAAAAAAAATATAAAAAAAACAGGACTGAAGAAAAATTGTAACTCGTTGGAACCTTAAGAAATCATGAGTTGATCCTCTAGAGACATCGCAAACTCTATAGTATGTATCACGAAGAATTCCAATGTATAATTTCTGGACACAGAATTCATTGAATTTTATTACGACGAACGCTGTATATGCGAATTGTATGGGACACTTTGATATTTGTTGCTATTGAAAATCAACATCGAGAGACAGACATGCAATTATTTTATGCGGCATTGCCGATGTAGGATCTTTGAAAATTTTCAAAATAATTAAATGCTCACTCTAGATGGACAAAGACTAATTATTATTGCAAAATAAAATGTTTATTGGCTATTGACAGTAATGAGTAGAGGTAAAATACTATGTAGTAGTTTGAGGGAGCGGTGTGATGAAAATTGACGATTTGTTTTAATAATTCAACTTTAGTAGGCTCAATTGCAGATTCCCTATGTCAAGGTTCGCATGTCGATCTTCTGGATTTCTGGGGTTTGTGGAACTCTGATATGCGTTGAGTGTCCTACTGGACTATACCTTTTTCCTTGAGTTCCAAGGGGTTTTATGTCTTTCCCTAATATTATATAATACTGCCGTTTGGACATTGCCGGAACCCTTTTTTTACTTTAGGTATGATTAAATCAATCAAACGGCTTTTTCAGCTTGGCCGAACCGAAGACATAAACCATATTTTTCTACAAAAATATTCGCCACTTCATAGGAGAATCGTTGCGACTCCACATGATGCCCTTTTTTCGTTCCTCTCCACTAACGCGATTTTACGTGAAATAATTTCATTCCTGTTTTTTTTTTACTTTTACTATTACACTTTTAGTACACTATTATTATTAACAAATTATCTAGTACAAAATTCATCTTCACTCATTACTCAACGAGCCCTCTGCTCGACCACTATACGACATCGACAAGTCCTCGGTAAAACTATGATGTCGAGCGTACCGAGGATGACTCGGGGAAAATAATTTCAAATGAAGTTTGCTTTCGTACGAGTATGTAACATGTGAACATTGCAAGATCGATTTCAAAAACATGTCGAGAGTTCGTTGAGAACATGTCGATATCGAGCAGTGGACAAGCCGAGGACGAGCGGAGGGAGGTCGAGCAGAAGTCAAATCGAGTAATGAGTCGAGTTAGAAATTGAGTTAATGCTAAAAAAAAAGGATTAAACAATTATCTATGCCATCCATAAAAAATGTTTGCGTTGTATACCATTGTTCTGTGGTATTTCGCATTGCATCTGCAACAACCACATCCATTTAATGTAAATCAGAATTCAATACCTGTAGTATCTAGATACCCGCATACTAGAAAGAACTTCTAGCAAAAATCTTTTCGGCTTGCCAACATTATGCAAAGTTATGCTTGGGTCTCCATCCGCCAACTCGAATGAGCATAGATCCCCATATCTTTTTAACCAGTATCCATATTTAGATAGTTGGCTCTTCGAACTTGCCTTAACGCTTGTTGAATCATTGTCGGTTGCACGCCAGAAAAAATGCAATGAATTTGATAGAAACATACAAGTAAGTAGAAGTGAATTCACTTGCGAGTATCTCTGAACCATATAAACCATAAAAATAAAAGTCAAGTTCAAGAGAAAGACAACCAATTTTGGATTGATAGAACTAATGTGGCTGTTTTGTAATACCAACGCGTATGGTATTATGCCAGTAAAGACTGGAACCATACCTAAAGATCGGCTTGATTAATAGCATTTATCCATAATAAAAGTATCCGTAATTTGTACGTGAAACGGCAGGTATTCTAAAAATTTTTGCTATTGCAAAATGAAGTGTTAATGCTGATTTTTTCAAATAGGTGAAATATCGGTTGTATTCAGAGAGTATCTGCAATTCTAAGAATTGAAATTCTAAATTTTAAAGATTATGGGAGAAGGCAATGTATACAGAGATTTATAGTTGTAACGCATAAGTCTCTTGGAATTCAGGATGTCAATGCATTCAAATGTTGTAGGACTCACGCCCCTATTGGAAAGCCCTATACTTTCAAATAGGGGCGCCAGAATTTCGAGAGTGACATGTTGTTGAAGGTATAGCTGCAAAATTTGAAGGTTATAGGAATTAATGTTGGACAAGCCATCATGGAAAGTTACAGTGTGGAGCAACTGCGCATAGGAGCAGGAGCAGTTGGAAGTGGACTCCGATTTTTGGCCGAAAGTCATAATTGACGGCGATGCCAATTCTTCAAGCAAAAAAGTAAAATTGTCGCATTTGAGGATCTAGGGAACGTTCCGCCCGCCAAAGAAAAACGAAAAAATTGAAAAAAAAAAAGAAACAAAATTGAGAAAATTGACCAGAACTATATTTACGCGACACAACAAGTACAGGTTTTCGGACCTATGTAGCTTCGGCCCCGGGTGATTGTGGGGGCTCGTATGATCATTGTCTCCGGTCGTCTTACAAAGTGTTGCAAATTTGATTTCGATACGAGGAAAAACAGTTGAGATATGATAGTTTGAAAATCGCAATTTTTCAAATTTTTCCTGTTCTCGTTGTTCTTGTTGTTCTTTGACTGGGCTACGGCCTCGTAGGGAGCATATCGAGATCTGTTTTTTTTTCTCACGGGTTGAGTGTGTCGCAAGGGTGTACATAGGCTATCATTTGCTCTGATTGGTGCAGTAGACAAAAAGATACATCCAAAACTGTGAAATCTTATAGCCTCTCGCTTAAGTCTTTTGAATGATTTTAAGGGAAAAATTTAGTTTCTTTTTAATGATTTCAAAGAAAAAATCTTCCAGACATTACCCGCGGTCCGTGGCTCAACTAAATTTGGTACATAGCTTCCTTTTGTTATTATAAGTACCACATGGTTATATTTTGGTGCTGCTGGAGATGCGCGTCAGGGCAAAACGACTCTCCTAATCATGAAATTAAACAAAAACCAAAGCTGATAGGTATGGGTATATTCTGAATCGTGATAATGAGACCAATGCACTTGAGTTCTGTTAAAGACATTTTGAGTGCTTCGGTCAGGACTGATGGAATTTTGCATCTTTTGGAGAGGGAAAAGGACATTCTTGGTAAAGAAGTGATATCAAGGGATGATGGGTATCATATGTCTGGGGGAGATGAAGTGAATGTAGTAGACTACTGTTGAAGGCCTTTTAATCCCTTTGAACTGGAAAAATTGTATTCTTTGCAAGGAAGCGATATCTAGGCAGGATGGGTATCATACGACTGGGGATCGTGGTGCGAATGCGCTAGAGTACTGTTTATGGTATTTGAGTCGTTTAGTTAGGAAAAGAGCATCTTCTTAAGCATTAAATGAAACAGAAACTAAATCAAGACAAGATCAGTTTCGACTTAAGAAACGTCTAGGATATAAATAACTCAACGGATGTAAAGGACTGAAAGACATAATTTCATCGAAGGCAACTCATAGTGATGCCAGAGGCACATTTACTCAATGATGTCCACTTAAAATAATTAGTTCCTTGGGGTAACACTTTTCAAAGCAAATTATGTACAACTTAAAAACAAATCGATGATAGTGAAATGTATTTACATGGGACTGGCTTGAGGTGCCGATGAATTGATCGTTTTTTTGTATCATTCAGACAGCCCAGCCAGCCCAGAGTTCGGCCTGGTAATGTAGAACTATGGTTCGGAAAATTCCAAATCCAGAGATTGGTAAAACTTATAGTTTTAGGATTCAAGTTTTGTGAAATGGAAGTTGAGAATCTGTGGAGTTAAAATTTGGTATTAATTGCAGCAAATTGTTTCGGGTGTTGTTCTATGTATTAAAAACCTACACGTTGGTAATCAATAGTACATTACGATAAATTTTAAGCATTCTAAAGCAGTTTTGGAACTCATACCCGAATTCTTCCACCATAAAATGCAAAAAGTTGTTATATCTCCCAAAAACAACTCTGTTGTAAAACACTTCCTGCCAAAAAAAAACCTCATCAGCCGCAAAAAGGATTGATATGAACATAATTCCGCCAAAGTACTCGTAGCTTTGCGCCTCTTTCTAGGGTATGCATATTGCACCTTGATTAAATTAGTTAATTTATTTTAACGCTTTTAATTTCCACCTTAGTGGGGCTGTCAACAGACAAAATAGTCGGTATTGGGCTACTGAAAATCCGCGATAGTTGCACGAAAAAACGCTGCATAAGCCTAATGTAACAGTTTGATGCGCGGTGGGAAAGCTTTGGGTTATCGGTTCTTATTTTTTTTTAACAAAATGGGGTTACCTACTATTTCTATAACATCTGAGTGTTGCACAAATATGGTGAACACCTTTTTAATGCCTGAGATCCACAGAAACGGCTTTCCACGAGGTGGTGCGTGCCACTGAGCACTGAACGCTCTGCTCAGTGGCACGCACCAAGAAATAAGCAATATACATTATCAGCTTTCCTCGACGTAGAGGGTGCTTTCAACAATGTGAACATCGAATCTATTCACGACGCCTTATCAGATTTGGGAGTAGAGGTAGGGATCGATAGATGCATAGTGACCCTGCTAAGACCTAGAATAATTCATGCGGACTTCGGATACAGTCATCTAACCAGATTTGCATGCAGAGGGACACCTCAGGTAGGCGTCATCTCTCCATTACTATGGCTAGTGGTCATCAACAAAATCCTAACAAGGTTTGACAGGGAAGGGATTAAAGTGGTCACGTACGTGGATGATGTGGCAATAGTGGTGTCAGGAATGGAAAGGGCTCTGAATGTGGTGAGCGCCTGGGCCACAAGCTGTGAACTGGGCGTTAACCCAGGCAAGACTGAACTGATGCTATTTACCACTAAAATCAAAGTACCGCATTTTACCCTCCCTAAACTAAACGGTCAGTTACTCCAATATCACCCAGCGCAAAATATCTAGGTGTCATTTTACAATAGATACGAAGCTCAGCTGGAAATTAAATATTGAAGAGCGGGTGAAGAAAGCCTGCATCGCTTTCTACGCCTGTAGGAAATCCTTCGGAAAACGGATGGGGCCTTAAGCCAAATATGGTCCTCTGGATGTACACAGCAGTAGTCCGTCCGATTCTCTCATATGGGTCGTTAGTTTGGTCGCCAGCACTTGCCAAAGGATACAACGTAACAAAACTTGGCAGGGTGTAAAAGACGGTTTGTCTTGGCACTACAGGTGCCGTGCGAACTTGCCCGAGGGAAGCGCTACACGTGATCCTGCACATTCCAGCAGTATACCTCTTTATTAAACAGCTGGCGGCGGGCAGTGCAGTCAGGTTCAGAGACTCGGGAGCCTAGACTGCTAAGCCATACGGCCATAGCATCATTCTCAGCCGGTTGCCACGAGATGTAGTCAACGTAAAAACAGACTTCACAGTGCCCAAACTGAAGCTTCTCTGCCGAATTCCCCACCAGGGCTGAATGGAGGGGAGACGAGGTGGTGAAGGACTTTGACATCACGATTTTCACCGACTGGTCGAAAATGGACTGAGGCGTCGGTGCAAGGATCTTTTCTGAAGCATTGAATATCTCGCAGAGTTATCGCCTCCCGGACTATGCCAGCATTTTTCAGGCGGAAACTCTCGCAATTATGAAGGCGTGTCTCACTCTCAGAGATATACCAGATAACCAGAACAGGCCGCTATCAACGTACTGAACTCGGTGAGTACTTCCTTCAAACTGGTCGAGCGGTGTAGGGAAGAGTTAACTCGCCTTGGCAGACGGCTCAATATCACCTTGTTCTGTATGCCTGGTCATAGAGACATTGAGGGAAATGAAAAAGCCGACGATCTGACCAGGAGGGGGGCCGTCCTAGAAAACTCTTATGCGGAATCTGTTTGTATTTCGCTGAGGACTCTTAAGAGTACGACCTCCTCTCACTACCTCAATGTTGCGGATTCCAAACGGCGGAATCTGCTCACCTGCGCCGTATCTAGGAAGACCTCCTATGACAGAAGGAAAACATTGAGCTATTGACCAAGTCCCATAGAGATGTCGCCAGGCTCAAGGCCGTCATCACAGGACATTGGCCCATCGGAGAACATGCAATAAAGCTTGGCATCCCTTATAATCGGCATTGCCGCAGCTGCGGGAATGAGGATGAGAAAGAAACCCTCACTCACTTCCTCTGCGAATGCCCGGCCCTTGCTAGGGCCAGACACCGAGCATTGGGTGAGGCCTTTCTTGTTAACCTGGCTGGATGTATCGGGGGTGAAGTTCGGGGAGCTGCTATACTTCCTGAACTCCTCCGGTTGGATCTAGGCATCCTTGCATCCCCTGTTAGACCAACCATCTTCTAATAATCGAGGTTTGTGGGTACAAAACGGCGCATTCGCGCTAATTGGGCTCTGGCAAGTTGTGCTTCAGCCACCACATATACCACCAATGCCAGAGTTACAAAGAACAGGCATTTGTGCTTTCAACAAGATGGGGCCACAGCACACACCTCAAAAACCTCGGCTGTTAAATGAATTGAAGAATGCTTTCCGCCAACAAATCAATCGAATCAATAGAGACCTGCTGGAAAGAGTGGAGGCCAATTTTATTGAACGACTACAACATTGCTTAGTGAAAACGGACATCACCTGCCAGATGTAATTTTCCGTTCATGAATTTTATAAAATGCTATGGTCTTAGGAATGTTGCTCTTCAAATAAATTTACTTTAAAGCAGAAACTAACGGTTTTACTGATATTTCAAAAACACTTGGTTTTTGTACCCCACCCTGTATATGTAATAGATTAATTTTTGGAAGCATCTTCCGGACGAATAATTCAAAAAAATGTACCACATCTTCCTTGCTCACGGCGATAGACACGGTATCTCAGTGGGCAGAGCGTCGATTTACCAAGCGAAAGATCGCCGGTTATAATAGGATTAGGAGAGCGTTAGCTCATTTTAACTAGCAACTGAAAACTTCTAGATTCAGCTGTCTTCCATAGTAAATAAACTTTAAATTCTTCCTGAAATGGATTAAACTTGTCCCTTTTTATGCACTTAAGTATTGTGAATCCTGATTAAAACCTCTTAAATCCACACAATTTTTAAATTCCCACCAAACCTTATCTGGTTAGATAATATCTTTAATAATCGCCTCCTATATTAAATAGCTTTTTGGCTACACATGTCCGAATATGTGTATTTGTCGACATAATCCTCATGTGAATCATTAGGAAACATATCACCATCGTATATTTCACTGGCCACGAACCATTTTTCAAGCCATTTATTATATTTAACAAGGACCCACCATTGTAACTGAGAAATGCAAGCAAAAATGTGCTGGGGACTATGGCTAGACCGACTCATATCAATGTTAAGGTAACAAATCGGATAAGGGGCTGTTAATGTCGACATGAAGCAAAAAAAGAAAAAATCTTGAGTTGATAAACGATGGATAAAATTCCAGTAAGGAAGATATGATTTTAAGATAGATTCCTGTGCAAGTGAAGTGACGGGAATACATACATATATTGATTATCGATTTGCTGTCGCTGATGTGCTGGCTTAAAGTAATCTCAGCCTTGAGGAAGTTGATGACTGGACGCCAAGAATAATGCTGGATATCTGCGAGATGATTTAATCCACAAATGTGACCACGCTGAATTTAGTTTAGTCGCGTTGCTCTACGAACAGCATCGAAAATTGATGACACGTTCCAAACCCGCGGATTGCCTAGATGTCCTTATTCCCTATTGCTCTAATTGCAACCACATGTTCACCGGAAGCGTAACATTACTCAACAATGACTCATTTTTGTCTGTCCTCTCGAATGGACATCATGTAACCAACAATTTGAGATCATCAAATTGTTAAAATTACACCAAACATATACGAGTACACAGATCTGCTCAGATCTAAACAACTCGCCCTGCTTCCACTTGATAGTACAGCAGCATGCAAAGGCATTATCGGCGTAATTCAAGCGAATGAAAGTGATGGTGGTTACGATATTATGGTCGGATCATTAGTCCACTGTGAAGTATCAAATATCTTCATTCGCAATGATCTTTAAATGATAGTGGCGCGATCCATGGAGCTGTCGTCGTCGGCGCGCCACTATCAACATTAACCATTAATTTCTAGGCGTCTTCTACTTTTTCCAATATTAATATGAATATGATGATTATGATGACACCCCGAAGGCTTACTCGCCACATATGTGTCAGCTAGGCGCAGGGAACATGTGTCCATTCAAACACTCACCACTTACTTCACTTTCATCGATGATATGATCCCCGTTGAGTTGTCGCTTCGTCGCCTCGGCCAAAGGCTCCAAGACAACAGAACATTTCAGAAGTAAATCAAACGCAGGCTTTGACGACTCAGAAGAATGACTGATGTCTCTCTATAGTCGTAAATAATAACCACTTTGGATCATAAATGCTTAGAGCTACTCGTACATGACTTTGTGCTGGCTGTGATGGTACATGCCTAAGATCAGATTCAAAGATGCAATTTTGAGGTCCGGAAGCTCATTAGGTTCGGATCATATACTGTATGTCAATCAAGGAGCGGCAAAATAGAGGACCTTTGACCATTGATTGTACTAGTTGATCCAATTATTTTGAGCACAAGACCGGAAGGCACTGGTTATTTTTATTGTTCTATCGTCGTGGTACGAAATGGACCCTTGCTGTTAATGATGTATGTATGATTCAAGTATCATCAAATTCTCATTACAGATAGATCTATGTTTTAATTGGGATTTTATGTAATCTCAGAGAATGCATTACCCATGAATGCTGGTTAATAAACAAATCAATTTATGATTAGCATGCATAATCATAGATTCTTCACTGAAACCTAAATGGGCACATTTCTTGATTTATTGCCTATAAGCAACGAACGAGTATATGTACATATAATTCAGATTGTATTCCGTGTTGCAAAGCAAATTCATTATTCAAATTATTAGAAATATTACGTGTTGTGTATGTTCTGATCTTTAGTCAATTTAAATTTGCAGTTGCACAGACAATGTTAATTATCAACAAAAAATAAAGTGTTTTCATTTGAACTGATCATTGCCTATAGAAATGGTAATGTATTGCTCGAAGATATTCCATCAGTAGGGTAGATATGGGGAGGGGAGGTGATCAACCCCCCTCCCCCCGGATCGCGATAGTCGATTTTTTGCCCGTCCCATCATCATCATCGTGGCCCGACAGCCCGACGTTGGGCCTTGACCGCCTAGATCATCGTCCTCGAATTATCTCGGTCATGTGACCGCGTCCTCCAATTTTGGAAGCCCAGTAGCTGCTCGGCGTCCGCATATACTGAGCTCTCGGTCGTCTTTGCAGTCTCGCTCCGTCGACTCATTCTGCGTTCATTACTCTCTTCGGCATGCGATCATCGTCCATTCGGTGTACATGCCCTGCCCATTGAAGTCGTTGTAGTTTGACGATTTTCGAAACTTCCCGCTCATCGTACAGTTCATACAACTCATTGTTGTACCGGATGCGCCATCCATCTCGATCGTAACCAGCCCCGAAAATTCGCCACAGAAGCTTACGTTCAAATGTGTCTAGCATGTTTCCGGAGGCTTGAGTTAGGGTTGATACTGGTCGAAATAGTTTTGTACACGCGGAGCTTCGTGTTTCTGTGCACATGCTTCGATTTCATTATGGGGCGAACCGAGAAAAAAGTCTTATTCGCTAACTATATCCGTCGCTTGATTTCGTCAGTTTCGTTGGCATCCCTTGACAAGTTGTAACCCACGCAAATGAAGTCGTTCACTAACTCGATGTTGAGGTCCCCCACATTGATGCTCGGTTGCATCCTTGTCCTTGTCGTCGATTGCATCATTATTTTAGTTTTACCGTCGTTGATACGTAGTCCAACTTGTTTTGCAGCAGTATGGAGCGTACGCAGAAGATGAGCGTCGGCCAATCTTCGGGACATGATGCTGATGCCGCCGGCGTACACTGCTCATTGTGTCGACTTGATGAGTAGCGGAGAGCGTCGGTGCTAGTCCATCGCCCTGTTTCAAACAAGTGCGTGTTTCGAATAGATCAGTAAGTCTATTATGGATCCTGAGCTGGTCATCGTCATCCTTGTCAGTCGCACTAATTTTGCTGGTATACCAAATTGCAGCATCATGTTGTACAGCACTCCATGATCGATACTGTCGTATGCTTGCTTGAAGTCGACAAAAATTTGATAATACGTCTACGTTGTATTCCCAGCACTTCTGGAGTATCATAGTTTGATCGTAAAAAACTGATCGGTTATGGAGCGACCAGGTCTGAAACCGCGCCAATGATTCGTTCTGCTTACGGATTGATTCTATTTTCCCGAATTTTCGTCAAATTTTTATAGGACGTACAGACTAGTGATATGCCCCTGTAACTCTCACACCGCAGTTTATTTCCCTTTTTGTGAATTGGACTGATGATGCTTCTGCACCAGTCGTCTGGGATCACCTCATCCTCAAATACTCGCAGGAATAATTGATGTATCGCTGGAATCTCGTCAGCTCTTGGCGCTTTATTTCGTTTTAGTGATCGCAACGCGAGATCAACTTCCTCTATTGTCGGGGGTTGTATGGGTGGGCCTGGATCAACAATATCGTCAAGAGCTTTTTGTGTGGGGATGTTAGATGGTATGTTCAAAAGCTCTTCAAAATAAGAGGCCCATCGTTTGCTAATGCCATCGGTGTTGCTGATGGTGTTTCCATTCTTGTCCTTTCAGAGGCTAGTATTGGGTTGATAGCCGATCTTAATTGTATTTCCTAATTTGTACGCTTATCTAGTGTTCCTATTAGCTAAGTTTTCGTTTATATTCAGCAACTGCTCGTCAAACTAACTAACACCCACTTGCCTAGTCCACTGAGATTGACTATTAAGGGTATTTTGAAGAATATCACCAAGGATCCCGGGAAACATTTCAAAGATAGCAATGGCAATATGGTCTACATTCGCAATTACCTCAGAGCCCACCACCTCCAAATCCAGAAGCAACCTGTCAGCCACCAAGTTCCAAAGAAGGGGGAAAATGACACCTCCGTGGAAAGTGCCCCTACATACTTGCCTGCGTAATTTTGATGATCCCAAACTGGTATTAATGAATCCAAATATAAGCATCAGACTAATAAGCTCACAGATGGGACCATCTGCATCCATACCCAAGAGAGCATTCGAAATAGTTGCCGGTTTGACGTTGCTAAAGGCACCCTCAATATCCAAAAAGGCAACCAACTCAAAGATTTTTCAATAGATGTTACCAATGAATGCAAAACCGTGTCCACCGATCTCCCGTTCCCGTAGGGATTTTGCGAAATGGAGAGAAGGTGTGATGGAATAGTGGCCCTTAAGTGTATGTCGAAAAGACGCTCCAGCAAGGTTGACGAAAAGCTTATGGGACGAAGGTCATTCGTACGTGGGTGCGCGCTTCTGTCCGGCTTTGGGATAAAAACCACCTTCACATCCACCCATGTGCGAGGAATGTGTACCAGCTCAAAGCAAACAATGAATATACTTTCAATCTAAGGATACACCAAGTCGATCGTTTTTGTACATCCGTTGGAATCATGCCATTCGAAGTACTTACGTTGGGCTCGGGCTCTTGTCGTCTTTGAGGACTTCATATTTTCTTGCTTTTGTCCATAATTGCTGTTAAGGCAAATTTCATGGTTTGGAGTTCCAGTTCTTTTTCATTATTTTATTTGTTATCTCTGGCTCAAACCCATTTGGTTTAGCTGCTAGAGCCAATAATTCTGTCTTTGCTATAGCATTGATATCATGATGGTGACCATCATGTTTCCTTTTGTTATGGGGGGGGGGGACTTCCTTCCTTCGATCGTATGAAGACCGAAGGACGACACTTTTAGTCCTCGCTCACTAATAACCAATTTCACATGACTGTTGTTAATTGCCTTGACCCCTCCAGGTGCCTGGGCGCATCAACATCTCTGGCTTTTCTATGCCTTGTTTACGTTTCGATAGCATATCTACTTTTCGGACGTGCAGTTGCTATTGTAGTATGCATATGCACCTCCTATCCGCGCCGTCTGTATACTGACAAGCTCGGAGCTCAGTGGAAGGACCCACAGGCAGTTTTTCTTCGCGCCGAGGATAGAACCTCCGTAGAGCGGTGACCGAACGAACACGGCCACAGCGCGGTGAATTTTAAAACGTAAAGAAGAAGCAGTGTCCCCTATTCGCTCATAATCGCCAAATAAATATATTTTTTTACAAGCAATTATTTCCGCAAATTACTTAAGAAAGCATTAGGCATTAGTCCTAATTTATCGCAGTGGTGTGCCGATAGTTACGTAAACGCTCAACAGTAGTAACCGTGCGCATCAAGAATGCACAGAAAATTGCAACGCTGCCCAACTGATGACTATCATCTAAGCTCATCAAATGCATTTTATAGCCACGGATAGAATAGTATGTATCTTCAAGCCTGTGCTGAAGATTTTATGGAAAACAATTTCCAGTTTAGCCATTAAGCTATAGCCTCACTGCAAGGCTCTAAACAAACCACTCGAATGTGGTAGCTGCAATAAGGTGTGGGGGGGGGGGGGGGGGGGCTTAGTAATTACAATTTGCTAGGGCAAAAATTAAAATGAAAACGAAATAACACTTGAAGCATTTAAGCGTTGCTGATTGATGGCCGAGGTGCGGTCTGCAATCATTTGCAGTCATCAGCCACTTTGATATCTTCAACTTTTGCATAATGGATGATGAAATTGTTTATAAGCTTGCAAGCGGTCTGATGAATTCGTATATGTTATATAGGATAGGCCTAGATATAAAAGTGTTCGTTGGGGATGCGTGTGAAAATGAAAATTGGTGCCATAAAAGTGCGTGGGTCGATTAGAGTTAATTTCACTACAGCACTCTCCTCTCCACTCTTCATCTTCAATTTAACGTGCGTGTCTAACGCCTAGTACGCACTACTATTGTTGAATAGATTCTTTGGCGTCTCGCGAGAGAATCCTTTTTTCCTCGACTCATTGCAAGATGCAGAAAATACATACAAAATTCACGGCGACAATGAGTCGAGGCACATGGAATTCTAGCGAGTCACAAAAGAATCTATTTAAAGAATCCCAGTGCGTACTAGGCGTAATGCGAACTGAATAGCATAGAGCGTTATTGAACAGTCACCACAATAATGATAATAATTTCAATTACATGTTTTGTTGGCATAAATAATGTCTGATTCTCTTGTTTATGTTGATTTAGGCATATTTTTTCTAGATAAATATTTAGTGGATTATACGGGTCTTGTGAAAGGACAAAAGTTACGTAACATAAATATTACAAAGACATTTTAAAATTAACTACTTAACATAATAATTTTTGAACTGCATCCCAGTCGATTCTTCAATCTCTGGCTCATCAATGTGCATGCCCCCACTGAAGTTAAAGAAGACGCAGTAAAAGACGAGTTCTACGCCCGCCTTGAAACTCTCTTCGACTCACTTCCAACAAACGACGTCAAATTGCTGCTGGGAGACTTTAACGCGAAAGTCGGGAATGAAAGCTGGCATCGGGGGACCACTGGAGGCCACAGCCTCCATGAAGAATGTAACGATAACGGCCAGCGACTTTTAGACTTCGCCTGCAGCAGGAATCTAGTCGTAAGCTCTACGTGTTTCCCGCATCGACGCATTCACAAGCAGACCTGGAAGTCTCCAGACGCACATACCGTCAACCAAATTGACCACGTCCTCATTTGCAGGAGATGGGCGTCTAGTGTCATGGATGTCCGCTCCTATCGAGGAGCAAACTGCGACTCAGATCATCACTTGGTGAAGACGACCTACAGATGTAGAATTTCCTCAGTGCACCAGTCAAGAATCAGCCCTCCCAAAATCTTTGCGGTTGATAAGTTCTTGAGTGATGCTACAGCGGTGGCGTATACTACCGCCCTTGAGGAAAAACTATCACCTATGCTACACAACATCAGCAACACAGGCGTCCATGGGTTCTGGGAAGAACTCAAGGGTACCATCAAGGATATCGCAGAGAATGTCGTGGGATATAAAGCCCGGCGAGCGCGAAATGACTGGTTCGACGAAGAATGCAAAAATTCACTTGACGAGAAAAACGAGGCCTACAGACAATGGATTCAACGAGGAACCAGAGCCAGAAGAGAAAAATATGACGAGCTACGGCGAATATCGAATAGAATAATTAGACGTAAGAAACGTAAATACTTTGACGAGCAGTTGCTGAACATAAACGAAAACTTAGCTAATAGGAACACCAGACAAGCGTACAAACTAGTAAATACAATTAAGAACGGCTACCAACCCAGGACCAGCCTTTGTAAGGACAAGGATGGAAACATCATCAGCGACACCGATGGTATTAACAAACGATGGGCCTCTTATTTTGAAGAGCTTCTAAACCGACCATCTAACATCCCCACACAGAGATTCCAGCTGAACTGCTAAGATTCGGTGGAACGAGTCTAGTTGATGCCATACATCAATTACTCCTGCGAGTATGGGAGAACGAGGAGATCCCAGACGATTGGCGCAGAAGCATCATCTGTCCAATTCATAAAAAGGGAGATAAACTGCGGTGTGAGAATTACAGGGGCATCTCACTAGTTTGTACGTCCTATAAAATTTTGACGAAAATTCTGGAAAATAGAATAAAACCGTACGCAGAACGAGTCATTGGCGAATATCAAAGCGGTTTCGGACCTGGTCGCTCCACAACCGATCAGCTCTTCTCAGTCAAACTGATACTCCAGAGGTGCTGGGAATACAACGTAAACGTATACCAAATCTTTGTCGACTTCAAGCAGGCATACGACAGTATCGATCGTGGAGTACTGTACAACATCATGCTGCAATTTGGTATACCAGCAAAATTAGTGCGACTGACAAAGATGACGATGACCAACTCCGTCTCACAAGTCAGGATCCAGAATAGACTTACTGATCTATTTGAAACACGCACTGGTTTGAAACAGGGCGATGGACTGGCACCGACGCTCTTCAACCTAGCACTGGAATACGTTATTCGGGCCATGAATTTGGACAACAGCAAGACGCTACTCATCAAGTCGACACAATTAGCAGCGTACGCCGACGACATCAACATCATGTCCCGAAGATTGGCTGACGCAGAAGAACTTCTGCATACGCTCGATACCGCTGCAAAGGAAGTTGGATTACGTATTAACGAGGGTAAAACTAAAATAATGATGCAATCGGTGACAAGGACACCTGCACAACCAAGCATCAATGTGGGGGACCTCAACATCGAGTTCGTGAACAACTTCATTTACCTGGGTTGCAACCTGTCAAGGGACGCCAACGAAACTGACGAAATCAAGCAACGGATACAGTTAGCTAATAAGACTTTTTTCTCGGTTCTCCCCATAATGAAATCGAAACATGTGCACAGAAACACGAAGCTCCGCGTGTACAAAACCATTATACGACCAGTGCTATGCTATGGCTGCGAAGCATGGACCCTAACTCAAGCCTCCGAAAACATGCTAGACACTTTCGAACGTAAGGTTCTACGGCGAATTTTCGGGGCTGTTTGCGATCGAGATGGATGGCGCATCCGGTACAACCATGAGTTGTATGAAATGTACGATGAGCTGCAAGTCTCGAAAATCGTCAAACTACAACGACTTCAATGGGCAGGGCATGTACAACGAATGGACGATGATCGCATGCCTAAGAGAGTAATAAATGCAGAACGAGTCGACGGAGCGAGACTGCGAGGACGACCGAGATCTCGTTGGGAGAGCTCAGCAGGTGTGGACGCCGCGCAGCTGCTGGGCTCCCAAAATTGGAGGACGCGGTCACGTGACCGAGATAATTGGAGGACAATGATCCAGGCGGCCAAGGCCCGACGTCGGGCTGTCGCGCCACGATGATGATGATCCCAGTTGCATTATTTTATTAACTAGCTTTTCTCGCTCTACAAAACAAAACTATTTCGTTTTGTTATTGGCGGTGTATGTTATTCTCATTATGGAGATAATAACTGAGTAACTCTTTAATATAAAAAGAATTTTTTTATGAAATGCGCTTACACATTCCACGTGCAGTATAGCAAATTTTGTTCCCTTTTGGCGTTGTTATTTTAGTATTATATGTATTGTATATATTAAAAAAAAACTCAGAAGAAGACACTTCAAAATCATTGGAGGGTGTCTATAGCCCAGTTGTTTTAAAAAAGGCTCAGAATTTTTGTTAATTGCATATTGACATACTATATTTCATCTCTTATTGCCATTGAACACAACAAAACCCTGGGATTGTGAGCGAAGCCCTTTACTTTCCGGTTCCATTTTTTTTTATTTTGGAATATCTCTGGACTCAATGTATCAAGCCAAATGGAGACAATGTTGAAGAATTCAAATTTTATATAATTGTGCTTTCTTTCTTAAAACGGGTACTTATCAAACGATCGTCCAAGGTTTTGCGGTCACAGTTGAATTTTAATGAGTTGATATCCAAATTACGAAACCATGAGCTATCTATTAGTATGATGCTCATCGACTGCAAAGGGAATTTCCCAAGAAAAAAAATATTTAAATGATTACACTAATTTTCAGTTTGTGTGTTATCAGAATTATACGTGTTTATGGTAGTGATCAGGACCGGTCAAAGGCTAACTTAAGGCCCAGGCAAAAATATTTTAATTTATTTCTCATTTTTTCTAAACAGTTTTCCATGTTAACTAGTATGATGCATCGCTTCAAATATTGTTTGCAAGTATTTTTCATGTTTTCGGAACCATTGTTGCAAATTTTTTTAAGCGCCACTTTTCTCTCTGTTGTTTTTCGCTTCATTATTGATTATCGTCAATAATAAGCGCATTCTGGGAAAACCTCAAACGTTGCAAATTAGTTTAAGTGGGGAGCTGCCATAGCATGTCACAGCACATTCAGACCACATGTGTGGTCCGTTGAGGTACGGCCAGAATCTCTGTATCTCATCTAGGTGTTAATCCAGCCGGTGCTAGCAATAAAGCGATTGAGCTGAGTCTCGCTAGTTTTGAGGTCCTCCAAGTCGTAGGAGACTTCCCCCCCCCCCCCCCCTCCTTACCGCCAAAGCTCTGCAATGACACAAAAGTGAATACACATACAGTAGTCATGGTGAGGAAGGCTCAGCCTTCTGGCGAGCTCCATACTGGGGCAGTGCCCTGTGATGACCACCACCACCCTGGCGACTTAATGACACTAGTACAGCCGAGTAGCTAGGATTGAGTCTAGGCCAGATCGCCCTCGTCGTGTCGTATAAACTGTCACCGAGTCGCATCAAGTGTTTCTCTGTCGACCGCAACGGACTTAATTACAGTTTTACATTCTGCAAGGGCATTTTGGTGCTTTGACAATTCCCATCCACATTGCCGATTATTCTCTGACGCACAAGCTCATTTGTTCTACAGTTGCCTGCAAAGCCACTGTGACCCGGTATCCAACAAAGTGTAATGTTGAAAAATCCGCCCATTACCGTCAGGGCTGAGCGACAATCCGCAGTTGTTTTGGATGTATAGGTAATAAGAACCGATTGAAGTGAACGTATTGCAGCTTGACTGTCCGTGAAAATAGTCATGTCTCTGACGGTCACCACGTGACTTCCCAACCAGGTCAGAGCCTCATAAATCTCTGAAACATTTTTTTCCAGGTCCAGAAGTAATTTATTGCCGACCAGATTCTAAAGAGGTGTAGACATTATATCGCGTTATCGAGGCCCCATACAAAAGCGGCTACTTACAGCTGATGTGCCCAGAGTGGCGAGAATTAGGCTCGATAGTAGCAACTTATTTATAAGTTTACAGAGCGACTCACCGATGTGTAGCCTGAATAGTGCCTCAACAACCACGCTGGGTCTTACATTGTTGAACGCGCCCTCGATATCCAGGAAGGCAGCCGTGGTGAATTCCTTGTGATCGAGAGATTTTTCAATAAGGCTGACCAGAGAATGTAGAGCCGTATCCACTGATATGCCCTCTTCCATGAGCGAGCTTTTAAGGTTCGAAATTGGGTCACTCACTGGTGTAAATTTGAACTATAAGTGATTTTCATAGCTCAAATTCGTTTTAGATCGTAAAATGGAATTATATTACAATCAGCTCTAAATTGACAAAATTCGCCCTTTCAGAGTCGGCGACCGCCTGTTTCGCGTCAGCTTTTGACCGGCCCTGGTACTGGTATAGTAACCAATAATTTTGAGCAAATTTGAAATACAGTGTAGGCTCCCTGTACGGACACCTCGCATAACCGGACGCGTACACCTCTTACTCGTATAAGCGCATACATTTTACGTCCCGAACAGTTTTCGCGTACTTGAGGCAAATAAGGCTCCTTTAACTGGACACTTCCGTAGCCACGGACACACATTTTACAGTTATTTTTGAGACTAAAACTCTAATAGCCGAACAACTCGCTGGTTTCGCAATTGATTTTCTTCGCATTTTCATGACTTCAAAAATGTTATGACCAAACCAAATAAGACGGCGTAATAAGCAAGTGTTGCTATTTCTTGATATCGCTAGTACGCATCAAAAAAATTTGAAACTTTCCAGCATCACTATTTGTGTTTACCCCCCAGTGAGTACCAACCCTTGGATCAAGGTGAGATTCTACATTTTAAATTTTACTACCGGTCCAGTTTTGATTATTGGATTCTTTATAAAAAAAATTGAAAGGTTGTCTTAAACAAAATTTGTGGTTTTCTCTTAAGCGGACACTCCGAATAACTGGAGAAAATTGTTAGTCCCGATGGCGTCCTGTTATCAGAGCGTCTTTTACACCGATTCCACGTTGGATGCCGAATATTTTCATGCGTTTTCAACTTATGGACAATCGATAAAGCATTGAGGTATCCTTAAGTCTTGTGACTTACAGTACCACGCGCCCAGTCAATTGTATATTTTGTTTTTATAGAATAGACCAGCGTTTTTAAAATTTTTGTAAAAAACAATAGGAAAAAATACAATACTTCGTAAATCGATTTAATGTGTTTTATGTCCTTATTCGTCAGAAATCAATTTATCAAATCAAGGATTATGTTACGTTTATGTAAGGTTCGAAAACTCTTTAGTCATTTTCTAACTCGAAGCGACTTCTGAATTTTATTTTAATGACAGACCTAAAGGAAAAATAAGTTCTCATAGTAGGTACCTCAGTCTCAAATAGGACCCATACTTGGTGATTGATTTTTTCCATGTTTTTAAACTGATACTCAGGGAGCACTTCACTAAAAGTTCATGCGAATTTGAATGACCTTTAAAGAGAACCTCCACAAAATTCTACTTTTTTGGTTTTTTGGAAAATATTTGAAAACGACAAATCTTAGTGAAAACCTGTCTCCCACAAAGTTAAAGAACAATAAAAATTTCACGAAAAATAATTTTCCGAGTCTTCAATAATTTTCGAGATAATCTGACACGAATAAGAATATTGTTCGTGCTTCACGTTCTATTTTTTGTCGCGCTCGGTGGCCGTGATCCATCTGAGCATGGCTAAGTACGTTAGAAATGAATAGTTGCATCCTTCTATAGGCAGCGTGAAAGCACCCCATATTCATAAAGGTCTAACATGCAGGAGCCAGTCGTCCGCCTTGCAGTAACCACTTAAGACACTGTGGTCTTGAATCCTGCAAAGAGTGATATTGAAGAAAATTTTCGAAATGGAAAGTGCAACGTCCAGAGATTCAAAGATTCCTTCGGTGCTTTGCAAACTTCATGACAAAGTTAATATACCGTATCACATTCGTGAAGGGTATAACTAGTATCAACTATACATATGTTGTCAATTGATAATTGATCTTGCTGCTAGGGGTTGAAACGGAAGAGAGATTAAGAATCTCTGAACTAGACAAATCCATACTGACCCCACATTGGGCGCCGAATATTTTCGGCCATTTTGTACTGTAAATTTTCACGAACGTAAAATAAAAAAGACCTTCATGCATCAACAATTTAGTTGATATGTCATCATTGATAAATGGCTAACACGAAAAAACACGCCATAGAACATGTCTTTAAATATGACTTTACCTCGACGAATTTGAGTGTTAAATGACAAAACTCAAGCAGTTTTAAGTTAAAAAATTCGTATTTATAATTCGCCAATTTCCAATTATATTGATGCGTTTCGCTTAATTCCTTGTGTATCATTCCTGTTTTAGATTTTTGGTTATTGGAAAAGCTGAGGTACAATAAAAACATCATTTCTTTTTAAGAACATTAAAAATAGCTCTGTCAAAATAACCGACCAATTGTTTGATAGACATCCCCTTATTTTGGTAAAAAAAAAGTCGCTCCAGTCAAACTTTTTTTTGAAAAACCCCGGATTTACGTTCGGCAACGAAATAAACATAAAGCAAGATGCCAAAAATCTGCCTCTCTCCTTAAGAACTTAGTGTTTTCCATTTCATGGTAATACTACTTTGCCTTAACCCCTAGCGGGGCATAGCGCGTCAACTACTCCTGCGCGCCATCGTACTCTGTTCTGGGCAATGGGGCGCAACTCCCCAAAAGACTTACCCAGTACCTGACACTCCTTTGCCACAGATCGACGCCATGTGATTCGAGGACCCCCTCTTGGTCGGCCTTGGTTGGAAATGGGGTTCCATTTCATGGCATGCATAGCAATGCAGTTATCACTCTTCCGCAATGTGTGACCTATCCACTGCCATTTTCGCCTGCGTATCAATTCGTCGATTGGCATCTGACCCGTACGCCGACTTAGCTCTTCATTTGATATTGTTTCGGGCCACAAAATTCTTAAAATTCGACGAAGACATGAGTTGACGAAAACTTGCAGCTTTCTGGTAACTCCTACGGAAATTTTCCATGTACTGCTCCCATACAAAAGCACTGATAGTACCAGGGAGCGAAACAGGCCCAGCTTGGTCTTAATGCTGAGATAACTGACCTGCCAGATTTTGGACAGCATGCCGTATGCGCGTTTAGCCTGGTTGATACGACGAGCGATGTCCTGCTCCGTACTACCATTTTCGGCAACAATGCTACCCAGGTAGACGAAGTTGTCCACCTTCTCCACAGGCTGCCCATTAATATTGATGGCAATAGGTGTCGGATTTCTTTTTCGCAACGGCGGGCTAAGAACCTTGGTCTTGTTGGCGTTAATCTTTAGCCCAACCTTGCTTGCCTCCCTCTCGAGATCTAACGCCATTGCGGACAGATCCATGATTTTGTGGGAGAGTAGGCATATGTCGTCAGCGTAGTCAAGATGTTGTAGATAAGATGTCAAAGTCCATTGAATTCCTCTGTCGAGTCCGGATAGGGCTGCATGCAACACATCGCCGAACACAATGAGGAATAGGATCGGTGAGAGGATGCACCCCTGCCGAACTCCACTGCGAATCTCAAAGTCCCCCGACACCTTACCTTTATGCAGAACGCGACATTTCGCGCCGTCATAGGTTGCCTTAATAATAGCCACAAGCTTCTCGGGGATGCCTCTCCTGCGCAAGGCCGCCCATATAGAATCCCGGTTCACACTATCGAAAGCCTTTTCGAAATCGATGAAAAGCAAGTGAAGCGGAGAATCGTATTCAGCGCATTGCTCGATGATGATTCGCAAGGTGTTAATGTGATCGACACAGGAGAATCCGGATCGAAAGCCAGCCTGCTCTTCATCAATTGTGCTTTCTAAGTGGGCCTTTAGTCTTTCCAGGACGATTTTAGCTATTATCTTGGCAACGGCAGGAAGCACACAAATGCCTCTCCAATTATTACAGTCTGTGAGGCTACCCTTCTTTGGAAGTTTGATGATCAAACCTTCCTTCCACTCAGTGGGAAAGGTCTCTGTATTCCACGCTTTATCAACAAGAGGGTGCAGCAAATCGGCAGTTACGCTTGGCGCTGCTTGATAAAGTTCGGCAGGGATGCCGTCAAGTCCGGCGGCCTTTCCTCGTTTTAGTGCAATAATTGCAGTGACTATTTCCTCTTTAGTCGGGGCAGTGGACCGTATACGCACATTTTGATGGTTAGCTAAATTATCTATATGAGGGGGAACTTCACCAGAGGTTACACGGTTCAAGACCGCGGCGAAGTGTTCTTTCCACCGCCTCATTTGATCTTCTTCCAAGATAAGTAGCTTTCCATCACTATCTTTCACCGGATGTTGGCAGGAGTTACGACCACCTGTAAACTCCTTGATGACACCGTGTACGGCGTTTAAGTTGTTACTTCTAGCGGCTTCTTCTGCTTACGCTAAAAGAGAATTGGCATAAACTCTTTTATCGCGTCGCACACTACGCTGAACTTCTCGAGCTTTCTGACGGTAAAGGAGTTCGATGCTGCTTCGATTGTCGTCTGATGCTGCAGCCAAACGAACTTTCAGCTCCTTTCTTTCAACAATCCGCTGCCATGAAGCGTCGGACATCCAGGGCTTATTCCGGCAATCCGGGTTTGGGCCAAGGATGGTATTTGCGCTATCAATGTACGCATTTTTTATGGCATCCCAGGTTTCGTTTATGTCACTATCTGGGTGACTAGTTACCTCAGCCGCTTTTTGCGCAAGATGGTCATTATATTGTTGTAAGACAGCTGGATTTTTTAGTCGAGCGGTGTTGAATTTGCGGGGCCTGGATCTTTCGTCGCTGGGGCGGCGCACGGCTGCAATACGCAATCGAACATTAGCGATCATAAGATAATGGTCTCTTCCCATCCCAATATCGGCACCCTTCTTGTTTCGCACGTCCAGGAGGCAACTCTTGAATCTTTTACTAATGGCAAAATGGTCGATCTGATTTTGTGTTCTGCGCCGATCAACAGAGGACCAACTGATTTTGTGGTGGTCCTTATGCTCAAACATAGTACCACCGATGAAGAGACTGTGAAAGTTGCAGAACTCTACAAATCTTTCACCGTTGTCATCACGATCACCAAGACCGTGTCTCCCCATCACATGTCTGAGCCCATAGTTATCAGCGCCAACTTTCGCATTCAAATCACCCATGACCATTATAATGTCACCTTTAGGTGTTCTGCTCTGAACGGCGTTTAGTTCTTCGTAGAAGGAGTCTTTTGCCAAGACATTGTCGGGTTCAGTAGGGGCATAACATTGTATTATTGAGATGTTCCTCATTTTGGTCCGGAACCTGGCGGTCAAGACCCTGTCAGAGACCGGTTCCCATGATAAGAGACAGTTTCGCGCGGCTCTGGTTAAAAGGAGCCCCACACCTGACTCACGACGACTACCGGTAGCTTTACCGGAGTACAACATTACAGTGCTGCCCGTTGGAGAGATGAATTCTCCGCTGTTCCACCATCTTATCTCACTAACTCCTAAGATATTTAATTTGTACCTCAGAAATTCACTCTCTAATTGAAGAAATCGTGCGTTCTGGGGACCTTCTGATCCATTGTCCAGGAGAGTACGCACATTCCAGAATCCAATCTTTGTCATTGTACGATAGCTAAAAGTCGTAACCGTTGAGTCAGTCCTTATCCGAGGCATAGTTGACGTTTCGTTAGCATATAAAGATTTCGGATAGTGCAAGTTGCTGGCATACACATCCTGTCCTTTGATTGTCGGTTTTAACGACAGGCCCTCAAAGGGAAAGGCCGTGGTATTTTTTTTCACACCCCACTCCACAGGGGTACCTCAACCAAATCATCGCACCGCCATCACTGGCGGCTTGACGTTGGTTGGCAATGGTCTGTGACCACTGCCGTTCCAGGGGGCGCCCACGTGGAGGACTATGGAAGAGGAGTTTTTGTCCCCAATGATATGATCGATAAATGCTGAAAAAAAATACCAAATTTACCTATTTTTGTCTTAATCACATGAGTACTCGTGTCTCGTGTGTACCTACGTATAATAAACAAAAATCTTAAGTAAATGTACAAATATATACGAATACGATTAAGGTTTTCATTTCGTTTATTAGTAACTACTCGCAACTTCCCTGACGAGTTCACCATTTACGGCACTTGAGACGCCTCTGCAAATTGCCCTTTGGACAAAAACTTGGCATAATAGCATTTATAGCATTTACATTGTTCACGAACATAAACAAAACTTTTCCACACGTTCACGAGTACGAGTGTGCAACTCTGATGCCAACTGCCGGTTTTTCATTTTAACAAAATCATGTTTTCCTTTTTTCATTTCCCACAATTAAATTCAGTACATGCTTGGCATTTGGGGGCGTGGTAATTGACGCTAATCAAATGCGTGGCTCCGCCTTCGCGTTGAACAAAAACGAAGAAGAAAAACCATTCAGTAATTGGGTGCGCGCGTTCACTTGTGCGTGGAACAAAACTCACTCCGTCCATGGGACCATTCAGTCCGTATGGTAACGAAAGGGAAATTGAATCAGAGGGTATGCAGTGCAATGTGTGTATGAAGGAGAAAGATATCTTATGTTATCCGAGTGAAGCTTTTTAAGATACATATATAGTAGATGATGGGTTTGTGGAATGTGGTTCGAAGTACGGAATGTTATTTGGATAAATAACGGTTTAAATATTGGAATGGACAGCAGCCAAAATTCATTGTGTCTGTGTCTAGGGAATGTGGACTTTTTGTTATGATTTTCGGATGGAACCTTGATTCGGGGATGAGATAAAGCATCATGTGCTTGCATTGCGATTTTGGGTTAGTAACGGTTTTGAATTTGAATGTAAGGGTAACATGGATGGTTTCGAAGTATGTAGTAAGACAAAAATAACTTTTTTTTATAGTAATTTACATATATGAGGAATCTTTATTATAATATGTAGTCCTGTTTTTTTTTTGCACAACAACTGGATAGCACAACAAAGACCCATACAGGGCCGGTCAAAGCCTAACTTAAAGTGCAAGCAAGGCAATTTTAGCCGCCCCCTGGCACATTTTTGGCCCGCTCCATATAAAAACTAGGGTATAAATATAATGAACGGGCATATACATATAGCCCGATGTTTGCTGTATGTTCGTTTATTCGTTAGTTCAATTGTTCGTTTATTCGTTTGTTCTTTTGTCCGTGCACTTCCTTTATTCCGATCTTTACTAAATTTGGTATGTAGGTTCCTTGTGTGACCCTGGGCACGAATCGGGGACTGCAGTTTTGGTTATCGTCTGGACTAACGATAGTTTATATTGTGTTCAAACCAGAGTTAATCACCTAAGTCCTTTTAAAGATCGTTAAGAATGAATGAAGTGTATCACTACCAACTCAATACAACAAGATTAAGTTGGCACTCCACCAAAAATAGTTATCATAAAAGCCAATCGCACTTGATTTCATTCAATGTGGTTCGACGAAAGTCGGAATACAGCACAAAAGTTGGACTGGTCGAGCTACCTCCCCGATAGACTAAAGGTAGCTCTTGACGAGTATGGTCTATCGGTGGACGAAACCAGTCGTCAAGTGCGATTGGCTTTTATGCTGACTTTTTTTGGTGGAGTGGAGTGCCAACTTAATCTTGTTGTATTGAGTTGGTAGTGATACATTTCATTCATTCTTAACAACCGGAAAATAGAAGGCTACGCCTGCAATCCTAGGGTTTTCTAGTATCCCATGCCAATAGGAGATGAACTGTCCTGATGACCATTCATCTAAAGACGACATTGCAAATTGCAAGCTTGCTTAAAAAATATTAGAAATAAATTGTTTGAATAATTATAAAAAGTAGACTCAGTGACCAGCATACCTCCCCCCCCCCCCTTTCCCTCCCCCTTCTCTCCCGCTAATCTTTACCTTTCAAAAATGGTTAACTCCAATTCGATCTACGAAAAACAATATGTAAGTATGTTGTACTAGTATGTAGTACTAGTATAGTATGTAGTACAAAAGGCCTGTTATCTGCATTTTTTATTTGGATGACATCAAAATGACCAAATTTATATGAATAAATAAATAACTGGCGCAACAGTCCAATTTGAACCACGGCCTCGAGATGAGTTAGCACCATCTCATTTTCTAGATCGTGACGGTTTTTTGTGCAGAGGTATGTGATCAGCAACACGCTCAACCGAGTTATTTACCCCATAATGGGTACTCATTTAACAGCTGAGTGGGCTCATAGTCCGACACCTAAATCCCCGGAATCGAACCGGGGCCCAGTGCGTTGAAGGCGAACGTGCTAACCGTTGCGCCATCCGGACTATATGAATTTATTTATTTGAATGTACTACTATTAAATATTACGTGATTATTACGAAACTTGGAGATATTATTGCCCATGATGTTGATCAGGGGTCGGCAAACTTTCTCTGAAAAGGGCCAGATTTTACTCTTACCGTGTGCCAGCAGCCCTAGCCGTTAGCCGTATCGTATCTATTACGCCCAAATCCAATAACGAAATCGATATGTGTTTCTGCAAATGACCGTAAACCTGTATCAATTTCGCCAGTTGGAAGTAACGAAACAGATAAGATATCATTTCTGATTTAACGAAATTGAATTGAAATTATGTAACTGCTAGATAAAAGAAAAAAAGCGGTAATTTTTTTCCTGCCGAAATTAAAGAGAATTCAAGTAATTTCCTAATTTTTTGCATTGTTGTTATTGAGGGTGAGTCCTGAGTGAATTCCCCCCTAGAGTGTAATATATATCTGCATCATGACCAAAGCTTAACGCCGATTGCGATTGAATTTGTTGACAGATGAGCTCGCAGTAAAATGTGAATCTCTGCAGGCTAATATTGGTAGACAAATTGAAAATATGCTGTGTTTAAACCTCCGTATAGAGGGTGAAAGAAGCGAAATGTTCCACCCCCATTGATATTTCAGGTTAACATGTTGTTGTTGAACTGAATTGCACTGGATAGTCATGTAAGAAAAACTGAGCTACTACTATTCAATAAAGCTCATGAACATTTCCAGACCGATACTCAAATAATATGGTTTATTTCAGGAAACACTTTAGTTTCTCTTTAAACATTAAATTTATAACAAAGATTAATCACCAAAAACTATCACCAGTCGATCTAGCTAAAGCTGTCGAAATAGTCACAGTTGAATTACTATTTTACACCGCAAATGCCATCGGAAAACGTATTTGCTTCGTTACCTGGAATTGACGAAATCGATGCGAGTTAAAATTAATTTAATCGCATCACACGCATCAATTTCGTCACCGGATCTGGAGTAGTGAATACGTAAAATGCGTCATCCTGCAAGCAGTCCAGAGTGGCCTGGTTGATATTCAAGTTTCTTGCAAAGAATTGTTTTTCACTGAAAATTGCAAGCTTGGTTGGTTTGGTATCATTCTGCATACAAACTTAGTATGCGTGTGTAGATTAGCTTGACCGGGTCTGATTGTGTTGCCAGTCAAAACACTGTGGACTAAAATTCGCGCCCTTACGGGACAAATCCTTTTTATCTCCCAAGTTCCCTCTATTTTAATTAGTCTGAATTGATTAGACAAGTATTTGTATCGTGAGAGGCGCGAATCACAGCCGGTACGCAGAATGAAACCAAGTGAACCAAACTTACAATGATCAGGTTGGTGTTCACCAGATATTCAAGGACCACAAAGCACTGTTTTACTAGTCTCAATAAGATCTTTTAATAAGAGTGTATACGTACTCTAATGCCTACATTATCTGCACAGATAGCAATTGGCGCCAGGAAGCCTCAGAATTAATATTTCCTTGGCGCAGGACGTAATGGCATGAAAACATACTTAATATACGCTGGTCAAAACGTCCATAGCAAGATCCTAGTGTTTAGTTCAAATACCCCACCACAGACTCTGTGATCGGTTTTTATGTACCTAGGACCTTCACAGGGATTGCTATTTGGATTATTATTCCAATTGAGTCTCCAATGTAACAAATAAATTTGTTCTAAATTCAACTCCCAAAATCGATTTTAAATTATGTGTTTGTATAAATTTGATTTTGTCATGTCAAAAACAATATTAGCTCGCGGGCCGGAGTTTGCCAACCCCTGATGTTGATTATCGTTGACCTTCAACATTTTTGACCTGGGATGTGTTTGAAGGATGCAGGGGTGTGCTAACTGTAACTATAGAAACATACTATTATTAACCTATTTTGACAAGATATCAATTTTCCATTATTTTTAGTTGTCTATGCTAGTCGGAAGCCACCTTTCCGTAAGTTTTCATATTTCTTAGTGTAACGGTCTCGAAATGCAAGGGGGGGGGGGGGCAGTTATCATCTCATATTTTCCCCTCTACTTCTTTTCCCTCTTTTTAAAAATTTGATGAAAATGCCAAAAGTGGAACGTACTCGGTGTTACCTTTCTCATGATACCCCACTTGCCTATACCAGATGAAAAAAAAAAACTTGACCTTCATTTCGCCTCTATGGGGACCTCCCCTTAAAGTTAGCCTATTACGACGCATCGCTTTCTCCGGCGAATTATAGTACATTCTACACATTCCTACAAAATTTCATGTACATACATATGTAGCTTCAACCGTTCGTGAGATACTCTATGGAGAGGCGGACAGACAGAGATTTGACCGATTTCATAAGGGTTTTGTTTTTACTACAAAGCCCTTAAAAGCGCTATTCGTGATTATAATGATATTGATTTTTTAAAGATCGGTCCTACAGGCATTTCCCGAGGTCGGATTTCAACCAAATTTGGTACGTAGCTTCCTGGGGTTGTTATAAGTATCACACGGTTATAATTTGGTCCTGTTGCAGTTGTGCGTCAGGACAATGTAGTACCTAACCTTACTTTCATTCAGTCCCTAATGGTAACAGGATGATTCCCATAGCAGTTTAGGTGGGCCACGGTAAGCAAGGCAGCCCTTATACTAACTTTACTTTGATTTACGATTTTGTACGTTTATCTTTGCACACTTCTCTCTAAAGTGGAATGCGTTCGCGCTTTCAATAGACGCAAAGACCTCTTGATGACCAAAAATTCAACAAATGTGGACATATTCTTATCTCTCCAGGATACAAACAAAGTCGGACCCCTCAGGCGTCAGCTACTCATAAGAGACCTAATTGATATTTCGTCAGCATATAATTTACAGGTTTTGGATGATGAATGTTGATGGCATACAAATCCTGTCCATTTAGTCGACTTCTACGACAAGCCGGGAAAGGCTGTGGTTTATTCTTACGCAAACACCAAAGAGGGTTTAACTATGTAATGTATCTAATTTGCCTTGCCCCTCGAGGAGCATAGCGTGTCGAACTATGTAAGGCGTATTTTTTACTACAATGCGCGACTTACTCAAGCCCCACATTGAAACTTGCCTTCACAGCTCGCTTAAACGTTTCGATCCCGATACATTTTTTTTAGGCTATGCGGAAGTGTACTTTGGGACATCAACGCCATTCTTAAAGTTTATTGCTTATAAGATCTGAGTAAGAATTCGCATGTAATGGAGCCCATTTACTTACAAAAATAGTTGAAAATATTCCTACAGGAAAAAATGGCGAGAATATAGTAGAACAGTAGAAAAATGATACAAAGTATCTACACTGCATGCAGATACATCGGAACATGGATATGTCTTTGGCTACCGACTGCGTGGAACCTGTTGTGTCGAAGATATCGACGTAAGTTTTATAAAGATCCCAGTATAGTTATACTGGATGAATTCATTCGACAAAACACGTCCCACGCTTTCGGTATGCATAAGATGTACCGATGTATCTGCATGCAGTGTAGATACTTTGTATCATTTTCAAGACATACCGTCCCGCATAGTGTACAGGAGAATACAAATTAACCCAACCGTTGCCCCGTGTGTGGATCAAGCGATCATACACTCTACATATTTATATGCGCCTGTGCTTCGTTAGTACGTAAATCGATCTATCGATCGATCGATCGCGTCAAGCCGCGGTCTAGCTAAACACACTTACTATTAGATACTTAGATAGTACTCGTCTAAGTCTAAAGACGGTAAGCGCGACAACACAATTTTATTGCATTAACGTTTACGTTATCCGCGCTGCACAAACTGCATCATCTGCACTATTCTCCTCACTAAATCAGAATTGTGCACTGTTAGTTGATATATCATCGATCGTGATAGTACGCGGTATGCGCGATACAAGTACGGTTGTAAGTTCCTTACATCCACTGGAAAAACATGTTGGTGACCTTGGTGACACCGATTTCAGTCGGCTGGATGGGATTGGCCATCACAAGAAAGGGGTGGATCCGCCGCGGAAGTGTAGTCCAAGGTCCGTGGAGCAAGCATCTCTTTCGCACTGTCGCCGATGACGAAGCAACGCCCATCCATTGAACTTCTTCGACTCAACCGTCTCATCATTGCCTGCATACGAGTGTGTGTGTATGTGTGTGTGTGAAGTTGAAGCTATTTCCCGACCTACCCCAACGATTTTCTTACTGAGTCAGGTTAGTGACTAATTGATGAAAACAAAAAGATTGCTGTGAAGGAGGAGCCATAGCGCTGTGCACGAGTGAGGGAGACAGGTTGTCTGGATGTGGCTGGTGTTGTGAGCAGATTTGAATCACGAGGGGATGGCAGTTGAATGATGTTGACTTGCGTTATGGGTGCCTGGTTGTTTAGTCAGTTCATGACGCGATGTTTTTCAATTTTCGTGAGTTCCCTTTGATGACTGACTCGGATTGACTGAGGATCGGCCACTACATTCATATAACTCGGAAAAATTTTCAATGGGCTTGTTTCCTCTTCTGACCCCCGAGTAGAAAAACAGACATTTCGTGTGACGGACAGATTTTTAGGATGACCCCCAGCTATAAGACATATCCATGTCAAAACCCGATCGACCAATCGATCTTCAGTTTTTTCTAAAGTAATATCTTCAGTTAATCTTGTAAATAAAAGGGCTCCTTAACACCTTCTAGTATATTCGTAACCACTGAAAGGTGCCAGATCTAAATTACGAACTGAAATTGAGAGCATTAATGTCATAATACTCGTAAAATTTCCAAATTGAAAACACATTAAGTGCCTTCATTCAGCGACAATTTGTCCACATTAAGCCAGAGATTAAGTTCTCAATTTATACTCTACTGTCATAAATTCATTTAATTTTCTTGCGAATTACATCCTGTTAGCTAGACAACTTGTTGCTTCCGCATCGTGAGGACACAAGTGGTTTGGAACTATCCTTGAAAGCTTACGAAATTTCGCCACTTGCAAATTGTTACTGTACACACATCGCATCGTCTTATATCCTTCCTACAGTACCACCAAAATGAAATTTCACGCGAAACTTTGTAGCATTTTCATTCACTTTTACTTGGTACTCGTACAACTAAATATAAATGGGGTGCTCGTCTAATGAAATTTGAACAGCGAACCGTGGAATGTCGACGAATTATGACTTTGACGAAATTCGGTATTTTGTGGTAAGGGGTGAGACGCGGAAGAAAGGCACAGTCTTTCGAACTTCGGTTGAATTGATACGAGTACATCTAATCGAATAATTCTAAATGGATTTTTACACGTTAGACCAACCAGCCATACATTAGACCACCTATTAGCTGGGCAGCAGACCAGTTATTAGGACATGTATCAGAATAGCTTAATAGGTGTAATGGCTCGTCGTAGGTGGTCTAACGCGGCCGGTTGGTCTACCGGTTAAAAAGTCCTTAAAGTTGTGTACCCGACAATACTTAAACGTGTGTATGCTGATATTCTTCAAACGCATTGATGATAATTCTCATACTCACGTCCAAGTATGCTTGAGCTGCAAGATTCACCAAGCAAACTTGTCAAGTATACTAGAACGTCTGTAACGACTTTTACTAATTGTTCTAAAGAAGTCGCTGAAACTTTTTCAGTGAAAAGATAAGTGCATCTTTTTTTTACAAAGTGCATGAATGCGAGAATGAAACTCTTTGTCCAAATTATCATAAAATGGGTTTGAATCAACCATCGACTCTTTATTGATTCAATGCAAATCTCGTGTTCTGTATACTGTATACACTCCCAAATTTGGCCACCGACAAATGCCTACTCTAAAACGCTAGACTAGGTCAGTAGACAACATGACTTCTTTCACACATCCCCCATGTCATTCAAGTTTCACCCGACAAGAAAGTAGAGACTAAAGTGCAAAAAAAGCTGCAACTTTGGCCGAATATCGTCTGACCATCCAGTACACCACTAGTCAGCATCTTCTCAAAAGAATCCGTTTCAACCTTCAGACTCAAATCGAAAGAATTGAAGAGGACATTTTTGTGTTGCTGCAATGTCTCTGCCCACTTCAGAAAATGTGGAGCCACTAAATCAGTTAAAAAGTTTTTGCAGCAGTCGAAAATCGTAGAACACTATGAGAAGCATCATTTCAACTTGGGTTGTTTTTTCTTGTTCTAAGTTTTGCTCCGAAAGGCAAGTCCTAGTCTAGTCCTTCGTATCACCGGGAGCAACCTTGTGCACTACAGTATTACAACGTGAGCATCATTGGATCGTTGGTCGTCTCCCAAAAGCATGGAATCTTATTCCGGAAAATATCTTAAGAAGCGGAGTCCCAAAACATTGTGTTTGTTATATGGAATGTCCTTGGTGCGGTTTGTTCTTAGTTGTAGTTGATTTGTTTTTTTCGATTTTTTTCCCTACGATAGGAGAGCGTGCACTTACTTATCTGATGCATTTAGAGAAACTTTATGAAATTGTTGACGCCACTGCTGTCAAACTACACTAAACTGAAATTCGTTTCTTAATCGTTTTTCTTCATTGGAGTCGGGCAAGAATTTGTATGGTATTGCATTTTTCATTTTGTGCTTAGAAAAACTTCCTAGTCCTTTTTGGGGCATAACAGCGGAGACAAAAAGTCGGCACTCAAGTCTAAACTAGCCTATCGGCGAAGATTACTTGCTGGAAGTGGATTATCTTGGGATTGATGAGTGCAGTCACTAGTGCATTGAATCGACGCATCAGCCCTCGCGTTTACAAGAACTTCGTGGATATTGACATTGCTTCATTGCCAAGAATGTATTGTATTTTTTTCCATTAAATGACTAAAAGGGATCAGTCCTGATCAAAAGACTTAAAATACCTTCAACAGTAGTCCAATGCGTTGGTGTCATCAGCCCGAAGTAATTTTGTCCCAAGGAAGCCACGTGCCAACTTTGGTTGAAACTGGACCACGGGAAATGCCTGAAGGAGCGATCTTTGAAAAGGTGAATAGCTCTTGTTTGAACTCAACAGAATATACCGCTTTTCCAGTCGATAATCCAGATTGCAATCCCTGATTCGTACTCAGACTCACACAAAGGACCTATCAAATTTGGTCCAAGACCAAGGACCAAGATCGGATCACGGGAAGTGCCTGGACAAGGGAACAAACGAATTAAAGAACAAACAGCATGCATCGGACTATATACTCGTCCATTGTATTTTTACTTAGGACGGACCAAAAAAACGATAAACCGAATGAATTAAGTACAATTTTTTAGGCGAAATTATAGTAATTCACGTTATCTTTTGTTGGTCGTCTTTTCGTTACAAAAGAAAATCTCTCATCAAAATTCAACCGAACAATCGATGTGCGTAAAAATATTTGTCACGCCTACACTGCGTGCTAGCAAATCTCGCACGATCAGAGACGCTTCGACCCCTAACTACTTACTGTGTTGGTGTAACCTAAGACTCTTCGGACACACCAGGCAATTGGATTAGGCCTTATTACTATCACCACCCACGGAACTTCACGGAGTAACAAGTGACAGCGGTATGTCAATGACCCGTCCTCGTCGGCATCTACCATCCGGCGGCACGGTGGATGGCAGTTAGTATCCCCAACCCGGGCTATGTGCCGATTTTTCTCTTTTATTGGACGAGATTACACTTCCCCGCCCCGCGATAATTCCATGAAAACCGCCGATGTTGCAGGGTGGTCACCACACGAGGTTTTCGCTTCAGCGCATCGATACGATACAGTTAATCCTGCCGCGACGGTTCAAAAAGTGACCTTCAAAAAAAAAACTCCAGCTACTGACCATGGCGGGTGACAATCCTATTAATAAAAGCGCGTAGTACTCGATATTCAATATGTTCACACTTGTTCAACATTCTTTTCCACATGCGCTCAAAATGTGAATTTCAACATTGAGGGCGAAAGGTACCCGACATGGGTATTGTAATACGCGTTTCCCTTCAACTTTGATTCATACTTTTTATGGTCATCACAAATTGCCTCTCTTCAATAAGGCATGCGCCCGCCCTTTCAATAGACGCATGCCCCTTTACGACCGAAAGTTTAATAAGTGTGAGCATTCGCTCAGTGTGCTCTCCAGTTTACAAACGATTCGTGTCTGTCCCCTCCAATCGCGATTTCTTGATCCGCCACTGGCTAAAGCTGAACATACACCGAGAGGTATCATTACAGATAGGGTAAAGCCATATTCCATGCGGCCAAGGCCCAACGTCAGGCTATCGCGCCACGATGATGATGAAAGCCATATTGGGCAAAATTCAGATACTACAAGATGTTCGCCTAATGCACTGGATATGATCCCTAGTTTCTACTCAGCTACTTAAAAGGAACATTGTTGGGCAATACTTTATGGAGAATCAAGTTTGTGGAAAATGCGGCACTGCGAACTATCCCGCAAAAACACCCAAAAGTTTTTTATGCAAGTTGGGCCATTTTGCAAATGTCAAATTTTCGGTTTTTTTGTTTTGGAGGAAAAGTTGTTCCAAAGTGCATAAATTTACCAGATGATATTTATCCCAAACTCGGTTGTATTTTTGCTTGAAAGTTTTCAGTACTACTTGACTTTGATATGACTAATGAAATGTGCAACCGAAAACAGCTCATTCGGCGATTTGTTATGATTGATTTAGCAAAAGAGAGGCGAAAACAAAGTACATTTGAAAAGAGCTCCGCTTGCTGTGCCCGATCAGCGCTTAAGAGTTTACCATCGTCCGTATACCAGACTAGAAAGCTCACTTCGCTTGTTCTGTGTATAACAGCGGTAAGCCGTCGTAGCGCATCTTCATCAAAATCGTTCGCCAGCTCACTCCTAGGAATAGAAGAGCGACTGGAATGGGCTCCGGAAAGATGAGATCATCTCTGGGCTCATCTAAAAGTGGATTTTCGCTTTAGGGAGAAGAAAGCTATGCAGTGCCAGCCTTAATAACTTTAGCGCCCTGTCCATCTAACAACAAATCGCTCGGAATAGTCCTTGAAAATGCATATGAGATATATGCATGATGTACCGAATCGGAATGTCTGCACTTCTTAAAGTCAAACAAAAGTTCACAGGTATCTTCAATGGGTGAAATCTGTCACATTTCATTTTGTTGTTATGAAAAAGATAGGTTTAGCGATTAAACTGGAAATTTACAAGTCATTTTGTTGTTGAAACCAAAATTAATAGGAAAATGAGGAATCGTGAATATTGATTTTGAACTTCAAACTTGAACTCAATTAAAACTAAAACTGAAAACCTTAACTAGATGTAAATTCTTCAATGATACGTCTTCAATCCGATACACTGAATACACATTTTCTCTATTGTCTGACGGCTATGCCAATGAAAATTTACAGTAGAAAATAGTTCAAAGCTGGCCGGAAATTTTCGGCGCCCAATGTGGGGTTAGTGTGATTTTAGATAGTCAATAGCAGCGTTCCTATAACATGAAACGCGTTTCTTATTTAAAGTCAGAATGATTTAAATGTTATTACATTTATTTCTACACCAGCAAAAGTTTATGACCATTAGGCGGCTATTACACTATAAAAGTTCTTTTACAAATATCTTTTATGAAAGCTATTTTCAAAGAACTTTAATAGTGTAATAGCCGCCTAAGACAAGATTTGCGACATGGACGTTGCTTGTTTCAACTACTTTTCTAATATGCTTGCACACCTTCCCCCTTTAGCGGCTAATATCATTCATAAAAGTTCTTTTGAGATATCGTTCGTCTAATATATTTGTAAAAGAACTTTTATAGTGTAATAGCCGCCTTAGACAAAGTATCATGACGGATTAATTACGACATGGTGTGCAGATCTATGGGCACAATTGACTTGTGACGAGTAAAGAGCTTTGCATAGGGGATACACATCACACAACTATACGGATCCAGCAGCGAGTTGAAAACGTGTGACATGAGCATGAATGTACATGCCATTATCTGTCACCTCCAAAGATACAAAATACCCAAGTCTCGACTCCGAATGTCAGCGGTAAACTGTTTGATTGGCTTCAAAAAAGTGAACATGGAACAATCTTTCTCACATTGCCCAATATAGATCCTGGATCAAATGCGTGTTCAACTTTTGAAATATCAGAGCGAATGGGAATTGCTTTTCTATTGGTGCCCAAAGACCTTAAATAGAAGGTTTGGAGGACTTACATATTGGCTGCATTCAGGGAAAAAATTTCCGCTACAAAACGCTACATCGCCTCCACTACACATTTGAGGAGACGCTACCTGTCACAAGATTTCTTTCGGGATTGAACCGCTACATATCAAATATCTGAGTGAGGCTCCAAACACAGTCGGTTCTGAACCACTTGAGCCATTCACCAAAACACATCCAGTTACAGACGTGTGCGCTGATTCGCAGCACAATCACTCAACTATGAAACAATTCACTAACAAATTTGCACGAAGGGATTTAATTACCTTTTGCACGACACGAATCTACACGCGGATTCTACTCTTTTTGTACACAAACAAATGTCACTAGTGTCACAACTCACATACTCGTACCAGCTGTGAATTGTCAAATGTAGCGGATCCATGCCCCAGAGAACGTAAAAAAATTCTGCTACGAAGGGGAAGTATCCACTCCGGAGCGGATGAAAGGAGCGATTGCAATCACGAGCGGGAGGGGTAGTAGCGCTACGGAGCGCTACGTAGCTCGAACGAGTGTCGTGAATGCACTCATTATCTCGCATGAAGAAATAAATTGCTTTTCCGGTTTAGCTGTTTTAGTTCATAAGAATAACATACGAACGCATTCGAGGGCCCTGCTAATACCTCCGTGAAAGCTCTTGCGCTCATTTCAGCAAGCTTTTCTTAAAACCTAAGCTTTCATAATTGCTATTCCTTTCTGACTCCCGTGTTCGTTTGGTACCAAGCAGATGTATGTGCATGAGATGTTACTTTAAATGATAACAGGTAAAGCCTGATTTGGTCGTATACCTTCACTTCTCCATAATTCACCTTACTCAGCTGGACTGCCGGCATACGTCAGGTCACGGACTTGATTGGAAATATTTAATACTTAGATGGCAGAAAGGCCTTCATGGCAAATTTAAACTATTCCTCATACTGCAACGATTATACCTTTTAATAGTATCCGTAAATGGCAAGGAGTTATGGTCCTGCTTAAGACTACCTTAAGGCTTTTCCTACGTCAGTGAAAACAACTAAAAATTTATCGAAGAAGCCCGAAAATAATTGGCACCCAACGTGGTGTCTGTGTAATTTTATTTATTCAATGAAACCAAAATTGGCAATAGGCTAGGCGCGGTATTGTTAGCCACTAGAAACAACAACCGATACCTCCTTCGACTTAACCTTAGACTCTTCCTTAAGGCATTTTAATCACGAAGCGCAAAAGCCAAACCTTTTTATACCTTACCTTAAGGCTACCTTTTGTATTTTTGTATAATTAAGTGGGAGATTTCGCGACCCTACGTAATTACGCCTTGTTCAAATGCATAGTTTGCACATAGATAGAGCCGGGCCTGAATCTGAGATCTTCAGTGTGAAACTATTTTATGACGCACACACGATGCGAGGAGACCGGTAGCTCAGTGCGTAGAGGGGTCAGTCTCATATCTGACTAAGATCGTTACGGGCTCAAGTCCCGTCCACGGCGTTCGTGGTCATGGATGCGTGTGTCGCCCCTCACCTCCCCCTGTGGAACGGGGCGTAATAATAAGCCACATCTCCCCAGTAGCCGCAGGTACGCGGCTAAATGAGAGCAAGATGCAAGGTGCATGCTGGCAACGTGCATGGTCCGAAACTGGTTTAGTAGTAGTAATACTGCCTAAAATGAAAATCGGATTTCCGCTTTCCGTTGACCCCGAAAATGATGAGGGTACCCTAGGACGATTTACCGATGCAGTACGCAGAGCAAGTAAGGCGAATATTACAATCCCTTACGCGTAGATCGAGCAACGGTCGGAGCTCTTTCGTTTCTATAGACATGTGTTCAAGTTTCCTACAAAGTGCAGGTGCGAATTATGTTTCAGTGAAAACTAGAAGTCTTAAAGGGCTCGGTTTCATTCTGCATACTAACTTATTTTGCGCCGGTGGAATCCCAAACTGAAATCTCATTTGGGGGAATTTTGCGAATTATCACTCCAAATTTGGCAGGATTTGAAATTTGCGAAATGCCCCCAAGCCCATGCCAAATCTTTTTGAGGCGGTTTTCAAAGTGTTGAGCATAATTTATAGAGGGGATAGTTCCCGAACCAATGGAAGTACCCAATGAACCTGTGAGTATATCCGTGTAAAGTCTGAGATGGATTATTCCTCGGTGGAAGGCCCTCACAAAAACTCCAATCAACAAGATTACTTCTTTGACAAGCCTGCACACACTAAGCTACTATCTGTCTCTATTCGAACAGCTGACTTCATGGGACTTCTTTCCAGGCGCCTTGGCTGTTATTACAAGCAAAACGTAACAATCGTTAAACATTTTCCCTCTTTTTATTTCGTTTCCGGCACTGTAATAACACACTTCCAATGTAAACATACAAAAGTCCGAAAACTTTGTGTATTACACAGTCCATTTTTATTTTCGCTTCCTTATTGGCGACGTAAAAAAACAACATTTCGATTTATGAAAAAATACACCATTGGAAATAGTTGAGAGAGCTGATGGTCGGGACCACGGGGTTGGTTCAAGTAATATATTCGCCAGTGGATAACATAAAAAATTGTTTACATACAAGAAAACGAGTACTCTTACGAGTATATGTGAACCCAAAGAAATGTATACCCGATAGTTTGAAGAAAAAGGCACACACTGGGTGAAACAGGAAGGCGGGGAGAAGGGTTGAAGCTCAAGGATAAAAAACAACGAAGCACAAAATGCACATTGCATTCATATATGTCCTGATGATACATCATAAAAGAAGGATATGTGCAAGACCGTAGTAAAAAGAATAGTAAGTATAGTCCAAGACGAGGAAAATAATAATAATAACATGAGGGCGAAATTTTTATGCTACATACGTCGCTTTATTTTGTATGTACTCGTATGTATGTGAGTGAAGCGACATACGAGTATACAGCTAGGAACAATTCGACTCCCACGTTGGGCGCTACATCCACAACACAACAATAGCAACAGTGAGGAATTGTGCAAGCCACCTTGTTTCTTCGCTCGTACGACTATTTTTTTCATGGCAACTGTTCTTATTTTCTTTTTAACTGTTCTATTTTTCGATTTTTTCTTAGTTGTGTGTAGATAAGGCGACCATATATGCAAGGAAACTTGGGGTATAAATCATATATGTTACGCATCTTCACAAAGTCTTTTGATCCCTTTTTGAACTGTAACGTTTGTAGTTCGATGAGTTTGGAGACCACTGGTTCGTCCAATATTTCGTAGACTCATGGCTATATAATCGTCGGCATTGATCTGCCTAGCGATAAGATAAGATAAAGCGGGGTGGCCCGTGGATCGTGTTGAAACCACATGCATGACGAATTTGGGTCTTCTGTGCTAAAGCCCTTTATACCGAAAAGCTGAACTAGATTACTTGATCCAGTCGGCTCTTCTCGATAAATTGACTGATCTGGTCAGATTTAATAGAGGAAATGTTTTCGGCCAATACCGTACGCATGGTTTTCAGGTGAACTGTCAGAAGCGAGTGTCCCGTCAAAATTCCACAAATTATTCTGATTAGCCGCAGCAATTCCAAAGTATGAGTGCATGAGTTGCCCGAGATAAATAGTTTGGCCTGTCGCGGGCCAGGAAGAGCCTCCCATTGGGATGGGGCAAGTGCACTTTCCCAGTCTCTTATTTGATTTCTGTAGTAGGAGAGTGGTATTGCAGAAAAAGGTTCAGAGCCATGGAAGGGGGCTGTGTAGTTTGCTCGCCTATCTGCTAGCTCATTGCCTTCGATTCCCGAGTGCCCAGGGACCCAGTAAAGTGTGAGTTTGTTCGTTGAATGCACAGTATGGAGGACTTCTTGACAGGTTAATACCAGCTTAGAATTGATAGTGGAACTGCTACGTGCTTTGATGGCAGCCTGACTGTCGGTAAATATTGCTATGTCCCTGTTTAAATAACCAGTGGCTTGGCATTGCCTAGCACATACCTCGATAGCGTGCATTTTCGCTTGAATTACGGACGACGGTATTTTACTTTTTAAGATGGAGGCTTGATGCTCAGGATCAATAATGCCTGCGCCAGAATCCTCTTCCGTTTTGGAGCCGTCTATGAACCGTTTGATTGCACTGGATCGGAAAGAGTTGTAGCCGTCCGCCCACCTTTCGTTGCCCCATATAACTGATTGAAGGGAATGGTTGAATTGAAGTGTTTGCCTTAAGATGCTTCAATAATTCGCTGAAGGTGATTTTCTTTTCGGAAACCTGGGATGACGGTCAAAGATTCACAGTCCGTTACATAGATCTTGTTGATTTTGAGCTACGATTTTATGATGCCTGCTACAGACAATGGCCCAGCCCCGGCCATTCGGGGCCATCGCCATTGTGTGGACGAGCGGATGGCGTTCAGTGGCCAATGCCTTGTAACCGTCATTACTGTCAACAGCGATGGGCTATGGGATGGCCACAAATGTTTTCGAGAGCCATTTTCCTCCACGCGATGGCCCATCGCGTACTCAAATTTAAACTGCTTATTTAAGTTGACAGGCTACTACACAATTATCGCAATGCTGCCATCACCGACCTTCTGTCGTACACGATCCATTGAACTATAACTGCCGTGACGCACAAAGCGACAGCTTTCAGGTTCAATGGCCCACTATGCCCAATTTCTTGGTGGCCCATCGACCATTGTGTGGAAGGACAATATTTTCATTGACATTTGGTGTCTGATGGCGGCCATCAAAGTCACCATCGTGATGGGCCATTGTCTGTAGCAGGCATGATTCGTAAGGTGAACTCTGCGTAATAGCTCCTCGGTTTATGTTACGACCCGGTTTCTTTGCTCAGTTTAGTTTCAAGAGTTTTGTTGATTTCCTCTGCAATGTTTCCTCTAAGGTAAATGAAATACACCGTGTTCTTAAAAGCAAGACTGATTGGGGTGCCGATCCAATTAGTGCAAGTGAGTGGCAGAGATATCAAATATAGTGTATCTGTAAGTGAGGGAGAGTCGCGGTTTCTGAACCCGAATTATGCTGAAGCAACTACATAGGAATCCTGAAAGCAGAATGCCAATGACGGGCTAGTATCGTTATCGCTAAGCCTTACTAATTGAACTAAATAGAAAGGTACAGAGATATCGTAAGTCGGCCAGTTTCTCTCAATTCCCTCTCCCATCTTGTACTGAAATGGTTTTCTTGAGAGATCATGATCTGGAGAAACGAACCATAATTGTTTCTCGGTCAGATTCTCCTATAAAAATCACTTGATTTGGGGTCAGGCGCCAGTCAAGGATGCATAGCATTTTATATCTCTGGCACTCACTGGATCGGCGTCAGAATCAGTCCCTATCTTGTAAGAATGCGGCTATTGTATAACCTTTCGATGATCGATATCTAGGAGATTTCCAAATATTTGCGATTTTGTATATCATTTAACCTGGCCTGGATGACCCCTCGGTTAACCTAAAATTCAAGCCTTTAAAAAAAATTGCAACATGTACATGTCCTACAAAACATCCTGCTGTTGCATTGACGGGCAAAAATCCACAAACAGCTCATACATTTCTATATGCACGGCAGAAGCATTAGATATGTTTTCGGGGTGGATAAAAGAAAACCATCTCCTCGTCCTGATGGTATACTCCTTGGCCTTCGCTAAGAAGAAGTGAAGGAGTACAATGTTTTTACACACTATACGAGTACCTACGGACTATGCACTGTGAGCACACAGTGTAAACCGTATGAAAGAAACAAAACAAAATATAAAAAAAGCTAAAAATGTCCATTGGTGTGAGAGGATTGCTAGAAATTGTGGGGCCTATCATACCGAAGACATAGTTACCTGCCTGCAGAAGCGAACTAAATAAAAAAAAATAAACAGAACGATAAGGAAAAACGTATTTTCCACTCACTCGGTATAGATGCAATTCGGGGAAGGATGTGAAAAAAAGGACTTGTAGCAAGTAGTATATTGTAACATGTGATGGGCAAGGAGGTGGCGATACTATGGAGAGCTGAAGAAAGTGGCAGCTATGGTCGCTCAGTATGAAAGAACGATGGTTAAGAGACGATGCAAGAAATGGAAAAAATCCTTTTCCGAACGAAAGTCGTGAAGAAAAAATATTCGCGATTCTTTATGGCTTCGTACAGTACAACGGATAAGTGTTTTAACAGGTGATGAGCATAAGGTTTTTAGGAGTAGCCGTCTGCATTTCTTTCGGTGGGTTTGGTTTTCAGCATTCTGAGCAACTCACTTTTTTTCAGGACATCGTCGTTAATCTAAAGCTCAGCATGTCAACGAAAAGTGTTTGCGCAGTTTAATCGAATCATATGCTTACGTCTCCATGGTAGTCAAGTCGTTAACTTTCTTGTATTCCGGTTCCAGAATGTTGGCGGCTAACTTGTTGTTAAGGGGGGTCTCAGTCGAAAAAAAATGATAACATTTTTTGCTCAAAAAATTCTCCATGTCATTCTAGTCATGTTGGTAAAAAATGGTGAAAATATCTCAATTATAAATGGATAAAAAAGAAATATTTTCTTGAACAACTCAGTAACTATAAACAGCGAATGGCTCTCTAACAGACCTGAATTGTACCTACTACTTACTAGTTGCTCTAACATTGAACAATTTCATAAAATATTTTTTATAGATACTTC